>VCCP01000003.1:4800000-6000000 GCA_005765155.1 Zelopaecilomyces penicillatus
TGGCAGCGAGTGGATAGTCAGGCGGTGGAAGTAGAGGGCGATTACACATGCCGAGAGAGCTTGTCCAATGCCCCAGAGAACATAGGAGGCAATGAGGGTAGTGAAGGCGTGGTCCGCGTTGGGGAGAGCATCGGCAACAATGCCACCCGTGGCTGCGGCGACAACGGTGGGCACAATGGGGAGGAGCAGAGCGGCGGTGGTGTTTTGGAGACCGGGTCGGTGGCGATGCATGACGATGAAGGGCATGGAGATGCAGGTTGCCATGGAGAGGAAGACGTCGAGCCACCAGAAGGACCAGGCGAGGTAGACGAGCCAGTCACCCCATTGCTTGCAGCAGAAGATCATCATATTGATGATGGCTATTTTTGATTAGAACACGCAGAAACAAGGCCATGATGGAGAATGTAAACGTAGTTTAGATAGAGGGAAATTCAATGGCAAAAGGGAAAAAAAACATACTGGCAAGGGCCATGGGGAAGCATCCCAGGAACAGCGACTGAGCTGGGTGAGCAATCAGGACGCCCCAGATCTCCGGGTACAGCGTGTACCGCAGGGCAGAAATGACGGAGAAGACGGAAAATAGGAGCAGGTTGAGGCCGAAGAAGGCGTAGGAGACGTACTGCAGCCATTGTGCGTTGTAGGGCAGGTTGTGTAAGAGGATGGAGACGATGCCGGTGCCCATGTTGACGGCGAACCACCTATTGAGTGTCAGTATTACTGGTTACACTGTAAAACATCACTGTTGTGTTATTGGGTATCTTATTATATTCCAATTTTGATGTTGCATTGTAAATACATTGTAAGAAAAGAGTAGTAGTATATAAGACTTACGAAGGCGTAAAGTTCCGAACAATCCTCCGCCAGCCTACGTTGTTCTTACACGGCGGCCCTGTAGCCGTCGAGTCAGATTGTTGTTTCTGGCATGGCTTGTGTGACGAAGCATCTCCTCGGGCGGCTGCACATGCGGTCGTCTGCACTGCTGCAGTAGCTGTCGTCGTCGACATGGTGAATTGGTTTGATGGACTGATTCACGTAGTTTGGAAGGGAAAAAGAAATTGTGGTTTTAAACGAATGTCGTCACCGAGTAGAGAAGAAATCATGGACCCGTTTTCGCCGCCCCCTCCGGAATACGGAGCAGTGAGCAGTAATTGCATCAGCACGTCAGTCAACGTCTTTTTACCTATCTTAGTGCAGTCTAGGTATATTGACAGTGAGAAGCCGAGAATTGTCCGTGCGCATTTATCTTTTTTCGTGACAAAGGGCTTGTGTTTAAATACCGGAATAATCAATCGCTCTGCCTAACCTGCCATTCCAGTTTAAAGAGCATTCTTACTTAGTAGAATTGTGATATTTTGTGGAATTATAGCGCATGAATTAGCATTGTAAATTATATGACACATGGCTACGTATACTTGTCTAAGCTGTGAAGTTTCCTGCCAATTACACACACAACTCAACAGCCTATAAACACACGTTGTAGGGGCCTAACTACACCATGTTTCACTCATCACGAGATCAAGCAAAGCAAACACCACTCAAGTCCATTTAAATTTCATCCCGTAAATTTATTTAACTCCTGTCTATACCTCTTTCAATAGTCAGCTTCATCAAGGCAAGTATGAGAATCGTGCAAATCATAGAACATAAGCGTTGCGGCAAGTTTGTTGCTGAAAATAGAGTCCAAATGGTGACCCACTCAGGCCAACTCAAATCTTCTGCCCATTCACACTCTAAATCTTGCACTCAGCACATACTCATTGCCATTTTGTATGTAAGTAGGTGGGTAGGTAGGTAGGTAGGTAGTGATTGAATAGTAACTTGTCCTACCAGCTGCTATTTTGACTTTCTTTTCTTATTCACTCGACAACTCTAAATACAAAGGATACAAAACTCAAAGCTTTGTTATCACTGTTCAGCTGTCTACATATTTAATGATTCGAGTAAAAACCTGCGCATCAGATCCTCTTCTGTTCGTACTACCTTTTCTCATAAATTGATAATCATCTGTCAAAAGACTGTTGTTTAAAAAATTACCACCCCCAAACCAAATCCCCCAAATCTCGCTGAACCATCATCGTCATGCGTGGAGCAGAGGAAGAAAGTGGTTCCCAAATATCAGACCCAAGTTCCAACGGCTTCCAGCCAGCAACACCAGGAAGCGATTCTCAGGATGGTCAGAACGTTCCTAGAGTCAGCGTCGAGCTGGCCCTCAGCTACACTCTGCAAACTCTCCGGGAACACCTGGAAACCCTTGAAGTCGAGCTAGATAATATTGGCCAGACAATTTGCATATTCGCGTCGTCTTGGGTGGCAGACGATCTTGACATACGATTGCAGGAGTACCAACACATACTCAGAGAGCTGGAGCGAGGATCAGGAGAACTTCTAACGAAAATTGTGGTTCTTAGCTCCTCCATATTGCGCATCGCTGGCGAGGTTGTTGACACCCAGCGCCTTGGCTTGATGAAAGACCCTTCTGCCGGTAATCGTGTCTACATTTACCAACTTATCGAACGATACGTGACTCTAGAAGACATGGCAGCGCGGATGCTTTCACGGGACGTCCGCTACAGAGACTTTTGGGTCGACTCTGTACTGGAAGAGTATGAAGCTTTTGATGAGGACGCTGACAATGCCTGGTGCCCGATTCTCGGAGCTTGGATACCCAGACAAGCCGTCACAGTCGCCCCTATTGTTAGGCAGAACGTGCCAGAGTGGTCGGCTGAACACTTGTTTGGTGAGACCAGTGATTCAGCATCAGACTATTTAGCATCAGACGGCCATATCTGGAGCAAGGCTAATGGCATCCCGCTTGCCAAAGTTTATGAAAAGATGCTAAACAATGCAGAAATCGCAATCGTTCCCACAGGCAACGGTCTTGAAATGCGCGTCATCGTCCTGGACAGCGTTGAGGCAAAGAGGGAAAGACAGCATTCCGCGTATCCCATGGGTAAAAGTCTACACGGACTCAAGTTGACATTTCTCAACAACGAGCGGCCAGGGCTTCATTATCTCTACTTCTCTTTCGCCATCAACGTTCTTCGCAACCAGCGCTACCAACTACCTGGCTGGTGGATGGACCGCGCTACATATGGACGGGGCTGGCTTATGTGGGCGGACCAAAGCGTATATCTCAATTCATGCCCCATGCTGCGCAGGCTAGCTCGTCATGTTGGCCGTATTTGCGATCAAGACCATAATCCCTTTTGGGGCCCGCCAATCGTCAATACTGGCCAAGGTACGGACACGGGTGGCAAGGTGTTGAGTGAAGGAGAGGAGGCGGCTGTGTATGCTATTTGGAACGCTTACAAGGACAACCAGAATGTGCGATGATTTTCCCATAATATCCAGTAGTTGTCAGAAAGAGCTAGATACTATTGCTATGAGACGTCTAGGGGCTAGCTGGCTTGGTGATGTTGACGGTGGTGATGATAGAGGGAACGTTGAAGCAGGGGCGGACAAGAAATTGGGAATGCGGCTCCTAATGGAAACTGTCCTAAAGTGGGACAACACCGGTGAACTGTACGGGGGTAGGCGGTATCATTCAGTAGACGATTTCGTTTACCGAAATCAGGGATAAACGCTGCCTTGATGATTCGGTCTTCAACATGCTCATTTAGAATTCGTCCTGGCCTATGACATGGCCCCTTCCAAGAACAAATAGAAATATACTATATGAAAAAAAAAAAAAAAAACTTCCAGCCCAACCCTTTCCGATTGGCGCCCCCGTTGCTAATAACGTGTTGGCATCCCGACCCTGGCACACCGACCACGGCGGATAGGATAAGCTTGGCAGGTATTAAGGGGAACTAGTTTGGCAGCGAATTCGGAATGATTGGGAGGTGAAGGTGAAATGAACAACAACAGTGAAGGTGCGTAGATGAAACATTGTTGCATGTAGTGTACAATACGTATACGTGCGCTTACAAGGGATGACATTTGCCCTGTCATGACACGTAAAGGGGGAGGGGAAAAGATATGTATGCTCAGCTGACCATTCGATAATAATAAGTAAAAAAAGACTCTGATTTTGTAGCCATGACCAGGATGAATTCTTCTCACGACTGTACATAGGACTGTGTTGTTGAGATCCAGTCCTCTTGGAGGATACTTCCCAGCTCCATCACCTGCGTCATTCCTTGGACAACCAAAAAAATGATGTTCTCACCTCGTACATAGTATTTTGCCAGCATAGGTATTGCACACTCATAAACCAGGCAATCAGGGTTCATGAATTATCAAAAACGCCAAGACCCAAACACAGTGTGTGCACACTCGATTGCTTCTTCAACTTGACCCAAGCTCCCAACTGAGTATCCCCAAAGTCGGGGGCTCGTGTAACCGTCTTCGTTACACTCATTCGACCATCATTACATGGATGAGAAGGGGGAACGTCATGTGCTCGCCAAGAAGTCTCAACAGAATTGGAGGGCCAAGACAGACAGACACCCCCTTCAAGATATTACTCTTACTGGACACTGTGAGGCATGTTTGGCGTACAAACTGGGGTCAGGGCGTTAGTTTGACTGGTGGGGAAGTGCCAACCACATCCGGCTACTTCAAAGACGGAATGCGCTGACATCATGCTGGCAAACTGATTGGAGGAGCAAGTGGCGGAGAAGGATGCACGAATGCGCGGTGGATTGCTATGTAGTAATAAAAATACAATCATGCTTCTTCCAACGTCCAGATCCACTCTTGGACAAACAAAAAGTCTGCCAGGGATCCCACACAAAACCCATGTTGGGAGCCGCAAAGGTTCTCAAATCCCTTGGCCATGACAGCAGCACGCTCGTGTGGCGCAGCTTTGCAGGAAAACCTGCGACTTGCTGTAATCCTGTTGTCTTCTGCTTGCGACACCCCCTCCTCTGGCTGCTGGCTGCTTCTCGCACCCGTACCCGGGAATTAAGCCACGACGTTCAAACACCCAATCGTCGGGAAATCGCATCGTCGTCTTCATTTGAATTTTGGCGCATCGTCCATGCAAATCGAGGGGGCCTCATTCGCAAATTGATGAGGACGTGACACATAGCTCGTGGACGTGCGCTCGCAGTTGGCTGCACAGTCAGAATAATTGACGTTCGCCCGTAATTAGCGTCGTGTTGACCAACCAAACACCGCAAAACACGCTCGCCAAATCCACCGGCTCACACACCTGGCCGCAGCGCCAGCCGATGAAAGCCATTCTGGACCGCAGTTTCACAGCGTTCTCGTAGGGGTCCAATAGTCCGACACCGGCGATATTGTTCATCGGCTTGATACTCGTTCAGGTGACCACACATTTCCAGCTGGTGGTGGGCAGCGAGCGCATCCCCGCAGCAAGTAGTCGGTGTGTCCATAAAAAGAATTCCTCGTTTCCTGTTGTCGAAGCAGATCGATCAATCAATCAATCAGTTATCTAGCACAACCCTCATATCCTGTCGCACCAGTATAGCATCATAGCATTCCCATCATGGCTGTCAATGTCCTTTCGAACCACATTTCACTCGGCGTCAGCAAGGGCGTCGGGCCGCACAGAGAGAATGCCTTTGAAGATCTCGTTTTGGCACTGAGGGATGCCCTTGGCCCGTCGTCTGGGTTGACATCCGATGACGTCGATGTCGCCTTCCTGACACGGTTGATGCAAGAGTATGATAGCGGTGATAGAGAATGGACAAAGTATGCCTTCGGTGATGCGAGCCGTGGGTACACCAGAAACCTCGTTGATGAAGGCAATGGCAAGAGCAACCTAGTAAGTGAAAGGGATTTTGCTTGAGTATAGCATCGTGCTGCGACTAACAGACACCGCCAGCTTGTGCTTGTCTGGTCTCCGGGCAAGGGTAGTCCCATCCACGACCATGGAAAAGCGCACTGCCTGATGAAGATATTGCGTGGGGATCTGACCGAGACTCGCTACGCCTTCCCAGAGGAAGGCGAAGCTGAAGGTCCCATGAAGGTCATTGCAGAAAAGACATATAAAGAGAATAAAGTTGCATACATGGCCGATGAGCTGGGTCTGCACCGTGTGTCCAACAGAGGAAGCGACTTCGCCGTCTCTCTGCATCGTATGTTCCCCTCACCTCCCGCAGAGACACTCGTCCCACGTCTGACCAAGAACCTCGCAGTGTACACTCCGCCCAACGTAGCAAAGGGCGGCTGCCACATCTTCGATGAGAAGACTGGACGGAGGAGCCATGTTGCCGGCTGCCACTACTACTCAGCGTTTGGCCGGCTGTTGAAGGAGTAGCGGCAGGATCGAGGGCAAGACGTGTGCATCATGACATAGCGATATGGCGTTGACGGGACTTGCTTTTCGGATCCCAAACAAGTTTGATTTATTTGAGTCTTTTGTCGTTTGCGAGCACCTGGGAGGACTGAATTGTCCTCAGGGTTAGGTATAAGGAGGCATATCGAGTACCTTGTACTGGTATATATGAGCGTCGTCAAGACCGGGAGCGTGTTCAGTTAATGAAGCAATAGCATATTAGGCATGCAATGAAACGTCCAAGTTCAGAGAATGCTGCTCAGTCCTCAAAATGAAAGAGGTATGTCGTTGGAGGAGGGAAAGTCGGGGAAGCAAGAGTCGTTGCTCTTCAAGCACTCGTTCTGAGGAGGGCTCTTCGATGGCGTGATTGAGGCTAGCCCCAAAGCGGAACAGCCGCCTTACTCTCACCACTCTCACCACGTTGGATGGCTTAACTCGCTCTGGAGGAGATGCTTTGACAGCACAGATTTTAATTGGCTGACCCGGTCCTGTGGGGCTGTGTTAGGTAAGTGAACAAAGTACCGCCCAAGCCGCCATCAAACAACCACCGATACAGAAAGAAACGCACGAGCCATTCGGGACGCGTTTCGGTAGCTGTGTCTATTAAACATGACGTAGCGCAAGAATAATTTGAAGTCCCCAAATGTATAGTAGTTGTTTGAAAATCATCTCATGAACATATCGATTTCGCCGAATTGATGAAAATTTGTTTCTCAGTGCGGCACTGCCTGCTTTTGGGTGACCTAGAACTTGCTTTTTTCCTTATTCTATTCATATAAGACCGAATGGGGTCTGTTCCAAATTTGGCCTTGATAGACAGTTTTGTTTTAAGCATTCTGGAGAAGGAACGCCAACACAGCAACGCGCCTGCCCGTTTCACTTACGCGAAATCGGCCAGCACGGTGAATCAGCCCTATCGGCGGTGTACACAATTTTGAATCAGTCAATCAAACATCTCTACGGAGTGCTCCACGAGGATACTCACAAGAATATCGTGCGCGGTGGCGCGAATCTCACTTTGTGCAATTGCCCTTGTGCCGTTGTACCGAACCCTTGTTCCCACTTCCAAGTCAAACGGGCACCATGCCTCCACGCTTAAAGCGAAGTGCTGAGGTTATTGACCTCACGGGCGACACACTGCCTGAACATGCTGCCAAGCGGCCTGCGTATTCATCGCCCCAGTCATCCCGATTCGCTTCAGCTACTGGTAACCTGCCATCATCTTCACAGCTGTCAGTTCATGAGCCCGATGCTTTCGATCTGACACAAGTCGATGATGGACCACAACGAGAGCTCTATGCTACATTTGGTTTGTGATGCCTTCCCAGCAGCTAGTTTTATTAGTAGCATGTGTAGAAACGAATGAATTGTTAACATCATCCAGATGGGAAAATTGTTGGCATTAGGTACTATAATGGCTATGCTTCTCCCGGCGAGGTTGTGCTGTGTCACCGAGAACCTAATAACCAGGTAACTGAACATAGTCATGCCCCAATTCCGTCACAGGACTTCATAGCTAATTCATATAAAAGTACGACCGCAATGCGATACGAGTCGACAACGTTCTACGTCAGCAAATAGGTCACATGCCTCGCAGGGTTGTTGAGAAAATTGCACCCTACATTGTAAGTGCTCATCATATCCGCTCATCCTTTCAAACAAGTTTCTCATATTTCTTTTTTTAACAGGATTCGGGTGATATTGTCATTGAGGCGCAAATTACTGGTGAAAAGAATTTCTATGACTGTCCAATAAAGCTGTCCTTCTATGGGCCTAGCAATCCTATACAGCGCGCAAGAATTGAGGCAGCTCTCAAAAAAGACAAACTCGCCAAGGCAACTCAGTTGAACCAGACTCGGAAGGATGCTGAAGCAAAAAGAACGCTTTTGGGCCTGACCAATGGCGGTTCTACCTACGGTCTAGGCTCTAATGACCCTGATTGCGAGGTTGCAGAGGTTACACTAGAAGAAATCTTGAAGACGAGCCAGGCAGTCGAGCTTCGACAGGGGGCTGATGTGGTCAAAAGTCTGGCTATGAAAGAGGAAGATCTGGCAGAGATGCCTCTTGCAAACCAACCCTCTCAGCTAAAGACCCAACTGCTGCCATACCAACTCCAAGTAAGTTTGAACATAAAATACCGGGCGGCTTAAGGGCGTTTATTAATGTTGTGTCTCAGGGTTTGTCTTGGATGACTTTGAAAGAAGATCCCAAACTGCCAGATGTTGGCTCGGATGACATAGCACAGCTGTGGAAACGAGATAAGCAAAGGCGATACTGGAATGTTGCCTCCAATTTTGTTACTGCCCAAGCTCCAACGCTTTTTTCTGGAGGAATTCTCGCCGATGACATGGGGCTCGGAAAGACACTTCAGATTATCAGTTTGATCCTCACTGGTGGTTCGGGGTCCACGTTAATTGTTGCGCCAGTCAGCGTCATGAGTAATTGGGAACAACAGATCAAAAGACATGTCAAAGAAGAACACCAGCCAAAGATGATCATCTACCACGGCAGCAATAAAAACGGAGTGAAAGATTTGCTTGACTACGACGTCGTCATTACCAGTTATGGTACACTTGCAAAGGAGGTAGGTGGTTCCGGGCGAAACCCGCTGTACTTGGCAAAATGGCGGCGAGTGGTACTCGATGAAGGTCACACTATTCGAAACGCCAAAACAAAGGTTGCGATAGCAGCATGCGAGCTCAAATCTCAGTCACGCTGGGCCCTGACCGGAACTCCAATGTATGTACTAGCAGCCGTTCTTTTTTTTTTCTTACCAAACACGCTAACTCTAGTGAAAAGTATCAATTCCGTAAAAGATCTTCAGTCTCTTGTGAGATTCCTACACATTACGGGTGGTATCGAGCAGCCCGAGATATTTAATACCAAGATCACACGAAGATTGGCTTCCGGAGAGCCTGGCGCCGAGGTCATCCTTCAGGCACTCATGCAAGATATATGTCTTAGGAGGAAAAAGGACATGAAATTTGTTGACCTCAGACTGCCTGAAAAGAAAGAATATATTCATCGCATCACATTCCACCCTGACGAGAAGATAAAATACCAAACTCTACTGCAAGTTCCCACTCCTCTGCTGTACACTCCGTTTCAGCACTTTACTAATAAGTCCACAGGTCTGAAGCCAAGGGGCTTTTAGAGACTCATCAGAGTGGCTCTGCCCATGGTGCCAACAATCAATTCCGACATTTTCTGGAGAGGCTTCTACGCCTGCGCCAAACGTAAGTTCATCCCTTTAGCACCTTTAACTCACAGTCTGCCAAACAAGCCCCGCCAGGCTAACATGGAATTTATCTAGGTGCAATCACTGGACACTCTGCAGACAGCGGTATGAAGATCTCATAGATCTTCTGAAAGATCAAGGTGTCGTTCCCCTGAACGAAAAGAACCGTGCTCTTTTGCAAAAGGCTCTGCATCTCTTCATGGAAAGTCAAGACGACTGCTCTATTTGCTACGATATTCCCAGCAATCCAGTTATTACACACTGTCAGCACGTTTTCTGTTGCCCCTGCATAAGCAAGGCTATCAGTCTTCAGCACAAGTGTCCCATGTGTCGCAGTCCTCTTAACGAAGAGAATCTCCTAGAACCCGCTGCTGAAACCGAGTTTGATGAGAACTTCGACACCGAAACACAAAGTTCCAAAACAGAGGCGATGCTGCAGATCATTAATGCCACACTAAAGAACCCTGGCTCCAAGATCGTCATCTTCTCCCAGTGGACTTCATTCTTGGACATTGTCCAGAAACAGCTTGTCGTGTCCCACATCAAATTCTGCAGAGTTGATGGCAGTATGAACATAGAAAAACGTGATCTAGCCATCGGAGCTCTTGATGGTGATCCCGACGTGCGGGTTATGCTCGCAAGTCTGGCGGTATGCAGCGTTGGCCTCAATCTGGTATCTGCAGATACCGTCATCCTCTCTGATAGCTGTAAGTGCCTCAATTATCCCATGCTGTATTACTTGACAGCCGGACATGTGCTAACATCTATTAGGGTGGGCTCCGGCAATTGAGGATCAGGCAATTGATCGAGTTCATCGCCTCGGCCAGACACGGAATACTACAATATGGCGACTCGTTATGGAAGACACGGTTGAGGAGCGCGTCTTGGACATTCAAAAAGAGAAACGAGAGCTGGTTACCAAGGCGTTCCGGGAGAAGTCAAGAAAGCAGGGACAATCCAAAGAAACCAGGATGGCAGACGTGATGAAACTTCTTGCATAAAGACAAAAAAAGGCGCCACAAGCTAATCGAACTTCTCTTATGAAGTGTTGTGATAGAATGCAAAATCCACTTAATATTCCAAGATACTAGGCTCTAGAATCACCGATATGGAAGCAGCTCATGATGTAAGTGTAATATTGTCAGCTGTTCCGTCTTCTATGAAGCAGATAGAAGGCCAGGTATAGCAAATGGCGGAAGAGGGATGTTGAGGAAATGGTCACGATATATCCAGACAAGTCAAAAGGACGATATTCGAAAGTGGTCAATTCATATTAAATGAAAGCGGCATTGTGCTTGGTATAAGCCATCTATGTGAATCCCAGAACCCATGCTCTTCCACCATTACTTTCCAACGATGAACTCTCTCTTTCATCTTCGACCAACGCTAGTCAACTCACACGGCCTTTTTTTTTTCTAGCCGCGGGCGCAGCATCGCCAGCAGTTGCCCAGCTAAAAATTTAGACGTCAGTATTTGTTTTCCACTTGGGTAGGGCATAATGATATGCATGTGAGTCATGGTTGACGAACCTTGATTGCTTGCTAAGAGGTTGTTAGTATTATGTCTAGAACCATGAGGCTGAGAAACTTTTGGTAGATGAGACTTACGGAAGGGGGAGGACACTGGGGGATCTGCTTGAAGCACTGAGGGTGGCATGAAGTGTCACGGTTCTCAAGAACATTGGTGGTCTCGGTAGGCAGGGCCATGACGGCGCTGGCGAGAAGGGCGACGATAGCAGTGAAAGCCTTCATTTTGAAGATGAGTAAGAGGAATAAACGGACAGTTGTGTTGTTGAGTAAGGTTACTGAAGATGGTATGAGGAAGTGAATGATGGGTGAATAAAAGGAAGGAGAATAGATATACGCGCTGGCTTTATATAAAATCCACGCATAGTAAGTATCAAGGAATGCCAAAGATTAGATGGCTGATCAACAAAACGATAAGCTTCGGTTACACGCAAGTACCGACTTGCGGATACCGTAAGACGCCCGCCAAATGTCTCAATAAGCCGGGTACCTGTTCTTTTTTCCTTCTTTTCTCGATTTATCCCTTGTTCTAAATATCTCAATCTAACGCGGATTGGAGGATGGAGCCCTAAAAATGGAGACACCAACTCGGTTCGCGAGCAAGCCAAGCATAGCACCGACAACTACCGGTCTGACACACCTTAGATTGGCCAGATCGGGGTATTAAAAAAAATCTTCTTCTCAAGGAAGAGAATGAGACATTGTGAGAATTCCAGTCATTAGATGTTGCATGCTGACCGTTTGCCGTCCCGATTGGTGGAACGGTGGGTCTGGTAAGAAAGATAGGGTCTCATTCGGAGCAACCGCGGGATGGCTCACTTGATTGAAAGGAATGAGTGGCATGTACATCGACGAAAACGGCCATGCCGATGGAGAGACGATGGGTTCGTGAAAGATAAAGGAAAAAATCAAGACTTTCCAGCATGCAAAGCACTCATGGGTTGTATCACCGGGCTTATGGCCGATAAGAGCATGCAAAGCCAACAATTTGGGTCCGATAACCTCATAAACAGGGACAGGGTCTGTTCAACATGGTAAATCACATTTTAATTGATAGCTGCAAGAAGAATTCCATGTGAAATTTGCAGCTCCCATAGATTATTAGGCATTGTCCGTTTTGAAAAAAAGACAGACTATTAGAAGGGCTGGGCATTGGTGGAGATGTGAACTCCAACCTCTTTCACCGAATAGGTAGGTAACGTCCTACCCTACGTTGCTTCAATATTATTTCCAGGGGATAGCTTCTCCCGCGGTATAGGCATGACACTGCAATAGTCATCTACAAAAGCTCGTTGGTGCATTAAACATCCGTGGGATAAGCCGTAGTGGCCTGGAGGAAGATGCTTTGCTACGTTCCATTCTACTTAATGAAGGGACTTTGGTGAGCTAGCTGAGGATTTTCCCTCTTCATTCCAATTCAATTCATGAGGCAAGGAACTTCTGGGGCGCGGTGTATCCGATGCAAGGAGAAAATCCCGCTCCAATTCATTACATACAGAATAAGCCTGATTTCTATAATAGCAATTGAAGCCATATGAGGTCATATCATTCCTCACTCATGGACTTACAAATGAATTGGGCATCAGAGAAAGGTTCTCAGCAACAGATCTGGGATGAATCGGTGATTTTTATGCAGCATGTCGTCCAATAGTGTGCAACACTGCACTACTAGCTTAATGCCTTTATGCACATGGCTGCTGCCCCGCCTCTGCACACTAGATTTTGTGCGTTTTGACGCGGGGCAGAAGATGATGTGCGACTGATAATAATTATCGGAGCTTTTTTCCCACCATTCACTCTCCAGACTGCCCAGACGGTTTCTGCGCGACAATTTCCCCGGAAGTGTTTGAAGCGCCTTTTCCATTCATCATGGAAAGCGGAATCGGTATCCGGCTGGAGACGATTATGAGCGGTAAGTTTTACTCATCGTGGTGATGGCGGCGGTGGCGGCGGATGTGACCTGAGACTGACAGTTGATGCGACAGACTTGGTAGACGTCTGGCATGTCTATCGCACGCCCATTATCTTCGCCGCTCTCATTCTCCTTACCATCGGCCGAGTGTACCTGCATAAGACCGAGACCAAGGAGCCTCTAGTTGCACTACCAAAGATTTACGAGAAGCAGACACATACACCAACTCCGGCGCCTGCGCCAGTTCCTGCAAAGCCAGATACCAGTCGCACCGAGGTCGCAGAAAAACCGTCCTCACGATCCAATGGCCCACGACGGATCAAAGGCAGCCTGACGAAGAAGCTGTCGCAAGAAAAAGAGAATGAGAAAAAACCCGAGCGCCAGGCCAAGGCGCTGATCTTTTTTTCCTCCGTGACCACCAAAACCGAGACGATTGCGCGGGAATACCTGAAGACCCTGGAGGCGTCTTTGGAGAAAGCTTCGCGCGAGACTGGACACGAATTTTTGAAGCCAGAGCTTTACGACTTGACGGAAATCGATTTTGAAGACTACTTTGTCTCGCCACCCAAATCTGCCGATGGCGTTGGCCTGTTCTACCTATTCCTCATTCCCAGCTACAACATTGATACCATCAACGATACGATGCTGCAACACATGGAAGAAACCCATCATGACTTCAGGATTGACACAGCGCCACTATCAACATTGCTAGGGTACTCGGTATTCGGCTTTGGAGACAAGGAGGGTTGGCCAGATGAAGCCGATGGGTATTGTTTCCAAGCCAAGGAAGTGGATAAGTGGATGTCGAAGCTGACAGGACGAAAACGAGCATTTCCTGTGGGAATGGGTGACATGAAAGGAGATCATGCTGAGAGATTTGCTGAATGGACCTCTGGAATAGAGGAAGTCATTATCAATGTTGCGCAGACGGGATCACTTGGCGAAGGTGTCCCGGGAAGTGGGGCAGCAGAGGAAAGCGACCTGGAAGAGGAGGCGGATATGGACGACGGAGAGGTCGTCTTCGATGATGAGGAATCAGGAGAAAAAAACAGCTCCAGAGCCTTGGACGACGTTGAGGATTTGGGTCGCATGATTCGCCCCTCCGGCGACGGGGCAAATACAAAGGGACGAAAAGCACCCATAGCCGTCGACTTTACTTCTCATGGCACCACCAGCAGCAAGAAGGTATCGGCCCCTGTCATCAAGGAGATGGTCGCTAAGAACTCGCCGACCTATGCTGCTCTCACCAAACAGGGGTACTCCATTGTCGGCTCCCATTCTGGAGTCAAGATCTGCCGCTGGACCAAATCTGCTCTGCGTGGCCGTGGAAGCTGTTATAAATACTCTCTTTACGGTATCAACTCACACCAATGCATGGAGACCACGCCTTCACTCTCCTGCTCCAACAAATGCGTCTTCTGCTGGCGCCACGGCACAAACCCAGTCGGCACAACATGGCGCTGGGTTGTCGACCCGCCGGAAATGATCTTTGACGGTGTCAAAGAGGGCCATTACAAGAAGATCAAAATGCTGCGCGGTGTCCCAGGTGTTCGTGCAGAGCGGTATGCGGAGGCGCTGCAGATAAGGCACTGCGCCTTATCCTTGGTTGGAGAGCCAATCTTCTACCCTCATATTAACGAGTTCTTGGCCATGCTGCATGGAGAGCGGATTTCTTCTTTCCTTGTTTGCAATGCGCAGCACCCGGACGAGCTCGCGGCGCTCAAAGTCGTCACACAGCTTTATGTGTCCATCGACGCCTCAAATAGGGACTCACTGAAGAAAATTGATCGACCTCTCCACCGGGACTTCTGGGAGAGGTTCCTCAGGTGTCTCGATATCTTGAGAGAAAAGCGTTTCCGCCACCGCACAGTCTACCGACTGACGCTTGTTAAGGGATTCAACGTAGACGACGAAGCTGAAGGCTATGCGCAACTTGTCGAACGAGGACTACCATGCTTCGTCGAGGTTAAAGGAGTGACCTACTGCGGAACATCCACATCGTCCAACGCCGGCCTCAGCATGTCTAACGTCCCCTTTTACTGGGAGGTTTGCGAGTTTGTCAAGGCTTTAGAGAAGCGCTTGAAGGCAAAGGGGCTCAAGTATGGCATTGCCGCGGAACACGCCCACAGCTGCTGCGTGCTGCTGGCCAGCGAGCGCTTCCACGTGGACGGCAAGTGGCATACCCATATTGATTATAAGAGATTCTTTGAGCTGCTAGAAGAGCGAGGACCAGATGGTGACTGGAGACCTGAAGATTACATGGGAGCACCAACCCCAGAATGGGCCTTATGGGGCAATGGCGGATTTGACCCTCGGGATGAGCGCGTGGATCGTAAGGGCCGCAAGAAGGAGGCCATTGTAGTGCGGGAAGCGCCAGAGTAACCTTGCGAAAAAAGATTGTCAAAAGTGAAATGAAATAAACAAAACATTATTTGCCTCTCATTTTGCTCGTCCATAAAATTTACGAATTGTCTTGACTCGATGTTAAAAGGGTGGGGAATATTGACGTCACAAGATCCAGGGGCAATGTTGACAGATGGTATAGAACATGATAGATTATGGAAACGCTAGCAGCACTGCCTTTCCCAAGCCTCCCATGGGCGGTATTGTTACCGTACACTGTTTACACAAGACTCTACTCGGAACTGGAAGAGCCATACAAATATGCTATGATACATTGGGGACCATCCGGTCGATCCAGGTCGTGGAGCATTTAGAGGTCTCGAATCGAGACGTCTTTTTTTTTTTTTTTTTACTTTTTTTACTTTCACCGTTTTTTTTGGGGAAGTCCGTTAGACTTTGACAATCGTACTTTCATCTTGGAGCGGAGAGGCGCCACTATCGACAATGGGTATATTATCTCCTTAGTCAAGACCAACATTGGGGATGTCGCTCAGGTTGATGCCGGCAGGATGGGATCGGACATCAATAGCACCATCGTATGCAATCATTTGGGCCAAGATATCCAAAATGGGCTGTGGAGGACGGTATGTTAGAGGTTTGGGTTTACTCAGTAGAGAGGGCTAAGAAGAGTGTGTGTTCGTACCTTGGGCACCGTGCTGTCATAAATCTTGATGAGATCACCCGGCGCAGGATACACCTTCAGACCCTTGTAGAACGCAAGAGCAGATTCGATCGTCTTGGAAGCTATAGGATGGAGACTGTTAGCTTCAATGAAAAGCGATTGGTTGGCCTCGTATAGAGAGGGGGTTTATCGTACGCTCTGAGCTCAGCATTTCTCCCGACATGACCTGTTCGTTGAAGTAGGCCTCACGTTCCTCAACACCAAGTGGGAAACCTTCCTCCCTAGCCTCATCAACCTTGGCCTTGATGATGTCACGTTGCCGTTGGGTCAAAGCTTCAACCTCATCCTTCTCAGCCCGCACCTGTCTGCGCTCGTTCCTCCTCAGGTTGCGGCGGAACTCCGAGTCTCTCCGTCGTTGGAAGTCGAAGTAAGCTGCATAAGCTGCTCAGATGGAAAATGAATTGTGTTAGCAGTCGCCAGACACGGTGTTGAGAGATGGAATAGGAAGCGGGTTGTCAACATACCAAGGAGAGCGGTCGCAACGGTAGCGACCGATGCCGTCACCAGGACGCTTGTCTGAACCATTCTGAAAGAAGTCCGTCCGGGGGAAAGAGAACAGAAAATGGGAGCGAATCGTAAACCTAGCAAAGGAAAATTGCACCCGAGAATGACGACGCCGAGGCAGAGAGTTTCGTGGCCGTTGGGAGACGTTGGGCTTATTCAGAGAGTTGGATCGAGAGCAGCTGAGGAATGTCGCAAGAATCGAGTTTTCTGGCTACCATCAGATGCTACGGACCTCTCTCATAAGCCCAGAGCTCGGAATATCGATTTGGCGACTGGGACAAGGAGCTGGAGCCGCCGGGAAATCATCGGGTAAAGGCAAGCTTCCGAGCTTGGCTGATGTGATGAAACACCCAACTGAGTGCAGTCAACACCACTATGTGCGGCACACCACCTAATAATACACCTACGACATAATAGTTCATTAACTCAAAGCCCCAACACTTACCTTTGCTGGGGCAAGATTCTTTGGCATCTTGGCTGAGACTTTTCAACCATCACACTCTTTTTTTGAATCGTCCCGGGGGGACGTTGAGCTGTTGAAACTGCAGAAATGACCGAGGAACGCAAGATCTCGCTGCGTAGCGGGCCCAAGAGGAAAGGTCGCCCAACAATTAGTGCACCAAGGCAGATCTCCAGCCCTATTCTCCAAGATGGGTCAAACGGGTCGGGATTGGGCTCTATCCCAATGCCTGAGACGACTCCTCGACCGCGACCGCGACCACCACTAACCGGTGGTAAAGTACGTCTCGAAGGCCAACGTGGCGCAGGGCGAGGAGAGGTCACCCAAGCTAACAGCCGATAGACCTCCAATTTGGTGAAACAGCGATACTCGACACGCTTCAACAACCTACCAGCTAGATTTGACCCCACAACATCCCCGGTTCCTGGATTGCCTTCGTTTGAGCAGTATGAATCTAAAGACCGACGTCCACCCCCCTCAAGAGCTGGAGCTGCCCCTGTGGTGGACATCAAATCGTTACGGGACCCCAATCTTGTTCCAGATCAGTACGTGGCCAGCGTTTTGGGCGATGCGACGGAGGACCAGATTCGCGAGTTTGAAGAGTCTCTACGGAATGTCAAGAGCCGAGCAGCAATGGATCTACAGCAGAATCTGATACAAAATCGCACGCAGTTTATCAAGATCAGCAAAGAGGCGGAAAAGCTCAAGGCGGAAATGAGAGCTCTTCGGAGCCTCATGTCAGATCTGAAGACGAACACCACCGCTCTAAGAGCCGCCTCGATGAAGAATGACGAGCCCGCCGATCTAGGTGGTCGGCAGACCTTGAGCAAGCGGGACAAGCGCAGTTCCGTTGCAGATAGGAGCGCACTCTGGAATTCGCAAATGCAAGCTCTATATAAGAATGTGGAAGGGTCGCAAAAATTCCTGCCGAATTCTGTTGGCCGTCATGTGGTTCAGAATGCTGGGGCGTGGGTTGAGCTGGATAACGCGACGTACAAGTCTCGACGAGCCATGCAAATCTTCCTACTAAACGATCACTTGCTGATAGCCTCCCGTAAGAAGCGCAAGGCTGATGCCCCCAATGCGGATGCTCGGGGTCCAGTGATCAAACTGGTAGCGGATCGGTGCTGGTCCCTCCTCGATATTGAAGTCGTCGATATGCCGGGGACTGGGGACTCCTCAGGAGGGAGGAACAAGCTCGCCGACGCCATCATGGTGCGGGGCGGTAGCCAGGAATCATTCATCTATAGGACAGAAAAGCCGGAGTCTCCAGACAAAAAGTCACTTCTACTCAACGTACGCAAGGCAGTGGAAGAGCTTCGCAAGGGTTTACAGTCCGAGATGGAAGCCAACAACAAGGCCAGAGAGACGATTAACTACTTTGCATCAAGAGACCCAGGCTTGCTTCAGAAAACAGAGCTGCTGGAAACGCTTTCTGATATCAAGGACATGCTTATCGAGGTGGATGGCAATCAGCAGAACTTGCGCTGGGTGGAAAGCCAAATGGACGAGCTTGACATTGATGTCGCTCAGCAGAAAATCGAGCCTGCGGTAGCACGCGCAGAGAAGCTCAAAAGCGTCGCCAGAGGTCTGAAGAGCAACGCAGTCGCACAGGACTTTATCAATTTCAAGGTTGAAGAGAGGTGTGCCAAGCTGGCGACTCTGGTCATCCGAGAATTGGAGGCAACACACTCGCAGCAGGCCAAGACAAAACGGAACGTGAGCTGGCTTACACGGCTCAACTTTGAGGACAGGGCCAGGGAGACATACCTTGCATCGAGGAGTGTCATGATTCGCAAAAGAGCTAGGTAAGCAGGTTCTCTACTGTCACACAAAGCCGGGAAGCATCCTATAAACTACGAACTAACTTTTACAACAGACAGTGTATTTTCCAGGGAGATTTACACTTGTATATCTGGCAGCTATCTTTTGTCTATTTCTCGATAATCCACAACACGGTGCAGTGTTTTCAGGGATGCTTCCCGCCACCAATGATGAGTACCTGTGTCAAATGGGCCAAGGAGGAGGTAGAGGCTTTTAACGTGGTGCTGGCGAGGCAACTTAGCAGCACCGAGCCAGGTGGTCCGGTCTGGACTCAGTGTATGGAACGTGTCAAGGAACATGCAATCAAGCTTTCCGAGGTTGGGCTGGACTTTATGGATCTTGTGGGCAGAGACTTGGCGGTGGAAGAAGGCGAGAAGGTGTCGTCGCCAACAGCAACGGAGGGCTCAATTGGACTGGGACTGTCGTGAAGTGACAAAAGGGGCGGGCATCCCGGACGTAGACATTTCGGAGAATAGACCTTCCTCAGCAGCAGTGTTACGAACACTATGAAACGTCCAGAAAGGAAGCGCCTCACGCTGGTGGTCAAGGTTATGATGAGGGTTACGGTAGACCAGCATCCTACACAATGAAACTACAAATGCTGCAAACATAACGGGTTGAAATAACGGTCGCTCGTCCGGTTCTTGCGTGCCGAGGCTGGCAGGTGGGGTGATGGGCCCAAAACACTGCAAGCATTGAGTCATGGTAAGGCTGGGTAGCATGTGGAGTTGGTGACATTTTGTGCTGGATGCATTGACGAGGATTCCATGGGAAATGACTGGAGAGGCACGCAAACTGGGGTGGAGGAAGCAAACGCCGGGATAGTGGAACCGCGGCTCCGGGCAAACTCAACCAGTTTCGGTTGCTCCGGACACGACGCTATATTACTTTCGGGCAGTTTTCCATTGGACCAGTTGTCAGGAGGAATTATGCCATCCAGTACTCACTCCCCTGTCTTGTCCGCCTTCCGTGTTGTCGGCTCCGAAAAGGTTGTGATTTAGACACATGCTAGGTGAAGGTTAGCACCAGGGTTTTTGCCTAAACGGACTGATGCTTGGGCTTTAGAATAGACAAGCTTTTACAAACTCATCAACATATGCCCTTCTTCAGTTCAAATTGTCAGACCTTTTTCAGAATTCAATCATTCCTTCTTCGGCAGATGAGCCGCCTTTCTTTTCTTTTTTTTTTCTTTTTTTTTTTCAAGGGGAGGAGGAAATCAAACAGGCCCATGAGCCACCAAGCAGGGCTGTTTGAATAAACCTCAATTAGCCTGGTAGGAAAGAAGTCTTTGGTCGTGATTTGTGAGCCTTGTTCGCTTTAACCGTGCACATTGCTTTATCTTTGTAGTGAGAAAATTGCTCGAAAGAAAAAAAGCATTAAACTTGACAAACCCGTGACAATGAACCTTTGTTATATGGATGTCAAACACCAACTTGAAATCTCAGGGTGCGGGTAAATAGCGACTGGTCCTCAAGAGTCTTTGAAGTTTTATATGGCAGCCTAGTTCACCCCAAGCCCGCGCAATTGATGTTTAACTGACGCTTGTAAACTGTCCAGCAACTACTGTTAAAGAGAAGAAGCCCAATGTTTGCTGCCCATGCTAGCTGCAACATCAACAGAGCTGTCCTTCACCCTGCTCCAACCACCGTCTATATAAACGAGCTGCCTCATGGCGAAGGAACATACGGCAGAAGTGGTTTCGCATGAAGACGTAGTCTACAAAGTATGCAAGTGGACTGGCATGCGTGCTGTCTCTAATTTTCCACCTTCGTTTTGGGACAATTTGAACCAGGTTTGGCTCACTCGACGTGCCTTGCGAGAGGTTGATAGACGGAGCAAGCCACGGAAACACATCGCAAAGCACAGCCCGAGAAATGGTGGCGGTGGTACTATAACCGCGTCGCGCGACCTTGCTCGGTTTGCAAGACACGGCGGACCAGATTTGCGCCATCTGCAAAGGCCGGGACAGGTACATTTTTGTTGATATTTTGCAAAGCTGCATCAATGACAGCCCCCATGCAATCCCTAGTGTGAATAGTAGTTAACTTAAAACTGCTCTTGCAATAGTGGCGGAAAGCAGCCAACTCTCAGTCTGATTTGACTGTGGAATCATCCTCCTTCTGCCCATGGCTAAATCCGCGCTCGCCAGCAACGGAAGATATGGACGATCTCAGAGAAGCCAGGAAGATTTCTCCCTATGACGCCAACTTTGGACAACATCTGACGGATCACAACATCCATGAGGAGGAATATGACCCTCAGACTAATCAGGTACTCCAAGAGCCCCTGAATATAGACGCAATCCGGCATGAAATATTGGCTGCCAGAGCCTCCATTTCTCCATCGCAGTTCACCAAAGCTGCGTTTCATGGTTTCAGACACAAGAACAAAACGGTTTCTGAAGGCACGGTAATGCGCACCGTCATTCCAATCATAACAGGCGACTCAGATATTCCCAATGAAGGCAATCTTTTATTCACGAACCTAGTGTCACTGACTAGCGAGACCACAGTCACCCCAGTGCCGGACTTTTTCGACGGAGCCCGTGCAGCAACCATCGAGAAGTCAGTGATCCGAGAACTGTGTGACAAAATCGTCCCCACAAAGCATGCCACTGCTCCCGTTCTGCCCAACTTCTTTTTGGAAGTCAAGAGTGCTCGTGGCGATGGAACAGTGGTCGAGTTACAGGCGCGGTATGACGGGGCCCATGGCAGCCAAGCCATGCAAGCCATGCGTAGCTACATCTATCATAGGAAGAGTAGTAGTAGTAGCAACAATCTCAAGGTTGGGATAGAGCCAGAGCCAGAGCCAGAATATGACGGCAACGCCTACACGCTGAGTTGCACGTATTGTCAAGGCTATCTCCAAATATACGCGCATCACGCCACGGCACCTGCTACACCCAATGGGGCGCCCGCATACCATATGACACAGATTTGTGGCTGGGCGATGACAGGCACCGTCGATGCCTTTCGGCAGGGGGTCACCGCTTTTAGAAACGCCAGAGATGTCGCGGGCCGACTTCGAGATTGTCTGATCCGGGAAGCAAACGCCGTATCTGCTGTGTGCCCAGCCGTCGTTTCAGTGACACACGGGAGAGAATCACACTAGGGGACATTCAAACATAACGGACGGGAGACGATTTGATACTGCATGGCTTGATGATGGAGGTACCGGATGTGACGGAGCCGCTGCATTCTGATAGCAATTGATATATCAAGGGTGAAATTTTTTGTAAAAGGGAAGAAAGAATATGCAATGCGCAGATGCCTAATTAGGTCAAAGTCGTTGTTGGGTGGGCTGGCCGGTGGGTTGGGCACAACTTCCAGGTTTGGTCTTTTCCCCCAGTGCAGTTTAGCGCAGCTTCAACAAACTCTGTATTGGTGTTTTTCGTTTGTGCAAAATTACAAATCGGATGACTGGTTTCGTGTTGCTGGTGATTGGTATCTTTCAATGGGTTGGGTGACATTATGGACTGATCCGAACCCTTGTGGTTTGACATCCAAAGACATCGGGGCAACGATGCACCGCTCGGCCGGTTGGACTTTGCACCTGGCTGTTCGTCAAGTTGGTACCATGCTGGCACCATGCTGGGAGATCCATGATAATATGGCCTGACCAGTCCTGTACACATCTGATTCATGGACCATCTGCTGCTCAGCAGATTTTGCCTGCTAGTAAGCTCAAGAGCTGCGAATCATAAACCATGTATAACCAAGCAGGCAATGACAGAATCCCTTCCACTACGTACTAAGTATTAGCAGTTTGGCGAGTCAACTTCGGGCGGGTTGTTCAGTTAGCCCGGGGTGTTTGTATACTGGTGCTAGTCAGGCTTTTGCAGCTTCTTCACCTCCCCAGTCTCCAGTCAAGGCCAGGCCACCTACACCTAAAACAACAAGACTAAGACGGCCATCCCTCGGCAGAGCCACCCAGCCCCACTGCAACCTACCGACGTTATAATCCATCCATCCTATTATACGGAGTTCCTGTCCTGTTTACAGGTGTATTATACGGCAGACTCCACTGCAGATACAACCCTCTGCGGCTCCACCAGCGTGGCCAAGATCGTGCCTGCGTGGATGCGTGGATGCGTGGATGCGTGGAGCCTGCTTCGAACATCTAACCCAACCCTGCTGCCCTCGTAAGTTCTCTAATCCTTCCATCAAGGGGCAAGGTACTAACTAAGATACAGATAGATACTTCTTACACACGCTAATATGTGTAATATTATAGGTCAGTCTGGGGTGGGCCTCTGCGAATTTCCATGCCAATTCTGTACTGGTTCTTGAAAGCACTGCTCAACAAATTCTCGGCCCAGACCGAAGACTCTGGGAGGTCACATTCAGACCCGTCGGGCTCCCCTCTAGCAGCCCCAGCAATGTCACCACCAGCTGGACCTATTTACGCGAGAGTAACAGGAAGACACACCGGCAGCAGGCGAGTATAAATATGAAAGAGAGGGGACGACCCAGATGATGTGCCCGTGCTCACTGTTCCATCTCACATCCTTTTCTCTCTCGTTGAATCGTTAGGAGCTTCTTCAACCTCGCCAACATGTTGCCCACACTCATCGTCGCCTCGCTGGCCTCAGTTGCCGCTGCCCTTCCTAGCATTGCCGCTATCAAGCCATTCAAAGCCCCTGGTGTTTGGGATTCAAGAGGCCCCTGCCCCATGCTCAACACCCTCGCCAACCATGGCTACATGTAAGTTGATGTGCTGCTCGCCCCGAGCAAAACCTCGGGATATGAGTGTTATGCCTTCATCATGCTAACCAGTTGCCTCAAGTCCTCACAACGGCCGTAATCTGAGCGTCGAACTCCTGGGCAATGCCATCGCTGGTGCCTTGAACACCGATCCCAAGTTTGGTACTGCACCCGCTGCTCTTTTCGTCAAGGGTTGGGGCAAGGATGTTTTCAGCCTTGCAGACCTCAACACCCACGGCATCCTCGAGCACGTCGCCTCGCTCTCACGAGAGGATCAGACAGTCATCAACAAGAGCGCCAAGGTGTCTCCTCTCCGAGTGGCCACCCTCCTTGCCGACAGTGATACCGAATTCATCACTCCCAAGTCCATCGCCAAGACCCGTACCCGCGTCGAGGCGCTGTCGGCCCCTACCAAGCTCAACGTTCAGGAGACCGTACTTGCTTATATCGAGGCCAGCCTGCTGCTGATGTTCATGAACGACGGCCCTCTCCCCTCCGCCGGCACCAACCCCCCCGGATCTGCCTACAAGGCGCCCAAGAACCGTGTCAGGGCTTTCCTAACGGAGGAGCGATTTCCCACCGAACTCGGATGGAAGGTTTCTGAGCGAACCATTCCTGTTGTCGACCTTGTCTTTGTCATGAAGGCCGTCTTCGAGGAGAAGGAGCCTACTGGCGGCCCCTTCTTCGAGTCCTACGTCATCAAGTTCCTGAAGTCTCGTGAGTATACCAAATCCAAACACAAACCTCAAGCACCGCTAGGGACTCAAACAATAGAAAATGTGCTAACTGTAGTTTTAAAAGTTGGCTTCTCATAAGCGTGCCCCTTTCTTTGCCACGAGAGGCTAGCGATGGATATGCAAGCGAGCTGTATCCCCTATCCATAATGTATATCGAGAGTATAATGGAAACAGCCGACAGAGGAAAAGAAGAGAGACATGAATAATGTCGGGCAAGTGCCACACTGCCAAGAAACGGGAGTCTGGAAAACGGAAAGTTATATTGCATATGTTGAGCGACAGATGACGAGTTAGATGAGGGAATAGTACATGAAAATAGAATATGTACATATGATGTGCGGACGGCCCACTTGATCATGTCATCTATGCCATCACAGTTGATTCTTTGCTGGCCTACAGATATTCAGATAAAACAGCCTTTTAGCGAAATCCCATACCACGGGCAACTAAATCAACTGAAGAAGAAATTAAAATATGATGAGAGTACAAAGAGTTTGATTTGTTAGAAATCAAACTCCATCAGTGTTAAGGAATGTTGAGTGTCTTTTCCACAACCGTTATGATGGAACTACCTAGATCTTCTCTTGAAACGAAATATTAACAAGAATTTTGACAGGAGGTTTCCTACTATCAACCAGCGATGTGCCATTCGTTGTCTTGTTCAGTAAACAAAGCGGGTATTCGAACAGCAAATAAGCAAAGCTGTTGCAGACATTTCGTGCCTGGTAAACTCGGCTTGCCCCAGTAAAGACGGCGGCTTGATGCAAATTTAGGATGGATTTGGGTTTGACAAAGCTTGGGTACCTTTCATCTCACAGAAAAAAAGCCTGGGTTGTTGGAGTTATTGGTAGTGAGGACGAAACACTGAAGTAGGTATGCAAGTGTTGTATCTTCAATCCATACTCTGTTTAATGCATATGACGGAAGCTGGGAATCGAGATCTGTAGCTTGATTGGCTGAGGTAGCGGGCTTAAGCGAGGCCGCAATCTCAAATATAGCTCAGGCATTGATTGGCAGGCTGTCAAGGCGGCAGCGGCAGCGGCAGCAGCAATGGCAACACCAGTAAGAACAGCAACCACCTAGGTAGGTAATTACAGCACCTACAGCAGCAGCACCAACAACATCCGCTTGAATATCAATACCTTATGTACCCACCCAGAGCCTATAGGAGGCAAAATGGCAAAACAAGCCGCCCTTTTTGCCGTTTCTCATGTTCAAGCTTCTCATTCTTCATACAGCCAGCTAACCGTAAGTCGTGTACCGCTATTAGACATTTTTCTTGCTGGAAAGAGATAGAATCGCCCCCCGTTCTGTCCAATATCGCCACCATCCAACCCTTCAAAAGCACTGTAACGCCGCTGTGATCACTGCTGCTGCTACCCCTCCCCTCATATCCCCGTGCGCTACCGCCTACCTAATACTTCTCCGTCTCTCATCTCCTGCTTTTCCTGCCGCCACCACAGCCCAACTTTCCAAAGCACACCTACTTCCCTCTCCTTGACAGGCCGAGTTGCCCCACCGCCCGCTGCCTCGCGAAAGCTGTGACCGCAACGCCGTCATCCACCCTCCGTCTTCACCTTTGACGACTCCCTCAACAACATCTGAGGGGAGCAGCTGAAACAGAAAGAGAGAGAGAAAAAAACGACTGCAGCATAGGCATAGCGACAGAGAGAGGCTGCACGCAATTATGGACACTAACATGGAGGATGTTGGGCGAGCGCCCGCCGACGTCTCCCCCGTGCTGAACGAGCCCGCGACGATACCCACGTTGGATGGTTGGATCGAGAGCTTGATGCTCTGCAAGCAGTTGGCCGAGGCCGATGTTCAGAGATTGTGCGATAAGGTCAGTTGATGGCACCTGATGTGAGGACGCGGCAAGGAGAGGGGGCCAGTGGCCACAGAGAACAACGAAAAAGACGCGATGCCCACGCCTGGCCTGGCCCTTGACCCGTCCAGATTGAGCTCTAAGCAGGACTGATGCTGCCGCCTCAAGCCTGGCCGCTTTAATTTGACACCCTGGTGCTGATGCTAATTGTGTTGCTTCTGTATAGGCGCGTGAGGTTCTCCAAGAAGAGTCCAATGTGCAGCCCGTGGTATGATTTTTTTTTTTCTCATCTCCAGCAGGAATGGGGGAATCGTCGATCCTGCCTGCAGGAGCTAATCTGAATGTGGCAGAAATGCCCCGTCACTGTTTGCGGCGACATCCACGGCCAGTTCCATGATCTGATGGAGCTTTTCAAGATTGGCGGCCCCAATCCCGACACAAACTACCTCTTTATGGGTATGAACTACTCTACCCTGCTTCCCACACCAGAGGGGCACTTGATACAACGGTCGATGCTAATCACCGACATACAACACAGGTGATTATGTCGACAGAGGCTACTACTCGGTCGAGACAGTTACGCTACTTGTAGCCCTCAAGATCCGACACCCTCAACGCATCACCATCCTGCGAGGCAACCACGAATCCCGCCAGATCACTCAAGTCTATGGCTTCTATGACGAGTGCCTCAGAAAATATGGCAACGCCAATGTGTGGAAGTATTTCACCGATCTTTTCGACTACCTTCCTCTAACCGCCCTCATCGACAACCAAATCTTCTGTCTTCACGGTGGTCTCTCCCCGAGCATTGATACCTTGGATAACATCAGGGCACTGGATCGGATTCAAGAGGTTCCCCACGAAGGTCCCATGTGCGATCTCCTGTGGTCTGATCCCGACGACCGATGCGGTTGGGGAATCTCACCCCGCGGTGCGGGGTATACCTTTGGACAGGACATTTCGGAGGCATTCAATCACAACAATGGTTTGACACTGATTGCGCGAGCACATCAGCTGGTCATGGAGGGATATAACTGGTCCCAAGATCGGAATGTCGTGACTATCTTTTCAGGTATGATGTTTAGCTGGCGTCGTGCAACAACCACGACGGTAGGAATTCATTTTCGGGCACAAGGTTTGCTAACACATTTTCTTTTTTCTCAAAAGCGCCAAATTACTGCTACCGATGCGGTAACCAAGCTGCAATTATGGAGATTGATGAGCATCTGAAATATACATTGTATGTGATGTCCCAGTTGCCAAACTCAGCGTCAATTATTGGCTGCATAACTAACCACCATCTAGCCTGCAATTCGATCCCTGTCCAAGAGCAGGCGAACCCATGGTCTCGAGACGTAGGTTTTCGACAGCCTGCTGTACTCTGCCCTCTCTTACTGACACGTTGCAGGAACTCCGGACTACTTCCTCTAATTGTTTGCACCGATCTTCTGCCTTCAAACAAGCTCACGCTGTACGGTGCTTATTCGCAGGAGGGATAGACCTGTTGGTTGGAATCATGGGCGCTATGACGCCCCAGTTGTGTATGATGAATGTTGCCGATGCACCGGGCACAGCATACAGCCATGACAAGCTTTTTTGTGAGAGAGTAGGGCCTCGAGGGCGGCTAGTCAACATTTCTCTCATCAGCTTACAGACACGCACCATAGAGCCAGAGTTTCGGCGTCAAACAAGAAGAGTTCAAAGAAGTGTCTCAAGAATTTCTCATTGATGTGCATGCTAAGTACTTGTGAATCTAGCTTATCAGTGCAACCTATGTGTCAACGTTGCCGGTGTCCTGATGATGGGTAGATTTCAACGAACTTGACAAGGCATGCCAAATTTGTGCAGACTAATTTACAGGGTCCGCGGTTCTTTACATTTGATTTGAATTCTATCAAAATGATCCAAATGCATATCTTGTTCAAACTCGGTAATGTATTTATCCATATGTTTCTAACCCGCAACTATGACATATTGTCTTAATTAAATCTATACCTGGTTTCATTGCTTATGTATGAGTAGAAAAGGCCTGTCTTTGCAGGACTAACATTTTCCAAAACAAAAAAATCCACAACTCCTTTGCGCCTCAAATCAATCGTAGCTTTCCTGGGTATCATCATAGAGAGAGACTATAGTGTCCATTTTACCCTCACTATTTCCCATCAACTTCCTACTCGCGGGGTCGTGATCAATCCATCGGCATGTACTGCTCAGAGCCATGCTATCTCGGACGCCTGCTTCCTCGTCGATACTAGTGTGGTGACCCAGAGAAGCAATCTTCTCTGCCGCAACACCTCTTGAATAGTGTCCAGGTGCACTGCTGCCATTAGGCACATGGAATCGAAGATCGAAGCGAATGAAGGCATAGGTGAAAACAACAATGAGCTCGATGGCATAATTAAAGGTGTAGAAACAAGCCTTGTGATGAAACCAGGCCGGGTCGGTGGCGGGACGCTTCTGAAAGGCAACACCGGCTCTAAATCCAGCACCCAAGGTGAGCAGGGCAGCAGTGAAGATGAGGGCAATAATCTTGGTTCGCATGCCACCAGAGCCAAAGGCATCAGTGACACCACGGCGTGGCCAGAGGAGACAAAAGGCCACAATGGGAATAGGGAGGAACGCCAGAACGGCGAGGAAGGTAACGGCAAAGAGCTGAACATCCCGGATCTTGGCGAGCGAGTTGGGATTCAGGGTATAAAAGCTGTAGACAACAGCCACGATGACCATGATGAGCGAAGCGCCCACCGAGCTAAACAGGAAACGGAAGACGATCTTGCCCGGCAAGCTCCATCCAATATGAGGGTGATAGGCACGCAACAGGCGCTGGGAGAGTATAAGATTGATGACGAAGAGCAAAACGACACCAGCGTTTGCAAATATGCTGGCGGCGATGGCGATGCGGGCGTTGGTCGGATGGACAGCCCAGACGATACGCAATGTGTTTGCGACGATTCGAGCCATGGAGAAGCCGAAACAGAGTGCTGAAAGAACGAATTTGTGGCCACGGCGCTTGTTAAGCTGGAAGATGGTCATGTGGACTGCGGCAGAGACGATGAAGAGGGCGAGGAGGACGGCGCTGATGGGGATGTCGATGGATTTGGTGGGGATGCCGCCTAAACCAGCGCCGCGAGGCGGGTAAGGAGGCTTTTGAGAGGAAGACATGATGCTTGATGGCTGGCCTGAAGGAGTTTTTTTTTTCAGGTAGATATACTGCTGGTCTAGATAGTCGATGATGGTGTTTGACAATATCGGTTTGGATGGTGAGCGTAAAGTAGAGAATCACATATGGTTCATGAATGGATGGAATGTGAAAGTGAATATAAGCCAAAGAGATGTAAGGAAGATGAGACATCCACGTCAACGATTTGATATCAAATGTAAAATAAAAACCACAGTGTATTAATAAAGAAAGAAAGAAAGAAACCTAGATTACCAACAAACCAAAGAAAAGCAGGCCCTCCCCCTGTCATTGGTAAGTTCCCCGGATATAGGAAGCCAAGATTTGAACCCCAAGCTCCGACAGCGAAAAAAAACCACGTCAGTCAGTTATGGTCGGTGTTTTCGCACTTCCGTTCCCCCCCAGATTGATTGTATTAGGGTGGTGCGTAGGTGTAAAGGGCAATTATGGGCGTGGGAAAACAAGCTTTTCGCGCGACGGGAACACGGAAGGGCAGGGTGGGGAAGGTGTTCGTCGGACATGTCTAGGCCGTCTCGCGCCCGAGATGGAGAGGGATGTAGTGTACGGAGTAGTGTGTGGCACAATAAATAGAGGGAGTGGGTGTCGGTGGGAAAGTTGGTTAACTGGTTTGCTTTGTGCAAGGAAGCTTTTGTACGAGCGTTGGAGAGTTGGCCTGATAGTACGTAACGTGTTCTGTATTTTTATAGTATATTTATACCCAATGAAGCCATTATTATATGAATATCTATATAGTTGCTCTATACCCCTTCTATATCGTCCATTTACCAGCAAAAACTTATACTCCAGCTCTCGCTGCTTCCTTTTCCACCCATCAAAGCTCTCAAAAGTCGGAAGTTCGGCACCTTGACGTCGGCGCGAGACGACCCCCCAATGCCGACCACCCCCAAGGCTAGCCTTTGTCAGCTGTAGTATACTGACCAATCAGAACAGCCTGCGAACCTGCACTTGGGCGGCACCGCGCAACCTAGCAAGGTCATCCATCCATCCATCTCGGGTAATAGCGACCGAGAATTCAGCTTTAAATCCTTTGTATTGCGCGATGCTGATTGATTTCTCACTCGGGAAGTGGGATTCGTGGAAGCTCATGTGTGATGACTATCGATAGTGTTTCGCGGACTTCAGCAAATCAACCACATGGTGTGATTTTTGTCTGCTAAAGTCAGGGGTTGCCGGGTTTCACGGAGGCATTAGCCAGTTAGACCACAACTACTCAGACAAAGCTTGATAGTGACCTACCTACCCGTGATATGATGCCTATATGACGCCAGTTTGATATACCCTTAATTACATTTAGAATCGCTCGTGTGTATTAAGCTTAATATGCACGCATAGCCATCCTAGGGGTATAAAAGTCAGGTGATGATATTTGGGCTACCCTGCACCTGAATGTTTAATTCGAGGTCAACCGCGAATACCAAATGAAGGACATTTAGCTACTCTCAATCTTTGTTATATTAGCACTTCAACAACACAATTATCATGATTTACATTTGACATGTATTTTCTATATTCACTCACTTGAACAGTCCCTGAAATTTGACCCTTTAGACAACGAAATGCTGATCCTCCAAGTCTGTGTCTATATTTACTGGCAGCATGCTGCAGGGCGCACCTCTAAATGCCATTGTGGATGGAGATTTATAGTTTTGCTTTGCGTTCGTGGCTTCCCAAACATAAAATAGGTTTTGCTCAGAATAACTAGAAATGTCAATACCGACACATTCAACTCCCAATGCCTTCTTTCTCCCTGATTTAATCTCGTCTTTTCCATCTTCTCGATACACGTTTAAAGCCTCGCTGTATCTTCGTTCATAGTTGAACTAGACGTTAAGCATAATAGTTCACAGCACACATTGATATTCACTGATATCTACAAGCTCATCATGTGGTTTTTGCAGCAAGCATGGGCCAGGGTCTTTGCCACCTTTCAGGTCACCTCTGACAGTACCGACTATGTTCCTTCTGAGCCAGGCATGGCCAGCGAAGAAGTAGTAAGAGACTCACCATTCCCGGCTCTCACCACCAAAAAAGTCCCACCCACCAAAGCTAGAGGTCGCCGTCAATACTTGCGAAGGAATATACTTCCATTAGAAACATACACAAGAATCCCAGACCTCTGTGCAACCGTGGTGGTGAGGGAAACTGCTTTCGAGGCCACCAGCTATGCCTGCACTGCGAGCGAGGCCGAACCGTCTAGCGGCGAGCTCATTTTTTGGACTGATGCCTGTGTGCGTACGCTTGGTTATACCAAGGCATCGGCAGGATGTGCTGCCGTGTTGCAGCAAGACGATGGCATATGGGTCACGTTGAGCGCCGCACTCCCGTATATGAACTGCCCAGTTGCTCAGTTGCATGGTATCCTCCTAGCTCTTGAATATGCGCTACAGATTATGAATCAAAAGCAAGGAACCGCCTCGAGTAGTCCCATGCTGATAAAAGTCTTTAACAACTCCCAAGCAGCGTTTTACCCATTGTACTCGCGTGGTGAGTTGCTGAGTCGGAAGAGACGGAAGAGAAGGGGGAGATGGTCGTCATCGGACACAATGACCATGTCAGCCATTGAGGCTATAGAGCCCGTCTGTCAAACTCTCGAAAAGCTGGGTGCCAGTCTTGAGTTTCATTGGTTGCCCAGGGGAAAGGTGACCGGCAACAGAGTCGCGCAAGCGGCTGCTCGCTGTACAGTGAACTTGACGAGCACCATGGCCGAAGAAGTAAGCAATGGTGAAAAGGGCCCTGTGAACCAGGATTTGTTCTTGACATCCGGCTTCTCTTTACCAAAGTAAGTGATCAGAGTATCTTGTTGGGAGTGTAGAAAAGGGGCAAACCGGAAGCAGTTGACTGACACCATTTTTCTTCGACTCTAGTGTTCGAAAGAACTTGTTAGGTGCTGACAGGCGCAAGTTCCAACCTGCACCCTGCGCTCCTCCTCCAAGGATTCTGATGATGCACGAACAAGACCAAGACGTGGCTATGCCGGTAGAGAGGCCGCCTGGGGAAGAAATTGAACCGGCGACGAACGGGCTAGTGATCATCTGATAGTATTGATGGACATAGACAAACATGTATCATAATGTGATAATGCTTTAGGACCCTATCCACGCGGGACCAGTCGACTTGGAACGAGTGTAATGGAGGCTTCTTGACACCATTGTTGAGACATCTTTGCAAGTATTGTCGCTTGTTTCAGCATGGTTCACCTGAGTAAAGACTGACTATCGTAATAGTAGAAAAACGAGAAAGCTCTTACAGCGCTTCTGGCGTTGATCATCCGATGATCCTGCAACGCTGACACGACCTGCCATCTGATCGTCATCTTCGGCGTTTGTGCCATTGGACAGTCGGCCACTTTCTTTGTAATGGCATGTTGAACGAGATGTTCCGAAAAGGCGGAAATGAGGTGCTGCAGTCCCTGATCCTAGAGCCATCCCTAGCAGTCAGAAATGCTCAAATGGGCTGAAATCAGACATGTGGTTGCTGACTGTGGGGGTGAAGTCCATCGGTGACTTGTCGGTGAAGGCAGATTATTCGCAATTGATTTCCATTTCAACAAAAAACCTTCTTGTTTGCCCCCAAAAATTTCCTCTTCTGCATGGGGACGGCAGCTTCTCCTGACTCAATTTCATTCCTGTAGTAATAATATGCACTTCAAGGACCCAGTCGCGGTAGGATGCTGTTGTTTGCAGGTATACGACTAAGTTCTATTGGTTGCCAACGGGACGGTAGCAATGTATCATGCACGGGGCGATGCAGGTCTGCTGCGCACGGCAGTTTCATTTAATTGCCGAGTCTTGCGTGTAGAAGCAAAAAAGGACAGTGATTGACTCAAGCTGTACTGGACCTATAATGATGTCCTGGATGTCTAAATGGGTTGGAAATCGTGAGAACTCGGCACATACTTCGTCGGATATAACTACCAAGGTAGTAGGGCTGTGATAATGTTCCCTGAAGCGACCTCTTGGGCGCTGGGGTGGAAACACCAGCAACAATCATCATTAGCAGATGGCAAGAGAACCGGAGCCCGTCTTCCATTGTGACAAGAGGCACGGCGGTAGGACCCGAGACAGGGGAACGGGTTGCACACAGCCCACAGAGACAAAATAGCATTCTCATCGATCCCATTGGGCAGAAGCTTGGTTGGAAGAGAGTTTATCTGCGAGACAGGGATAATTGCAGGTCCTGTGGGAAATGGGCGAACGTGAAAAAGGGTGAGATTGGGGACCCAGAAATTAACGGTGGCGGCGCCGCCAAATGTGCCACAGCTGTCTCAGTCTGGGCTTCTCAGATCGGACAATTGCGTCTGTGTGTGGGTTCGTGATGGATTCGTGATGGGGGCGGAGACACGAGAGAGATCTGGTCAGTAACTATTGGTTGGCCAGCTTTGGTTAGTCAGCCATCCGGTCTCTCTCACAGTACACCCATCTACAAAAGCGTGCCTTCCCTCGGTCCGACTCTAAAACCTAAAACGTGTCGTGGTGGCCAGCAGTCGCCAGCTAGCAAGACATGTTGTTTGCGAATTCTTTATTATTTATTTGATAGTTTTGCAGCCTATGTGCAAAGCAATCAAGTTGCGTCAATCTGCTAGTTTGTGTGTTTTGTATGTGCAATGTCTGCAGTCTCAGTTGCCCAGAGTACACATTGGACGAAGGCCCACTTGGCAGAGGCGCGATGGCTCGCCATTTATCGACGGCGCGCGGCGCGAGGTGAGCGTCCAATCAAACAATGCCATTGGTGGCAGCGCCGAGAGACTGTATCAGGTGTACAGAATCATTTTGTACACAAATCAATTGAATCACTGAGAGAACAAGGCTCTTGAGAGGGCGAAACATGCTTTTTTTGCTTCTTCCCTTTAGCTGTGGGCTGCCCACCCCTTTATCTGCGAAGTGTGTGTGATGGGGTGGTGCGGCCATCGGTCATCACACACCAGGCTGAAGGGTTAATTAGTCGGGCAACGCACTCTGTAGTGAGACGCACCTTGTAATTTTAGCGCTTCAGCGCACACGAAGGAACCTGGTGGCCATGTGCTGGAATACAGTCTACAGCCCACTGTACAGGTTACAGTACGCTACAGTACGCTACAGTGCAGTGATTACAGTAGCTCAATGCCACACCCCGCGCCGCCACGTGGAGAGTTGGAAGGTCTGAGATTTTAATTTGGACGAGAAACATGCAGGCAGACAAAGGAATGACTGCATTGACGGACAAGATAGAACCCCCAATAAACCCAAATAAAACACCACAATAAAACACACACATAACTCTTTGGTCTGGTGACTTTATTGCTCCGCGACTCCGGACATCGACCGGAGTCTTGGGTCTTTCTTCTGCGGTAAATAACTCGGGTACTTTGGTAATGACTCCCATGTCCATAGCAGGAAAAAGTACCAGCTCACCATCGGCTTCCTAAAGGAGACGACAGCTTATGCCGAACAAGATATAGTGAGTGGTCTGATTCTTGGGTTTCTAAACCACCTGTCGGCCTTTTCCCCCCTCTCCCCTGGCGTGTCTGTCCATGTTATGTTGTAAGCATGCATCAGACGAGAGCTCTTAGCAAGCGGATTCTTTCAAGGGCGTCTTATGGCATGGAAACCTGGGAGTTTGCCAAAATTTGCATACAGGCACAGTATTCCTACAGGGCTAATTATACCGGCCTACCACAGGCATGTACAGGGCACCTGCAAGCGGGTTAGTGCTCGCAAAATAGGCGTCTCCCTCTGGGCGCCATCACACGCCATCACCCTCCTATCCCTGCTCTTCCAAGATTGCGTTGTCCACTTTGCGCCCCACTGCCGTTTGTGGCAGCCCTGGCAACCTGCTGGGGTTCAGCCTGTCAACGAATGTTTAAGTTTTTTTGTTAGTTGACTGAGAAGAATAGCATGAATCAATACCACTGCACGAAGCACATCTATGACATCGGCAATGCGCTGTTCCGTGCAACGTACAGGAATATGGCACGCCGTGCGTTGCGCAACAACAACACCAGTTTATGCCATTATTATGAGCACCTAGCCATTAGGCCAGCCGCTATGAGAGTTTAGTATGGCTGTAGTTAGTCGTTGGGCCCGCCATGCATCCCCCCCGTTGGAGTAGGTGGTGAATAGTGCCGACGCCGCACTAGCCAGAGGGGGCGCGCGGATGCAGGTGGATGGAACCCATTTCTTCCGTCGTTAGGGCCGCCGAGGTCGTCTAATTGTGTCCCATACGGAGTTTGTAAAGGTAAATTGATGAAGGTGGGCGGCCGTTGTAGTATGTAGGTAGGATGTTCGGGTTTAGTAGTAGGCAATTATGTATGTTTATATTGGTTCGGACAATAGCGTGTGTTCCTAAAGGCAGAAGAAAGAATGGTCTCGCTGCAGAAGAAGAAAAGAGAACGAATCGAGAACCCTCAAAAAGAAACACACCTTTACTATGGCTGTTCTTCATCATCTATCCATAGTTACATCTAGACTACTACTACGGATACTACAAAGGGTGCTGTGACTCCAATACGTGCTCCTCCGCTCGCTTCTTTACCTTTTCGTGCTCCTCCTTATCTCAGCCTTGTCCTCCGCTGTTGTGATTCGGCATCAACTGTGTCTATCAGGCGTAAATTGGGTTCGAATTGCAAACTTGGACAACACCTGCTCGTTCCTGGCGATTGTCCCGCGCCTCTATTGACCAGGGGGGGTGTCGTTGGAGGACCCGCAGCGTCCCGGCAAACCACGCCGCAATTCGCCCTAACAACCGTGAACACCAGCAGACAAACGTCGTATTGCAGACGACGGCCTTCTCTGCTCGGACTCCCACTCTCTCTCTCTCTCTCTCTTTCCCACCTACTACATAATAACTTTTCTTCCATCTTTGCCTACCTAATAACCCCCACCCGCCAAACAGTGAATAGTGGTCGAGCGACGGGGTGACAAGACAGACTGACAGACCAGGCTTATTAGCTGCGAGAAGCCTGAACGGGCCCCAAGCTGCCCTGTCCTCAGCAACCCCAGCACGTCCTTTCTCGCGCGCCGCGTCGTTTCCCGGACGGCCAAGCTCTCGTTTCACCAGGGTCCAGGGTTGTCTCCTCCCCTTTGCTGGCCCTCTCCTCCTCGCTGGGCCCTGAGCCTCTCCTGTGGCTCCTTTTCTCTGCCTCGCTTCTCCCTCCACTTACTCCATTTCGCCATCCCTCCAACCCATCCGTGCGCAGCTCGCCAGCAGCCGCCCAGGAGCGCTGCCGACGTTCCCTCCACCCTCCTTCTCCTCCCCCCGGGCCGCCCACCTCTCAAAAGCGCTTGACTGCCAATGCGCGCGCGTTGTTCGTCTCTTCAGCAGCTCCTCCCGGCCCTTCTCGCAGCCTCCTGACAGTTGCTGTTGCCGCCAGCTCCCTCAGCGCAACCCCTTCGCACGTCAGGCACGAGTCGTTTTTGCTCGCCGTCCTCCTGCTGGTTGTTCTGTTGCCTCGGATCCCTTTTTCGACTGTCCAACTACGTACTGTTGGGTCTGTCCCGTCTCTCTCTTCTCCGGATCCGATACTTTGTCGACTCTTCTCTTCACCCTGGCCGTGGTCCTCGACTCAACCTTCTCTTGTCCTTCTATTACCGCGAGCCGACTCCTTTTGCCGCCGTTCTCTCTCCTTCGATAAATGACTTTCGCTCTCTCATTTTTCCCTACGATTCATTACCGCCGTGTCACCCGGCTAGTAACTACCGAATTTCAGTTCAGCTAGTCGTCAATTAAGAGCGCCTTCGTTTTTTTGGTTACTACGACCTTTCCTCTCGCCTAGCATTTGCCTCAAGCAGCGCCATCTTAACAGCAGCTGTTCTCAACCTAATAGTATCACCTTGACCGACGCCAGCATTCCGACGACGACGACCAGGTTCCCCATTCTGCATGACCTGTTAGCAGACGACAGTGGTGCCGCCTTGACCTGATTTTACTCTTCGGACACGCCAGCTCGCTGACAGGACCCGCCCTGTCTTGTTTACCAAAGTCTTGTAGCTTTCGCATCACGATGCCGTCCCCGGCTCACCCGGGGACCGCTCCCAGGCGGACCCATAGATCTGTGAGGGACGTCTCTCTAGCATTGTTATCCACATTACCATTGATGGTATCAGGCCAGTCAGGCGGAAAATGCATTTCCTTGAAGGATTCTACCGCGTGCGCGGCCTTCCAGTCAGGCTCTATCTCAACAGACCAGTCCTTGATTAACTCGTAGTGAGTGGCTTCGCAATTCTATCAGTAATTCCATGGAAACTAACAGCGACCAGTTCCTTCCTACAGTTTGTCACGGACAGAGAGTCGTTCGATCATCAGTTGTCAACTTACGTCAAACAAGATTATATCAAAGAAAAGTACAACTGAGCCCCTTCTGAGTTCTATGCGATTCTATGTGCTAAACATTTATAGGTATCAATCAACGTTTGGTTGTCGTAGCGTTGATTTTGGCAATTCCAGCGATATGTACGCACGATACACAACCACAGTCATCTGCAATAGCATCGTCCAGAGATCAGCCCAGGCCTGTGGCGTTGCCATTGAAGATTCAAGACCGATATGCGCTGATACCTGTGCCGAGTTTGCTCAGAGCGAGGCCTACATCACAGCGGATAAGAACCTCTGCTCAGACCCCACGCTCGATCTGACTAAACTTATCAGGGCCGATTTCACCACCTGCGCTTTGCCAGAGGAAGCCCTATCCGGCGAATGTATTTCAGGTGTAGAAAACGAGCCAGACAACTGTGGCTTCGCAAACAGCACCATTGGCCTTTGCTCGTATTGTGGCGCCGGCGGGATCAACTCGACGGACACATGTTGCTACAGTTCCAATGCCGAGAAGCGATGCGAGGGTATCAAACTCCCATCTATTACTGCAACCCTGAGTTTCTCGACACCAACCGCATCTACGTCACCGACCAATACTGGATCTGGCTCTGATCCTGGATCTTCCGTGGGTAGCGGCTCAAAGGGAATAAGCGGTGGTGCCATTGCCGGTATTGTCATCGGCTCTCTCGTCGGGGTGGCTGCTCTGGCCGCACTATTATTCTTTTGCCTTAGAAGGATGAGACACAGAGGGGGCAGTCAACAAGGCAGCATTTTCAACCAACCATCACCTGCTCGTATGGGGCCTAGCCTCCCCCAGACTGCCCAGACGCCGCCGCAAGGATACGAAGTGCTTCCTGGCGGCCGCATCGCCCGTATGGCAGCCTTGGAGGGACATTCTGGTGATTCACCCTCCCATCACAACAACGGAGGCTCCCCTTCCACTAGAGCAATGGGCGCCTATGTTGGTGACGGCAAGCAGTCAGACAATCAATCATCCTCTGAGTTTGATGATAGCCCTGTTCAGGAGATGCAATTTGCCGGCCTTCAAGCTCCGCCTGCTACCTCGAGGAGGCAAGGCTCTCTTTCTAGCAACTCAATTCTTGGGAGTGATGGGCCACAGTCTCCTGGAAGTGCCGGGTTTTCCTCGCCCCTTGGTGTGGCGAGCCATCAATCCGAGCAGCTACCCTTCTTCAAGGATTATTATTCACAAGAGGATATCCACCCTAACGATAAAGTGGCTGTCTTATGGGCATATCAGCCACGTGCTGGAGATGAGTTTTCTTTGGAGAGAGGTGACATGCTGAGGGTAGTCGGAATATGGGATGACGGCTGGGCCACCGGCCTGATGATTAATGAGAGGGCCGATGAGTGGGAAGTGCGTAGACACATGCAGAGAGACAGCGGCGTTTCCAACACGTCTGGGCGTCGAGAAACCTCGCCAGAGGGACATGGCGAAATCAAAGCTTTCCCTCTTGTATGTGTCTGTCTCCCTCAACACTGGAGGAAGACAATCGAGGGAGATGGTTCCACAGATACGGGAATTAGTGCCCTGAACGCTCAACTACCTGCTCCATGACCCGATTCCGACATCTCACAGCAATATCACATCTAAGGACAGAGACAGTTGGAAGTGGCATCATCTCCTTCCGAAACTTGCCCAACTTTTCTGTTCTGTGATCTTGTTCATCTCCAGCGGAGCGACGTTGTCCGCGCGTTGTTCGACGAACCAAAGCAGACGACAGCCGTCACTTAGGATTCCAAAGCCCAACCACGCTGGGCTTTTACACGTCGCGCGGTGCTACTGCCACGCTATCATTCACATGACACGTCACGTCTTAATGTCCTGTTGATTTTTTTCTGGACGACCTATATAATCTAATTCAATAGGTGCCGCATCAAAGCATTTCCAAGTGACTCGCAGCACGTGGGAGATACTCGGTACAATTCAACTTGCCCGAACATCCCTGGCGAGTTACATGAGATGCGACTTTGCAAAATACCCAACCACTTGGCGCCGCGCAACGCCAAGCCTGATTCATATGCGCACATTCTGAAAATACCCGGTATGAAAAAGCGATGGAGTTTTCTGGCTTTGGAAGCAGCTTGAGGATAGCAAGAGGGCCGTATAATCAATTAATTCTTTGCATTGCTGGCACAGACCTTGCTGCGAAGGCGTTTGTTTGCAGCATTCAAGGCATAGAAATGCTTGTGAGGGTAGGGAGGAGGGTAGAGATTGGTCAAAATTTTCATGTTGACAAGCATGAGACCTTTCTGAGATGTTGACTTACATTGGGGCTTCTCCCCGATTTATTTGCCTAGTTTAAATACTACCAGACGGCCCTAGCTGCTCATATACTGTTTTGGTCCACCATTGATGCTGATGTGATGATATATGTCGTTTTTGATTAATGTTCTAAACTCCCAACTGCCCACCTTTTATTGAAGTGGCACTGATATTTGTACATGTCTTTATGAAGTGACTCGCTTGATCTATCCTGGGGATATTTGAAGCACGTCGCCATCTGATCATCAGAGAACGGCAGCTCGCTGATATCGGTCCCAGTCATCCACACGATTCTTCAGCACTAGACCAGCCCAGCAAATGCAAGTTGCCCCTCCTCCATTGCGGGGCAGCCCTCATTCTCCAACTCATGCATGACCTTCCCGCCTAAGTCTTCAGAAGAGAAGCCTCCCGTCACCTTTAAATCCAAGCCGCCCTCTCAGCTTTTGAGAACCAGCGCTGTGACCCCTTTTCTTTTTTGCTTCTTGAAAACGAAGTAGCACTGCTCTGTTACGCGCAACATGGCAGACGATGAGATCAAGGCGAGGGCCGAGGCCGCGGTGCCTAAATTCAAGCTCGAACGGGTTCTTAACCAAGGTGTGTGTGCGGGTTTGGATAGCTTTCTTTTGACCCAAGGAGGGAAGCTGTATTGATGTTAAGGTGTAAATGAAGACTGACGTTTGTTTGATTCCCCTTTTGTGTTGTTTTTTAGATCAGGCTGGACGCAGAATCACAATGTACGGTGCCGTTGAGGGTCAGCCGGCGTTGCTTGTCGTCGAGCGAGCGCCTTTCCCCACAGAAGAGGCGTATCTCGGAGCGCTGCCTGGGTCGTTGGCCAATCTGAAGAACCTCGGGGCCAATGATATTTACAGCTGGCATATGGCGAGCGCCGGCGCCAGCACCATCAACGGGTCTGCGGCAGAGAAGGCGGAGGGAGAGCTAGGGTTCTTCGCAGACCTCAAGATCAACTTAATATACCCATGCACGGAGACGCACGTAAAGAAATACAGCAAGCAAGGCGTCCGTTTCGTAACAGAGACGCCTGACATCTACAAGGACAAGGTCAAGCCGTACATGCAGCTCAAGCGGGAGGAGGGCCGGCTTAACTGGGTATTCAACATTATCGAAGGCCGAAAGGAGGTGGAAGACGTTATATACAGGACAAAACTCGGCGAGGCCGGCGACGAGGGCTTCCTTCTCTTGCCCGACCTCAACTGGGACCGCAAGACGCTCGATGCTCTGCACTTGCTGGCGCTCGTCGAGCGGCGGGATATTTGGTCACTGCGGGACCTCCAGAAGAAGCACATCCCCTGGCTGCAGCACATGAAAGCCAAGCTCATCTCCGCCACCATTGCTACATACCCTTCCATCGAGGCGGACCAGCTAAAGCTGTACGTTCATTACCAACCAACATATTACCACTTTCATATTCATATCGTTCACGTTGCGCTCGAGGCCGGGGCGACGCAGGCTACGGGTAAGGCCGTCGGGTTGGACAGCATTATGGAGACGCTCGGGGCCATGGGCGGGGACGGGGAGGCGGGTATGGATTCGATTTCCATGAGCTACACACTGGGCGAGGCCAGTGAGTTGTGGACCGAGGTGTTTGGGCCCCTTAAGAGTGATAGAGCTTCTCAATAGCGATGACGAGGTCGTTGACGCCCGATCCATGAGGGCAGTCTTTCCATTTTCCACCGTCGCGGACACAATAGACTTGATCGTTGAGGCGGATAGTGCAACTTACGCTCACACCGGCCTGGATTATCCTTTGTTAGCTAAATGTCCAACTGATAACCCTATGGCTGTGTACAAGGAATGAAGACGTGCATCTGCTGTGCGCTCAACGCTCTTGCGAAGCATGTCAAGGCCGTGGGCGCCATCATCGCGGGTAGCGCAATCATTCAGCTTCTTAAAGTCTACGGCATGCTCGAGAGCGCAGTCCTCGATGAGAGACCGTTCCGGTATGTTCTTGTAGTCCTTGGTCAGGCACATGATGAAGCCGAGATTAATCTTGGGATCGGGGTAGAGCTCGCGTGCGCATAGTTCGATGATATTGCCCATGCATTCTGACGGACCGTGCATGCAGTGGACGCCATCGTTTGCCGTAGGTCTGGTAGTTTTGTGCTCTGGTTAGCAAGGCGATGGATTGACCGGGAGGATGAGTTGAGTTCCCTAGGGCTGGAAGGTAACCTGTGGGTGTCGAGGTGAATAGCACTTACGTTCCGATGTAGGAGAGCTTAAAGTCGACCTTGTCGTAGACGCGCTGCATGACGGGGAGGATCAACGTCCTCAAGGCATCCTAGAACAGACGTCAGAAGCTCGATCGGGTATGCGCAAATAGAATCACCATCTTTGCGGGGTTCCTCTTGTTTGGAGTTGTTCCATACCCTCGTGTCCGGACATTTGCTGATGATGTGAGCCTCCAGTGGCACGAGGCCCTTGGTCGAAACGCGGCCGGCATCGCTGTCGTGTTTGATGGTGACGGCGGCGGTTGGATGAGCGTCTTTGGTAGAGCCAGCAGCGCTTGAGGATAGTGGCCGAGGAGTTGGGAAGAGGCTGGCGCTCCAGTACCAGAAGTTGTATACGATGCCGACGAGGAGGATGACAGCTAGAAGCGGGCGGCGGCGTGGCGAGGTGCGTGAACAAGGCATGTTGCTCTGAGCGCCTTTCTCGTCCATGGTATTGTGTTGTGGGGGAAGAACCGAGGCGCGATAAAGGCCCTCTCGAGTGGGGGAATGGGAGGGGGAGTGTCGGAGAAAGTGATTCTAGTGAGGTAGAATAAAGAGAAGAGTATTAGAACATTAGATTATGGAGATGTTGTCTGGCACAAAAGTCGCAGCGATGGTGTAGTTGGGTGAGGAATGTGGAGCAGATGATGTCGTGATGCAAAGCGCCCAAGGCATGTTGTTCAGCAGGAACAGCTCAATGTGTGAGTCCCATGACTGTCACTGGCCAGTACCTGGCAGATGTACCTTGGCCTAGACGAGCGTGCTGGTGGGATGATTGTACCGAAACACCCTCCAGAAGCCACTGGCCGTTTAGGTGGTGTAAATTTTATCATTCCCTTCGTGCATCGTTGTTGTTTGCCTCGCAACATATAGCAGACAGTTGAGTATTGAAGCCCCGTTGAGATGTCTAGTGACGAGACTCTTGTTTTCTATTAATCGACAGCATGAATATCTGGAGCCACGGGACTTGAGCAACTGTAAAGACGCAATTACTTTCACATTCCAATTTCTTTGTGACGACGGAGTATTGCAACGTCTACAGTTTCAGGGCTGTCATGTCACATAGTCCTTTGCCCAGCTAGACCTCCCGAGAAAAGTACATTTCATTTCGAAGAAAACCTCAAAAATAGACATGTGATTTGTCTAATCCGTTTATGTGATGTATACAAAGCCCTTGTTTCAAAGTGTGATATTGTAGGATACCCAAGGTACTCCTGCTTCAAAAGTACTCGATAGATAGTAAATATCAGTTCCATAAAGATCAAGTCTCGATCTGCTATAGCTTGCCAATGGAGCTTGGACGGCTTAGGCACGTCGAGTCTCAAGAAGTGAATGATTGGGCGAGGGTGTTCATCTCTACCAGGGAGGTTGTTTCACCTTCGTCCCATGACCATGGCTAACATACTGCCTGGGCTATTTGTTCATCATCTACTCCGGATAATGTTTCCATTGAACATGTTCAGCGTAAGATCATTGGGCGGTAAAAAGTTTGTCTCTGCGCCATTTAACTGGAAATCTTGACCGTCTCCCTAATTCGATCGACGGTTGGGCACCAGGGATATCGTTGGATCGCTGCTCGATGATGACTTGGTGAGGGTTTTGGAGAGCAGAAACACTGAAGTAGGAGGTATCACCAGGGCACCATCTCAAACGTCTCCCCCGCACTGGGCGCACCTACAGGGCTCAGAAGGGGGATCTTGGGGGCTATAGACCCGCTGGACACTCGGTGCCAACGGGCTCTCCCACTAAGAAATCCACCAAAAGTAGTGCTGTATGTGGAGTTCAGGCCCATGTTGCTCGATTTACCTTCCATTAAGGTACTGAGCACTAATATTATGGACGTTAGGGAATTGCAAAACCCGGGTTGTTGACGTTCATCGCTGGAGCACGGTGTTGCGTATCATACTTGCTTCCTCCAAACTACTTTGCCGACCCAAGTGACGAGAGTCGGCAGTCGCTTGGAATATTGCCGTCACGCAACGTCTTTCGCTGGAACCTGTTGGCTGTGAGCCTGGGATCATGAGATTAGCCGTTACAGCCTTCACCAGAGCATAGCTACAGCATTCAGCCCTAACATGTCTTCCTCAACCCCTGCGATAGAGCAGTTCCTTCAACCTCTCCAGGTTGATGTCGAAACCTGCCATCGACTCTCTGAAAAGTTCCTCCTCAACTTCGCCCATCTGGCCGCCGAGTCGACAGAGCAGTTTCTACCCACGCCTATTTCCGAGTCCATTTTGAGGCCAATCGCAGAGTGCGGTCACGGGCGGTAAGCAGAGAGGGAATATCCTATCCTTGGCTCCACCAGAGTCATTTCTGGAACGGGCTGCCAGATCTTGGCATTTATCGGAGACACTAAGCTGACGATGCTGATTCCAGGCACCTTGCCATAGATATGTAAGACCCCAGTGCCTGCATAAGGCTGCAGCAAGTGTTATCGCTGCGGTTCTGGCCTTTGAAAACAATCAAACATGCTCAGTATATTGACTAGTTGATAGCGGAGGTACTAACCTCAGAGTTGGATTTGTTGAGCTACATGGTAAACATGTGGATGTAAACGACGCAGAGGAGCTTACCAGTGGGCTTTATGGACATCTTACCAAACCATCAGGACGATTACAGCGCTTGCTGGAAAAGTCATGGCCTATTGACGAGCACTTGAAGAACGGAAATGCGGACAGTCTCTTTGACTGGATAGGCAAGTGCATTGCAGAGGTTGTCGAGGATGGGTGCAACACATTCCATCTTGCCAAGGACGTACCGGTGCCAATGGGCGTAACGTTCAGCTTTCCAATGGAACAACAGTCAGTATCTCGGGCCACGTTGATGTCCATGGGCAAGGGCTTTTCGTTGCCATCCCGTATTGATCTGGGCTTGCACCTCGAAGAAGGATATTCTCGCTCTAAGCATGCTGATCTTCCGCCCATCAAAGTCACAGCTCTTGCCAATGATGCCGTTTCCACATTAGTATCCTTCATCTTTGGCTACGATGGTATCATGAACAGGCGGGCTGCCATGGGCCTGATAATTGGGACCGGATCCAATGCCACAGTACCTCTGAAGCTGAGTAGTCTGCACCATAGCAAGCGACCTCAAGATGTGAGCGTTCTCCCCGGCGAAAGCGTAGAAAGCGTCAGGATAGCCGTCAATACCGAATGGAGCATCAACGGCACTGAGCCTCCGATGCGTGAGATGGGGCTGATAACCCAATGGGACGACGAATTGGCGTCGCAGAACGAAATACCAGGATTCCAGCCTTTGGAATACATGACGGCGGGCAGATATCTGGGAGAGCTTGGCCGAATCATGTTGATCGACTTCATGACAAACGTCCGAGGCATTCCCACCAACATTATACCAGCGGAACTTCTTAAAAGACATAGCCTATCGACTACATTTCTCAGTCACTTCAAGCCTCTGGAGCCACCTGTGCTCTTGTCGCGCGTCAAGAAGGAGTTCCCTGAATCCACAGGCGCACCTCCATTTACCTGGACCGAGGACTTGGCCGAGGCTTTGTACCGTATTGCCAAGGCAATTGAAGTTCGTGCCGCCGGACTCATCGCTGCTGCTGTGCTTGCGTTGCTCACTCTCGCAGAAGAGCTGCCGTCAAACCCACTAGGTGGAATTAGGGCCCATACACGAGAATTAGGAGTGGGCTATACCGGAGGGTGCATTGTCCACTTTCAAGATTACTTGATGGACTGTCAACATTTCCTGGATCAACTGGTCGTCCGGAGATTTGGTGATGTGGAATCGATACGAGTGGTTTTGAGCCCTTGTCATGATGGAGGTATTACGGGAGCTGGGATCCTGGTAGTGGCAGAGGCATCTTCGAGCAAGGGGAATCCATGAGCTTTCTGGCCATGAATACATCTCGCAGTTTCTCAGGCGTGACTGGATAGACATTTTGTTTTCTCGGCGAAAGCGGCCATTTTTTGACATGCATGCAATGGATAGCGACGTAGCTGAAGCAAAGAAAGGCGATATGAGTGCTAGCATCAACATATGCATGACGCATTTCTGCTATACTGGCTGGCGAACGGGAGTGGCACCCGAAACCATTAGCATGCTAGGCTTGCAAGACATAAGACAATGCAAACAAGTACAGTCGTATTAAAGTCTTCTACTGCGACAACGCATCGTATGGGCCATGGTAAGGGCGTCCACGAGCACGACATTGGGGATGGCCTGAGGTACAGCACTGCATCGGCCAATAAAGCAGATCCAAAAGCTTATCAGCATGCAAGTCATGCTGTGATGCGGTACGAATGGGTGCGCAAATCTCACGGACATGAACGGCTCTGTGGTGAGCCCGTGACTCGGCAATGCAGCTTGTGCAGCAATCCATCATCTAACCAGGCAAATCCAAGCCAACCGCCAACGGCATTGGGCTGTCTCAATTGCGGGAGGCTGGCCCGACAATACATACGTGGTCGATTTTCATAACCCTTGCCGGATTGTCGCAGAGCCGGGTTGGAGATGCGCGGGGGCATGAGGATGCAAGATGGATGCAGCTGGATGCGGTACCCGGCACGGCGCAGCGAGTTATGGTATTTTGTCTTTCTTACAAGTAAAGGGTTTCTGCCATATCCTAATGACTTTACAAACACCATTATTCCCTTCTCACATCAACAAGGCAGAATATAACAGTTTTCCAAGTTGGGAATAGGAAGATATAACGAAACTAAAACGACAAGGTGAAAGCACTTTGCAGGTAAGGATTCCCGGCTAAGCCAGGGCTGGCACCTATTCGATGCAGCCTTGAGATTAACCTTATTGCAGTCCACGAACCATCTTATACGACAGTTGTCTTGTGTCAGACCAGGATTCAGGAGTCTGCTGGTTGTGGCAGATAGTAATATTACTCAGCCCACGCGCACCTTTACGCCCACCAACCCCCCGTTCTGGTCTCAGAGCCAGGCAAGTAATCTTAAAGAAGGATTACAGAGATTTCGTTATTTACCCAATTGGGCGAGGCCGTCTGGTTGTGTTCTGTCTGCCTTCCAATTGAAGCAAAGAAGATTTGGGAGCCAAGCCCCCCCCCAAAAAAGAACCTTACCAGGACCACGAGCAAAGTGGTGCGTGATCGACACACAGACACAGGTGAAAGGTTGTGGTCATCGCACTCATTTCGTGCTTCATTCTTCAACAGCGTCAAGGTAGGCTCCCTATACCTGCAAAGACGGGCAGTTTCGTTCATTTCATCAACGCTCCCATAATTACATTCACACATACCATGCCCGCCAAATCTGGCGATAATAGGCCAGGGGAGGAAGCGGGGCCGACAAGCCACCCGAGCACGGGGATGGGACCGGTTTCCTTCCGGAGCGAACGCAGCTCAACCATTGCGGGCGATGAAATAGATGATGAGAGATTTGAGGAGTTATCCAAGTCGCTGCCAACAGCAGTGCCCATGCTGGAGCCGGAGCCTGCTGAAAATGCCATGTTGCGACCTGAGTCTGCTAGGAGTCGGCATGTCTCTCGTGATGACCCTGGCGGTGAGCGCAATATCGCCTCTGTAGCCCCCAAGCAGAATGGGAACGGAGGTGGTGATAGAGACGATGGGCCAAACGAAAACTCACCACTGCTCGGCCAGTCCAATGGAGCTCCGGCGGAGACAGAGGCAGACGGAGAGGCGCCGCTCTTTCTGAATGGAACCTCACCGAGCCGGTTCTGGCTCATCTTCGTACAGATTCTGGCTGCGCAGTTCATCAGCTGCTTTGATGGCACCATCATGGCCTCTTCGCATCCCGTAATCACTTCCTACTTTCACGCAGCCAACTCAGCTTCGTGGTTATCCACGGCCTTCCTGCTCACATCGACCGCCACCCAACCTCTACTGGGTCGCCTGTCCGACGCCGTGGGCCGGAAGCCTCTTTTCATCATCTGTCTTATCATCTTGACCCTGGCTACAGCTTGGTGCACGTTTGCGCAAAGTATCGAGAGCTTTATCGCCGCCAGGGCCGTTTGTGGCGTGGGTGCTGGCGGAGCCATGACCTTGGGAAGTATCATCATCAGCGATCTTGTGCCTATCGAGTGAGTTTAAACCTCCATTATATAAATCCCCTGACAATGAGTGAGTGAATAAAGAAGAAACATTGAAAACTAACGGGGTCTCTGCGCTCGCGAAACTTAGACGACGAGGATCATATCAGTCATATGTCAACGTCAACGTCGGTATTGGGTCTGCCTTTGGTGCCGCACTGGGCGGCGCCATTGCCGAGGCCTTGGGTTGGCGATGGGAGTTTGGTGTGCAGCTTCCGGCTCTGGTCCTCTGCATCATCATCGCCATTTTTGCCATCCCTTCAGACATTGGCTGCTACGGCCCCAAGAAGAGTGTCGGTGACATTATACGAGAATTCGATTTCAAGGGCTCGTTGTTGCTCACTGTTGCCACTACTTTCTTTATCCTTGGACTGGTACGTCTAACCAAAAAAAAAAAAAAATTATGCAACCCAAGACCCGCAGGGTCCTTATAATATGTGACTTGTGAGAATATGAAATAACTAACAATGTGTTTCTCATGACAGAATCTGGGCGGCAATGTTCTTCCATGTAAGAAATCCTCCCTCTTTCCTCACTTCACCTTCGAGAGATGACCCGAAACCCATCTCTCACAATCTTTGCTGCCCTATTGCTTTCATTACTGACACTTGCAAACAGGGTCTCACCCCTTTGTTATCGCATCACTTTGCATTTCTGGCGTCTTTTTCCCAACGTTTGTCTGGGTCGAGTCACGCGCTGCCTTGCCCATCATGCCGCTTCGCTTGATCAACAATTCGCCTCGCGCCAACCTCATCTATTCCAACTTCATTGCAGCCATGCTTACCAACTCTATTCTTTTTAATATGTAAGTTTCAGGTACCTCTCTTCTCTCTGGAGATGTTTGAAATGATTTGAGCCCCCGTGTCTTAATTGTTTTTAACAATGAGTGCTTACTTGGGAAATCTAGCCCGCTGTATTTCCAGGCCGTTCTCCTATCCAGTGCGACATCCTCTGGTCTTCGCTTGATTTTACCATCTATTGTTTCTTCCATTGCTGGTGGACTGACGGGCTTTGCCATTACGTGGACTCGCCGCCTCAAATGGCCTGTTGTGACCGGTGCTCTTTGCTACCTCGCTGGCTGCATCTCGCTCTGTCTACTTCGTCGCAATATGAGCGGTGTCGTCTACCTCCTCGTTCTTGTGCCCTCATCCCTTGGACAGGGCTTCCAGTTTCCGGGCACATTCATGGCCATGCTCGCCTCCTCAGAGCAGAAGGAGCAGGCGGTTGTCACGAGCACTCTTATTCTCTGGCGCATGATTGGCATGGTGCTGGGCGTCGCTGTGAGCAGTCTCGTTGTCCAGAATTCTCTAGTCTACTATCTCCGCGCATATGTTGAGGGGGATATGCGGGACGATATCATCACGCGTGTCAGGTCATCTGTTGGGGCTATTGCAGAGCTTGAGCAGCCTTATAGGGAACAGGTTGTGCAGAGTTACGAGGCTGCACTGAGGCTGACCTTTATCATGAGTACCGTGCTGGCTGCTATATCTGTGCTCATCATCTGGCCCGTCAAACTCCCACGCTTGGCCGCACACAAGCGCAAGTCGTGAGATAGAACATGACAGGTTCATTTTCTTTTCCATCATCCATTTCTTTATAAGGAACTGTGTACATGTTTTTCTTTTCTTCTCCGAAGCCTCAAAACGCCAGGCAACGCACCGATTGATCTGTCTGTATCTTAGAGCAGTAGAGTACATGATGATGATATAAAAAGCTGTCCGACTTCTCTCATTAAAGAACCTCCCCCCCTATGTGCCTCGCCCCTCTTTATTGATGCCCTGGCTAAAAAGAGAAAAATAAAAAAGCTCGTTTGGCCTATGTGGTCCATTTAGTGATACCCGTTTACGCCACCAGCTCGTAAAGCATCCAGCTCTTCCCTAGCCTTGCGATACTCTTCTTGTGCCTCTCTCTCCCTGCGGCTGCCGAAACCAACCTCTTCTCTCAGGGACTCTAGTCGCCTGTTGATGGCAACATCTTCTGATATGGCTAGCGTCTGGAAGCCGCTGAGCGCTACTCTTGCCTTGTCTAGCGCGTCGGCAGCATCGACGATTTTGTCCTTTAGCATCTTCTGTCGCTTCTGGTATCCTCCTAGATGTAATGCGAGTTTCTTCTCAAGCTTGGCACCTTCCTCAGCTGAGGCTATGATGGAGTCTTGCACAACCTGTTGATAATTCCGTTAGTCTACATATCCTCCAAAGTGTTGGAAAGATGGACTGGATTAAAAACATACATCAAACGCAGCCCGCATGGCCACCTCCTGTTCTTGTTCATCATCGTTGTAGCAGCCCAAGCCGAGCAACATAGAATCACCGCCTGCTCGATGCTCAAATGCGGATTGGATGTCCTCGAATTTGGGTAGTGCTTTGGTTTCTGAGAGTATTAGGAGGCGAGCGTCCGCCAATGAGTTGTCGTCGATGCGCCAAAGTGATTGCGGCTTTCCTTTGAGTGTCGAACCAGGCAGGGGGTACTTTGCCGCATCGTTGGCCATGAGCAGCGCAGCCTCTTTGGCAATCAGCGATGCCGCCGGGTCGGCTACAGCAGCTGCTGCTCGCAGCAGTTCAGTCAGGTCGACAGTCAGCGGCCGTGGAAGATTCCTTTGCATAACTTGAGTCTGTCGTCGTCGCTCCAGCTCTTCCTCCGCCGCCCGTCTCTCCCGTTCTCTGCGGTCTCGTTCGGCAGCGTCCTCTTCTTGCATGTCCGTAGTCATAGCAAGCTCTATTTGATCTTCTGGAACTTCAAATTCCCAGTCCGTGTCTTTTGGTCGCGGAAGTGAGGCAAGCCCGGACTGTAATTTATTCCGCAATGCTATTTCTCGCATCCTTACATCCCGAGGCGTCGCAGATGCCATGGACATTCCATCATCCTGATTCAATGCAAAGCCATCTCGTGGTGTTCGCATAGGAGTCTGTCCTGGGCGACCAGGGGTTGCCTCACCATTAACACCTGCTCTCAAGGGTGTTGCCATTGGGTTTGGCGTCGCTATGGTCTGTTTCCGTGGCGCAATGCCTTCAAATCCCGTTGAGCCTGAGCCCTCATGGAGAGGTGTGTTTTCTCCACCGAGCAATGCAGATTGGGTATCGTTCAGAGCCCGAATATTTCGAATCTCATTAGCGATGAGATCTTCAGCTGCAGGAGCCTTGGGTGTTCGGATTGGCGCGCTGGAGTTGAGTGTGGAATAGGATGTAACAAGACCGCGTGTTGCATCATTGTCGCTCTCTCTAGCCATCATGTTAGCCGCCTCACCCATCTTGCCCATCTTAACAATCTCCTCCAATTCGCCCTCGCCGATCTGTGGTGAAGGCAAATTCAATGGGCGACGCTTGCTGCTTTGCTCAGCTTCGCGAATCTTTTGCATTTGGCCAGCCTTGATGGCTGCCTTTTGTGATTCAGACGGTCCATCTTTTTCGTTCTTCCTTCTCTTTCGTTCGTTGTCATCATCGCCATCACCCTTGCGCTTATTGGCGGCCAGTTGTAACTTTCGAGGATCAAACGCTTCTCGCTGTAGGTCATTCCGCACTTTTTCTTCAGAAGTATCGTAGAATCCGGGCGTAGCCTTCTTTTCAAATGGAACATCGGCATTGTAATCCATCTCCCCCTTTTTGCGTGTGGTAATCTTGATGTTGATGCCAGCGGCTTTGAGCTCTCGCCGCTTTTGCAGAGATGCCAACCGACGTGACTCTTCTTGCTGACGTTCGCGGGCTTTTCTCTTGGCCTTCTTTCCTTGTGTATTGGCCAAACGAGCACGAGCCTCGCTCAGCATTTCCTTTTCGTCTTCATCGAGATCAATCGTATCCGGGCGAGCGGGTTTCGTTTCAGGATCTGGATCCAGTTCTCCGGGTCGCAGTCTCCTCACATCGTCAGCACTCGGTGCTTGTGTCTCGCCGCCATCGGGACCAGTGAGCCCAAGGCTAGATGACTCGCGAGCCTCTGCCTCATCGAGCAGCTTTTGATATCGTTCGAGGCATTGGTTCGCTGTTCGTCCGACAATTGGTGCGATAGTGCGCCACTGTGTGGGCATAATCTTGGCAAGATGCAGAAGCTTCTCATCCTCCTCTTTGCTCCACTCGATCTTCTTGATACTGGGGTCTAACCACTCGTTCCATCTGGCCTTGCACTGCTTTGGTGTCTTGCGCGCCAGCAGCGAGGACACACGTGCCCATTGATTGAGGCCATACTTGGACACAGATGCCTTGAGGATTTCATCCTCAATGTTGGTCCAGACTCCTCCTTTGACAACGGGCATCGTGGCGGTGGCGATGGGGTGAGAAACGTGAATGCGCGCGTCGCCAGATGATCTAGCTGGAAAATAATGTAAGGCCCAAGGCTATGCAACCGCGATATGGTTTGCTGACTCATCGGTGTCCTTCACGCTGGTTGGTTGCGGCGGTAATTGAGCTTCCTAGTTCACCGAGCCTGACCGAGGCCTCACCTTGGACGAATGAGGAAGTGTGCATTAGGTTTTGAGAAGGCAGGCACAAGGCATAGGGTTCTATTGGTGTAGGACATGATGGCTATTTATTTCTTCTCATTCTACGGAGTAGATTCGCCAGTATTTTTGTGTTTCATATCTCACATTGCAGATGGATACCAGCTCGGTGTTGGTTTTCCATCAAGTCATCAAGGAAGCACATTTTCACAAAATTGGAAGCCAAGAGCCAGTCTATCCGGTCCAGGTAGCGACTACCGACGGAGAAATATAATTCGGCGAGAAATGGGGGATTGAAGGAAGGGTTTGATGTCGAAAATCCACGACCGGCTGCCGAACAGCTTTGCAAGAAGAAGATGAGTTGATGTAACGGTTACGTGGACAGATGCACCCAATTTTCTTCAATGGCACACTTGCATCAGTACGCCGTAACGCTTTGAAGCACAAAGACAACGAGGATCACACGGCCACCACCTACCGCTGTGCATTACGAATGCGTGATGAAATGGTCTAGTTCCAGGACGGCTCGCTGGCCCCGCACCTCTAGTCTTTGGCCAGGAGTTTGGATGGAGTACCTGGTCCAGCCGTCTGTACTTGGTAGCCAAGGTCTAGAATCAACTGCACTGTTGTCTAGCTGTCGGTCTCCTGCTAAACACTGAATCAAGATGCTCGTGGAACAAAGACCAGTCAGCAGGAGGAGTGCGTCATTGATTTGTTGGCAGATGGAGTTTTGCTAATAGTTCACTGTGACGCCGACCATTCTGCAACGCGACACTTACGAATGACTGGACCAAATAGCCGGGATCAAGCAATCGGGAATGGTTATCGGTCGAAGCTAGCGTCATATGCTATTCATTAGCAAGTTCTCTACTACGTACGTCTTTTTAAATTAATTACCTTGTCGACACTCTATTGATCCAATCCATCAAGACTGCTGACAAACCGGATTCCATCAGTCGGTCCAACAGTCAAGCTTGTTGCGGAATTTGCGGAGTTGACTGTCGCGTGGCCCGTTGGCTCCACATGTACTGATAATCTTGCTTGGTCGACTGCCTAGATGGGAAGTCGGGTCTGCCAGCTGCATGCCTCCCTATCTTGTCTCATCCAAACAATGCATCCTGTCTCACTGAACGCATGGTGAACAGCCCCCGACAACAGCGTCATCTTCTCACGTACTGCCTTCAATCGCTATTGATCTGTTGCTTCTTTATAATCGCCCGGGTTCTGTTTACTTTTATTTCTCACACGCTACCTACAGCTATTTAATTCGGCCAAACACCTAAATGAGATTGATGAGGAGTTAAAGGCAACGTCATTGCGCAGTCGCAAACAACATCGCGGCGGCTTGAGATCAAGTGTTACAACAAACAACGCGACTATCGCGCATCCAGTCTGAGTTAGCAACCTGAATAACATAACCCATGACAGCCTCAAAGGATGATGCGGCGGGCGACCGCCCACCAAAAAGCCCATTAGAGGGCGAAGGAGAGCGCCCCGAATTTGAGGCGTCAGAAACCACTCATCTTTTGGGCTCTCGCTCACGGCAGACCGATGACCCGCCTTCTGTCGTCACGGCCAAAGACAATATTGATGATTTTGAGGGCTTGCCGTGGTGGCGCCGACCTTCTGTGGGCACATCCCGCTCTAAAGTTTAAATCATCTACAGCGCATGAATCTAACGTTGCTGCAGGTTTATTGGCTGCTTGGGCCCTATGCCGTCTTCACTCTTGCTTTTGGAGGCATCATTGTCCCCAAACTGAACCTGTGAGTTATCCTCAGGATCTGGACTGTTTATGGTCATCCGCAGACCCGCTAACCATGACCCTGAATGGCGTTACAGCATCCTTGATCTTGTGTGCAAGAAGTATTTCGCAGATCAGATGCTAAAAGACCCTAACACTCTCTTTGATCCTGTCATTTTGGGAAGCGACAACCCCCAATGCAAGATCCCCGAGGTTCAGCGCAATGTTGCCAGTTTCATGCTTGCCATGACACTCGTCGTCGGCTTACTGAGCGCTGTTGTCGCACCTAAGCTGGGCCATTTGTCTGATCGGCATGGCAGACGGCGCTTGATGGCTATCGCATCATGCGGTGGTCTGGTCGCAGAGTGTATCACTATTCTGGCTGCGAAATTCCCCCAGACTGTTGACTACCGTTGGTTGATCGTGGGCTCCGTCTTCGACGGCATAACAGGATCGTTCACGGCCGGTAGCATTCTGAGTCAGTCATATACAAGCGATTGCACCCATCCTTCAAAGCGTGCTGTGTCCATGGGATACCTCCATGCCTGCCTTTTTGGCGGCTTAGCGTTTGGGCCTTTAATTTCTGGATACTTTGTCAAATGGACTGGAAGCCTTGTTTCGATTTTCTACGTTGCCCTTGGATGCCACCTTTTCTTCATTGTGTTTGTTGCTCTTATCATTCCGGAATCTCTATCAAAACGCAAACAGCAACTGGCTCAAGTTAAATGGGAAAGGGAGAAGGAACAAAGGGCAGATTCAGGGACCTGGTTCTCTACTCTCCAAAACTCTAATCCACTGGCGTCTTTGAAGATCTTGTGGCCCACTGGAAAAGGAACTTCTTCAAGATTGCGTTTCAACTTGATTGCTCTGGCGATAGCCGATACTATTATTCTCGGAACTGCCATGGCTGTTGGTCCCGTACTTATCTTGTACAGCGGGTACATGTTTAATTGGGGAAATTTTGAAACATCCCGATTTGTTTCAGCACTCTCCATGACACGAGTATTTGTTCTTCTGGTGATTTTCCCCATTATCAACTACTTTGGGAGAACACGCCCCGCGGCTCAGCAACTTCGGGATTCTGGTGTGCCGAGGAAGTACGTTGGGGCAGATAACTTGGATATCTGGATACTTCGAGTTGCCATGTTTTCGGATGTTCTCGGGTCCGTGGGATATATCCTGTCTCGCTCCGAGACCCTATTCGTAGGGAGCGGCATGTTGACTGCCCTTGGTGGTCTTGGGAGTGCTACAGTCCAGGCCGTTGTTACCAAGCACATCCCTCCGGAGCGGGTTGGCCAAGTAGTCGGAGCAATCGGAATGCTGCATGCACTAACTCGAGTTGTTGGGCCAGTTTTGTTCAATAGCTTGTATGCGATGACAGTGGGGACGTTTCCGCAAGCCTTCCTCGTACTACTTTCTGCTCTCTACGGCGTTGGCCTCGTCTGTACATTTTTTATCAAGCCCAATGGTAAGCACATTGCAGGAGTCCTTTAAGAAAGTGCCCTCAACTGACGAATAACTGTAGTTCACTGGGAGGAGGATGCCGTCGAAGAGGACGAACAGTCAAGCCTTGTCACCCAGGACACAAGGATATTAGCGGTCGGCGAAAGCCAGTCTGATCTTAGATAGCCTTTCCCCTGTGATGTTACGGGGCTGTTTGTTTTGTATTATTTTCATGTTGATATGTACCGACACTAGAAGCGTATTGCCACGTGCATAATAGCTATGCCGATAGATGATCCCTTTGTGGATATGGAAACTTGGTGTAATTCTATGGAGAGCTATGATGTTATTGTTACAAAAATGGTTAGAGTGGAGACTTGCCGCTGTCTTTTTCTTGATCGCCTTAGAACTGATTTGTCAATGCAGCTATCGAGTGCAGATTGATATCCGACCCCGGGGTAACGAAACCTTCAAGGTTCTGACATTTTCTTGGAATGCTCGGCTTGTCGCCATTGCGTCTCCAAGAATGAGATTTGTACACGCTCTTGAAACCCCCGTCCATGGGATGCAAAAAAAAACCCTTTCAAGCCATAGTCAACTGATAAGAACGTGCATTGGGTGCAAAGGAAAGGAGTATTACTGTTTGAGACGCCAGTCAAATGGAGATTTGTACCTATCAAAACGCCTGTAACTCAAATCAGAACCAGATCCATGATTTCGTGAAGCTAGGGGATATTGACGAAATAACTTGTAGGATCTTGAAGGAATGCACGGGTCTATCCTCCTTTTCATTCATTCTCTTGGTTGTTCCCGTTTTCATAGTAAGAGTAGCCATGTCAACCTCCTCAGTTGTTGGTTCGTTGAAGCGCCTCTTTAGTTATATGCCTACTCTGTCTATCTCTATGGATCACTCACCAAGGCTACCAGAAATGTTGTATGTTGAAGTGTTGTTAAAATGTGCTCAATCACAGATTCTTGCCTCTTCAAACCCCCATCTCTTTTAGCGTAGCCTTGTACATCTCCGCCTCATCGTGCATCTCCTTCTCAGTCCTTGCTTTGCGATTAGCATCCTCGATCCGGGGCATGGAACCCCCAGGCTGCGGCCTCTCTGACATCACACGATCCCACAGCGCGCCGCCCACATTGCCCTTCTCCGATGCCATGCCGACGTAGATCTCGTCAGGGCTGTCGCCCAGATCGCCTCGGGTGCGCGGGATGACGTGGACGTGAACATGCGGCACTGACTGGCCGGCCTCGACGCCGTCCTGCACGGCGACGGTGAAGCTCCCGGCCTCGGGATCCGGCGTCTTGAAGTAAGTTTTGGCCAGCAGCCGCTGTGTTAGCTGTACCGTTGCGAAGAGATCGGCTGTCTCGCTGGTGGAGAGATCCGTCAGCCGTCGGCGAGGGGCCAGGGGGCAAACGAGGATGTGGCCCGGAATGAGTGGTTTAAGATTCACCACGGCGAATGAGTGCAGTGTAGTGATGAAGACCTAGGTAAAATAAAGTGAGATCCCGTTTACTTATTCAAACAGCAGCTTGGTCTCCTAGAGCCCAGATAGTCAAGCTTCTTGAAAAGACGGGTGATGGATGAGAAGTTTGTCACCATCCATGCCATTCTTATCCAGTGAACAGCTGGTTCTTTTCGTTCTCTTTCACCCAAGAAGAAATAAGCATGTTTTCTAAAGACTACGCACCTGTTTTGTGACCTCAAATGGTCCAAATTTGATGACTCGTCCATCCGTTTTTGTCGACGTCATGATTGTCCTCATAAACGAATAACGCGTAACGTGCAGCGTGACGGCAGATACGGACGCGAGCATGTCCCTGTAGCAAGATTACTCCGAGCTGGTGGATTAAGTGGATGCCCTCTCTAGATCAGATGAAGGGTGTTGTGAATATTTAGCAATGGGAGGCTAAGGCTATGATAATTTCCCGAAGATAAAAAATTATAAAGCTAGCCAGAGGCCTGTTGCCTAGCCTAATAGATCACTATAAGAAAGATGATTTTTTCCCTCTGTGTAATGGTTTAGTATTACTAAAGAAGCTATCTAAGAAAAACAAGGTCTTTTTAGAAGGGAATAAATAGTCTTTTTGTCCTTTTAAAAGCCTCCTAATAATAATCCTACAAAAATACCTAGATGCCCTTTTTATTAATTGAAGATCTAGAATAATCCAATAATAATGGATTAAATCCCCATAGTGATATTCCTTCTGTATCTGGAATTATTAGCTTTTGTAAGAAAGTACCTGTTGTAGTTGTCAGCCTCGCTGTAATCAGGCCCCTAGCAGCCCTTCGGCGATAACCTGTAGCACTGTGTACTGTACCCCGTTGGTTTACCCATGGATCAAAGAACGGCCCGCAACTTAAGCTTCCATGCCCAATGGACCTTTGTTGATCTCCTTGACATCATCCTTTCCCTCCGCACCAAGAGAGTGTGACAAGTTCAATCACGAGACGTTGTTTCTTCAACATGGCCGAAATAATAGACCACAAAAACCGTACAGTCGTGAATATTGCTCCGACAGGTGACGTCGTACTAGTCGTTGGGCCAGAAGAGCTACAGTTGCGTGTTCAGTCGCTGATACTTGAAGGAGCCTCGAAGGTGTTTGCTGCCTTATTGAGTCCAAAGTGGAGGGAGGGCCGCCATGTTACCAATGCCGATGGAATTACAAGATTACTTTTGCCCGAAGATGATGCTATGGGGATGAAATGTATCTGTGCAATTATACACCATCGGCATGGATTCCTTGCGGAATCTTTGTCTGTGTCGGACATTCTTGGAATTGCTCTCGTGGTTGACAAATATGACTTTATTGCCGCCATGGCACTAACAAGCGGGATGCTACTTCTTTCTGACAACAGAAGAGCAGACGAACTCATGGTCCTTATGGCTGCAGCATTCTTATTCCAGAATGCATCTGCATTCAAATCGATTACGAAGTCATTGATACTCAACTATGGTGATTCCTATCTCGCTATTTCGAATGAAGACGTTGAGGCAGCGATCGGCTCTAGTGTAATCTGTGAGAACATTTTACATAAACTACCAGTGAAGTAAATAACTCATTAACTATAGGTTTGCTGGAAGAACAAAGAGGTCTTGCACGAGCAAAGGTGTCGCGAATACTCTTGAACGGATGCACTATCAGGGAATGCTGCCATCGGTGCGGATGGTCAAGCAAATACGGATTTGCCTATTTACAACTAATCAAAGAAAAAGATCTTTTGCCGACTGACATCATCTGCATCTCCAAAGCAATAGAGAAGGTGGAGATGATGCCAGATCCAATTCCGGAAGAGGCGAGTGCTGACTGCAGATATGCATACAAGCACACCGTGCCTAACTATAGGACTGATCATCGCCGCGAATTTGATCACTTGACAGCGCACATTGGGCTTTGTTTACATTGTCTCAAACTGGGCAAGGCAAAATCAGACTACTGTAATAAGGTACATACATGAAGATTAGACATGAACTGAATCTTTTTGCTTTCTCTCAACGTCTTCTTGTTCACATCCTCTGCTTGCTTGTCCCACGTGCTGAAATTGCTCCAAAACAATGCATGTAGTACAGTACCGTAATAGAACAGCCGTCGACGACAGGCAGCAAAATTGATTTCAATTTCAGCATGATGGGTACAAAATAATTGAATGGTAATCGATTTCATAGTTTAGCTCTTTGTTATTTAATAAAAAAAAGGTCTTTGTGGACTGGCCTAACTCTTCGCCAACTCGACATCAGTAGAACCTTTCTGGTTTTCAGATAGGCCGAATGGCGTGATTGCAACTGAGTTACAGTTTGTATTGACTATTGACTTTTTTTTGGTCTTAAGGACAAGCTAGGAAATCGCGGTCGCGGGTACGTTTTGTACGGGTCGCGTCTGTACTTAAACTTGATGTGAAGCTTGACACAAAGTTCATTGACAGACCATCTGTTCCTACCCCAGCCAAGTTATGACTTTGCTTTTCAAATTCATCAGAGCTGTCACGGTGTTGGGTTGTGGTTGGTGTGGCACTTATGTCCCAGAGACACTGTGGGTCTTTCTGCTTCATAGTTTAGCCTACCCGGACGGAGCAATAAACTACATAGAGATGAATCCTTTGGCACGATCCCATCGACACCCCCCCCCCCCTTCTGTCCACGAAGCAAAACTCCGCCCTGGATTGCATTTATCAACGCTACCAATTATTCCATGCAGCAAGCAGAGCGGGAACTTGTGGGCCAGACCGCAATCTTCACAATCTCCACCAACCCGTTCGGGGAAGCCGGACTGAACTGATTCGGCCGAAATCGGGGCAAAGGAGGGGCGCGAACATCGTTGGCGGGCGCTCCTTTAACTGCTTCTGCTGGTGCTGCGTAATGAGTAGAGACTAGTGGTATATCTCCCTTCCGCCAAAGGGTTTTGAGCTAAATAAACTGATGTGCAGAGAGTGGCGTATGTATATATGTATGTAAAGGTACCGGTATTGTATGCTGCTCCTTCGTCCATGCTCTTCCAAGCCGCTCGCTATAACATATCATACGCTTTTAGCCAACCAGATTATCCTTGGGGCTGACCGGTCTTGCGTTGGTCAATAATGACAGAAGAAAGGCTTGGACAGAACAGAACATTTGGAGGTTGGATCAGCCAATGCTGTCCCACACAGTGCATTCTCTAGTTTTCTCGTTCTTTCTCTGAGCCCACTTTGCCGACCTCAAAACCCCCCTGCACGGGAGCTAAATTAGCGCAACTGCTGTACTAGCGGCCTCCTGTAAATGCATAAGATACAGGCCATGCATTGAATAAGCTGCGAACCTGTGGGCAAGGTGGAGGAGGGAGGGAGGGGTGTGTGTGTGGGAAGTTTGAGCATTGCCTGGCCGCTTGCCACCCAACAGGGTGCAAAAAAACACCGCCGATACAACAGGGCCTGAATATCTAAGATACCTGGTATTACTAGGTAGGTAATCATTTACTTCACTGATATTGATATATATTTATAGGTATTGCTAGCGATTTCTGGATATTGCTAGAGATCTCTAGAAATTTACAGAGATTTCTACATGTCAGTAAATTTATCAGTTGAAGTCCCTCGGGGTGGTCCCGGCTGTGTTTTTTTGCACCCTGTTGCCACCCAACCCAAGTGATCAGCAACAGTTGGAAAGTTGGTTGTTACACAAACGAAGGGACGATCTATCATCGGAATTTCTTCCGGGAGTTGTCAACCCTTAATCAAGTTTACTACACGTATTAGGTCCCTAAGATGTACTATTGTTGTTGTAGATCCCAAAGATTCTATCACCATGACACCGAGTTGTGTCGACACTACAACCTAATCTGGGCCAATCCAGACTAAAACTTCGCATGGAATTGTGAAATAGATGCAGAAGTGAAGACTCCTTTACCAGATAGGCATGTTGTTGGATGCTGCTCGGTGTACGTTTCGGTGAACAGGAGACGAAGGGTTCATGTTCAGCTTGTTAATACATGCGTCCTGGGAGGGTTGTCAACCAGCGGCTGGAAACGGCACCTGTCGGCGATTATGGCGACGCCACCACAACCATCTTTTGCTAGCGTTTCGTTATGTGTGCTGACAACATGGGCAAGGTTGGTGCTTGATGGGGAATTCGAAGGTCGATTGACGGAGGTTCCTGCAGCCATGATGGTGGGGGGCGAAGGGGTCGCAGCGTGGACTGCACCATGATATTCTCAATCATCGACCCAATTTGGCCTGCCGCACAGCGCTAATTGCAATGGACTTTGATGGATGTGCGACATGCTTCACATGACGTTGCACTACACGCACGGCATGAGGGTATCGCTATTCAGCGTGGGACAGAAAAGATGTTGCGCTTCTGCCACCGACTCTAGTTTTCGTTTTTTGTGCTGTCTTCCAGGTTCCAAACCGATCTCGGTCTGTTGGTGTTGTGGGCCAGATGGGGGCGACAGCAGTGCAACATCATCAACTTCCACTGCACGGTTGTCGTTGCATTTGACCTGCGTTGCACTACATGCATTGTACGAAGTAACTAAGTAGTGCTGTTACGAAGCAGACAGGCCGCGAAGTACAGAACAGGCTTTCGTTTTTATTTATGTCAGCAGATAGATGTGCAAAGCCAGCAAATAAAACCAATCCCATATATCTCTCCTTTGTTTAAAGCTATGATGCCTTTGGCCGTCCTAGAGACCTGGTGGGAGATTTCCAACACTTCCTTATTCATTCTAAACTGAGGTCCATGGGTCGTCGGGTGTATTGATTGTCTTGAGCGTCGGCTCCTCGGGCGCAGCGTTGCATTGCAGAAGCACAGAGACTGTGATGCAGGGCTCTGTCACCAATTCAATCCCCGTCCAATAACAAGCTTCCAGCAGTATGCAACTATGCAACAATTGTCATGCACAAGTGGTGGCGCTGTTTCCTCATTTTGACAAGTGAATGGTGTGTCGGAGCAAAGAGAGCGAGGGGACCGAACAATTCAGATTGAGACGATGTGGATGGCCGAAAGTTGGGACGTACCCCCTCTTTGGCCCATGGAAATTCATATGAGGTTCGATATTGCGCTTGAAAATAGTGGGCGCAGATTTCTGATCCTTATGGTAGTCGAGTCCCTTGAAAGTTAGTTCTGTATATGGCATTGAAGCTCTGGGCAGAGTTGACTGCCAAGTCTTTTGCTTCCACTAGGTATATGTAGGAGCGTCAAAGTTGAGACAAAGCAGAGCAGCAAGACATGGCATGACAAAGAGAAGACAGGGACAAGACAAATTGGCCCAGTCGGGGCAGGCAGGCAGGCGGACGGTGAAGACCGGCTGGCGATCTTTGGGATTGGCGGCAGTGGCGGCTGGATGGTGGAGAAATCTTTGTGGCTCGTGTTCACCCAGTAGTTGCATAACGGCGACAATAGCGTATTGTTACATACACCCTTCACAGCACACATTATGGACCTAATGGCGGCCGCAGAGGTGGACAAGCTGCTCATCGCTTGTCGACGTTCATTATAAAGACTAATAATACCTATTTATGCTTAATGCTAGGCCAATTATAAGTAGCTGAATGCCTCCCCGGGGTTACGTTGTGTTGAAATATGTAATGGCGAAGTCCTATTCTTCAAATACCTATTCCGTACTAAGGTAGCATTTCATATCATCGTATCAGTAACTGGTATGACGGGTACTACTCGAGCAATCTCGATGGCTATTTTTGCTGGTCCAGACGGAATCAGGGAATCAACCAATACATCCCAAGTGGACAACTCAGACTTGACGATCAAGTGGCAATCATGTTGAGCAGCAGCGACCCATCGGAGTTGTTGGAGGAGCTGAAATATCATGTATGCATATATCGAGAGTCCCCCCCCCCATCGGAAAGCGGCCTGGTTCGCACCTCTGCCACACCTGCACACCTGTAAGACTGAACCGCACTCCCCCTCGGCTTGTCGTGCAGCATGCACTTATCCGTGCATCAAAGACCAACCCAGCAGGTCTTGCAAGGTGCAGCTCCGTCCACGGAGCCTCCAACGCCTCCACACCTCCACACCACCAGGCCTGACAGACACTGTGCCTCACTGTATGCTCCCACCATCACAAGCCGTCTTTCCATCTCGCCTAGAAATATGCTGCTGCCCACTCCATCCCTCCTCTCTGCTCCTCCTTCCTCCATTCTTTCCCACCGCATTTTGCTCCCACCACTTGAAGACCGCCCATTGTCGATTACTGTTTGATCGTTGTTGTGTTTGTTTCAACTGTTTGCATTGACGCAGCTTCACCAAACTATTGGCTGTATTAATTCATCGGACTGAGCCCCCAGCACCAGCAACCAAACGCCACATATCATTTGAGAAACGCGCACACAAACGCACGCACAACTACGCCCCGTGCCTGTGTTTGCTGCCGTAAGCCTCTATCAAGCAGCGAAGACATGACCCTAACCAAACAGGCACGTCTTCGCGACCCGAACGACTTTCCAACACTCCAACTGTTCCTCCTTGGTGAGTGACATATCGCCCCAGACAGTAGGGCAGAGATGAGAGAATATCAACATGTACTGACTTTTCCCCCCAACATAGCCATCGTTCGACTTGCTGAACCCGTCGCTCTCACATCTATTTTCCCCTACGCGTGGGCACTAGTCAAACGATTTCAGATCGGCAAAGAAGAAGATGCCTCAATCTACTCCGGTCTTCTCATTTCCTCCTTCTCCCTCGCGGAAGCCGTCATGGGCATGTATTGGGGCGCTGTGTCAGACCGCATCGGTCGAAAACCCGTGTTGATGATTGGATGCTTGGGAACTATGTTTAGCATGATCATGGTAGGATTCGCTTCCAACATTTGGATCGCTTTACTCGGAAGAGCCATAGGTGGTTTCCTAAACGGCAATATCGGAGTCATCCAGACCATGGTTGGCGAACTTGTCACGAAACCCGAGCACGAACGTAAGTAAACACTTCCCAGAAGCCCCCCAACGTGTACCCCTGCTTATATACAACTGCAGCTCGCGCCTTCTCCGTCATGCCTTTCGTCTGGAGTGTCGGCACTATTCTAGGGCCATGCATTGGTGGAACCTTTGCGGATCCCCATGAATCTTGGCCTGTAATGTTTCCCAAGGCTGGCTTGTTTGACCGATTCCCTTACCTCCTCCCCAATCTTGTTTGCGCCGCCCTTCTGTTTCTCAGTGTTATCATGGGCTTCTTCCTGCTTGAAGAAACACATCCTGAGATGCAGCCACGAGTTCTTCTGCCGGCAGACACATATGTGTCGGAGGAGACGCCCTTGTTGGAGACCTCGGATGCCATGAAGAGGCCAGCAGTGGATTTGCGAGCAGAGACTTATGGCACAATCCGAAGCGTCGGTGGTAGCTGTGAAGCAGAACGCGCTCAGATGCCTGTCGAAAAAAACAACACCCTCATGCCAATTTGGAACAAACGCATCATCGGCTTCATTGTTGCACTGTGCATTTTCACCTATCATTCAATGACATACGATCATCTTCTACCCATCTTTTTCGAAGACAAGCGAGCCTCCATCATCAGCATCAGTCAGATGGGAACGATAGCGCCATTTTACTCTCCTGGTGGCCTTGGGCTTTCCCTTCGCGACGTGGGTATGATCATGGCTGTTAACGGGGCCATCGCCTTGTTTGTTCAAGCTGTCATATTCCCGCTTGCGGCAGAGAGGTTTGGTGTATTCAGGTTGTTTCTCATCGTCACTCTGCTACACCCAATAGTCTACGCGATCGTACCTTTCCTCCTCCTCATCCCCGAATCTTTTCTATTTCCGGCCATCTACATTTGTTTGGCTGTACGGAATATCCTCTCCATCACCCTGTACCCCCTACTCCTTATTCTCATCAAGGGAGCAACTCCATCCAATAGCGCTTTGGGCAAAGTCAACGGCTTGGCTGCTAGCGCCGGCGCCGCCTGTCGTATGGTGGCACCTCCCGTTGCGGGCTATCTTTATGCCTTTGGCAGCAGGATAGACTGCACCGCCCTGGCATGGTATGGCAGTGCTTTGGTCGCCGTCATTGGTGCATTTCAGTGCTTCTCTGTGCCAAGGCCCAACAGCGACTGCTCCGAAGAGTGTGCAGTGGCACAGCATAAGGCACCCACTGATACTGAGGTCCCAGTGAACGATGTTGAACGTGAACAGCTGCGGTAGGATGACAAATGTCTCCCTTGAATCCCAGAATTACGAACAATAAGTTTTCCCACTTCGTGAACTCTTCCCGGCTCGCACTGCGAGCTTGTGGGATCGAGATTATTAACCATATAATAGTTATTCGAAGCAAGACAAGCATTTGCGTAAGTCAGCGTTGGAAGAAGGTGTTTGGAGTTATTATGATGCTTCATCGGTGTTTTTGTTTTCAACTTTCAACATATAGGCGTTACGATTGCAAGGTTTCCCTGGTTTTATGACGCGGGCATCATTGGCGTTTGAGAAGGCAAAAGAAAAGTGTATTTATCATTATTATTCAACGCCTCAACAAATGAAGAGGAATAGGTAGTTAATATAGTTGGGATCTAGATACCAAAATAAATCGTCTCAGCAATTCGTTGCAGCCGTTTGCCAGTGATTATTATCATGTGTCTATTAACGCTTGAAAATGCCGCAGCCCCCCCTTTAAAGTTGTTTTTGTGTGAATAGACTTCTTTTTGCGTTTCCTTGTGAAATCCGTATAATAGATTTGAGTCGCCATTCGTGTATTTCTATGCTTATCGAGAATGCAGGCAAAAATTTGGCAAAGGGCTATGTTGAACGCTTTCTGGACTTGTGTTGGTGGTGGCACCAGTAGAAAACTGGGACAAAGAATTTTCGCCAAATCAGAAACCGCCCGAATGTTGTAGAAGGCTGCATGCCTATCTTCCTGTCACCACGCAAACGCCCGCATGTCATTCCATCAAATTTAGAACTATCTCTTTTGCGCAACCACGAGGATCGGCGGTTCAAGTGATCCTAGGCCTAAGCACATTTTTCGTCAACTTTGGCCAAGCGGGAGGGGCTGAACTGCCATAGAATTCCCATTTCCACCACAACGCCACAACGATGAATATCGACGAGCTCACAGAGCACGTCGCGAGGGCTGCGAGCCTCACTGAAAACCAGGGCAACGGAGATGCAATCCAGCCCGAGCTGCCCCCGGAGCTTGCTCAGGGCCACGGTAAAACGACCGCAGAGCTCCTCGCAGATCTGAATAAGTCACCGCTGTTCATGACAGAGCTAGAGGATAATGACGATGTAGCGGCGCTGCAGGCACTTGCCTATGAGGGCACGCCACTTGAGAACGCCGCTGACTTCAAAGAACGCGGAAACGAGTGTTTCAAGGTCAGGGGCTATATGGACGCCAGGGAGTTCTATACCAAGGGCATCAATATCCTGTTCGTCGAGGAGCGGAAACGAGCCAACGGTGAGGTGACGACGAATGAAGAGGGCGTGCCGGACTCGAAGGATGAGATCAAGCAGCAAAAGCAGATGCTAGAGGCTATGTACAGCAACCGTGCGGCGTGTCATCTGGGGCTGGACAACTATCGCAGCTGCTGGACTGACTGCGCTGCCGTCATTCGGCTGAACCCGCGCAATGTCAAGGCCTGCTACCGCAGTGCTAAAGCGCTTCTAGCAGTTGACCGTATCAAAGCGGCCGATGATATCTGCGCGAGGGGTTTGGCCTTGGATCCGGAAAATAAGGCGCTTCTCACAGTGGCAAGCGACATCATCAAGCGTTCCAAGATCGTGGCTGCTAAGCGGCGTAAGGATGAGGAGCGGGAAGCGCAGAAGAAGAGACGCGAGTACCTGCTCCGAGCAGCGCTCTCTGCGCGAGGCATCGTGTCGCGAACAAGCAGCCAGCCACCAGAGATGGAGGACGCAAAGGTCGCTCTGATTCCAGACCCAGATGACCCCCGCAGCGAGCTGTCGTTCCCAACAGTGCTTCTATACCCGCTCCACCTGGAATCTGATTTCATCAAGGCCTTTTCCGAGACGCAGACGCTCGAAGACCATCTGACCTACGTGCTACCCTTGCCATGGGACACAGAGGGCGCATATCAAACACCAGCGAGCGTTGTCTGCTACATCGAGACGCGTGACGGCGGTCTGCTTAAGATGGGCAAACGGGTACCACTGCTTAAAGTACTGAGTGGTGGGAAAGTTGAGGTGGTGGATGAAGTGGTGCGTGTGTTTGTGCTGCCGAATGGACAGGCGGACGAGTGGGTGGTGAAGTTTAAGGCACAGAAGGCGTTGGAGAAGGGAGGGAGCTGAAGATAGCCACTAGGAAATTGAAAATTGAAAATGAAAAAGGATGATTGGTTTGGGATAGGCGTTTATGTTGATGATGTGCTTCTTTCAGGGGTGTTTTGTGAGGGGAGATGGAAAAACAAAAGGGGGGATATATATATGGACAGTGTCAAAGAGGATAAGAGTCGAAAAGTCTCATGGATGGATGCAGTGAATCTTGAAGACAAAGCCCACAAAGTCGCTTAGAGACATGCAAGTCGCCAGGCTATCTGTGGCATATAACCATGCTATTTCTATCCATAAGTAAACGTTTCATATCTATTCAAAAACTGCGTGAGCCTACTTAACTACATCCCTCATACTCCCCCATGTCCACCCACTTTGACCCGAAACCCAACTGCAAGCCTAGCTCCCATGGTATAATTGCTTTCCAAGTAACAACCCCCCAAAAGAATTCCAAGGCTTCTCTCCTAAAGAAGACAAAAAAAAAGAAAAAGCATCATATGGGAAGGCGGACATCAGAAAGAATTCGCCTTTGGCCGCTTCTTTCGGTGGTGTGATGGTCCAGCGGTTCCTCCCGCGAAGCCCTCGCTATCCGAATCCCCAATTACGCCGGGCTGCCAGTCTAATCCCAGAGTATCTTTTTGAAGACTCACAAGAGCTGCGGCTGCCCTGAACTGATCCAGTTCCTGCCCTGGTCTCTTTGGCTGTGTCGTCCGAGTGTTATTGTTATTGTTGTTTGTGGAAAACCCCGGGTCCTCCGAGCAAGCTTGTTTCACCATGTTCTCATTCTTTGTTTCCTCCAGGAGTGGGTTAACGTGTCGACGCCGCTTGAGTTTCCAGTTGCTGACCAAGGCTCGTGGCGGTTCTGATGCATTGAGGCGTGGTATCGCTTTGAGAAAAGGGTTGATGTGCTGAAAGGGGTCCGAGTCTAGATAATGCCGACTCATAAACATGGAACTAGATCCTTGGAGTGGTGCAATCTTGTATTCATGGAGCTCATATCCCCTACGTGGCGTAGAATTTGCGAAAGGCTGGGGGACCTTGGCGACGGCGTTTACTGGTTTCCAGCATGTGAATGGAAGTTGTTGGAGTTTGGCAATTGGGACGTCACCTGTCTCCTGTTTGCTTCGAAGCTGTAGTCTTGTGCGATTCGCCGTCACCGGGTTAGTTGTCGAAGGGATCTTCTTGGTGTGAACACGTCGGAAGTATTCCGCCTCCTTTGTGGCTTCAATGACAATCTGCTGACTGATGATCATCTCTTTGTAATGGACGGAGCTCGGAGGAGTGCATTCTGAAGGAAACGCCGGGCCAAAGATGGGAATCAGCGCGCCGGCGATGCTATAACAAAAGGTTGCGCAAATCGCTTTTGCACAACGATACGGCATCCAATATCCTAGCCAAAGGTATAAGCAACTCTGGACTTTAAATTAAGCATTCAGCTGTCTTGAACTTTGTTATCTTACCTTGCGCGGTAACGGCACCTCCAGTGACGCTGGGACAGATGTCTCGAAGACCCGGGTTCTTATCTAGCATCTGTGATGGTTTTGTCTGTTATTTACCTATTTTAGTGACAACGCAAACCCAGAAGTATTTCTTTTCTTTAGGCCATACCTTTGCAAACCCTAGACACTTGAAAAAGGGTGTCATGCGGACAAGGCCGACGTTGTAGTCCCACATAACTGTGTAGCAGTTATCATCATCTGGCAAACGGAACTCATACTTGAATACTGCAATAATGACTTTTGTCAGTAGCCACCATTTCTTCCAATGTGTCTCTAACATGTAAAGCTCCTTACCTTCGATACTCTCTCGGCCTGTTTTCTCAAAAAAGTCCTTTTTGGAGCTGTTGTACGGAATATGCTCGCAATATTCGTGAATCTGCCCAAACAGGTCAACCTGAAAGCGGGACAGTTCTCTGTATGACTTTTCATCAACGTTTTCGAATGGAGCAAAGCGAATGAGTCCCTGAGTTTTTGACTTCACCAAGCCGCTGGCGTTTCCTATTCCCATCCCTCCTCCGCCGCCCCTACTTTGAGTAGCCAATCTGTCCATTTTCGCTCGCGAAGGTGCTATCCAGGTTGTTGCCGAAGATGCTGATGTTGGTGTAATAGTAGGGCTAACATGATGTGACTGGATGATCTTCCGTTCAGGCGGAACGGGATTCAAGAGGGAATGGAGTGGTATCATAGTGCGCTCGGCGTTTGCAGCCATCGGGGAGCCGGAAACAGAACAGGACGCACCCAACAGGCAAGTACCCGACTCCTGGGCATGAGGAGGAGGAAGAGAAGAGCAAAAAGAAGAACCGGAAGCTTTCCAAGAATTTCCTGCGAAGAACGAAAAAGAAGAATTACAAAGAGGAACAGGAAATAGAAATTCCGTGATGATTCCAAGATTGTGGTTCATCGCGACAGGACAAGGAGCGGGAAGCGCGAATGCAAGCTCCTGGGACATCCCTGTGCCTCGCGGCTAAGCAAACAACAGAAGACAAAACAACAGCTTAAGAAAAAGCTACTAAATAGAGAAAGCAAGGTATGTCTATGGGGGAAAAAACACCGCCAGGTACACACCAAAGGCCCCACCCCCCTGCTAAGGATCGCAGCGATGAAGAAGAGTTGTATATGGTTCCCGTCAAGTATTATCAGGGCAGTTGATTCAAAATATTGAATACAGTTCTTCTTTTGCCTCCCAAAATGAGCAAAAAAGGGCCCCTGCAACTATAAAATGCTGGCTTTCAAATCCGGGGACCAGGGTGGAAGGATGTTTTCCCAAGATACCCTGTTTGTGGATATCCACAATGTGTACGTTTCCGGCGAACTCTTCTCTGGGCAAGAAGTAGTTTGCTGCCGTTTTATAGAGCAGAATAGATGGTTATGTTAGATGGGATGCAACGGGGTGATGCTTGAAGAACTATGTAAAGTACCGTCTTGTTAGCTAGGATCATGACAAGCCACACGCGTGCGCACACTTCACAGAGGGGGTAATATCTAGACTTACACTTTCTTCTTATTTCCGTAGAGTTATCGTTCGCGCTTTTGATGTGCAGTCTTGGCGATAGAGGGAAAATCCTAGCATTTTTTAGGGAAGACAGTCTGTGTATAGTCGAAAGCAGAAAAAGGCGTCGAGGAGTACGGGGGTTGGACAACACTGCTCTGCGAATGTTCACATCGGCACATCGGGCAGCACCCTTTTCAAGGTCAAGGTCGTACTAAAAGAAAAAAGCTACTATCACGAGATTTTTTAAATACTTCCTGGGTCCATGAATGATAGGAGGAAGGAAGGGAGTAGACACTATCCCGCTGTTTCAGGTCGCTAGCACAGAAGAAAGGATCCCCCATCACTTTGAGAACGCCCAAAAGTCTGGTTACGCTGATGACGCGGGAGCCAATGGCAACTCTTTTGCTGATAGTAGCAAATGAATGGGTTTGGCAGACGCAAATATCAGGGATTTTGGGTATGCCTAACAGATAGAGCTGCCTACCCTTGTTTGACAGGGCATGCTGGATGGGGAGTAGGAAGTTCCTCTTTCATTCATGGGTATGATGTGCAGGAAAGGTTCGGTTAAATGCAGCAGTGGAAAGTATACTAGCTCAATAACACTTGGATGAAATGTCTAAATTGTAGTAACCGCTTGCTCTTTTTGTTGATATAGGTTACTGCCGCCTGTCAGCTTGGCAAGTGGGCTAATCCGGTCCGGGTATGTGCACACCGATGGATATTCTGACGGGAGTAGGTTGATATTGTACTATATGAAGAACCTCTATCAATCATTCCTATGGATGTGTTCTTGGTAGTGTAACTCAAGGCCAACCGCAGACACCAAGTCTGCGTTTTTACAATCACCACATATTACTTTGTGTTGAGTATGTCATCTAGTTGTGCTAGCTTTAATATTCAAGTAAAACATTTACATCATAGAGTTTGTGTGTTCTTTTACACGCATTTCTATCAAGCTTTCAGGAAAAAAGGTGAACGCAAGCGCGGCAAGTCTCCCGGTTAAGTAGATGAACACCCTCAGCCTTGACCCTTTGTTTCGGCATAATGCCATGTGGTAGACGGCTTTCGGAGAATACAGCCCTGCCCGAAACACACAAAACCCCCCCTCCCTCCCTGGGTGGGCAAAGATGTTCAATGTGGATTTCTTTTCTTTTAGGACAAAAAGACCGCTTTGCGTGGGCCTAAATGTTGAGGTTGGGGGTTTTTTGGCTTCCCGTCAGATGAGACCCGGATCGTGGGAAGATATCAGGCGCTTTGACTCTGTCCATGAACCAACCTCAGAGCATGCCTAATTCGGCCACTCGCATAACCTGTGTTGTTGCACGAAGGAGAGTGGTTCCCGAAGACGGTTAGGTAGGCATTTCTTTTTGTCTCCCCATGCTTGTGCGATTTCCTGGAACAGTACCCAGATCGGACAGCAGCCGTCTGGAAAAAAAAGATATCCTCGAGCTTAGAGAGAGAGCGCTTCGGTGTGACCATGCCGTCAACGATGTTAAGCATATTATCTGCCATCTCCCGATGACTCACCCGTTGTAGCTGCAACCATGTGTCCGGGTTGAAGCACTTGCCTTGACAATATCGTAAGATGAGAAGTATGGGAATTGATGTAGGTTTCATGGTGAGGTGTGGGCAAGTTCCAGCACATGACGACACATAAATGGATGATAGGTACTCACCAAGACAGGTTCATAGAGATGGTGACCCAACAATCAGGATGTATACTTGATTGCCGCAAGAGCTCAGGAAAATGCCGAGTCGTCCCAGAATAGGCATGCCATCCATGTATCTGCAAAGATATCAAGCACATACAGTTATTTTTCTGATCATGGTCCGCTGAGGTGGCATGTAAGACCACACACACAGCGCATACTACGGCGAGGTTTCATACGATGGCACAGATGTCAACTTGTACGGCCCTGGAGGCCTAAGATGATGCGCAAAGCGTGTCCACACTCAACTATTCTGGTGGCGGCGGCGGCTTGGGGACGGTCATGGATAGCTGCATGGCTTTGCGAGGCGAGAAGATGTTCATGCCTCACACAAAACGCACGGCGGTAGTTGCACATTGCATGACATCTGGTAGGGGGGGTTGAGAAGCCATGAGGTTCGGTGCATGGGGCTGGATGGACAAGAACCTCTCACTCTCGATTCCTATGCTACGTAGACCCGCTCACTGACCTTGAAAGGGCTCAAGCATAGCTCTACCAATACCGTAAACCGTTTGGCAGCTGAAGGGATGTGGGAACCCAGTTCATGTAGGGATGGATGGATGGGAGAGTCGTACTTTGTGCTCTGGATGGCCCAAGCAACTTCAACGGGTAGATACAGCTCAACCAACAGCGTCTTCCGTGCATTGCTGCTGCAGATTTTCCAGCTTTACAGACACACTGCGCTGCAAATGTCGTGCGATTAACAGCATATTGGGGCAAAATCAGTCGAAATGTAAGTCAGGGCATAACAAGGGAGTTCTAGAGTAGGGAGGTGACGATAATTGAATGGAATCCAGCTTGAGGAACTGCCGAAACTGGACAGTTGGTTTGATTGCTCGCTTTGTTCAAACTTGCGGTCTCATAATGACCCAAGCAGAGATGGCGCTGGTAAATAATAGTATTGAGCGTGTCGCCATGGCAAGCTTTGTGTGTTGTGGTATTGCTTGTAGTAGAAGATAGGGAGCACCAGCCATACGTTTTCAACAAAAAGGAGTAGATGACATTGAGACCTTGGACTATTACATCTTTGATAGCATGCCTATTGTGGTAAGTAACCAACTATTACTACGTAGGACTGATATTGAAAGAAGGCACCAAGCTTGGGCTAGCTCGACGAGCGGTGCCAGGGGGTCGCAACGAGCTATTTGTACTTTGAACGGCACTACAAGCAGAGGTGGAAGGGAGTAGATTGCCTGTCTCACTGTCTGGTCAAACATGAAGGCTCCACTGCCGGTTCACGCAAGCTAAATCAGACCCAACGTTCCCTATCCTCGATTATCACGGTAGAGGGCTGGGCACTCACAGATGTGTATCAGGGTGAGTAATCATGAGTTTGGGGTGCCAAGGAGAATTGAATGTACAAGGACTGATACGATGAAGCAGTTGTGAGATTTTATTGGAAAAGTCGAGTCAGTCTCGGGCGTCAATTAGATTACACGTGAGGGGATATAAAGACCCAAGACCAGCGCCTCGCGGTTTTTGATGCGTGGGGGCACGAGGTTTTCTAAATAGCGCCGTCGACTTGTGTGTTGCACAGCACCATGACGTAGCTGCCCTCCCCTCTCCTCTTCTCCTTTTCAAATGTCAGGCCAGAAAAAGAAAGGGTTAATTATTGAGGCACACTGACAGCTATTGGCAGCGGAGGCAAGTTCCGTCTGTACAGGTACGGGGACTCACAGAGAGGTACGGGGAAGTAGGAGTACCCTGGACGATGATAAGTTGAAAGGCGGTGATTCATGCCTTGTAAACAACAAATCCATTCGACCTACTCTACTGGGCTGTGGAGGTGATTAAGGGTGTAGAAGAACCTTACTCTCTATATCGAAAATGTTTCTTATGTTTTCTTCACGCAAATAGGTATTACTCTCTCCATCTGTAAGCAGATCATTGAACGGCGATCGCGGCCGATCGTTGGTGGTGTGGGTAACAATGCAGCAATCGCGGCAAATGGACAGTCAGAACTGCACAAGTGTGCCAATTCAAGGAGTAATCACTCAAGGTACAGCAACTTACCCAACTCCCTACCTACCATGTCTACACCAACAACAAGTTGGGGCAATTATTTGCGTTGAAGCAGTTTATTACATAGTATTCTCTGCCCTTTCCCAGTGTCTTGGTGACCCCCGTCCTGCCACGACTCGGCATGCCGGAAGAGGCGTTGGATGGCGCCAAAGCAGACCAGCTCCAGACCTTTATAGTGACCGCTAAACAGGACGCCTGGCAGGCCGCTAGTTTCAGCCAAGGGCAGTTGTTATAGCGCATGTCTGTACAGTAGTTACTATGGATGGTGGCTTTTAAGGCTGTTGGTCGGCTGTTGGTCGGTTGTGGATGCCGGGTTTGCGGGGCTACTGGAACCATGCTAGTGAGGAGGACCTGGACAGGTACACTGACCTGATGGCTTACAGGCACAGAAGCCACCATATCACTGAATGGCAGCGCCTGGAGCAGCCCCAAGAAAAACCCAAGAACCCCAAGCAGCCCCTAGAGCGCCTAGAGCAGCCAGGTAAAGTACCTAGCGCCTCCACGAATCCTCTACGGTTCAGGCCGGCGTCCTACTAATCACTTACTCCAATACTACGTACAAACAACCTACACACACCGATTAATGTCGTTTGGGGGATCGTCGCCGTCACAAACATGGGTCGTGCACCACCCGTAACCCGTTTGGATCCTTCTTTGCGATTGCGACTGCAACTGCGACTGCATTCTGCAATAGTCGCATCGCTTGGCTGATTGGTCTGCATGGTGTTCGACCAAACCTGCGCTGGCTGGGGCGGCATTGGTTGCCTTGTTTGCCAGCTGAAGCCGCGGTCCGCTTCCTCTGGCTGGACGAGCAGGTTTCTGCCTTGTCCAAGTTTGTCCTGCAATGGAACTCCAATCCTTGCTTTTCGAGGGATTCTATCCAGAAGAACCTTGGGCAACAAGGCTCCCAGCTCTCCCCTCCCCAGTTTCCATCACGGATCACGATTGAGTTTCAAACACTATTGGTATGGTCTGTCTCTGTCCATTTGCCACAGTGCACCCTCCGCCCTGGACATCATGTCTCATTGGTGACAGATTCGACTCAGAAGCGGCCATCCACCACCCTCCTCAGGAAATCCTTCCGCCTCCCACCCCCCTGAGAATATCCCTGACTCTGCTATGGGCCCCCCCCCGTCCCACTAGCCCTGCTGTGGTGATGGTGCCACAGCCATATGGCCAATATCATGGGGAGGAGCCTGCCAAGCACGATGAGGCTAGGAAGGCGAGGGGACCATCATGTCGCTGCCTCGATTCATTTAAGACTCTGGGAAAGACTTGCAAGCCGGGCTCAACGTCTCAGAAACCCACAGACCATCCGACTTGAGCAACACGCTGTACTGAGTCGAGGCACCGGTCTACGCTGTCAAGCTATTAGGCATAGCATAGCTGGCTAGGAAAGTAACGACGTACTATCGAACCCCCCTCAGCACTGGCCGTCGATTTTCTTCAACAACTGCAACGACTCGCAGCACCCACGCCCGTCCTAAAGAAGTCTTCTGCCTCCCCCTAATCGCCTTTCCGTTCAGAGTTTCCGTCTTCTCGTCGGTTGATTTTCGAAATTCAACCCTCCCCTCAGCTGCAGTATCAAGAGGGAGGAAAAAAAAATACCAATCAATGGCATCTGCGCCATGCCGAAAACCAGGGCGCTGGAACTGTTCTCAAGCACGTTGATTCCGCTGGTCCCGGCCACCGTCATTGTCTTCCTCCGACTCTATGCGCGACGAATAAAAAGACTCACTTTGTGGTGGGACGATTGGCTTGCTTTTCTATCGCTTGTATGTCTTCCGGTTTTGATGTGCTCATAATCGATCTTGATGAACATGACGAAGCGGTGTAATATTTCTCAACACTCACTGACTGTGGAGCGATATTGGTTTCATAGGCCTCGTGTGTCGTCTACGATGTCTACACGTTACAATGTATGCCTGTCCACCATGGCCCATCTTCCTCAGTACGAAAGTCTCCAGTACTAACTCGGCGGTCTTTGAAGCATTGCGATATGGCATGGCAAAGCGCTTAGCCGACATTCCCTCCCCTATCGAGGAGGTTATCTATAATTTCTTCGTCGTCCAGGTGGTAGAGGAACATACATACACCATTGCTATTGGCGCCGCCCAGCTATCACTACTCGCTCTCTACTGGCGCCTGTTTAAAGATATCAGCGACTTGAAGTGGGGTGTTTTGTTTCTTGTAGCATGCACATCTATCTGGATTATAGTCAGAGTGAGTGATGAACAGCAGATTCAATTTTCTTGTTATGATATAACTCGATTTGTCCATTTGTTAACTCACTGGGTTCTCATCCATCTAGTTTTTCATTACAATTTTTCAATGTTTCCCACCGGCATTTCTATGGGACAAGTCAATCGAAGGAGGGATATGCACTATTGATTCGGGCCAGTTTTTCATCGGCACAGTTTCAGCCCATCTTGTCATCGACCTCGCGCTCATTTTTCTGCCTGCATGTGCGTATATGGATTCTCGAGAAAGTTGAAACTGATCTTGCTTACTCACGCATCTTCTGCAGCACAAATCTGTCAGCTTTCTCTCCCGTTTGCCCAAAAAGTGGCCATTGGGGGCATGTTTACCTTTGGTTTTGTGTAAGAAGACCCTGTCATATCTCGTTGACTGCACACGAATTCTGCGAACCATCTGTCTGATACATTCTTTTTCATATTCAGTATTTGCATTGCCTCCGTCATGATGATCATCTCAGCGACCACGTACGATAAGAACAGTCCCGAAATCATGTGGGATTCTGTTACAGCTGCCTCGTGGTCAGCAGCAGAGATCCATCTGAGTGTGATGACATGTAAGTTACCCCTCGACAAAGTGCATGATATGCAACATAACGCTGATGCATGGCCTGTCCATCTATTTAGGCTGCCTACCACTCATGCGGCCCCCAATGCGCATCTTTGGCGGATGGTGGAGCCAGAACTTTGCCTCGAGAAAGTCGACGACCAGTTCAAGCTCTGATAATAAATTCGACAGTATACGCAGGTCGATCCACATGCGCCGTATGAAGGGAGAGTCAACAGATGATCTCCATGATACGATTATTGAAGACACCCGAATTTATGGCCAAGGAGAAGGTTCAGACATTACCATCACTGGCAAAAGTGCATCATTGGACGAGACCATCAACACAGGGCCTTCGGGCAAGGACGGCGCCATTACCGTTAGATACGAGGTGAATCTCAGTTTTTCGGACACGGACAAGATTTCGCGGATAGTTTAAAGGGAGTTTTTTTATTTTTTATTTGGTTGTACCGAAGGATACCCCATGAGATTGTATGAGACAATCTTGATTTACGATGGATTTGAAGCATGATTGATTAGCACAGGTTACCCCTCGCGAACAGGGTTTGGCAATGAAAATAGTCCCAACTTAGTGAGATATACTTAATTCAAAGATGAAAGATTAAGGCCGGTCTCCTACATTTGTGATGCATGTTCTTACGATACTGATTCCGTTGGTGAGTACTATTTGAATCACTGCTAGACATTTCTTACGCTACTTCATGTTGTCCATACGATCTCATCCCACATTGGTGTGCGAACTCAGAACCTGTGTATCCCACTCGCAGAACATAATGGATTTCTAGCACATATTACATGAGTCAAGTGGAGAGGCTGTATTTAGATATAAATAACAGTCAGCTTATATGTATATAATCCTTTCTTAGGATCTATGAAAATAATCATTATAAGAATGCCATCTATAACACGTGAATAGTAACCGAAGTTTTCCATAGATCGATGCCACTGTTTTGAATCAACAACTTAACTACTCCTTCTACCGCCATCCCGAACCAATCAGTATTATTAAGGGTGCCATAGATTGGACACTTTGAGACGATTTCTTATCATCCTATCATGAGAGGTGGCTAAATATGTGGCTAAACATGTCCTAAAAAGCTGGGCAAGCCCCCCCAGCCTCCTTCTTAGCGTACGGCGTGCAACCACGGATACAGACTAGGTAGGTACTTGGGAAATGATTCTCCCACAGCCATGGCGGCGCCAATCGCGGACATTGTTGCTTGGGCAGGTGGGTGAGTGTTGCCCGAGGTTGATTGATTAAACCGCTGCTAGCCAGTCAACCAGTGTAAAGTGAAACACCGCTTTTGTTACTTTTTTTTTAGGTTGGCTGGTCTTCTGGTTTCTCTTTGTACAAATTGATTGGGTAGAAGAGGACTTGGTGAGCTCGGACATAGTAGTGAATGATATGGCAGTGAGGATGCCTGGACAGGTAATTCCGAGCCAGCACCAACCAGACAATGCCTTGGAGTAGCTCGAAAACTTTCATGTCTACATGCCCAGGAACATCACACAAGGGAATCAGTTGTGAAAAACATTACTGTTAAGGTATGGAAAGAATCCTGAAAAAATCATTGACATAGGGAAATAAAATCCTTCCATTACTAGGTACCTCACCTTCTGGGTTCCAGTCCAGCGGTAAATTGCGTGGGTCAGTCCAGAGTACCTGGCCCGTCCACGCCTTTGTCCTGGCTGCGGGGTCGCAAATAGACCAGCAACTATCAACCAGTGCTTGTAAACATGTAACAGCATTGAACTCCAGTGTATCATAGCCAGACAAAAGAGTCAGCAAGTTTTGTAGTTATTGATTTCATGTTTAAAATTGTATAGTCTCGCATTGGTTTCTTCAATTGAAGCAGACGCCAACAGGCGACGGACGACAGGAAGAGGTGAAAAGTCATGCATTTGCAGAGACTGGCGATGGCGGGGTAGCGGGGTAGCAACATGACGTGGGCAATGATGCCTTAAGTAAGCGTATCTGTGCGCTCTGGCGATCTTGGAACGCGCTGGAAGCTGCGAGATTGTTTGTTGGACTTGAGAGAGGAAGGCAAATGAGGGCCCCATTGGAATTGTGCAAAGGGTTCACATGCCGGTCAGAGTCCGTCAGAAAAAGGCACCCCTCCTGATGAGAATGCCGAGCGGCTATCGTCAGTTGCAATTGTAAAGTGGATGGCCAGCCGTTCCCGCGGCAACAAAAGCTCTTGTGTCGTCTCACTCGGAAGCTCGGAGAGCTTACTGTAGGAGAGCTCATGTTGAGAGCTACGCCCACGTGCTTGATCCGATCGATTGGCGGCAGCGAGGAGTTTGGATGTTCTCATTCGAGAAGGGGTCATTGATATTATTAATGGCAAAAGAGTTTGCCAGTTGCAGGTACCTACCAGGTACTTGTAATCATGCCATCACCGGGCAGCGTTTCTTTGTACTACTGGTGAAAATTCCAATAAGTGAGACCTGGAGGGAGGGTGACGAGTGACGAGTGAGGCTGCTCCCAGCTCCAGCTCCAGCTCCACTTCTGGTGTCCCCGCCAGCAGGAAAGAACCTGCCAGCTGCGTACCCCTCCCTCATTCCTTTTAAATACGAGTATAGTTTGAAGACCTGAAGGCAGTTCCGAACAACCCCGCTTCTAAAACCATTTCTTCCTTCCTACATCTCAACACAACCTCACCATCCCATCAATCCCTACGCAATCACAACAATCACAATGTCCCAGGTTTACTTCGATGTTGCCGCCAATGGCGGTATGTGTCCAACCCCCCAAAAGAGCAGCATATGTTCTGTTGGAATCGTACTAACATGTCTTTGCAGAGGCGCTTGGCAGGATCACCTTCAAGCTGTACGATGATGTTGTTCCCAAGACCGCCAAGAACTTCCGAACTCTTTGCACCGGAGCGGAGGGATACGGCTATCAGGGCTCCTCTTTCCACCGTGTCATTCCTTCGTTCATGCTCCAGGGTGGTGACTTCACCAACCACAACGTGAGTTCTGGCCCAAGGCCCAGCCGGTTGATGGCACAGAAACACTAACGTATCCACCCGATAGGGCACTGGTGGAAAATCCATCTACGGAGAGAAGTTTGCGGATGAGAACTTCCAGCTGAAGCACACTAAGCCCGGTCTGCTGTCCATGGCCAACGCTGGCAAGAACACGTATGTGATCCCTACATGTTGTATTCACCTCTCAGACCGTTCTCTCAGGTGTTAGTCTCTGACAAGATGTTGTTTCTTTATAGCAATGGCTCTCAGTTTTTCATCACCACCGTGGTGACCAGCTGGTTGGATGGAAAGCACGTCGTCTTCGGCGAGGTTACATCTGGCATGGATGTTGTTCAGGCTATCGAGAAACTCGGCACCGACAGTGGCAAGACGAAGAAGAAGATCGAGATTGTGAAGTCCGGCGAGCTATAAGCTATGTCCAGTCCAGCTAGCGACTCTACAGGAACAAGCTATGGCTGTCATAGTACGACCATAGTTGACTCTAACTAAAAGTAAAATGAAAGAGGGCAGAGAAGCTACTTAACTTATGGGCGATGGCAGATGTATCAGTGTGACTTTCCATTTTTGCATTTCATAATGTCTATCATCCCGAACACCAAGAAGGCGGCTCTTCGTAAGCTCAATGTTAGGATGCCGGCGCCAATCTCATCTATACCCCGCATTCCACTATTAGTAGCTGCTTGCTGTCGCTCATGCACGCACTACACAGTCTGCCCTACATACCACAGTGCTTTAAGTAAGGTATGCCATCCGACTTTGAGAGCAGACGCTGTTGCACACTCCCTGCCTCCATTGACATGGGGCGCATAGAACATCCATTCCAAACTGCTAATCCAGGCGCCTACTTATGGCCACATCCGTTGTTTTTGTAGCAGCTGCTACTCTCCTGTTTCTCTTGTATTCACGTTTCCTCCATCCCATCATCTTCTCCCCCCTGAGCCGGATCCCAACCCCGCACTGGTCCTGTGCCATCTCCAATATTTGGATCCTGCGCGTTCGAAAGCTAAATGCGGAGAACAAGCTCCTCCATGATGCACATGGTCGATTTGGCTCTGTTATCAGAGTTGGACCCAAGACAATCAGCGTGGATGGAGCGGGAGCACTTCGAACCATCTATCTCGGAGGGTTTGAGAAGGCTTCTTGGTATTCAGTCTTTGATAATTATGGGTAAGCCGGACAATCTCCAGTGACCATCTTATGATAGCGTTGCATATTGTATGGTACATGGAGGTTCATGCATCAAGGATCGTGCATCGAGCATCGTGCATCGCGTATCCACAGGCTGATGCTTGGCAGGCTGCCTTCCATGTTCTCGACTCTCGGGTCAAGGGAACACTCTTTGAAAAAGCGAATGATATCCAACGTTTACTCCAAGTCGTACATCCAATCATCAGAAACAGCCAAATCTCAGTGTGGTGTCATCCTTTTCGAGCGACTGCTGCCCAATATCAAAAGGTCGGCATTGGCAGATGGTGTTCCGGGTATTGAGGTCCAGTCTTTATTCATGGCAACCGCTATGGATCTCATCTCAGCCTATGTTTTCGGGCTCGGGAACAGCACAAACTTTCTCGAAGAGGAGTCGTTCCGTGACCGTTGGCTGCGGCTGTACTTGTCTAGACATAACCATCACTTCTGGTCCCAGGAGCTGCCGTTATTAACATCCATTTGTAAAAAGCTCAAGTTTCGACTTTACCCTTCCGACGTAGATGACGCGAATGCAGAGCTTGCAAAGTGGACTAAGAAACTATGTGAAAAGACCGAAGCAGCCATTTTGGAGGAGAATAACGGGCCCGTAAACCTTGCTGATCAACCTATCGTCCTCAAGGCTCTTCGAGCTGGTATCGACAAGGAGAATAAGATGCATGGTGAAAACTCGCTTGTGTATTCCACAACTCTTAGCAATCCCGAGCTGTCCGCGGCATGTGAGATACATGACCATCTTCTGGCTGGGCATGAAACCGCAGGTATTGCACTAACCTACTTATCTTGGCATTTGTCGCAGTCTCAAGAAGCCCAGGACAACCTGAAAGAAGAACTTGACACTTTGAGCCCATCCATGAGTATTGAAAATTACAGCATCACACATCAACTGCCCGACCCAAAGGTACTAGATAGTCTGCCTGTCCTCAACGCAATGGTCATGGAAACCCTGCGACTGCACGCGCCGATTCCAGGCCCTCAGCCACGAGTAACCCCATACCCATCCTGCAAAATCGAAGGGTACGAGATCCCAGGCGGCGTTCGCATCGCAGCACTCGCATATACTCTACACCGTGACGAGGAAGTGTTCCCAAAGCCTAGCGAATGGAATTACACGCGTTGGCTTAAAGGAACTACGACGGAGGAGCATCGTAAAGAAATGAACCGCCACTTCTGGGCTTTTGGCAGCGGAGGCAGAATGTGTTTAGGATCAAACTTTGCCCTCAACGGTATGTTCTTTTTTCTTTTATTTTGCACGTTTTGTTTTTGTTATACATTGTCCTAGTCTCTATCGCCGTTTTTTCTTGTTACTTCTTTTTCTAGGTGGGAAAATGGTGAGATACAATGTACGTGAGGACATTTTTGCTGACGTGTGCGCCACTACGTAGAATTGAAGTTTGTTGTAGGAGCAATTTATGCAAACTTCAAGTCCTTTGTTGTGGATGATGATGGTATTGAGCAGACAGGTGGATATACAGCACGGCCTGCGAGTGAGAAGCTAGTTTTGAGATTTGAAGCACTTGATATGAAATAAATTGACAATTGACAACAACAATTTCATGAGCATGATGGAACCAAGAAAACGCATATTGAAGCACGGTCATTACATTATTAATTAAATTAAATCCAAGTATCAGCTTGCATGGCGAATAATGGTGTACATCACGACTTATTGGTCAAGTTTCTATTTGGAATGTATAGATGAACAGTATTATATAATGTATTAGTACTACTATTAGTTTTACTATTAATGCTATCATATCGCTATGCTATTAATTCAATCCCATTTCATAAATATGGTAATCCTGTCGCTAAAAAGCAGTTTCTCTCGATCTGTCAGATGCCGCCAACGAACACGACACTTCCTTCATCCGAACGTAATTCTATATATCTCGGCGATAGTCTTGGCCCCTCATGTTGCTGCTCAGACTGGTCAGGCATCTCAGAATGCGCCTCTGATCCACCCACCTAGTGGCATGTCCATCGACCAACAGCCAGAAAGCCTGATCTTAGGGATCAGAATGTTGGTATTGCAAGGAACTTTGCGTTGCGGGGACCTCATATCGCTGTCGTGCTCATGGAATCAGCGACACGCTCATGTTACACCCCGTTGAAGTTCATTCAATACAACAGGGGTTTGACTAATGGTCATCGAAGCCTTAGTGTTTAATCCCTTCGCTGTTGCACAAAGTATGACTGCCGCATTCCAGGCAATCAGTGCATTGTCTCATCAATCTCGCAACCTGTTCGTCAACCACTCATGTGCGAATCTTCAAAATTCTCTCTGCTCCTTTTTCAGCAGCAACCATGACAGCAAATTGAGGATTGACAGTCATGGGGGCGAGGATAGAAGCATCAATGACGTGGATGTTGGAAGTTCCAATGACTTTGGTGTCTGCGTCCACGCATTTTGTGATCCGGCAAGAGCTCGACCAGTGGTTGACGGATCCAACGGCGTAGGCAGATGGCTTGGTGATGTATGCGCGGATCTGCTCCACAGTCGCATCTCTGGGGATATTGAGAGGGGTGAGCCCACGCTGGGCTGGCTTCGTAGGTGTGGAGGCTGGGAGGAACTGGAAAATGGAGTGAATGAACTTGGAAATGTCGTCCGCATCGCGGGGGTTGGAGTAGTAGACATCACTGCTGGGGCCCGCGACGAATTTGCCATCGTCCGAGAGGACCACCCGGCCCTTTGAAAGAATACCGGAGGTTCCATAAACGTTGAGTGTGATGGTGCGGCTATTAGTGTGGTCGGCGTAGCCTCCAGTGCTTACTGTTCCTTGAACACCGGTTCGTGTGCCATCGGAGTGTGGCATATAGGCCCAGAATGCAGATGTTTGACCTGCAAATGAGTACGGACCCTTCCGGGATGAGAGATACGCATCTCTGTCCGCTGGAATAGGGTTCTCGTAACTATAACTGTATGAGTTGATAGAGGGGGCAGAAAGCTGGATGAAGGTGTTGGGGTTGTCAAACAACCCATCTCCCACAGCCGGCTGCACGACCCACGAGGGCTGTTTGTAAGGCGTGAAAGAGCGCTCAGCAAGTTTAGTAAGAACTGATTGCGGCCCAATGCCTGAATACATAAGGATTTGGGGGGACTGCAAGGCACCTGCACTCAACACGACTCTGCCTTTGGGTGCCAGCAGTATCGTCTTTTTTTCGCCGTTGACATCGGCTTGGACACCATATGCTGTCCCTTGGCTCTGTACAATGTACTTGACACGGACACCAGACTGGAGGTGGAAGTTGGACCGCTTCAGCGCACTCTGCAGGTACGTCTTTGCCGGACCGCCTCTCTGGCCACCAATGTAGTTGTATACGGGACGACCAAACACACGATCCTTGTTGTTGGGATTGCTGGCGAAGGAAACATTGGAGTAGCCAGCCGACTTTACAATCCAATCTCCAACGACGTCGTAGCCGCTCTGCGAATAGAACTTATCATCAGTGGAGTAGCGCTCGACGGGGGGCTGGCGCTTGATAAGTCTGTCTGTTGCGGCCTTGACGTCTGCGCTGTGCCAGCCAGCAGGGTGGTAGTTGTCCCAGTCTGAGGCCGGTGGTGGAAAGTACAGGCCGGCGTTGATTGCGCTGGTGCCACCAATGGTGCAGGCTTGGTAACCTCTCACGACATCAGCCGGGCAGAGAAGGGGGGAAGGGCCAGAGAAGATGGATGTGTCTATATCATAGATTGTTAGTGATCGGACGGATTATGCAAAGTTGTAAGGGGTAATTGTCGGCATCGGCATCGGTCTTGGCCTTTGTCTTGGCGATCGGCAAGCGAGTGGATATGGATTGGCTACTTACATAGGCCAGGAACATCTACTCGACTTAGATCTGTGTTCTTCAACCACGACGGCTTTTCCTTGCCGCCAGTGACGCCGTAAGAAGGCCCGCCCTGTTCAAGAAGCAAGGTGTTGAGTCCAGCTTCGCTCAGTCGGTCGGCCACGATTATACCAGCAGTGCCAGCCCCAATGATGATGGCATCCCATTTCTGTGAGGACCAGGTGGGAGCAGGAGCGGCGGCTACGCAGGCTGCCAGGCAACCTACGAGAGTCAAGAGTCTGGTCATGATGCTGCTTGTCTGTATTAAAAAAGTTGTTGTGCTTAAGTCTAGGCAGGAACATTATTGCCTTGGTCGAGGAGACCGGCCTGCCTTATAAACAAAGGAGCTTGAGCGGATTCGAGCCCTCTTTTGCGGACTAATACGAAAATAAGCACGGCATGCACTCGAGAGCGCGGCGGTCTCGGCACGCCTGCGCATCCATGGCGGGAGAGGCGGCGGGAGATTCTCCAGTCGGACGTCACAAGCCGTGCAGGCGGCGTCGAGCGGTGTCGGGCGGCGCAGGTGCAGGCGGAAAGGGTCCCAGCATGACCATTGACCAGCATGGCCAAGGTCTTTCCCAAGGCATTCGGCAGCTTTCGATAGTTCAGCTCGTGAAGCTCAAGCCGCGGTTGCAGCCCGGGCGGGTCTCGAACACCGCTAAGCTGACAAGCTTGACACTACAACCGACTCAGCCCACTGCAGGCTGAATAGCGAGGGCTTGTAACTGGCCATGGCTGCTCGTAATGGGGCCACCGAGGAGCGCAAGTCCAGCGCCGAAATAGAACATCGTATTTCTGCTCTCGTGTTGACATCATGGCTTCGCAGGGCTTGCATTCGATGGAATGGAATGGACCCGACGCCACGGGCTAGCATGCGGTGATGACATTTTTTGCTGGACCTTGCTGCTTGGGTATTGGCCTGGGCCTAAACTACCCATTCCAAGACTGAGCGAAGATGGATTGGCCAAGTTTTTTTCTTTTCCCAAAGGCAAAGTGTGTGCATGGGTAGCATTTCTCGGGCAGCTGCCGATGCGACCCAACTGCCGGGGCTCTGTCTCGGCTTATCCCGACGTGTCCGAGCAAGCAGCTGATTCATCAGGCAAGAGGGACAATATAAAGCCGCTGTCGTTGGATCCTCAATGCCATCATCCACAATTACTACGTTGTATAGTGGTTACAAAATAGCGACATTGTAATAATAACGGGATTACGACTTATGTTACATGCTGCAACTTAATTGATCATTAATGTGCGTGGCTGGCGTATGTGAGATTGGCATTTGCTCCGAACTTCCGAGATGCTCTAGTGCGCTTCTAGCCAGAGTATAGTGAACTAGAGCCTGGGCAACTGCCTGTAACTAAAGTGCTCAGTGACGTCTCAGTGATGGCACTCGCTATAATCTCAAACAGTAAAACCAAACACGGCAGCTGCAATCGATACAATGCAGGTCTACTCTGCTCCTCCAGCCTTGTAGAAATTGCGCTTTTCTTTTCATCTACAACATCATCAGCATCGTCATCGTCATCCCATCCCATCCAGCCCCGTCCTGAACCCAATCAAATCATGCCGTCGGAACAGCCCAGCACCGTGCCGCTGAACCTCCTACGGCACGGCTCCGCACTTGTGTCCTTCGGGCTCCTTTTCGGCTTTGTGGTCCCACTCACTCCGTATCCCCGTCTCGGCCTTACCGCCCACATTCAATTCGCCGTTGAGGGCGTCATGGTTATTGTCGCAGGTCTTGTACTGCAGTCCGATCCTTTTGTGCACCGTCGCCAACACGATGGCGACATCCAGAAAACGTCACGGAAGCAACATTCGCCGCAGCCCAAGGCACTGGCGGACAGATTGAGCCCAGTACAGCGCCGAATTGTATACTGGGGGTTGGTCGGTATTTGGATCACACTGCTTTCAGAGGTGGCAAACGCCTGGTGGGGGACGCAATGGGTGCTCCCGCTTGCTCACGAGGCTGCTGGTCTCAAAGGCGATGGACCAGCCAGCAAATGGATGGAGATGATTGTAAACGTCGCTCACAAACCTCTTGCCGTATTTCTGAGCACAGTGGTAAGTGGACGTCATAAATTCAACTTCGATGTGCTGACGGTCTCCAGTGGCCGACCATTCTTTATGCTCTTTTTCAGGGCCATTAACTTACAGGTTGGAGTCTAAGGAAATATACTCATGAGACATTGATCATATCTTAACTCAAGATCAATAACAATACAAAATCACACCGTTCCCGTAACAAATGATTGAAAACAAAAATGATTATATTCACCCAACGGAGGTTGACTTGAAACAACTAGCGAGTGTTTGAGCTACCCTATACAAAGGTTCAAAATAGGCGGTAATAGCCAAGGAAGAAGAGTATTCCGACTTTCTGATTATGGCAGTAATATTTTTTATTAGATGACTACCAACTTGATAGGTCGAATGATCCTACACAAAGACAATACTGTTTTCTACCTATCGCGACAATAGAGTCTAGAAACCTGAACCGTCCAAACTTACAACACCCCCCAAATTGTTCAATGGCATGATCAAAGCGATTAACACCAAAGACATCGCTTTCGACGCATCCTCGCTCATTAGGAAAGCTCTCCTGTATTGATTGTTAACGACATTATGCGTAAATTATGGGTGTTGTCGGCCACGATCGTTTCGCTCAGCGCCACACCCGAGCCGGAACATCGCTCCAATTGTCCATTGACCAATTGAAGCTGTTTCGGCCATGCCAAGCCATGAAGAACAGGCTGCTGGGTTGTATTTCAGCTACCCACACGCCACCTGGCGTCGAAACATATGCCCAAAAAAGTGTCGGGTACTAAAAAAACCGTTGAAAACTTGCATGATTGGATGACCGGGACAACACCAACGTTTTTGTTGAAAGCTACATATTGGATTTATTATCAACTTCACGTCAGCCGGGCGACAGTCCATGTCGAACTCTGTGAATAGATACATATCTATGTGTTTAGAAGCGCACAGCACGGCGAATAGCCAGGGCCATTCATTTTCTTCCTTCTCGGGCTCCCCGAGTTTTCGTGCGGGGTTTGCAAACATCCCTCCCTCCCCCTCTTGTTTACACGACATGGACTTGCAGCTCGACCCCGGCCAAATACGTAATCCGCGGATGAGAAGAGGAGAATAACTCCGGAATTGGGGGTTCATGTCGAGTTTGCTTAACATGTGCGTGTATAGGCTACGGATCAAATGGCTCGTCACAAATCAACAAGAGCAACCTGATGCAAAGACCTGCAGTATCCAGGGTTAACGACGATGCGCTGGACACATGCAAACCAATCATCAGTGTTTCTTTCTGAGATGATGGGTGATTAATCTGCAATATCTATCCGGAGTCAATCTGAGGGGCTACTTTTCAACCTTTGCGGCAAGGAGGTAGCTGAAGATGAAATTACGCGACCTAACAAAAGAGCATATTTGAATTTGAACAACATATTACTACTATTGCCTCTATCTTTGGCAAAGTATAAAGCTTCTCTGATTCGTGTATCTTCTTGTCCAGGATCAGGGGTATCTACGGGATAATTACATTTTGTTGCATCCACATTTTTTGTTTCTATGTATACCATTGTGCTAATATTCAATGAGTGATGATATTTCTCATGTTTATTGGCAAACATATTATCCTACTAAGCCGAAGAATCCCTATTGTTGGGTAAGCCAGGATCTGCACTAACACCCTCTTTGTATCAACAACCCAACTGCTTATTTGATCCGAATCATCACAATAGCAGCATATCTGAGGACGAGTCCCTCCGGCCCTTTTTTCAAATGGTTGCTGTTCAGCCTGGAATACTAGATCGTAACAGCCAACCGTTTGATCTCAGCTCTGACGTGCATGAAAGCAAACGATAGCTGCGGGAAAACAAGGGTGCGGGAAGCTTGCATCAATGTGACTAGCCACACAGCCTTGAGGCATGCGGATTACCCCCCTGCGGCAGCTCGACAAATCATATGCATTTAAGGATGCATCACTGTTGTGCAGGCGAGATATTACAAAAATTCACGGAGTCTAGAGGCGGGTATCATATCGGCAAACCGACTACGTTGAGGTACTGCTTTACACTTGAGCTGCATTATAAAGACAAGGAAGAAATATGAGTACGAGCAAGGTTGTATGGCCAAGGATGTCAAGGAGGCAGCTACATCAGCCCAATAGAGACACAGATATCGACACAGGATTATAACCATCCATCACCAGAGACTTATACAAACCGCAAGCAGACAAGGGATGGACTAATCGACATCCATATCCGTTACTATTCAGCCAGCCACCGACACGAAGGATTGCTCTGCCAGCTTTGAAAAGCTGCATATGTGCATCCATGGAACTGTAGGATGGGTTGCAATTCAGCCTTGGTTCGCTGTATCTGGAGATATGATTCTCATCGAGACGAGCTGAATGTTGAAGTCACGGTTAGAATCAGGGCCTGTCCACGTAATATCATCAACTCTCAGACTGATTTGCCAAGTTTGTTGAAGGATAAATAGGGAGACGACGCCGCTGTCTCAATACTCTCTTCAGCAAGCATCTCTATTCAATCAAGACCTTTACTACCTCACTCAACTATCTTAACAACAATTTTCATCACCCTTCAACATGAAGTCAACTCAATTCGCCATCCTTACCCTGCTTCTTCAGGCATGTTCCATCAATGCCAGAATGTACAAGAAGAACATTCCAACATTCGACATTGGCCCAGACGCAAAGGTTGACGGTAACAAAATTGAATACGACGATCCCGACTGTGAGCCAGGTTTGGATTGCCAGACCACAAAGACCTGCATTGCCAAAGGAACAGCGCCCACTCTTACTGTCGACAAGAAGTTCTTCGCCTGCTGCGTTGCTGGCTTGAGACTCCTTGGCAGCCCGGAGACGGCATTTGACTGCTGTGCCAAAGGTCATGATCTTGTTGGATGCCCCGAGACGGGATTTCATTGTTGTCCAACTGGATCTACCTTTGATGGCACCACCTGCAAGGAGATTTGCAAGAATGGAAAGGTGCTTGTGGATGGCGAATGTGCCTGTCCTGAAGGCACGGTCGACGCAGGCGATGGAACTTGCAAGACCAAGCCACCCCCAGCCCAGTGTTGCTCCGGACTGCAGTCTGGTGAGTAGCTAATTACCCCTATCTTGGAGTCAAATGGAAGGAAAAGCACATTATAAACTAATCTTGGTACTCTATGTGCTCAGGCAAATGCTACACCTTCACGGGTCAGAACGGGAACCAGCTTGGCCTCCGCAACGATGGTAACTACTACGCAGCGCCAGACAGCATGGTGCAGCGGTATGGCAAGTTCCAGATCTGCCTCGACGAGAAGTGCTCCACAGGCAAACCGGTCAACCCCTCAGACTTGGTACACATCAAGGACACGTACGGCGACCTGGGCACAGGCGCCAACCGGGGCCAATGGCTTAACAACGCACAGAACGGCGCGCACATTGGGCGCACGCCGCTCTTTGCCAACGCCGGCAAGTTTTCTCTTAGCAAGTGGCCCTGCGGCAAGTACTGCCTCGGCGGCTTGGCAGCGGGCGTTGGTCCAGCCTGTCCTGCGGAGGTCCCTGCCATGACCTTTTACCCGCAGGATCCGCAGATGTGCGTGCCCTTTGAGCTCACCGAGGTGCCGTGCGATATCAAGGCCGATTCGAACAACTGCATCTGGAGTGGTGGCGACCAATGCTGCAACAAAGTGAACTGTTCCAAGGAAGGTGGTGGCTGCAACGGTAACAGCAACGGTAACTGCAACGGTAACAGCAACAGTAACGACGACAAGGCTGATGAATGAATCGCATCGGAGATGGTGAACACGGTGGATGTAGAGGGGCTGGTGCGTGTAGTGGCTATGGGGTGTTGGGGTGTGGCATGGTTGTGGTGGAGGAGGAGAACATCTCTCCAGGGGTAGCAGTTTTGAGAGATGGCGGATTGTGGTGTGTGTATGTTTGTATCTTGGTTTGAAGCTGTAAAATAAAGATATGATACTGAGTGCCGTTGATAACAACTGTCATTTGCTTCCTGAACTAGTGATGTTTTCCTAGATTGTAAGAAGTCAAGGCAGAGCCACGCAGACAACAATATGCACAAATGATTTCCCCGCATTACTGAGCCCGCTAGGCTCGGGCCGCCCAAAAACAGTCGCATGGCAGCGGGGTCTGCTAGATTCACACCCAGACAGCACTCTACAACCCAGGCTTTTCTATCACTGGATATAGAGTGGCGACAAAAAGGTTAGCTTGACATGCCTTCAGTGTTGCTCAATGTGTATGTGGCATACTATTGTCTATTTATTTCTTCCTCTCATGTAACTAAAGCCGGTTCTGTTGTTAGTCGATTTTCAGGGCCTACCCATGTCTCTCATGCATGGCGCAAACGCATCATACACAAACAGCCATGAACTGTTCGTGGTAAAGTATGATGCAGCATGTGCTACTGGGTCTATTTTAATACTTCTGTCATAATCAATCGGCCTTCATGATTTTATTTGAACGCAAAACTGGCATTTATTAACTTGAAGCTACTAGGTGGTTCTTGCCAAAGTTAAACTGCGCAACATCAGAATCATCATCCTCCTCGGACCCATTGTCCTTGTATATTATCTTAGATATCACTATACGGTCAGTGTTGCTCACAGCTTGCGTGCAATCAAGAGTGTAGATATAAAAGAAGTGAGACATAGGTGAAGACAATTCTATTCATATGTGTAGAGGAGAATATTTGTCGGCACACCGTTTAACAATAAATTGTAACAGAAATGAGCGATATCATAAGCTCAAAGACCACACACGAACAATTTATGTACACTTTCATCTTCAAGTCAGACATCAGAATCATGGATGACATCTTCGTATGGGGTATCGTGGTCTATTGAAGAGTTAAGATGAGATCAGAGAGTGAGATGAGCGGTCCAAGAAACTAAAGGCTTTTCCTTCTTTCCTTCTCTATATTTTCACAGGGGAGATTGTACGGCAAAGGCACCGCAGTGCGGATGTAATATTACTATTTACCTATTCAGCACATTATGAACAAGTTTCTTGATAAGTGGTGAGCAGATGCCATGGTGCAAGGCGCGATGTTGTGTGGATTTGTGATGAGTCAAAAAAGGGTGCCAAGACGCCACAATTGGAGCTGTTATTACTCGCGGTACGGAGGACCATTTCAAAAGTCTTGTCCAACGCTAAAATGGTAACTAAGCTAGTTTGGGAATAGTACTAGTAAATTAGTATGTACGGATCCCTGACCCTTCCCTGTATTCATTTCCTCCCTCCAACTTGATGATTTCTTGCACATGCCTTGGGATGCGTTCAATCCAGCTTTGAATAGCTTCCTAAGGCAGCTCTTTCCAAGCAGCTTCCCAAGCACAAATAGCTTCCTGATGGGACTTTGGAGTGCCTTTTCTAGTAGTCTTTCTTTTCATCTAGGGCCAGGCTGGCTCTATAGCATTAAGATCAGGCGAATTACCATATCAAAGCAGCCTCTGAACCTTTATAAGATCAAAAATCCATTGTTGAGCAAAGTGACTGTGTGTGGGGGCCTTATCTTCCTGAATAAGGGTCTTTGGGCGGCTCTTTTCATATTCCTGTGCAAAAGGAAGTAGCTTTGGTATAAGGATCGTTTTTTGGTAGCAATACTAGTCTATTCCATGGCCTTTGCCTCTTCTAAGCTTACTGGCCTATGAATTCCAATGCTATTAAGGCTTGGGGCTAAGAAGCTGCTATAAATACAGGCACTATATCTATATAGAAAGCTCTTATTATTCTTTTATTATAGGCTCTAGTTCCTTATTTATTTCTTTAATATCTTTTATAGCTTATTGTTTTTCCTTTATAGTCTCTAGATACTAATAGTAGCTAGGGCCTTTCTTTTTATAAGAAAAACAACCCTAGAATATAAATTCTAAAGATCCTTTCTATCTCTCTTATATATAGCTTCAAATAAGCAGCTCTTCTTTAGTCTACCAGACTCTATAGCTTCCATAGCAATAAAGAAGAACTATAGAAATCTCATCGGATTAAATAATATTCTTTTAGTCTTTAAGAGTCTAATTTTAATATTTAAAATACTAGTAAAGGCAATCTTGCTTTATCTTCTTTATCAGTCCAGGCTTCCCTATTGATTTTATCTTTTTAAAGCTAGCTTTCTTAAGAATTCGCTATACAGTTATTACTGAGATATCTATTCCTTTAATATTAAGTTCCCTAGTAAGATTAGTATAGATTTTTTCCCTTCCAAATCTATCCCTCTGTACTTTCAAAGCAATAGCTTCTTTAGCTTCTTCTTGTTTCTTTGGCCTTTTAGAGCATATAGCATCTGCAATAAAGGTATCTTTAATTTGAATAGGCTGAAGGTGTGGATCAAAGCCTCTTTCTATGGCCCTAGTATAGATACGGTTAACCTGCTGTATGGAGAGCCCTGTGATAGCAGCAACCTCAGCAGAAGTCTGCTGGCCGCTGGATTTGAGGCCTATAACAACAGCCCGGGTCGCAATATTCGTCTCTCTTCGTATTTCCGGCATTTTTGATCATTGAGGAAGAAATTCAACTATGGTACAGGCTGGGATTTTTTGCATATATTTTTAGTGCGGGGATCCCCCTTGCTTACTTAAAGTGGGGCTGATCCCTGCCTTGGACAAGACTTTTGAAATGGTCCTCCGTACTGGACCATGAATTCATGTCCACTGTATCCGTACATCGGCGCGAAGCACCCTGAATCATTGGAGCTTAATCACAGATTAGAGGGGTTTAAAGTGACCTGAGTGAACGTGTCTAGCGTACTTTGGGCATTAGAGAGAAAATATTCATAAGGCAGTAAGTCACGTGAGCCAACATGTAGCAAGATATTCATGCCTCAGGCGACGAGACGCGGTTTTCAGCATTGGCAATTGGATTATGCTGGTGTGGCGCGTCTGCCAATGCAGGAGGACCCTGCTATTGTTTACGCTGTTGTTTACGCGGGGCATCAAATGCCGTTCACTACCACGGGGTTTTTCAACAACAACACCAATCCAATCCACTCTTTTGAGGCCCATGTGAACGGAGGCCAGCCGCCAGTCTGGCCCATCTCTCCTGTTCTTTGTTTTACCTGCGACATTGTGCACGAGCCTTTGTAGCTGCACGGCCCAGCCGCCCTTTGTTCTCAACACATGTCATCTGTCTGAGGGCATCACGATTGAAACCTTTGTCGACAAACGCTTACTTTACAACCTCGTCTGCTTTTGCGAATCTCGCAAATTCGGGGTCTTCTACACCTCCGTTGTCCAAATCCAGCGAGATGGACTCCGACAACATGGAAGATACGGTTTTCAGCCTGGATGATGAGTCTGATGGCTACGCCGCCCCAAAGCCCGTACGTACATGATTTTCTTGCTGGATGACTGGATGGATGGTCGGTCACCAGTCTCAGCAAAAATGCAAAGCAGCACAATCTCAGAATGCACACTGACATCTTTACAACAGAAAGCCAAGGTGGCTGCTACCAAGCCCGCTGTTAAGGCGCTAAAACCAGCTGTGAAGAAGGCGGCACTGGGAGCAGGAAAGCCTAAACTTACGAAAAGGCCGAAGCCCGAAAGTGACGATGATGATCTGGGAGGCAACACAACTGGATTCTCAAACACACCACCGAGTGCCAAGAAGCAAAAGAAGGCTGGCCTGCCGACAAAGTCGAGTGGAGCCCCCTTGGGCGAGCTTGAAAATGACAGCAAGGCTGCCGGTGGTGCACAAGGCAAAACGGTCGACCAGACCTACCAGAAGCTGACGCAGCTTGAGCATATTCTCGTACGTCCGGATACGTACATTGGATCCGTTGAAAAAACCGACCAACAAATGTGGGTTTTTAACAAGGAGAGCAAACTTATGGAGTATCGCAGTATCAACTTTGTTCCTGGCTTCTACAAGATTTTTGACGAGATTCTCGTCAATGCTGCCGATAATAAGCAGGTAGACAGCAATATGAATACCATGAAGGTCACGATCGACAGGGAGGCAGGTGTCATTAGCGTGGAAAACAACGGCAAGGGAATACCGGTGGTTATGCACGAGAAGGAGAAGATTTATGTTCCTGAGCTTATCTTTGGCCATCTGCTCGCGGGCTCCAACTTTGACGATAATCAGAAAAAGACTGTTGGTGGTCGCAATGGTTATGGTGCTAAGCTGTGTAACGTCTTCAGCACAGAATTCACTTTGGAATGTCAGGACAGTAAAAACGGGAAGAGATATAAGCAGACATGGACGGACAACATGACGAAAATGCAAAAGGCTAAGATCACAGCAAGTAAATCTGCTGATTTCGTCCGAGTCACTTTCAAGCCTGATTTCGATCGCTTTGGAATTCCAGAAGGTATTTCAGATGATGTCGAGGCCCTTCTCTTCCGACGAGTTTATGACATGGCTGGTACCGTCAAGGGAGTCAAGGTTCATCTCAATGGTGAGCAGCTCAAACTCAAGGACTTCAAGGCCTATTGCGACCTATTCGCAAAGTCAATTGCAGGAGAACGAAGCTTGGAGGAAGGGGGCACCCCAACATGTACTGTTGAAATGGACAAGGATAAAGGCCACCCCCGTTGGGATATCGGCTTCACAGTTTCTGATGGAACCTTTCAGCAAGTCTCATTTGTCAACTCAATTGCGACTACATCTGGAGGCACTCACATCAACTACGTTTCCGATCAAATCACAGCCCACTTGCTCAAGGCGATTACAAAAAAGAAGAAAGGTCACGGGTTGAAGCAGTCTCACCTGAAAAATCACATCTTCATTTTCGTCAATTGTCTTGTTGAAAACCCTGCCTTTAGTTCTCAGACCAAGGAACAGCTCACTACCAGGGCAACCCAGTTCGGGAGCACATGTGTGCTAGGCAATGATTTTCTAAAGAAAATTGAGAAATCAGAGGCCATCCAGCATATCATGGAATTCGCCGAGAAGAAAGCAGACAAATTGCTTGCCAAGAGCGACGGAAACAAACGTTCTCGTGTGAGCAATGCTAAGTTAGTCGAGGCTAACCTGGCTGGTACAAAGCGTGGCCACGAATGCACACTTATTCTGACAGAGGGTGACTCTGCCAAGGGTTTGGCAGTGTCTGGACGAGCAGTCCTGGATCCTGACCGCATTGGTGTCTTCCCGCTTCGTGGAAAACTGCTCAACGTGCGAGACGCCTCCGTCGATCAAATCGCTAAGAATGCAGAAATCCAGAACATCAAACAATTCTTGGGTCTCAAACACAAACACGCATACACAGACACCAAGGGTCTCCGATACGGGCATTTGATGATCATGGCCGATCAAGATCATGATGGCAGCCATATCAAGGGTCTTCTTATCAATCTTCTCCAGGTTCAATTTCCATCCTTGCTTCAAATTCCAGATTTCTTTCGGGAGTTTATCACACCCATTGTCAAGGTCTGGCAAGGTCCTAATCCCAAAAAACCTCTGAGGCTAAAATCATTCTTCACGCAACCAGAGTATGAGGAGTGGAAGGAAAACAACAAGCATGATCTTTCCCGATGGCACTCCAAGTACTTCAAAGGATTGGGAACTAGTCGCAGTGAAGATGCCCAAGTGTATTTCAGCAATCTGGATGAGCATTTGAAAGAGTTCGGCACCATGAAACCAGAAGAGGCTGAGCTGTTCGATTTAGCTTTTTCAAAGAAAAAGGCCGACGGCAGAAAGGTCTGGCTTCAGAACTTTGTTCCAGGCACATACCTCGATCATTCAATCAAGACCATTTCTTACACCGATTTCGTCAACAAGGAACTCATTCTCTTCAGTATGGCTGACAATCTACGTTCCATACCGTCTATAGTTGATGGTCTCAAGCCAGGTCAACGCAAGGTCATGTACGCCTGCTTCAAAAGAAATTTGGTCAAGGACAAGAAGGTTGTCGAACTTGCTGGTTATGTCTCTGAACAGACGGCATACCATCATGGTGAAGTTTCCCTGCAGCAAACAATCATGGGGTTGGCTCAAGATTTCGTGGGTTCTAATAATATCAATTGTTTGGAACCTAGTGGTAATTTCGGTTCTCGTCTTGCCGGTGGCTCTGATGCTGCCAGTCCTCGTTATACTTTTACCCGTCTGTCGCCATTTGCTCGCAAGATCTTCTCAGCCCTGGATGAGCCAAATTTGTGTCACCAGTATGAAGATGGAAAGCAGATTGAACCAGCGACATACTGTCCTGTCATTCCTATGGCTCTTGTAAACGGTGCAGATGGAATCGGTACCGGATGGAGTACTACTATTCCTAACTATCACCCTGTCGAGATTATCACAAACCTGAAGCGGCGAATGGGTCGTCTCGACGACAAGGACTTTGAAGGCAAACCGTTTGAGACTATGACGCCGTGGTTCAGAGGCTGGAAAGGCTCTCCAGGTCCTGCTGGTCCTGACCGTTACAAGTTCAATGGAATAGCTTATCAGAATGAGCAGAATCCGAATGAAGTGATTATCACAGAGTTGCCAATTCGAGTATGGACGGATGATTTCAAAGCCAGACTGGAGAAGATTATTAGCGGGGTTGATGGCCCGAGTTGGATCAAGGACTACAAAGAATTCAATGACCACAAGACTGTTCATTTTGAGGTCATGGTAGACGAGAAGCACATGCCAAAAGTGCTGGAGGAGGGCCTACTGGAGCGGTTTAAACTCACTAAACAGTTGGCCACATCCAATTTGGTTGCATTTGACACGCAAGGCAAGATCAGAAAATATGAAAAGGTTGAAGATATACTGGAAGAGTACTATCATCACAGATTGGATATGTACGTCAAACGTAAGGTATGTTGAACAAGATCACGCACCCCCACCACAATAACAAATTTTGTTGCTAACATCACTAAGAAACATTGGCTTGGCGTGTATCACGCCGACTACCGCAAGCTAAAGAATCAAGCACGCTTCATTCAAGAAATCATTGATGGAGTTTTGATTGTCAGCAAAAAGAAGAAGGATGTGCTTGTGCAGGAACTTCGGGACCGCAAGTACGAAGCGTTCCCCAAGAAATCAGCTGCCTCAAAGAAAACAGCAGATGAGGAAGAGGATGGGGCTGAAGAAGAGGAAGACATCGCCTCTGATACTGGTGCACGTGATTACGACTACCTGCTTGGAGTAAGTTGAACCACGATAAGTCCAAAGTTTAAGCAGAACTTGGTTAACACTTTATAGATGCCCATCTGGTCTCTTACACTTGAACGTCTCGAGAGACTCAAGCTGGCAATTGCAAACAAAAAGGCCGAGCACGATGAATTGGAGGCCAAGAGCGAGAAGGATCTCTGGTGTACAGATCTTGACGAGCTGCAAATCGAGTGGGACGCACAACTTGCTCTGGATGCAGAAATCCAGACGAACATCCGCCGCTTGGGTCGTCGCGTGTCCAAGAAGATAGGAGCTGGTCGCGCCCGCAAACCCAAGGCTGAGGATGCATACGAGCCGGAAAAAAAGGCACGTGGTAAAGCCAAGGCTGCCCCTATCAAGGTAGAGACCAAGACCGCACAAAGGTTTGCAGAGATGTTTAGCGCCAAGCCGAAAGTGAAGGAAGAGCCAAAGGCAGATGTGATGGAGTTATCGGATAACTTCTCAGATGATGATTTTGCAGCTCTTGGCAGAGGGAAGGCGGCGGCACCTAAAGCATCGCGTCCTAAGACTGAATCTGCACCGCAGCCACTTCCGTTAGATTCCCAATCTGAGGATGATGACGAGCCTGTGCCAGCTCGTAACAGGCGTGCAGCAGCATCAAAGGCAAAGGCATTCTTTGATGACGATTCAGAGAGTAACGACGACGATTTCCTCGGCGATGTTGGTGCAATGGTCAAAGGCATCGGTGATAAGCCAGCTGAAGAATCTACTGGACGTGTCAGCTTGTACGCCATGAACCGACCAGAGTCGAGTCACGGCAACGCTAGCTCTGGCGCACTTCCTAAGTTGAAGTCAAAGCCCTCCAAGACTTTCGACAGTGATGGCCCGGACGACACCAACTATGAGATGCTGGCCAAATCGTCGCCTCACAAGACGGTGGCGAAGGGTGATGTGATTGACGATTTCTTATCAGACGACGACGATGTTGTTCCCCGCGCCGCCGTCAAGGCTTCGGCTCTGAAACAACAAGTCTTGCCTGGTCTCTCGGCCGTCAAAAAGCCACGCGGAAGGCCTGCTGTTGGTGCTGCTGCTAAGGCCAAGGCCAAGGCTGAACCCAAGGCCAAGGTCAAGGCAACAGCAAAGACAACAGCGTTATCGCCAGCAGCAAAAAGATATGCGGCGAAGAAGGCTGTACAGAAGACATTTGATGATGACTCAGAGGAAGATATGGCTGACCCTGAGCCGGTTGTGGCGAAACCCCCTGTCCGAAGACCTGGACGTGCAGCTGCAGTAAGACGGCCTGTCGTGATTTCAGACGAGGAGTCATCAGCTGGGGAGGAAGACGAGAGTGAGGAGAGTGATGACCCTTTTGAGGTGGATGACGATGAGGACTGAGTAGTTGCCGAAGAGAAGTTGTGATTACATGCTCAACGCATTGTACGAATGTATTATTTTGATGTGTCAATCATACAGCGAGGGGTAGGACATGGCAGAGGAGCTGAGCTTTTCATGGTCTGTCATTTTGGCGTTGGCAGGGAGGGTGGCTGTGGACTCTTTTTTTTATTTTATTATCTTGATTTTATCCCATTTCACCTATGATGCTCAGGTAGGAATATTTGGCAGAGCGTTATTATACTACAGTCAATTTTAAAGCAATCAGTGAGGGAGAGTGATGTGTTGACTCAGCTTTGTGAATCAATAGTAATTCTACTTGCCATGTTCATGTTGGTCTGTATCAGTACTCGAGGACACAAAAATAGAATATACTATAGGAACCAATATTGTCGCTTTTTCCCTCACCTTGTACGAGTTTGTATAATCTTGATTTTGCTAACAGTTACTCCAGGCAAGGATTTGGTGGATTGCATGATAGTCGTCGACATGCTATGGAACATGGTGGAACGGCGTACTAGCGACGCTTCAAGAAAAGTGTTATCGATAAGTTCGTATTAGTCCCTTGGAGGGGCAATCATGGAGGGGTCCTGTCTCAGCTCTCTCCCATGTCGTAATAATTATCAACCTATTTCAAATCAGCTTTTCATGATACATTTATCTTGGGGCTGTCATAATACACCTGCCTCCTACTCTTACTTCTCTCTCTCCATAACATCCCCAGTACAGCTTCACCATGGACTCATCTGACGAACCGCAATCCCTACGAGCTCTATTCGAAGCCGCCGAGGCGAAACGGCTCGAGCTCGACGAAGCGCCCAACGCGCTGGCACCCGGTTACGGAGAGAAAGTCGCCGCTGCATTGAAGCTCTACGGCCAAGTGATTGACCAGATCGGTGCTGTTTCGCTCTTCTCCACCAACGAGGGTATCGAGGATGTTGCGACGACGGCGTTACCGTATATGTTGGCCGACTTTTACCTGGCGGAGCTGGTGCAGCGCGCACCACATCTAGCTGCAGCCCAGCGAAAGCTAGTTCTTGCGCGCGCGAGGGCCGCCTATGAGAGGTTTCTGGCACTCTTGGATGGCTATGGGCTTGTGAAGGCGCCGTATGATAGAATGCTGGAGAGGTATCGGGATGATGAGGAGGGCTTTGCGGTAGTGACGGGCGGGGATGCGACAGCGCGCCGGGATGCAAAGATTGCGAGCTATAAGGCGGAGAAGCAGCTTCGGGGACGGCTTGAGCTACTGCGACGAGATCCGAGATATCTAGACAACGGCGACGAAGAGGTGGTGCGCGAGCTGTACCTCACCGATATCCTCTTCTCCACCCACGCAACCTTCCAGGCGCTCGACTCCATAAACCGCGAACTCCCTATCCTCGCCCTCGCCCCCTCAGAGCCTCCATCCACAATGGTCCGATCCACATCCTCTGCCCAAGACGAAAACGACACAACCCTACGCCTCGACCAACCCATGAACCGTCTACGCCCAGGTGCTGGTGGCGGCCCACTGCTCTCCCGGCAGGGCCAACCCTTACAGCCCTTTACCCTCGTAGGTTCGCGTGCCGACCTTGCGCGGGGCGTCTTCCGCCCTGGGCACAACCTGCCGACCATGTCTATCGACGAGTATCTCGATGAGGAGCACCGCCGCGGCAACGTCCTCCAGGGTGGCGCTGAGCCTCCCAAGCCGCCTGTTGATGAGGATGACATGGAGATTGCGGACCGGGAGACTTATAAGGCTCGCGACTGGGATGAGTTTAAAGACGACAATCCCAAGGGTGCGGGAAACACGCTCAATATGGGATAAGAATATGATGCGGGGGCTTCTCATTAGGGGTGGGGGGAGAATATGGGAACAAGATGTTTGCAGTTTCTTCAAACGATTTGGCCATTTTTTTATTTAGAGGGGGGTTCAGTTCAATTACGGAGTAAAAAGGATGGAATTTGTCCAGTGATATGATAGAATAGGATAGCGCACTCTTCATACATTCTGGCGGCGTTCAAAAAGAAAAAAACCAACAGCATGGAAGCATAACCTTTTCATCTGCTTTACCGTCAAATTTATATTATTTCATTCGTTAACCTAAATTATAGGGAAAATCAAATCATCATCATTTCATAAGCAGTGGTAGTACCACGCGTCAGCCATGCATGTGTAAACATTTGTCCCGTTATGTCGTCATGCCAAAGAAAAGAAGAGATATGACATTTTTCTTTTCATCAAACCAGCACCAAACTGTCGTCACTGTCACTCTTCTCGTTTTTTCTCTCAGCTTTACCCTTGCCCTTGTCTTGACTCTTTTCTTCATTCGCGTCTTGCACCGACTGAGACTCGTCATCATCACTCATAAAATCCCCATCCGAACCGAGTGAGAGGGTATCTGAATCAGACACCGACTCAACCATCATATCCAGTGCTTGGCCCGTCCCCTGATGTCCAGCCGGGACTTCAAACCTCGCTTCCTGATAATCATTGGCATTTGCCGTAAATGCTTCTAATGCCAGTGATACATCGTCGGCAATTACTTGATCCTGCCGGTAGACGGTTGAAATACTATCATGTACGTCCACAGAGCTAGCAATCGTACTTCCCTTGATCCTCATAGTCGACAAGTCCTCAATCAAGGACCCCGAGTAACTTGATGAGATAGAAGGCACGGTTTGTCCCGTGTGGTAGACTGGCCCGGGTCCATTTGGTCCCATTTCTGCGGGTGGGAGGAATGGTTCAAACACCCCACCCGTACCATCATTGCATCCACCAGCCCAGAGTGGCAAGAACCTCATCTCTTCGGTATTCAGAGTCAACAGCAAATGGCGAGTCATATTTAGAGATGGATTGATGTCATGTCGTATCCAGGAACGAGTAAATGGCTGCAACGCCACTTTGGCCTGGCGTTCCAATGCCTCCAAACCTATCAATCTGTATCGGAGGCAAAGTTTGTCGTTTTCGGTACGTTGTAGAGGGAAGAAAATACTAAACTTCTCACTCATTGCTTTCTGGGGAGTTTTATACATGGCAGACTGCAGTAGGGTTTGGAATCTTTCTATCAACTGGGCGAATGACGTCTTAGCATCGACTCTGTCAAATATCGCTTTCTGGCCCAGCCCATAATCCTGTACCCATTTCTCGGAAAGGTTTTGATAAATGAATGGACAGAGAATTCTTTGGCTTGGGTTAAGCTCATCTAAGATATCTCTGGTGCATTCATAATCATTGGGTTGCACATAACTCGCCCGGTCGTGGTCCATTCCTGAAGATCCCGTGTTGTCCACAAGGTTTTCTTGAGTCAAGTACTTGTCAATCACTGAAGGCATGACATTTTGAATGGACCTCATAATATATCGGAGCATCTCAAGAGCCTCGTCAAAAACTGGATCATTTTCTTGGGCGAGAACCATCTCCATGTTCTTTATATCAGTCCATTCCGGAATCATCATACGATCGAAAGCGTTTGGGGACTGGATTTCAGAAACAGTTGTCATCAAACGTTCCGCAAAAGCCCGTGCGGCATGCTGGACAATATTTTGAAGCTCGTCAGGTAGATGCGAAGTCCTTCTCCCAAAAACAGTCGTTCGGTCGAGATGCCGACGAGACTCTGGAGAGGCGGCCTCTTTGATGGCCAGCTCGTTTACAAGAATCCGAAAGGCACATTGCGTCACTTTCTCAATTTCCAAAGCATAACCCATTTGCAGAGCCTCTTCAGGCAGAACTTCGATGAACTTTGTATTATAGCTGTACATAAGCCATTGGGTGATGGAGTCTTTGACCACAACAGCGCAGTCGAAGATCTTGGCTAGTGCAACCAGTGTCCAGGCTCGGCTTGCAGAATCAATCACGACTTCTTTTCCTTCCAACATCATAAGCAGGCGAATGATGTTGTTACAGTGCCGGAAAGGACAGTAGTCTGGGATGTTCAAGTAAACAGGTCCTTGGTCCTCTTCGGCTATTCCAGTCTCCTTTATCCTAATGAGCTGTTCTGGTGTGGGACGGACGAGCTTGGTGTCAGGATCTATACGTCCCTGTTGATAGGAGGCTCCAGGGAAAGTCTCTCTAGGAACACGGTCTTCGTTGATATAGACACCATGTGCCTCTCTCAAGCAAGTACAAACATCGTCATGGCCCATGACGAGCCATGCATCCACCGAGTGCAGGTGCTTGGATCTCCACCAGTTGATGATGCCTGGTGTAAGAGATAACTCGGTCATCTGGAATACCAGCTCATCTCCTTCGGATGGCGGTGTCAAGTCCAACAAATACTTGATTCCTTCTGGCAACTTATTGACCATCTTCCTTCGTCTCTGGATACGGAATTGATATGTCGGTTTCAACATATTGGCCAACTTGGAAGATCCAGTGGCTAATATTTTTTCCGAATTAACTCGAACCTGTTGTGATCGGTAGGCCATGCCGTAGCAGTCTATCTGACCCCTCTTATCTATGGGGCCATTTGGAAAGTCGACAAAAACGAGGGTGTCGCCCTCATTGAGCTCGAAGTCGATGGAGTGTATTCTGCACAGCTCATCCCTATGGTTCTGTTCCATTGGGCCAATTGTTCTGGGGCGTCGGAAAAGCTGCTCAACCAGAGGATCGGACTGGCTGTCTAAGGGCACGGCAGGGCGTGAACATTGAGCATCATCAAGTTCGAAGGGTATATCTTGGCTTGAATCATCCATTGCCTCTGCAGCGGCGACGTTTCCGTAGTCCACCTCCATCAAGGCTAGCCATGGATTTGAACTTGGCCGAGATTGTTCCTGGTCGACATAGTTAGCCATCCTGGGTTGACTGTCGGCTACTGTCGACAAATGAAGGCAATGATTGAGATGACAATGTCGTTGCCGCAGGGCGTTCGGTGGTGATGGAGAATTTGGTTTAGTAGCAGCGCGAAGCAAGTCTGTGGATATGAGGATTGTGTAGAAAAGAATTACAAGCTATCTGCCCAGGCGCTGTGCTTGCCAGAGCATGCGTTGGTTGGTTGTCTACGTTGTCAGCGAAGGCAGACACGAAGAGGGCATTCCGATGGAATTTCTCAAGACGCGGAGGGGCAGAAATTTAAAGAAGACCGATTGAGAAGGGTCTGTCAATCAAGGCTGGGTTTGAGTTCGAGGTATTCATGTGTCTGCCTGCGTGGCTGTGTCATTGCTGTTGGTCGGCCGCCTAGACGGTTGCCTTGCTGCCCTACGAGGGACATCCTTTGCGTAGCTTGGCCTAGCTTCACTTCTCCTGTCCGTGGTTCGCTGTCTTCTGTCCAGCAAGGCTCCTGGGTGGGTTGTCCGGTACTGAACTCGTTGCTTTGTTTGCACAGTATACCACTTGATGCTGACATGGCTTGTGTGTGTGTTGTGTGTGTCAGTGTGTGTGTGCGCGCGCGCGCATGACGAAGTTGGATAAGGCTCCCGAAGCAGGACGAATGGGGGACGTTGACAGTGGAGAATGCTACGTCAACCACAGTACTCCGTAAAGGGCCCCCCCCCCCCTCTCCTGGACTACAGGGACTACAGGGAGATATACAGTGGTGAACGTGCACTGCCTGGCCCCAGAAGCTAAGGGATCGACGTGGGCTTGGTGGGCTTGGTGGGTTAGGGTAGCCACATATGCATGTAATTCTGGTTGAGCTCGACAGGATCTTTCTGATGGGATCAATTATTGTTTGTATAATCACCAGCACCTTATCAGATAGGACCGGAACCGATAGCTTCTGCCGTCCTACGCCAGGTATAATGTCGTTGCGGTTGTTGAGAATGAGATGACCAGGTATGGAGCACAGCTGGTGACACCAAAGTGTAAATACGCCAAAACCGTTCCAAGAAGTCAGGCTTAAGATTTTTCTTTCCCGGTAGCCTTATGGTAAGCCTTGCCACGAACTCAACCTCTTCTTGTGCTCCCAGTTGCTTAAACACAGCAGAGCGTGTTGGGGTTAACGATGTTCACGCCCAGTCTGCCCAAAGCGAGATCCCTCGTTGGCTCAGCCAATGCACCGTCGGCAGTTGCATGCGAGACTATCCATTGCCAGCGGGAAAGATGAGATGAAAGGTGAAGAGTTGCGTGCCCACGGCATAGGCTTCACCGGCACACATACCCTTGCAATAGCTGCATAAGAGCTGTAAGTAGGCTGTCACAGCAGCTGCGCTGGGCCTCTTCATTCGAATTCCCTAATATCCAGCCATTGGAATAACCTTAAAGCACCAGGTCATGCTAGACGTCGTCTAGATCTTCGCACGGTCCTTTCCACCTCCCTCGGCCTTGCGCCGCGGGCCTTCCGCCACTGCGTTGACCAGGAACATGACCGCATCCGTCACCATGTCGGCGCTGAATTTGTGACCTATACCCTCGTAGACCCTATCGTCAACCGTGATCCCGCCGTCGGCGTACCACCCGGTTACCGCATCCTTAAACACCTCTAGAAACGGAATTGACTGGTCGTAGGGTACTAACGGATCCGCTCCGCCGGAGCAAAGGAGCAGCTTCTTGCCCCTAATGCGATCATCAAGAATGGTTCTCAGACGGCCCTGCTCTGTGGATGATAAAGGTAACGAGGGGATGCCGTTGTTAGAGGGACCAAATAGGATGCCCTTGGGGTCACGGGCTAGACAGGTGTTTATCAGATCCTGTGGGAAGAACTTCCCACCTAGAAAGGTTGTGTTTCCGTCCTCCAGATTGGATATTCCGGCACGATTGCTCATCAAACCTTTCCGCAGTTAGCCAGTGGGGTTCCATTACCGAATACTCATCTTTGATGACATATCATAGAAAGCTCCGACATCAAAAGGTTGAATGACATGATTGGTGTAGACCGCTGAGTGCAAGGGATTCAAGGCCGCAAACTTACCCATCAAATCCGGACAGCCGATAACTACCACCGCAGCGTCCACGCGATCTTCTCCAAACCATGCCTGCCACGCCGCATGGCCCCCAAGACTCCATCCCAGACAAACGTGAGCATCCACCCCCCTCCGTAAGTACCCAGCCACCAGATCCATCAGCGAGCTCATGTCCCCCACGCCTCCCTTGATCATACCGATCATGTCGATGGCGTGCTGCTCGTTGCCCATATTCCATGCCTGGTTCGCCACCTCGCTGACCATTCGGCTGCCATGGTTGGGCATGTCAAAAGACAGCGCAATGAGACCCCGTGCCGCCGCTGCTGGGTGCTGATGCCACGCGTGGAGCGTGCGCTTGGCGATGTCGTGCATCTGGGCGCGTGTCCGGGTCCTTGGATGGAGCAGCCACAAGCACGTCACTGGGAGTGCGGGCGATGGAGGGAGTTCATCTAGGCCGTAGATGTCGACAAGCAATCCGGCCATGGGCTTGGTTGTCAACGAGACGGGGGGTGGTGGCGGCAGGCCCTTGGTGAGGTACGGTTCAGCCATGTTGAGCCAAGATGTGTGATAAAGGTAGGTTGGTAGGTATGTATGTGTATGTATGTGAAGTAGGTACAGATATGATTACGGATGGAGCTAAGAATGGATCAAGTAGATGCAAACTGGTGGACCAATGGCCCTTACTATTATTGAATCGTGCAGAGAAGAGTTTCGATGCAGGTCCCGAGTCCAGAGAAGAATGATGGTGGGGTAAAACCGTCAACGGCGCAGGGACCATCGGAAGCCGAGGAGGGGCTTCCCGAGGAACTTGCCACTTGCGTATCCCTGGCTTGGAGCTTGAAGCTACTTTAGTACTCCGTACAACACTACCGATAGTCATCTCGATGCAGTGGATACCTAGGTAATTAGATGTTATCAGGTTCAGGCTGCGAAGTAGATTCTTCACATCTTGCATACTGCCAAGCCTCCATCCGCCTGGGGCCGAGTTTACCATTTCCTGTTCCAAAACATTCCTTTTTGCGCTGATGATAGATGACTCCACAGCAGTTGAATAATGCAAGCATCAGCAAGGGCGTTTCCTACACCCATGCTGCTTTCAAGGGTTCCAATGGAGTAAGAAAACCTCCAGGGGGCCTCCGTGGACGCCCTTGCATCACCCCTAAAAAAACAACAGGCCAGAGCCGATGAGCTTGCCCCCTTGAAATCCTGGGGCCTGGGATTGCCATGTTTTTATTTTATGTTATATATGCTGCCATTGAGCCATTGTGTCCGATGCGACGAGCTGGTCAGGGAATTCTGGTGGATCCCAGATAAACCAGAAGAGCATGGCAGGGCAGGCAAAGAGTCAGAATGGGAAGATCCAGCCTGGGTGGTTGTCTAACCAGGCGTCACCGCCAGCATCCTCAGTTCTATCCCGACTGGCGAGAACCGCTGCTGCAGTGTCGGCCACCAAGCAAAAGGCCATCGAAGACGCAAAAAGGACGCAGTTGGGTGTGCTGGAGGAATGCACTCGCGCCGGTAGAGAACCTCCGCCATACGAGCTTCTCGAGCTCATCGGCAAGGGAAGCTTTGGTCGCGTCTACAAAGCAGCAGCTGCTGCTGCCGCTGCCGCCGCCGCTGGTGCGGACACGAAACCCGGCCTGCTCGTCGCCATCAAAATCATCAGCATCGAAGAGGGCGATGCGGCGCTCGGCCCGCGCGGCGCCGCCACCACAGACACTCTCAGTGACATCCTCAAAGAAGTCAATACAATCAGACTGCTAACCAGCAGCGGAGCCCGCAACATCACCGCCGCCGTCGACTCCCTGCTCGTCGGCCAGTCTGTATGGGTCGTCACTGAGTACTGCGCCGGCGGCAGCATCGCCTCTTTGATGCGGCCTACGGGTGGGCTGGCTGAGAAGTGGATCATCCCCGTCCTCCGCGAGGTCGCCGAGGCCTTGCGCTGGGTCCACTCGCAGAACATCATCCACCGCGATGTCAAGTGCGCCAACGTGCTCGTCACCGAGGCCGGTCATGTCCAACTTGGCGACTTTGGCGTTGCTGGTATCGTGGAGAGCCGGTTTGACAAACGGAGCACCGTCACGGGCACGCTACATTGGATGGCCCCCGAGCTCTTCGACCGAGGCGTCTCTTATGGAGTCGAGGTCGATATATGGGCGTTTGGATCCATGGCTTACGAGATAGCCTCGGGCAGTCCTCCGAATGCATCTATGGCAATTGGTATTTCGCAGTTTGGTGACTATCTAAGACAAAACTGCCCCCGCCTCGAGGGCGACTGGTTCTCGCCTCTGCTCAAAGACATCGTAGCTTCGTGCATGGTTGAGGATCCCTCGCAGCGTCCTTGTATTGAGCAAGTTCAGGAGCATCCATATATCTTCAACACGGACGATAGATATCCAACAACTTCACTCTGCCAGTTGCTGCAGAAGTACAGACTGTGGGAATCTGAAGGTGGCGCTCGGCAGTCCCTCTTCTCAGCAGGCGGTGCCCAGGGTTTGGCCAGCGAGCAGTCTCCAGGTCTCGATGCAGACTGGGACTTCAACGAGGTAAATGAACCAGCCTTTCTCCCCCTGTTAGTAGAATCCGACAGCCCAACTCAAGACGGCCAAAACGTGGCCTCTCCGCCCTCAAACCAACAAAATCGTACACCTCGCCGTCGCAAGCCGCCAAAGTCTAAACAGCTCGAGATCCCTCTCGAAAACGTCTTCAATCCAGAAACTGCAATCAACTATGAGGATCAGTCACGAGCATTTTATGCCATGCCCTTCATGCCGGAGCCTCCGCCACCGCCGCCGTCTCGAGCCATACCGGAGTCACAGGCCGCGGCACGGGAGTCCCTGATTGATCTCGATGCTGCGCTGGGCGATGACAGTAGTGAGATAGTGATTCAACTCGCAGATTTGAGCGAGGATACGATTAGGCCATTGGCTCGGTCGCTACTGCACAGTGATGATGATTATAATCGACGGAAGACCCAGGAATGGACCTTTGCAGGTGCATCAGCGCTTCCTGAGAGCCTTGATGGATTTGTATGCGTATCTGGTGGTGGCCAAGACACTACTCAGGACATTCAGTTGACTATCACGGGTCGTTCTACTGATGGTTCCTTGAATCCTGCCATTATGGCTACTCCCCCGAGTCGAGTTTCCGTCACGAGTCTGATAGATCTTGATGCTAGTTTCGCCGACGAGCCTAACATGGGACATGCTGCGGCCGAACCCTTTCAAAGCACGTCTACCAGTCCATTCTGGAGTCCAACCAACAGCAACTCCGGTATTCAACCGCATTCTTTCCGTTCCATGAGTAGAGAACCATCCCTCCTCGTCGATGAGGGCATGGGCTGGACACCACCCCCTGAATTACACCCCAACGACTCCATCTCAGGCGCAACTTCTCCCATTCTGGGACTATCCGAGTCGTCACCAGTAGCTTTAGACAGCCACCGCAACAGCAAACATAATCCCTTCTTAGCCCGTCTCCCACCGCTGCCAAAGCCTCCGTCGGCAGAAATACTACAGGGCATGTGCTCTGAACAGGAACTTGGGGACGAGCTACACAAGCTCATCTCCAGTCTCCGGGAGCATCTCGAGTTTACCAGTCTCTGTTTACAAGATGTCGGGAGTGTATGACTTTTTGTAGAGAAGAATTGGCACAGTGTTGGAAAATTAATGTAGAGGAGAGTTCATGACACGCTCTTGTATTTTACACAGTATGTATAGGCAGCTCATGCCGCTTTTGAATTGTATACGAAAGCCAATATAGAGGAAATGAGGGACAGGTTCAGTGACAGCAACGAAACCATCCATAGATGGATATGGAAAAAATAGACAATTTTCAAAAATTTAGACATCAAGTTATATTACTCAACAGTCATCGACAAAACTCCTACAAATTCCAGAGCGCCATCTGCTACAGGTACATCTTTAGATTATGATGCCATATCCCCATGTTCACATGCCCCCATCTCCATACCCCCCATCATCTCAACAAAGCCCACTTTGAACCAGAAAAGAAAAAGAAAAAACGGCATGAGAGAGCCCGGCGACACTGCTGAGGCACAGATAAGAAAAAAGAAAGGAATAAAACAGAGGGATATAAAACACCGCCCATGCTCCAAACGAGAACGAACAAATTCTTACACCTAACGCCGGTTGCGGCTTCCGTACCCAGCCTCCAATCCTTTTACCCACTCCTAACCCTTGAGTCTCCCATTTTGTGTCTTTATTCGCATCCCTGTAGGAAACGTCGCCCTGCTCTACCCATATCCCTTTCTAACCCGTAGCTCGCTCCCATGGCCTTTAGCTGCGCTGAGCCTTGGGGTATATGTGAGATCCTACATCATCTTTCTCCGTCATCTCTTTCGTCTCTCTCTACTACTCATTGATTTAATAGACACCATTAGTCCACCTTCCAGTGGTCCTGTTCGTCTGTGCTAAGGTACATCTCCACCCCATAAAGAACCATAGTCAAGCCGACGTTGGTCCAACGTCCAGTGCTACCACCAACATCACCGCCCCTCAAAGTCCAGCCGTCGGGGCCTTCGCTGGTCGAGAAATGCTGCAGCAAAAGACTCGTGTAAACTGAGATTAATATGGATGGCGAAAAATAGCTGAGAAACCCCAGAACCTTGGAAGCCGTCTCAGAGTCTTCGAATTCTGGTTCGTGCAACATTGCTCGTGCTCCGAGATCTCGTACCGAGGGGATAATTCTGGTAGCGCAATAAAAAACGAAGAGGCGATATGTGAGAGAGATGATGACGGAAGGCGTAATCGTCTGGAAAGCGGCATAGAGGAGACCAAGAGACGAGTGGAAGGGATAGGGTAGGTTGCCGAGTACATGGAGAAATGTTGAGTATGAAGCCATGATGATGGGTGGCAGCGGCGGGATATCCGGTTGTGACGATGCCTGATCCTCGCCTTGATTTGAAGCATCGGACGGCAGGTAATCAGTGAAGATTTGGTAGACGCACAGGACAACGTAGGCAAAAAGCAACGACGACTCGACGGGGCTGCCTCGGCCGCTGCCGATTCCATAAGTGCATAGAAAGACGGCCGTGGTCATGGTTACGCCGATAAGTGTGGCATCGAGGTTGCTGATTTGAGGGAATTGGGCTACACGCCAAAGGAAATAGACGGCGCTCGCAATGATGGAGCCCGAAAACGCCAGAAGAACAATCTAAGTCGAAGTTAGCTTCAGATTGAAATGCCTTGTAGTTGGAGTGCCGCGGCTACATACCACCCAGGTGTCGCTTCTGCCTCGGTTGACCAACCACCTTGTGATCTGGCCAACAGCTTGGATAACCAGCAATGTGCAGAACCCTTCGAGAAGCTGGAAGACAGGGCCTGCGTATCGCAACACATTATCCCAAATGCCCAGCATTATTGTCTCCACCACGCCGTCCTTGCCAAACAGCCACTCAGTCCAGCTTGTGCTTTTCGACTGGAAGACCCCGCCGAGGGTCCTTTCTACCCAACTGGTGCTCCCCGCATCGACGGCAAATTGTCCCAGCGCCCAAATGAGCAACGACGGAATAACAACCCATTGTGCCAGGCGGAGGAAGGTAGCCACGGCCCAGCGCACGCGCGACTTTTCGGGGGTTATGAGGCCGATGGTCGAGTAGAAGAGGTAGAAGATGGAGAGCGACAGGCTGTAGGCCAAGCCGCTGTCCCGACCACCGACATCGAAAGCGACGGGAATGGAAAGAACAATGGTGAAGAGGAAGATGGAGCTAAAGAAGACGCTGAATAGCCACCACATCAGTGCGGCTTTGGGGGCGGGCAGATGCCGACCAGAAGGCGTATGAAACGTATAAGTGGGAGGGTTCGCACAGTTTGGCCCCCAAAGGCTGAGGAGCTCAAAGGTCTAGAGAGTGGCAGAGAGTCAGCCGAGTCGCGGTTGCGGACGGAAGCTCATCTGTCTGGCCTGGTGCGTTGCGTCTCGTGCGTCTTGTGTGTCGTGAAGCAGCTGTTCGCGTGGGGCGTATGTTGATGCAGGACGCGGAGGGGAGGGATTTGGTTCGTTGGAAAGCCAGCAAGCACACTCTCCTCCAGTGCAGTGGCTGGTGTGACCGAATGGGGTCGGGATTTTTCTGTCGGTGAGGTGTTTGCACAGCGAAATTTTGCTTATCAAGGGTGTCTTATCTTCACGTGCTAAATTGGCAGCCAGTTGCCCTGGGTGAGACTCGGTCAAGACTCCGAGTCCATGACAGGAACGGTTGGGAATGCAACGAAGAGCGATGCTGCAGTGCAGCGGCCAGAGGAAAAGAGGTCGTAAATTAGCTGGTAACACAAGCAAACAACGGGCGCGCTACAGGAGCACTACAGGAGAGCTGGCGATGACGAGTGGTCGCGCGTGATGGGCACTTCCCACCTTGGTTTAAGGCATCTGTCGGTGACTCAACTCACGCTGCTTGTCTGTAATGAACGCTGTGGCGCAGGACCTCGTCTAAAACCCATTAGCCGTGGCTGAGGCTTTTGATCGCAATCTTCACTCAGCGGGGCTATCACATGGCAATGCGAGTAATTGACGCCTACTCTGAGCCAATCACAACCATGCACGTCGGTGTATGTGGAAAATCCGAATCTGTGCCATGATTCGCAGACCTTGCAAGTCTGGGTACAACCTACATGTGTGCAATAATCATCTCCTATCATTTTTTCTCTTCCTTTTGGCCGTCTCGCTACATGTCGTCCCGTCACTTCGGCTCTTTTGCGCAATCTATTATCATACGCAAACCCGATATTACGGCTCGTCAAGATTGCCATAAAATGCCAATTCCGCCGTCGTTATCCCTTGGCGGCCATGTCGTCACGATTCTATCCCGAGCTGATTGATATACGTGCTTACGTCCTTCTGTTAGACAGCGGGATGAGAAACGTGTATGGAACTTCATCAAGAAAGCCATAACGAAACGTGGGCGCCGTGGCATGCACACGCAAAACTTAGGGTCGTCGCCTATTAGCCACTCTTCACATGTGTTCCAGGTGGACCATCGGATACAATCTATGTCTGTTTCTCCCAGACACGCTACTTTCGCCTACGAATATCAAGTCGTTGTTGTATTGCAACTGCTCACTTCTTCGAAAGCATCATTTTGTTATTCTGGGGAGTATATTGTGCGCCTGGTCAGGGTTGGCTTTGTTATGCCAAACTGACAAAGCAACAAATTCCAGGGCTGCCGCCGCGAAGTGAAACTCTATAATTAGGTAGTGGATGCGAACTTGATTACACAACTATCATTACGTTACTTGCATGCTCTCTGGTAAGATTAAGGTTTCATCTCACAGCAAATCGCTCAATGGATGTAAGTTACTTATGGAAGTTAACTTGGTATGGCCTTTGGGGAGACAGCGGCGCCGTGGTGCAACGGTCAAGGTCAAAGTGCTCTTCAGGAAGACGGATCTATGGAGTGTTATAAAACCAGAGGACCAACGGACCAACGAGCTAACGGGCCAACATGTCCATTCCATATAAAAATTCGTCCCATATAGGAATCAGTCTCCTGGGTTTCATCATATGAGTGAAGGAAGGGGTTCGAGCCAACGAGCCAACGTGTCCGCCCCATACGAAAACCCACCTCCTGGATGTCAAGATAAGAGTGAAGAAAGGGGTTCGAACGAGGGCGATCTCGACGACGACTCGACGAACAGAGATGTAGGAGTCATCAAGTGAGACTCCGAACTCTTTTGCCTTTGTTCCATACATAAAAAATCTATTCGCCCCACGTAACCATCGTCCTAGGCTTGATCTTTGACAACGCTACCAGGAGACCCACTTACTCTGCTTTCGGGCCCTTTTGAAGCTATTCCCACATTTTTTCTGGGTGTGTAAAGCTAGCATTTGTCTGGTATGTCTGCCACGATGATCATCCAAATCCAGATATATTGCACACTATGCCATTACTACAGCTTTACAAGTATATGCGTTCGCAAATAAATTGTCTTGCCTAGGTTTTCAGAAGCGTTCTTACGTATATTCTATAGGCGCTGGATGATGAGAGAACATTTAGCTGAGGGCGAGGTTCTTGCCTTTTCAAAATAAATCTGCAAGCGCAGATGAAGAACTGATTTACACATGAGTTGTTATCGCACTACCTTTTCGTCTATCTCGACATGTGACCTACCTATGTTGTTACGTTTTTTATTTCTCGACATCAGGTGACCTAGAGCAATATGCATTCGTAAAAGTTTATAGATTAATTTTAAAGTCGAACAACCAATCCGGCAACCTCTCAATTCTAGCCTGGCTCTTTGTCGGATGTTCTCTGCCGGACAACTTCTAGTAAACTACTCCGTAACATGCTAATTATGATGCTAATGGAAATACCGAAGTTGTAACCAAGCACACCCACCCACTCACCCACACACTCATATAGCAAATTGCGTAATGTGTGCGTGGGATGGCGTGTCTCTTCGCCTCAGGATGTAGAGGATGCAGCTGATTAATCTGATAGATTTTAGTTTGTCCTTGATATGTGTGTACCAAGAGTCGAAGGCTGGTCTTCAGTATGTTCTGCAACATCTATCGATTACGGCACAGCGATAGCAACAAGCTTCCACATTCCAACGCGACCCCCATGCCAAGCTCACTCTCCCCCACGGATTAGCGATCAGGCTGCTAGGGAAGTGCCTGCATAAGGTACCTATGTTGTATTATACCGGAATTTCAATTTAAACACAACCCCCAACCAGCCTGCGAAAGTCAAAGTCGTTCAGGAAATAAAGAACAAGGCCAGTCGCAGTCCTTCTAGCAATTGAAGTTCTCGTCTTGCCCTCTGTACTCCGACGGCTACTACAGTAAGCACACGGTTGGGCTAGAGGATAACAGTCGCATCTGCCTGATGAGGAGTTTGCAGCTAGCGTTCCTCTGTGGCTTTCGAGTCTTTGAAACCCAGGGCTCTGAATGGCTTTAGAATGGCCCTAAAAGTCTCTAAGTGTCCCTGAGTGGCGTCTCCGTGCCCAGGCGGATCGCGATGCTGGCTTGACCGGATCAGAAATCTCCACTCTGCCCTGCAGCATGCCTGTCTAGTGCGTGTTCGGCCAACATCAACGCCTGGTTGTCAAGCACGGACAACCGCCAGCCTTTCTTCCTTTCGAACGCTTCCTCGCTTTCTCGCTTCCCCCGGCCAGACCAGGAGGGTGAGGGTCGATAACGTCATCGCCCCATTGATAGCATTCATTCGAGAAGAAACCTTCCCCGAGCTGCGGACGCGCAACTCAGCGGTTGTGCCTGCAAAATCGCTCAGGATGAGTGTGCTCGCCACGGCCGACCTGCAATCTGGAACGACAAAAGGCCATACCAACTAACCATGTAGCATTACCAGTAGTTCCTGCGTGCTCATGCAAGTGAAGATGACACCATTGGGGGTAGAGCCAGGTGGAACAAGGTTCTGTCTCTTTGCGTCTCCATGGGCGTAGAGTTGGGCCCGGACTGGATTGGTGCGTCTGGCGAGCAAGGACTCAGTATCATTTTTAAGACCAATACTAAACTACCTACCACCCGTTCTCTTGGCTCAATTTGATCGACACATCTTCTACAGGCCGCTCAGCCGTTTTGGTCCTCTCATCATACTTTTAGCTCCAGTCCCCTCACGCCCTTGCCTCGTTTGTTGTCTCTTCTTCGGTGTCATTCCTACGCAATACACGAGTTCGCGATATCCCTAATCTCAGTCGCAACGGCACCGTACACATGGGCACACTGTCGACTTCGATATCAGGTTAACCAATTTGCACTACACGGAGTGCGTGTCGCAAGCTCGATCTGTTTTCATGATAGCATCGTCGCTTCGCTGCTACGAATTGATCCGGGAATAGATCTCCCCACTGCTTGTTCACCATGTCAGGCATATCAAAGAAAGGCTTTCGCGACGTCGAGTCTACGTCAGAGCCCATAACCAGCTCTTCGCGACTCGCATCCATCTTCGGCGGCCCAGGCGTCCGCGTCGGTCCGCGTATCGCGCCCTTGGCAGCCCACCATAAGCTCGACATCTCATCTGAGGGCGAGGAGTCAAGCGAGGCCATTCTAAACCAACAGCTTGCTTCGGAAGATGGCACGGCAATCCAGTACCGGACCTGCTCATGGCAGAAGACGGCCGCGCTGCTCTTCAGCGAGTATATTTGCCTGGCCATTATGAGCTTTCCTTGGTCTTACGCCTTTCTTGGTCTGATCCCCGGTCTGATCCTGACCATTTTCGTCGCTGCCATTGTGCTCTACACCAGCCTGATTCTATGGGAATTTTGCTTGCGCCATCCTGAGGTCCGCGATGTTTGCGATATTGGCCAGACGCTCTTCTGGGGCAAGAAGTGGGCGTGGTGGGGAACTGCAGTCATGTTCATCCTCAACAATACCTTCATCCAAGCGCTTCACGTCCTCGTCGGGGCCGAGTATATCAACACCATGACCGAAAATAGTGTCATTCGCGGCTGTCGCACTGTTGAGTTCTCCATCGCCATTACCATCATCTGCTGGCTGGCATCGCTGCCTCGTACCTTCAGCATGATGGCAAAGCTCGGCACAGCATCCGCGTTCTTCACCTTCATCTCAGTGCTGTTAGCCACGATCTTCGCCGGCATTCAGGACAAACCAGCAGGATTCACACTGGAAAAGGGGGAGCCAATCGTCTCCATGATTCCAGTTAGGAGCACCACCTTTGTGCAAGGCATGGCGGCCTTCTTAAATATTAGTTATACTTTCATCGGCCAGATCACACTTCCCAGCTTCATCGCAGAGATGAAAGATCCACGGTAAGTGCTGCTGTTCTGATTCTGTTGCACAAAAAGGCGTATCTGCTAGCCTCAGAGCTCCCCATCACAATTGCATTCCCCAGGTAAACTAACAGATATAATAACAGGGACTTTCCCAAATCACTATGGGCATGTACCATTGCCGAGATCTTCGTCTTCTGCATTGTTGGAGGAGTCATCTACGCTTATACTGGCAATCAATATGTCAAGGCTCCTGCCTTTGGTTCTCTAGAAGACATGTACAAGAAAGTGTCATTTTCTTTTATGATCCCGACCATCATATTTCTCGGTTGCCTTTATGCATCCGTAACGGCTCGATTTGTATTCTTCCGCATGTTTCGCAACTCAAGGCATTTGAACAATCATACATTGGTGGGGTGGGGCTCCTGGGCGGTCATCTTGCTCGTTACATGGATTTTTGCCTTTATCATTTCTCAAGTCATCCCATTCTTTTCATCTCGTAAGTGGCTCACTTCCGTCACCATCACTATCACCATCAATTCTCGACGAATTTGCTAACAGTTGTGTCACACGTAGTTCTATCTGTCATGTCATCACTATTTGACAGTTGGTTCGGCTTCATCTTTTGGGGTGTGGCGTACTTTCGAATGCGTTCCGTCGACAAAAAGGCCGGTAAGAAGGCCAATGTCCTTGCGGACTGGTTTTTCGTGGGCCTCAACTTTTTTATCATTGTGGTTGGCGTTTTTTTCCTTACTGTCGGCACGTATGCAAGCGTGCAGGGCATCATAGATTCATTCCGGGATGGCAGCGTTGGCGGCGTTTTCTCATGCAAGAGCAATGCTATATAGGAAAGATGTCAAGAAGTGGTAAAGCGTGATGAGCAAGCTGGGGTGTGGTGACATGATTTTGCTTGTTGTTTTTTGGATGCAATGGAAGTAAAGGAAGACATAACTAAAAAGGAGTCATGGGTCAGCCGACTTTGGAAATCGTTGGACGTTTTTCCTATTATTTCCATTACAGCGTTTATGACATTTTGGGAAACCCAACTCACAGAAGACATGATACAAACCCAGCTTTGAGCTCGGGTTGGGACTGATCGCCCTCGGCTTTTCCAATCTCGCTAATAATATCACAAGGTGGCTATGAATCTGAGAATCATGTACGCTTCGTGAAGTACCGGGGGTTAGCCACTTGGACATTGCATCGCGGCCTATATAATGTGACTAAACTCGGCAATTTTCAACAGCAAAGCCGCCCCATTGGCTAAGCGGTATAGCGTGTCACTAGTAAAACTACTTGACATGACAAGGTGATTGGTTCGACTCCAATATGGGGCAATTCTTTTTGCAGTATTTGCCACTTGATCCTACTTTTATCTCAAGTCTTTTTTTTCCTTGGTTTTTATTGAGTTTTTCAGTGTTTACTAGAATCGGTGATGGAGTGGCGACTGTCTCTTTTTTGTCTGTGTGCAAGGAATGGCAATCCTGAACAATCTTATTTGGTAGAGAAAATATCGAATATCCACTCAATATTGTCTAATTTACCGAAGTATGCATCAAGTCCAAGTTCGCAACGTGTCCAATCTCGAACGGAATGCATAAACTCTAAAAAAGATATAGTAAAGTTCGAATTGATAAAGCAGAACGACTCCTCCAGGAAACAAGACGGCTTCTACCGGGTAATCTAGGTTGTCAGTAAAATGTGTACCGTCAACACTGAATGTGACCCAAGTTTTAAGCTTTTGTGGAACGAACAACTTCCCCCACACCCCTGGAACTCGGCAGCGGGACTGCAGCTTTCAGGGTCAGACCACTTCCGATCCACTTGGAGGGGCTCAAATGCCTATTGGTGCACCGAGGTCCCCGTAGCAGCCCGCTTATAGGGCCCTCAAGCCCCTGCCAGCCCCTGTTGTATCCCCCGCCCACCCCCCTAGCAGAATGTGAATTCAGGTACCAAGCCGTGTGTCGTCTTCTCGCCACGCAAGCAGCCCGCCATGGGAAATACTGCCCGCCATATTTGACACCGCCCTTCACTGTTGGGAATTGGCCACCGAAAGTCCCATCTAAGGTGGCGTTGGATGATTTGAACGGGGCTGCACCGTTCTGCACCTTCTCCAAAGTTTCTCTATCTGGTTCCCCCCCCTTTAAAGGAGTTATATCTCAATGCTGGCAATCGCATTGTCTCCTTTTCGCCTCTTTTCTCCCATCAGATTCCTGAGCGGGGGTTTGTCTGCTTATTAGGCTATTCGTTCTGGAGTAGCCCCACGTCTACGCACCCCTTTTATCCTGCTACGCAAACGTTGCCTCATCTGCGAACAACCTCGGACTGCACTTCCTTTAACCAATTCGCACACAAAACAACATTCTACGAAAAGATGGCGCCGCCTGCATCTTCGACGGTCACCAAGACCGCTCAGGGGCTCAAGAACAAGAGCGACAATGTGTCCGTTCCTAAAGATGGTGTCAAGGCTGAGCATGACTTCTTCTGGACCTATACTGAAGAGCCACATCGCACACGGCGTCTTGCCATCATCAAGGCACATCCCGAGGTGAGCCTTACCATTTCGCTTTGCGATTCTGGCTCTCGCAACATATGGAACCACATCAACTAACACATTGCGCGCGCGCTACTATGATAGATTACCAAGCTCTGCGGTCCCGAACCCCTGACCAAATATGTCGTCGCTGGCGTCGTCACTCTTCAGCTCGCTCTCGCCTACTACCTCCACCAGACTCCTTTCTGGTCCTTCAAGTTCTGGGCCATCGCCTACGTCTTCGGCGCCACTGCCAACCAGAACCTGTTCCTCTCGATCCACGAAATATCACACAACCTGGCCTTTAAGAGCCCGTTGGCCAATCGTCTCTTTGCCATCTTTGCCAATCTGCCAATCGGAGTGCCGTACAGCGCTGCCTTCAGGGTACGTTATGAGCGCAACCCAGCTTATTGTGGCTGAGAAATGACCTACATCAATACTAACTTGTGTCTTACGTATAGCCTTACCATCTTACCCACCACAAGTCCCTGGGTGTTGATGGCCTCGATACCGACCTCCCGACCGCATTTGAGGCAGTGTTTCTCGACTCGATCCTAGGCAAGGCCTTCTTCTGCACCTTCCAGATCTTCTTCTACGCACTCCGACCCATGGTCGTCTACCGGGTGCCTATGACTTGGGTCCATATCGTCAATCTCGCAGTTCAATTCAGCTTCATCGGCATATTTGTCCACTACACGTCCTGGACAGCTATCCTCTACTTGCTGCTGTCCTCTTTCCTTGCCGGCAGCCTGCATCCTCTAGCTGGCCACTTCATCGCAGAGCACTATGTGTACGAGACTGTGACGCCCGAGCAAAAGAACCCGGAGAACAAGGTGCCCGTGCCCGAGACCTTTTCCTACTACGGACCCCTCAACTGGTTCACCTACAATGTCGGCCTCCACAACGAACATCACGACTTCCCCGCCGTGCCATGGACTCGCCTCCACGCTGTCCACGAGATCGCCAAGGAATTTTACGAAGACCTGCCCCGTCACGAGAGTTGGGTGTACGCTATTTGGCGCTTCATTCTTGATGAAAACGTTGGCATGAACTGCCGCGTGAAGCGGAAGGATGGCGGCCGAATGGTTGGTGGCGCCGTCAACTGGAAGGAGTCGGAAATTCAAGCCTAATCGCTTGTCTTGAATTGGAGAAAAAAACAAAAGATGAAAAAATGAAAAAGACAAAATGAATATGATTAATAGACAATTATTGTGCCTTTTGGTTTTAAAGGGCAGGTTAATTGTTGGATTTGGCTATGGCGTTGGGTAAGACTATCTGTCTGGTCTTTGTTATGCCAAGACAGAACTAGACCACAGGCACCCCTTTTGTAAGACAATTCTTGATGACACAGAGGGGTGATGTCTCTAGATATGGCCGCCCAGTCAAGAGCACTTTACTGGCAAAGAAAAAAAATGAAAGTCTAGGGCCAATTAGAGGTAGTATTTTATTTTAATGCAACTCTCTCCTGCCTCCGAGCAATGAATGGGACTCCCCGTCACACGTACACTGGAGGAGAGAAAATGCCGAGCAAAGGTAAAGCAGAGTTAACAATTCTCCAAGCTTTTCTCGTATCTGTTGTATGTTGATATTCTGCTACTACATCAATTCTCACCCAATCTCAATACAAAAGAGACATAAGAAACGCGGAGAGATTGGAATCAAGAAAAAAGAAAGCAAAAAAGCGAAAGTGTACCTAGGGAACTAATTGTAAAGTACAAGAGACTGCCTGCTACTTACTGTTTTGATCTCCAAAGCACCTCATGCGTGTTAATGGTAGTGTAGCGCGGCAGAAGCCATTTGACTTCGGAAGCTGTACGGATAGGTTGACTGATGGACTCAACTAAGCAGAAGAACGGTGTACCCACGGTAATCCACTCAAACATTAGCACCACAACCCCTCTTGACTATCATCACACATTCACGTCCCAAGTCTTTCCTCTCACATGCTCTGCCACAACCTCCGTAGAGCAGAACGGGGCGGCTTAACCAACAAGACAAATCTTGACACTGTACCCATGATCGTATCTTTCATCATGCATGTTTTCAATATTCAGAAAGCACGCACCCTCTAGTTTGGAGAGCAGGCTGTTGTCTACTCAAACATCAAAAATGGCAAGCTAGGCGATGCCTCTCCTTTTCTTCTCATCATGATTATTCCGCCTTTAGATGAACCAGTCGCAGTAGTACTTGGACTTAAAAGAAGAAGTAAGCCAGCAGGAAGCTTAGTAGGCATAGTAAAGCGACGATCGGCACAGCGACACCATCAACACCCTGCTTTACTGCCTGGACAACCGCCGCTGGTGCCCCCTTTTCGGTAGCAGCGCCGTTCTTAGTGTTGCGCTGGCGCAAGCCGCTGTCCTTGAAGTTGGCTAACTCAGCTTCCAGTTGTGCAATCTTCGCTTGGAGGTCCTCGGACACCGCGTGAGCCGCGCTGGAGACAGTCGAGGCAGCCTTTGAGACAACGGACTTGGGGGCTTCTGATCTGAAATCGTCATCCTCTTTGGCTTCGTCGGGGGCATAGGGAGGCGGCGCAGCTTGAGAGGCGGAATCAGAACCTGCTCCAGGCGAGGAGAAAGTTCGTGCAGCTTCAGGGGTATCGGTTGGCTAAGTTGATACATAATTAGGGTCCAACTCGACCAATCAAGAAGACTATAACGGGGTAGTACTCACTCCATTGACTATGGAAGACTTGCTTGGGGTCACGGCCGTTGCTGGAGGGCTAGGGTTGGGTTCCAGGTGATCGCTTCCTGTGAGCCAGTTGACACGAATCTTTCTTTCCTGAATGCTTGCCTTCCCGGCTGACTCCAGCTGCGCGAACCAGTTAGCACAGGCAGTTGAACCGTATAGGGTGACCAGCTGATAGTCCAGCAAGGCACACTTACCACTGAAGCAATTGTGGCAAACTCCTTGTCCGGAGTAATGGGTGCTGACTGAACGAGAAACTTGTCCCTACATTTTGCGTCCTGCGGAGGCTCAGACTTCATCGCCTGCAGTAGAACTACCTTGGGGTTAGTCGCATTTGGATAGCATGTGATCACGCCACATAATCGCACTCACCCGTGACATCGAAGTCCTGGCCAGGCTCGATGCGGCCAGCATTTGGTCGGACGCAGTATCTAAAAGAAATGGTAAGCTTTATTGTGTCGAGCGAGGTTTGTAAAAGTCGAATGGAGGCGGCGTTGGGGATGGGTCGTACTGTTTGGGTGCGGTGGTTTTGACCTGTAACTACATTAGCTGGGGGATCGTCATGGTGATGCCGCCTTGTGTCGCAGCAGGAAGCAAACACAACATGCGCGTTATGCGCCTGCTCTGTCGCACCAAAGAGGCTCTCCCGGAGTGGGCGTACCTTGAAAGCAAGAGGCGATGTGCCTGGATTCTTGATCTTGAGGATTTGCGAGACCTCGACGGTAAAAGGCCCTGCAATTCGCGCGTTGCCACGTTAGTAAAAATGACCTCATCGGAGCGACTCCGGAAATTCCAAGCGCAGGCTGCACCTACGCCGAAAGTTAAGCTCAAGAGGCTCAATATCGACCGACATGTTGAACGAGGATGGCCGTTTTTATGTGGGAATTGCCGGAACAGACAAGGTTTTGCTAGAAAGCTGTTTCGATGTCGGGTGTGGGGGGGTAGTGGTTTGGAGGAGGGAGAGCAGGAGGGACGGACGTCGCAGCCCGAGCGGAAGCCAGATGTTATGTATTGATTGGCAGCGGCGGGGGAGACGAGAGATGACTAGAGACAAATAGATGGCAAAGCAGAGAAGGGCCTAGAAAATAGGAAAATAAGAAATAGGGTTCAAAAAGGGTTTGAAGAGAGAAATATGAGGTTGAGCTGCCAAGTAGGTACTGTAGAGGATGAACAAAACCGGGGCTACAAAACAAGGTCGATGAGGGAGTCGCAGTTGGCAGAGGGTGGTTTGCGTGGATGACGATCGTAAGAGGCGAGGGGAAGACGACGTAGTGCCTGGGGGTACCTTGGGTGGTTTGTCAGGTTTTCGCAACGGGGGGGGGGGGGGGGGGAGAGCTTTGGGCAGTTTGGGGGGGCGTATAACAGCTGTTGTTCGGGTCCAGCTACAGTGGGTGGATGTAGCCTACAGCACCTCACGCTTCACATGAAAGCCAGTTGAGACATGGATGAGCTGTCCTGATGGGCTAGCTCTATTTAGTCAGCAAACTATTCTAACTATTCAGACCTCGGGAAGCGGGACAACCACCAGGCCCTGTGAAACAAATTGGAGCTATTAGTCGCAATTGTGCTATTATAGACCAGGTACCTAATTACCTACCTACCTTGCTGAGCTTGTCTTGAGCAACACTAGAGCTCCGTTGAAGCTCCATACGTCACACAAAAGGTCTGGGGAAGTGATTCAAGCTCTACCTAGTATTATTCACATCGTAATAACGCTTCTTAGAAGTTAAATATAGCCTTCTAAAGCTACACAAACATTGATAACCACATTGTATGTAGTATTGGTTCATATATATGTATTCATCATCATCATTATCATAATCATCATTACGGTGCTTGTTGTTTGTCAGCCCAACGGCGCCTCAGACAAAACGCCCCCTTGTAAAATATCTCCATCCGCCCCCTTGCCAATGTCGTGGCGCATTCTCAAACATGTGTATATGTTTGGTTTGGTATCCTATAACAAATATAAAAAAAGACAAACATCGCTGTAATTTTGCCAGCTTGAACCATACTTTTCGCCCACGTCCATGTCATGGCACTCTGTGTGTCTGTTGGAGCTTTGATCCAAGCCTTCTCCCCCTTAAATATAAAGCACTGGCCCAGTGTGGTCTGTGTTGCTGGCATCAAGCAAACAGCCGCGTGGGCATGTATCGGCCATGGCCGAGAGGAATCTGTGCTGAAAATATTTCATTCATTTTCGGACATTCTCGTCTTCGGGCTGCATAATCAGAAAGTCAATGTTTGGCGCTGCTTTTCGTGGTCCGGCCTCAGTGACCGTGGCTGTTTTGCAGTCGTGATTTGGGTGAGAGAACTACCCCCAAAGCTAATGATATCTGACTATGACGTGAATTTCGGTAACTGGTCTTGAATTTCCATCATCGTGTCTCAGGTATTTTCATATTACTTGTTGGGGTAAATCATCGTGGTAATTGATTTCGGTTTGTCATCTTCGGGTTTCAAGCTGCTGCTGCTCTCATGGATACTCGTAGTATACATGCGTTTCTCGCGTCTGAATGATTCCCTTGTCGCTTTCGTTGTCCTCGCCGCTCGTTCTGCTATTATCTCGTGATTTTGCTTTCGGGGGCAAGCCCTGGACGTCGATCACAGTGTCTGTACCAATATCTGTCTCGTCAAATCGGTTATAATATGCGCGGTTACGCGAACTGCCGGCGCCAAATGTTCGCAATTCGTGGTTGCTTGACATTGCCTTGCTGCTGCTTTTCTTATGGCTTGAATTTTGAACGCTGGAGAGTAGTTTAGGCGCGACTGCCTTTACGAAGTGATTTAGTGTCGAGAGTGAAGCACACATGATGAGTAAATTCGCTTCGACGCAACTAGATGGCACCATGTTAGAAACATCTTTGACGGGAACCGTAGTGTATGTACATACATCCACAAAGAGACGGGACCACCGCCCCAAGTTTGATCAACGTCATCTAAAACGTTGATAAGGAGTGCCAGTCGTACCATTGAGGTCACCACAGTTCTGTAATTTGTGTGTTAGCGGTGCGCCGCCATATGAAAAGTTTGGTTCACGCTGTGTGCGTTTGGTTTGACCCTCTACTTTGATAAATGTAAAAAAGTCCATGGAGGGAGGGCTATGCTTACGCTGAGCCAACGGCAAACATGCCGATGAGTCCGGCTTTCCGCATCCTTGTCATTTTGAGACTTATGACCATCGGCACAGGAATTGAGAAGATGAGAATGTCCGTGGCAACGCCAATCGCGGCTGTAGCCTGATACATGGCGGGCCTATCGATGCACCAGCCTTTGTCCGGTGGAAACATGATATCATAGCTTTTGATGACTGGGTGACAAGGAAAAACGGAGCTGAAGAAAATGCCGACTCCAGAAATGGTGACGATGAACATCATGCAATATACCGCCCAGCGGTACCAGTCTTGCGGGTTGTTGATCTCACGGTAGAATAGGAGAATGGCGAGCTTGGAAAATGTCGTCGGTACGGTATATACGATTGAGTTGAGGTATCCTCCAAACTAATGATGACTCCGGTTAATATGGTGGTGTCTCGTAGGGGCAACGGTCTGCACCCTTCCAAGTCCTCGATTATCATGACTCACCAGTGCAAAATCTTTGAATAATTCGAATGATATTTCCCACCCGTGAACTCCTATAATGCTGTGATAGAATGCATCTAATAGTTGAATTAGGCTGAGTTCCTTTAGGGACAATTTCTGGAGAGGCTGTTATTCTCGACTCACATACGATTAGGCCTTGGATGGCAACGCTTCCAAGCTAAATGACGAGGATGGTTAGTTTCTTGAAACACTGCTAAAACCCGCGAGGTATTCTGCGAGCACAACATATGTGCCAGTGACATACCCAAGCGAAGATTAGAAATACTGCACGTAGACGAGTTAGTTACCATGCTGAGCACCTCGAGGTGACATATCATACCATCATCGAGTCCGAACGTATTGCGCAAAACGCCCTTGACATAAAGCTTCTGTGCCATAAAGAACGTCGATACAGCCAAACCGATGCCAGAGACGATATATGTGGACATTACGGAGCGCCGTTGAGGATTGTCAAAGTCGACCAAATAGTCAGGCGGCGGCGGTATCGCCACGAGGACGCCGTTCACCGTCGTCATGATGGCGGAGTGATACTGGTAGAGCTACGGCCCATTGGGTGAGCCTGAACGAGAGTTTGGCGACTATTTCGAGGGCAACTTTTTGAGTTTGAGTCTCTAGTTTCGTCGGGGTCGTCTGCGCACGCGTCGTCGGTTTCGAGAGGTCGTGCGAGCAGATATGGGATCGCAAGTCCGCCTTTGGAGGAGGGGAAGAGAGAAGGAAGAGGGAGGAGAAAAGCAATGGAGAGTGATGAAGGTCCGGGCCAGAACAAGTGGAGCGGCACGGGACGGTGGGCTGGTCTGTGAAGAAAGGCTGACCAGCACTAATTAAGTGAGACTACGTGGTGAGGTGTGTTGGTGTTGTTGGCGCGGAGGGAGGAGAAACATTTCTGGACCCTTTTTTGGGGAGGACAAGCAGGGCAGGGGACAAGGACTGGACAGGCTGCTTTCTCCAGACTAACTAACACCTAGGTGTAGTGTAGTTGCAGTGTATTAAGGATTTCATTACATTGGATATGGGAGCGGGATCAGACGCTCGGTTCCCAGCCGGGGGCTCGGGGCTCGGTCAACAACGAACCGGGCTGACAGCCGTCCCGGTCAGTCCTCTGGCGTCGTGAGTCGAAAGTGATGCTAATGCTAGCGACCAATTCCTTCCGCGGACACGGTCCGCTTTTTTTGTGCTCTCCGGTTTCTCCGTGGCCTTGCTTTGGATGATCGCCCCAGATTGTGTTTAATACCCGTACATCAATGCAAGCCAATGCCAGCCAGCCAGACCAGGTGTGCAACTCCTAGACAAATGCGAGAAAGAAAGCACGCCCGTCTGGTAATAACCGTTGGCCGTTGGACTGGCTCGAGACATCCAATCGTCGTGGAACAGCCTGTCTCCTGCACTGACGCAACACCCGCCTGCCCACCCACGCCAACAAAACAAGGGACCGGCCGTGGGTGGGTGCCATGCCCTCAACGCCGTGGCTCCAGCGCCACGTCTTGTTTCTTAAAGATTCGCGGGAAAAGCCAGCCGAAAATTTTGCTGTCCCTGAAAGGGGATGGAGAGGAGGGGGGTGGGGGGCAAGAGGCTAAACCGGAAGCAAGGATTATGGAAGTCGCCTTTCATTTCTTTTGTCAAAATCCCCCTTGCTTTCTGCGTCTTGGCGGGGTGGCCCATCACCCAGGGATTACCCGATGGGCCCATGTGTTGGTAGTAGCCCTTAACTTGATGTCTACAGCCTTAGTTGGTGCTTGTGGGGAGCATGGTCCTGGCATGACCCTGGCCAGCCTGGTGCAATGCGCTTGGTGGGCTATGACCAGCGACCTGCAGTGGCTCGAGTTACGCTGGATATGGAACAACTGCCGGGATTGGGGCTGTTTAGGTGCAGCTAGCTCAAGATGCTAGATCTGAATCGAGTCTACGGCGGTGGGAAGCTTCCAATGTTTTTGCTTTTCAAGCGCTCCTCTGTGTCGTCGCTGTGCATGCTGTACTCCTAATCCCTGTGATTCCTTGGGGTCTTCCCTCAATGCTCAGCGTATCGGACATGACACGGTGCGGTGTCGCCCGCCATTCGACAGCTTGGCATTCAATGCTGTTTAGGTCGTTTGTACACAAGTTATTTCAGTGGGTGTGGTACCCAGTTTGCTGCCCGGAACGGTTAGTGCTGTGTTTACAGCGTCTAGTGTCCTGTATTACGTACCTGTATTCAGCCGCTCGCCTGTGCGTCTCTGTACCTATTACTGTTTACAGCTCGTTTGTAATGCCAACACTCAAAACTCGATGCTGTCAAAGCAGAATACCTAATCTTCATACCAAGGATATCAATACAGTAGTATTTTGCAATGAAGCCCAGAGGCACAATGGACTGCGTATTCAGAGTCTCGACATGTAATCATGATGATTGCAAACCTACCTAGTAGCTCACTGGTAAAGCGCCCGTGCTCCATTGCTTACCTGCACCGAATGACCATGGAATCGTGGTTGCAGCTTCGGCGATGCGGCATCGAAGCCTATCCTTGACCACTAGAACAAAGCCTGGACCCGGCCCAGCGAGCCAAGCGAGGGCCAAGGGCTGAATTAGCTTCAAATTATATACAGTCTGGGTTTGAAGAAGCGATTGGACAGGACTAAACGGCCTGCTTTACAGGACCTGCTATATTGAACAAAGTTTCTACTGAAGGTTTGTCGAATCAGGGGACTCTTGATCCAATACCCGTTCTAAAGCAGGAAAGCCACATTTGGGTCAGGAATGTCCAACACATTGCGTTCTAGACATAAAAATCATGGAATTCAAGGTCATAGCTCTACATTACCTCGCATTAGCTAACTGTTCCCATCCCCATCATCTCGTTAATTACACGCAAGACGCAAGGATCATGCCACCGACAAGACAGGCCACTGCCAATGCCGGCTGAGTTGGACTAACTGCTCTGCTCCCTTTGCCACCATGGCATTGGGGTCGGCGTAGGCACAATCAGACTAGCTGCATGGCTGGAAATACTGCTTGCCATTGCTCTGTCTACCTTGATAGCGCAGGGATTGCCGTGTGGACTGGTGTCATCGTCACATGTCGCAATAGTTGGACATGCAGATGGCGCGGTGCTCTGCGTGATCTCGTACACGCCGCCCAGAACTGGGCATTCCGGTACCTGTGGAATATCGAGTTCCGGTTGTGCATAATACTCCGACATGTTATCGTTGGCGTCGCTGGATATCTCTTTCCCCTTGATATTGAACATGATCCCCCCATTAGCAGCCAACGTCTTCGTGAAAGCTCCACAGCGCTTCTTCAAACCATCCCAATTCAGATGCCACTGGAACATATATGTATCTTGCTGTGTTTTTTGCGATATCCACTCGGAAGTGTTGGTGCTGGCAACAAAAATGTGGAAGGGTTTCGCCGTCAATGACCCTTCTGGCAATTCCCCAAGCCCATCACTTAAACGCTCAAGTGAAAGGGGTATGTGTTGGTGTAGTTAACTACAAAAGATCACCACGGTTGAATTGGTTGAGTAACTATCTAGAGTTGATATATCTCGATGCTATCAAAGGTTGCGCACCTATTTGGTACACACACACTATTTATACCAGTTCTACAAGTGCTTTATATGTAAGATATTAATACTATACCACTGACAAGATAGGCTGCTGCCAGTGCTGGCTTCATTGCACAGAAATTTCCAGCATTACCGTTGTCCTCCTCTTGCCTTCTTGGTGTTGCGGTAGCAGTCGGCATAATCCGACTTGCTGCGTAGCTGGAAATCCTGCTTGCCATCGCCTCATCAACCTTGACAGCACAAGGGTTTCCTCGTTGGCCACTCCGATCAGTCACCACGGTAGGGCATGCAGATGGTGCTGTGCTCTGCGTTATTTCGACCACGCCGCCCAGAGCTGGGCATTCCGGCGCCTGCAGAACATCGAGCTCTGGCTGAGCGTAATAGTCAGAGATGTTATCCCCCCTGAGAGTAGTATACTCCCATTCATATTTAATATCAAACATAACTTCTCCATTACTCGTCAAAGTTTCGTCACCATATCCGCATCGCCGCTTCAGACCATCCCAATTCACCTGCCACTGAAACATATAGGTGTCGCCCCGATCTCCTGCAATCCGTCGCCATTCGGACGTATTGGTGCCGTCCATGAACACATAAAAGGGTTCTGTGACTGGCGCTTTGGGCAAGGCGAACTCTCCTCTCGCAACATCTGTCATGCCGGGAATTGCACCCTCTGCAAATGGCACAATGTACCAAGAGACTGTGTAGTTTTTGCCAAGAGTCTCGATGGCCGTTACGTTTTGAATGGCAAGGGCGATGGGCATCAGTTCTGATGGCTTGTAGGTCTCATTGCGAGGGAAGATGATGTCGACTTCGAATTGCGGCCTGCCCTGCGCGACGGCGGATGCGATGAGTGATGCCCAGGCCAATGCCTTTGTCATACAAGGGAGAGGCGCCATGGCTGAGGCAGCGAGATGGACAGATTGAAGCTGAAGCCAGAACTGTCGCGACTCTTGATTATCATTCAGTTCATAAATGGCGCCGGCGAGGAGTATTAATGGCGCATGAGATATCCCAGGTTATGTTGGTTTTTTTTGGTGGCATCGAAGACACTCCCTTGGAGTAAGATTATTCACTACCTTGCAACTTTGGAAGAGTCTCGACCATGGCTAGGCGGGCTCCCCCAATATTAGATACGCCGACCAACAGTTGCCCTTTTGTTCGCGGCCGCAGAGCGACCTACATGGGGCAATTGCGCCGCCTGACAATGGAGGGGTTTTGCGTGTTTATTGGTCAGGTTGTGAAATGTTGTTGGTTGTGCTGCCAAAACAGCCCCGTGCCGGCCGCTTACATCTAAAAGAGTATTATTATTGTTATCACTACTTCCCACAGTGTAATTACCGTGATGTGTGATATGCAATACCTAGCTAAGGTATCCATGATCCATCCATGTGCGTCCGATCCCACAGCCCACGTTACACTCGCGCGTCGACGAAGCACCGAGACCTGACTCGCCCGCCTGCCCGCCAGCACTTCCAATGGGTATGTCTATGAATAGGTACTCAGTTACACACTGTCTACGAGTTGAAGTCCATGGAATAGTAAATGCGTTTTTTTGGGTGGCTTTTGCTGTGGTGCCGCCAGTCACGCACACTGCCTATATCCGGTGACCTATGCATTGGGTTTGGCTTTTTAAAACTTCATGACGTCGAGCTTCTTATGTGAAGTTTACATATACATACTTAACATATTAAGTTAATGGGAAAGAGCAGATTGGTTATCACATTCGCGATTACTGTTGATTAGATGTCACAAAGATTACGTTGGCTACTAACAAGTTCCTTTTTTTTGGTTTAGAAAGAGACAAGTTCAATATTTCAACCAGAGTAATAAGTATGTAGCTATTGATCATATACTCATCCAGTTTCCACCGTCGTGACCAAATAGACCAGCTCTACGGCCGATTGCAAGGCCAGGAATAGTAATTGTTCTTAGTTTGTCCCCAATTTTTGCTAGCCTCATCCATCTTACAGACGGGGATGTCGATTAGACCAGGACTTCGAACCATGTCGTCCCCTTCAATCCAGTCCCACAACTTGTCAAATTGGCTACTGTCTGAGAAGTCGGGTAATTCGCTCTCCGAAGATGGGTTTTTCCAGTCAACTTTGGTGCGCGCAACAATGCTAACGGCGGGGGAGCAATGATAGTTAGCATTACATATACAGGAAAGGGGGAGGAGGGGGATGTCTCTCTAAACACACCTAGCAGCTATGTCTTCTTTTAGTAACCCTGCCCAATTCTTACCACCTATGAGCTTGTCAAAGCCATCCATATTCTTCATTTTGTTTGTGCGGCATGGCATGCCCCAATGTTGCGCGCCTCCGCCGGGGCATGTCTCCGCCTCGCCGTCTGGCCGCAGGAGATAGTATCGCTTGCCATCAACACAGACTTTGCTGTTTTCATTTGGTATTAGCTCGATTTTGTCTTTGCTGTCACATGCAGTGTCTGTATCAATAAGGACAGGGCTCCAGCCCTTCAGCCGCCAGAGATGCGGGATCAGCATAGCATAGAAGACTTTCGATACTGTTTCACAACCCCATATTAGTCGAATGGCAATACGAGGAAGACTTTGTTCGCCTTGGCTTCAAGCATCATGACATAGGACTTACTTCTATTTTCCAAATCGAGCCTTTTTGAAGGCACGGCCGATATCAACTTGCCATCACTGATGAGGCTATGAAGTACATCTATGCTTGTGTCCGAGCCACTGAAAATCTGCTCTTGTATCGCGGTGAGGGCCACTTTCAAGTGCATAACGATGGTCGAAAGCTGTGTACTGATGTCTGCCTTGGGATCTTGTGTTGGTTTCCTATGATAGATGAGAACGAACAATGGATCAGCGTGATGCCCTGGCTCAGCAGATTGGTGTGCTCTATTCAAGGGGGTGGGGGGAAGAACCAGAGAAGTAGACTGTATCTGTAGTTAGCAAACGGAACTTACGTCGAGTCCTTGGCTACTGTAAAGGAGAAACCGATTATCGCTCTAAGAGTGTCCTTGGTGTTGTCACCACCATCCTTGTGACCGAGGCCCCACGGAGTTTTTCGTAAAACTTTTGTTTAAAATGTCAGTCACCCTTTCTTCTTGGTGAAGAATGGAAGTTCTTTGAACTCACAATTGTTAAAGAAGGGACCTGTGGCAGCCGTCAGGCCGAAACTGATAATGTCGAGTATGACTTTCAGAGCTAGAGTCTCCTTAGGCGCTGGTGCAAAGGTCTGGACAAGTGAGTTAATATTGCCAAGGGATCCTAGTGTATCCTGGCTGTCGTGAATGCCACCATACATGGCGCTAAAAGTCTACAATGCCAAATGATAAATTGTCAGAGAATATCCTCATCGAGATTTACACAAGCGTTTCGCGTGCCACAGCTTCCACAAACGAGAATGGAACATCGTGTCATGACTTACATTACTGAGAACAGTAAAACTATTCAGAATAAAGGTTGCAGCTGGCCCTGTGTTGGGGCCCTGCATGCACTTACGAGTTACACTGCACCCATTATCGGACGCCAAGAGATGACAGTGCATGTCCTCCGGCCCGTCAAAGAAGATACTGGTGACGCGGGAGAAGTGCTTATCTTTGCCACCGACCGACTTGTAATAGCGTATTGCTGCATCCCAGGCTTCTTCCGAACAGACCGCTTTCCACCTCCAAGCATCATCATCGGAATAGGGCGCACCAGGAGATTGGCAGTGTTTGCTCCTCCAGCACTCCTTGTTAGAGTCGCCCGGCGTGAACGAGGCAAGATCAACGGCCCAGTCAGTGGTGCCAGCAAAATTCAGCCCTGCCCACTTTGCCTTGCGCGCCGCTTTGTTACTGTCGTCCATGTAAGCGACCCACTGGGTATCGTCATACACAAGAATCTGACTCTCCGTATTGTCAGTGAAGAGCTGGACCCCGGCGGCGGCACGTTTGCCCCCCACGCTTCCAGATCGGATGATCTCATCAATCTCAGCGTTGGAGATGTAGCCGTTGGTGTCGGTGCAACGCCCCTTTTTGGCGGATGAGGCTGGCCCGGTAAAGCCACACTGCGGACCTATGCAGCCAGCCTTGGTCATTTGAAACGACCGGCCATACGAGGACATGCCGACGACGACCTTGTGTGAGGGAACGCCAGCCTTTGTGATCATAGCAAGCGAGTTGATCGTCTCCGTCATGTTAACGTGGGAGCGTAGGCAACTCACACCCCCACAGCCTGGCTGAGCCCACTTGTTGTTGTAATCCCACTGGCCATGCAGATCGTATGTCATGTAGACAATATAATCAACAACCTTGGATATCTCCTCAATGGGGAAGTTTTGGAGGTACCAGTAAGATGCTAAAGAGAGAGACCATATATCAGCAAGGGATTCTCAAGTGACTGCAAGTAGAGGTGGTTGTTGGTAGCATACCGGGTGCTGCAATGGAAATAGTTCTGCTCGTGCCCAGTCTGAAGCGAAGGTTCTGCAAGAGCGCAACGTACGCCTTTCCGTCAAAGGGATCAGACTTTGGAATCCCAGGGATATCCTGAGCACCTGGGTACTCTGTTGCATTATTAGCACTCTTCTTTTGAAGTTGAGGGGGTTTGGGGGGCCGAAGCCGTGTGTATATGGACTCGGTAAACTCACCCCAATCCAGATCAATGCCGTCCATATCGTTCGAACTATCCAAAAACTTCATGTCAGCCAAACTCATAAAACAATACTGAGAGAAGCTATGGATTGTCAGCTTCCCTTGCTGGATGGGTATTCCTACATGATGAAATTCGCCAAGTTTGCAGCTAGTTGGTTTCGGTTTTCTGGCTTGACACCTTCTCGGAAAATCCAATAACTAGTTGGTTTCGTTGACGCATCCCAGCCGCCAAATGCAGCGACCTTGTGAAAGCCTTTCATGGCTTTGAACTTGTTCCACTGATCCTGAACCTTGGCGGTCGAGACTTGGAAACCCTCCGTCACATCGACAAAGGCGAAGTGGATGTGACTGATGGACTTGCTCATCTGTGTGACGTCCATGTTCAGACAGCCGCGGTTGTAATTGAAAGCCTCAAAGTAACCGAGCGTCATTTATCTGGATGGGCCTACCCCATTGTTCACAATCTTCATGCCGCAATTGGAAATGCACCCATTTTGCCCAGGCTTGGAGGTGCCGGGAGGCCCAAGGGTGGATTCGGTGCAAAACTCCTCCGTAGTACCACACTGGCCCCAAACATTGCAGCAAGCCTTCAACGGGCATGGATTCAGGCTTGCCATTGACGTGCCCTTGGCTGGTTTCTTGGTGCCCGGCACTTGGGGGCCGCACTTGGCGTTGGCAACCGGTGCCGGCATCGGGGGGTCGCCGGAACTCAGACAGAGAAGCATGTCTGGCCAGAGGCTACTACAGCCAGCAAATCCCCACGTCTTTTGGTTGAGCGTGGCGATGTCTGCGTCCTTGAGGTTGTGGGCGGCTGCAATCTTGGAGCAGCTATCCTGGGAGACCACTTTGTACGAAAAGCAGGAGCCGTCGGCATTTGGCTTGGGCCGCATGTCTGGCAGAGTGCCAGAGGAGCAGCAGACCCATTGTCCAGGCTTCAACGATGAGCAAAAGTCCTTTTGCGGATGTAGCTTGGTGAACTCGGCGGGCGCAATCTTGCATTTCGTAGCCAGCGATGCGCAACTGTCTCCAGAGACCACCTGCGTCACTTTGCAGTCGGCTCGGCGGCCCAACTGGTGCCTTGGATCAGCAGTGGCGCCGACAGTGGTGGTGCTATTTTTGCCGCCGATGCCATTGCCATTGCCCGCGGTGCTGTTCTGTTGTTGTCCAGGCAGGACGGCGTCGTCGAGGTAGGCAATGTCCATGGTCACGGCTTTAGTGGGGCCGTCAACGTCCGAGACGCACCGGCTGTCCGCCCAGCGACTTACAAACCCCTGCACTGCAAACACGGAGTCCAGGCCGCCACGGCCGTCCGCCACGACGCCCGCCACCGAATCGGCGTTTCGTCCATCTCCGCACAGCTGGAAGAGAACAGTCTGGGATAGATCCTTCCCTTCGGTCAGGTGTTGTTGCAGTCTCTGCATCAGAGTTGCAGCAATACTTTGCTTTTGTACATCGCCGCCGACGTATACGCCAACGACCGAGTCGCCGTGCTTGGCAAAGTAGATGGTTTTGTTGGTGTCTGTGTTGGGTACATCGAGGTATTTGGCTTGCAGCTCTCTGATGGCAACGGACGCATCGTTGGCAAAGCTGGAAAGCTTGTTCTTGGCTGACGATTGGACGAAACTGACGTTGGACTGCTTGTGGAAGCCACCTCCTTCGACTTCTCTTCCATTAATCGTGGCCACGAGACTCTGGGCTTCATCGCCGCGGGATGAAAGGCAGGCTTGGAAGACTGAGTGGGCGTTGGGGTCGGAGAGAGGAACAAATAGAGGAAGGTTGATCAGCATAGTGTCGTTTTTGCACCACTTGAGGTCATTGTTGCTAACAAAACGTGTCCAGTTGCCTGTATTCGGTCCCGCCACCGAACACAATTCTGGACATTCGTAAAGACCAGCTCTCCTGAAGAGTTCAGTTTCACTTGCCAGCACACCTCCCAGGATGGTGAACCCAAGGGCTGCCGTTGAAACTGCTGGTCTAGGTAACATCGTGATGAGCTCTGAAGCTCTAAGAGTCACCGGACTTGCTGAAGATTCTTAAGGGTATCCCCGTGCAATGATGGGGAAACAGAAAGAACGAAAGAAAGACAGAGGTTATTTGACTAATGTAGTGCTTTCCATCACGACAGAGGTTGACGATGATTATATGCTACCTGGTCTTCAAGCTGTCGGTTTTCACCCACCCGGCCCTGTCCTCCCCTCTTGGAAGTTTTAGAGCCGATAGCATGTTCTGGTCTCAAGCAATCTTAGCTCGGCCCAAGGCCACAGGAGAGGCCATATTCTACTACGTATTACTCCTTACTTACTAAAACGACGGTTCTCGGCGGGATTGACGACCAACACGCACTCCACAAATCTGCAGGTGTTTCGTGCTGTGACCTTGATCCAAGCCACGCCCCAACGTTGCATACATGCCCACATGCAAAATGTCAGAGTTTATTTTGGTAGTCTAACAGCTTTTTGAGGCTCTTCTAGACCCTTCAATCCTAATATGGTGAATGTCTGTCTGACTCGGGCCAAGTAGCCACACTGTCCGAGGCTCTGACCCCTGCAGCATGTTCAAAACCAACGACCAACAACAGATACTACTTTGGGAGCTGCAGAAATCATTAGTTTATCTATAATCGCATCGCACTTATTCTCATTTTAGCTTGCATGCGATATTTATTTACATGCCCACACAGTGCTATCCCGTTGTCTTACAGTTTTGACTCCTATTTCGCCCACCAACGCCGCAATGTCCGTCAACAATACTTTGCATCCTACATGCAGTTCGGAGCTGTTGGTCATCCTCGGCCAGTAATACTTGCATGCAGTAGATTATACAAAGGAACCATCTAGGTAGTATTACAATTCTGCAGCGGGCGTTTAATCGCAGGATACACCTTGACTCGGTCAAATGGGGTTCAATGACCAAATGACCAAATGACCAATCTTAACAGCTTCGTCGCAGCACGTGGCTTTGCATATGTGAAAGTTCGGATACAAATGCATACACATAATGAAAAATAATCTTCATGGTCGAGAACCAACTGCGGTCATCCGGAACAGAATCCCGGTGATACGGCGGCGTTCTAGATCTCTATTTCCTTCGGTATCTCCTGGCAAAAGTTCTCGGTGATACTTTACTTGATATTCAAAGCTGATATTCGAGTGGAGTAATCAACTCACAAGGGTTTTAGGTAGCAAAACCCAAGCCGCCTCATCAAAGTCTTGCAGATTTTTTTTCTCGGACTCGAAAAGAGAAAACTAGGCGGGCTACACACCAGCAGAGACATATCCCAACAGCTCCTCTTTACCAATCTGTGAGTTATTTCGTCCTCCCTCCAAAATTGAGAAGTCTCAGACTGCTTCTGGCAACAAAACTTATCATCTTCATCTGTTGTTCTCCTTTTCTCTCCATCTAGACATCGTTATCCTCCTAGCTTCCAATATGTGGTCCTCAGTTACCAGAGTTGCTTTCATAGCATACGTTTCCGTTGGTGTCGTCGCTGGGACGGTTCCTGCCTATGACTACGATCCCAAGACTCCTAAGAACTGTAACTACTGGTATGACAACGATGGAGCATACCCGTGTATGGCAATTCCATCTGTGGCAAAGATTACTCGTGAGCAGTATTTGGAGTGGGTAAGTGATTTTCTCCATGTCGATCCTGTGGCATGGATAGCTCTTTTGTTAGAAAAAGACATCTAACAATTAATAAATTCACAGAATCCATCACTCGACAAAGATACTTGTGAGCCTTTCAACACAAAACAGTCATACTGCACTGGTGTTTGTGAAAAGAATTGCCCTAGCAGCACCATCACCACCACCACGCGTCCAACGACTACGGCAACAACTACTTTGACTACCACCTCGACCACTGAGCCTCCCGTAAACACTCCAACACCAACACAAGATGGAATGGTCAAAGGATGCAAAGTGTTCACTTTTGTGACGAAGAACTCAGTCTGTAAGGACATTGCCAACCAGTATGGCATCGACGTGCCTCTCCTGGTTTCATGGAATCCGGCATTCAAGAGTGATTGCTCGGGTCTAAAGCCTGCCCACTATGCCTGTGTTGGACTTACCAGCCCCACCAAAGACGCTGTCCTTGATGACTTCGAAGATGGGAAAATGGACAGATGGACGGTTTATGGTGGCTCCTACAATGCAGGATCCAAGGCCCTCGTGGCTGGCAGCTCAAATGGTGGCAAGGCACTTTTGGGAACCAAGTTTGAAGATTTCATCTTTGAGGCTGATATCACTATTCCAACTGCTTCATCCGGGAATGCTGGTCTGGTCTTCCGTGTCTCAAAGCCTGGCATTGGTGCGGATGCATATAGTGGTTATTATGCTGGTATTAGTACCAAGGACGGCATCACTCTTGGTCTTGCTGGCGGGGGGTGGAAACAGCTTCGAAACGTGGCAGGTGGTGTCCAGCCTGGAAGAGTCTACCATATGAAGGTGATGGCGAAAGGGGAGTCACTCTCTATCTATGTTGATGATATGAGGGTGCCGGTAATTGATCTGAATAACAAAACATATGGAAGCGGTGCAAATGGTGTACGGGTGTATCAGACAGGCGCAACTTTTGACAACATCGAGATATATCAACTTTAGATAGTCACTCAGCCAAGCCAACTCTAGACGTTCTCCTATAACCCTGGGAGAAATTCCACAGCTCTGGCAGCTGGCATTGATATATACTTGATCACCAATTCTACCATCCATCTAGTATCATCATGATCGCCACATTCAAGCAAGATGTGAACATACCTACCTAATTACAACCTCCATACAACCTGTCTTGGTAAAGCATCATTGCCCAAAGCCACGTTAAGTCACAAGCATCATCTCTTTGTCTGTCTAAACAAACTTGAACATCCAACTTCATGGTAGTTGAGACGGCTGTATTATAAATGGCTTGGATTGTCCAGAACAAAACATAAGTTTAGTCCAGCCGGGAATTTTACCAAATGGAATGGTAAATTAAAATGTAAAATAGAATCGGTAGTGTACTTACATTGCGCATTGTTGCCAACAAAACTAGATTTTAGGCTTTAGAGAAGTAGTGCCTTCCTATTTATTTCCGCTCAAATCAATAGCTTCAGCCTATAGGAGTTCGTTTCGCGACCCGAAAATAAAAAACCCTACAATGAAAACTATCTGGACTATAACTTTTATCTATTTAAACTACCATTGGTGTATCCTATGCTGGCAGATGCTCCCCCACGCCAATTATAGAATCAGTCTCAACTCTAGGGTAGTCCAAGTCTCGTAAAATACACTGCGACCCCGAAATACTATGGCTTAGTCAAGATGCAACCATCAGGCAAACAAACTATAACTACTATGCTGTTTATTGCGTCTGCCTGTACCAAATTACGCAACACTTTATTCTCCTTTTGACTTGAGACGGATTGGCAAGTTCCTAGACAGCTGTTGATTGAAACCAACCAACTGGGGTGCACCGCAAATTTGTGTGCGCAGTGCAAAACGTCGGTGCATAGATAAAGCTCCGGCGCTGTCCCTGAACTCCTGGAATTTTTCAATGTGATATCGCAGATCCTGATTACCCGAAGGGTTAATTACCGTGAGACTAAAATGAGGGTTTTCGGTGACAAAATTAAGATGAAGCCCTAGGCTAACACTCACTAGAGTAGACTCTAGAGGTATTAATGTGCAATCCATGTACTGTATCAGAAGTTCGGGGCCGTCGAGCCGTCAAGGGCCGTCCCTCGTCGGAAATGTCAACAATTGACTCCGATATCTGCTCTTTCGACAGTGAAGGGATCCATAGTTTCTTTCACAGCTTCCTTTTTGCAGTGATTACTACTCGGAGGCCAAAGCGCTTCAATAATCACGACAACCATGTCTCGCAGAGTGGGTATAGTAATCATGACGTTGCTGAAGAATACCCCGGAATCCGCCCCCGCCATGGCTTGTCCATGTGTTCCATGACAACAATGCTGGTGTGCTCAGCTCGTGCTAATAAACGTGTCTTCTGATGAGCTGCAGGACAAGGGCCCGAGACTTGTCGAAAGAGTGAACTGATAAATGACCACGAACGCATGTTCATGCTGTTTAGCCTTGCCGAGGATTCCTACAACATCCTTCGGCCACAGCCGCTTGGTAATGAACGGGTCCAAGCATTCCCAGACTCCCCCACCATGCTCTCGCTTCCGTCGCTCTTTTAATGCATCCCCTGCAGATAGCTACTCCATCGCTGCTATGCAACGCTATCTGATGTTGGTTGCAGATGCATGAAAGAACGCGTACTTAGCAGGCTGCCCTGGCTTCGGTTGCATTTCGCAGCATGGAATAGATACCCGCCCTTCCGCAACTGGACTTCTTCTCCAGGCCCCGCCGGCCGAGACGGGAAACACCATTCTGCTTGGGGGCTGTTCCGAGATGCACGCGGTTGGCGCGCTCGCCGCACCGCAGCCGTCTCTCCCGAACTGGGCATTGGGAATATCGAATTGTCACCTAAATCCGGCTTGGAAGTCCCAGTCACTCCTTTTATTGGTTCCCAAACGAGAACCCTGCCATGTTGCGGCCGTTACTTCTCGTGTGTCTCTGCTGAATAGAGATCCAGCTCTTGAGGGGTTGATCGGCATTGATAAACCGGCAAAGCCCTCAAGTTGCTTGCCGCACTTCTTGTGTGTCTTCTTTTCTTATTGTGCTTGCTTCTCGCTGACCCTCACACCCCTTTTCGTCTTGCCTTTGCTTTGCTGCGGTGCGACGCTGTCGAGCCCACCAACCATTTCTTCTCATTGGCGATCGTTCCTTGATATTGCTCTGCTCAAAGTTGTTTCACACAGATCGTCCGGCCCGGCATGTTTCACCCAGCTGCGGGAATAGTCAGGCTACTCCTGCTGGTCTTTGTAATTGGCAGCCAAGCACAGGAGCACAGTGCGGCGCCAGCGTCTGCGACAACTGGGACTAAACAGGTAAGCAGATGAAGCTACTGAGAGGATCTCATTTTCCCAGAGACCCAGAGTACCAGTGTACTTGATTGAAGAAAAAACCTGGCACGCCCTCTTTCTGGGCAGGGAGGGAGGAGAGGGGAAACAAAGCTGGGTTGAGAGAACAAACAGCGAGCTGCTGAGCTGAGTCCTTGTTGAGCCTCCAAAATGCCCAAGACAGCCAAGACGGCCAAAATGGGCAGCCGCCACTCTATGCTGCTGCTCCATGCTGGTCGGCGACCCTCAGCGCCCGTTCGCTCAGCGTCCCCCAAAGTCACAGCAGTCACAGCCCCAGCCACAGCTCCTCTCTCCACCACCTCTTCCACAGCATCTCCCCCAAGTTCCCCAACCCTCGTCGCAAAAGCAATTCACGATGATCTTGGTACAAGTGCTGACCGGAGCTCCATCCAATCCAACCAGTGCGATGCCCTCATTGCTGCAGGCCTGGGCACACAGCTCCTGCTTCCAGGTGACGCCGCCTACGAGCCCAGAGTCAATTCGTGGTGGTCGGCGACGTCGCGGCTGAGGCCGTGGTGCATCGTCCAGCCGCGCACCACCAAGGATGTGTCAAAGGCTCTCCGGGCATTGAGTGAACTCGGCACGGGTGGCTTCGCCGTCCGAAGTGGAGGCCACAGTCATTGGGCTGGCGGCAGCAATATCGACAATGGAGTCACTATTGACCTGATGCATTTCAACACCACGACCTACAACCCGAAGACGAAGACGGCATCACTCGGGCCCGCTCAGAGGTGGGGTGATGTCTTCAAGACCCTTGAGGCCAAGGGTGTCATGGTGGCCGGTGGCCGTGACGGCAACGTTGGTGTAGGCGGCCTTGTTACTGGCGGAGGAAACTCGTATTACACTGGGCGGCAAGGCTTTGCGTGTGATAATGTTGTCAACGCCGAAGTGGTCCTTGCAAACGGCCGTGTTGTTGATGCCAACGCCCACTCCAACAGGGATCTGTGGAAGGCCCTCAAGGGCGGATCGGGCAACTTTGGTATTGTCACCCGCATCGACATGGAGGCTTTCCCTGCAGGCCAGCTTTGGGGAGGCATTCGCGCCTCGGACAAGTCTGAGACGCCGGCACTTGTCAAGTCTCTCATCGACTTTACCAACAACAATCACAAGAGCCCTGAGGCGGCCTACATCATCAACTTTACCTACCAGCCGTCCATCTCCCCTGATGTTGTCGTTGCCCAAGTCCTGGTCGATACAGAAGGCGTTGAGAATGCGCCCATGTTCAAAGAAATCCAACAGATTCCCGAGTTGTTCAATGATCTTAAGAAGAGACCGATGAGCGGAGTCGCAAATGATTATCTCCTGCCATCCGGCAAACGGTATGTAGAAACCGACTTTGGTGTGGCCCGCATCCGATTCCGCTCGTGTTCCATGTAACTGATGAGATGTCAACTTTTAGCAATGTTTGGTTTACCTTGACTTTCAAGAATGATGCCAGAGTTGTGCAAAAGGCTGCCGACTTGCACGAGGCCTTCGTCGCCGACCTACTGGAGATTGTTCCAGCTGACGATCTAGTCACCCAAAGTCTTTTCCAACCTGTGCCAAGACTATTCTCCAAGATTGGCCTCGAAAAGGGCGGAAATGTCATGGGTCTCGATCGCTTTTCGGGCAATGCACTGTTGTGGCTATGTGCTGTGGCCGTTGAAACGCCCGAGCATGAGGCTATCGTGCACCGAAAAGCAGCCGCTATGACAGCCACACTGGAACGCTACGCAAAATCACTTGATTCTCTTTTGCCCTGGCAGTACCTCAACTACGCAGACCCAAGCCAAAATCCTCTCAAGAGCTACGGCTCTCACAACCTTGACTTCCTTCGAGCGGTATCATCCAAGTACGACCCGACTGGTGTCTTTCAGCGTATGGTTCCGGGCAGCTTTAAGCTTTCCAGGGCATGATAGAGCCTTGATTTCTCTAGGTTAATGATTCCTGTTAGCAGCTTAGAATAAGGGATTGGAGATGGGTTGATTTTTTCTTTCTTTCTGGCGTTGGTGGGAAGCTTTAGTTGTTGCTAGGTGGTGTCATACTATCTACGGATAACGGTGCAATGATTGAACGGACGATATCTGGGCTGGCATTTTAACATACAAATCTGTTGAACATACGAATAGCTGAATGAGGATATGGTAGGAGGGGGGGACAATCTCACGTGGCCAGCATATAATGACGATGCAACTACATACTTGACGTTTCTAATTTTCAATAACAAAATTGAATCATGCACTCTCTAATTGTTTGAAGTCTATCTTTGCAACAAAGCTATCCAGCGCCACCTCATTAGGCACTCGGCACAAACGTCATTCCCTTTCCTGGTGAGATTTGCGGACCCCGCCATCCCAAGTCCCACTCACTCCAAGCTCGCTCCTGTTTACCTACCCCACCATCTCCAGCTTCCAATCGGCCATCGTCATCACATAACCAAACACAAGACAACACCGATTACCAAACTGCAACCAACCCGCTCTCGCCACAATGCCTTCTGATCTAGATGCCCTCCTCGACATGGGCTTTGAGAAAGCCCGTGCAGAAATCGCCGTCAAGAAGAGCGGAGGACGTGAGTCTTGCAGCTCTTCCAATTTTCCCCTTCCCTCCCTCTCATTATCCGTGCGTTTGTTCCCTCATTGACCGAGCTATTCACTTCACATGTAGTTCAAGGGGCACTGCAATGGCTTGAGGACAATCAAGACAAGTCACTGGAGGCTATCGTCGCTGCAGCGGAAGCGAGCAAAGACGACGAGGATGATGACGCCGATACCAAGGCTCAGATCTCGGAGCTTGAGACAGGCGAGAAGCCAAAGTCGCTGATCTGCAACGATTGCGGCAAACGCTTCAGGAACCATGATCTGGCTAGCTATCATGCCACAAAGACGTATGTAAAATGTATCGCTCTGCCCTTTCGTTTCATTCTCTTATGCCAAGAGGGTGCGCGGAGGCACGGCTTCTGGGACCACCATATGTGTTTGCTTTTGAGGGGCTAATGAATGAAAACCTCGTGGGGTTGGCTCTTATTTTACAGTGAGCACACAGACTTCTCAGAATCAACAGAGGAAATTGCTCCTCTTACGGCAGAGGAGAAGGCGGCTAAGCTGTCCGAACTACGAGAACGGTTGGCGGCCAAAAGGGCAGTCCAGTCAGACCAGGACAAGGAGGACAACAAGCGGAACGAGGTACTGATTATGACCCTTTTCATCCCTCTCTACCATCTCTATTATGGTCCATTCAATTTTGGATATCTTTTGCCGCCTGTCTAATCCTGAAACCTCCTTAGAAAATTCGCCAAAAAGCTACCAGGGAAACTCGGGATCTCAAGGAGGAGTTAGCGCGCAAGGAGCAGATCAAAGAAGCTGAGAAGAAGCGTCAGGAAAAGGCCGAAGAGATCGAGGCTAAAAAGCGGATTAAAGCCAAGATTGAAGAGGACAAGGCCGAGCGCAAACGCAAGGCAGAGCTGGCTAAAGCTGTGCGCGAGGGTCGGGCGCCTGAAGCTGAGAGCAGCACCGCTGCTCCTGCTGCTCCTGCTGCCGCGGCCCCCAGACCTAAAGCGAACCACAACGAGGCAAAGCTCAAGCTGCAGACAGCTGACGGCAACATCATGAAGACGCTACCGGCGGAGACAACATTGTTTGAGGTTGCACAGCTGGTGGAGAGTGAGACTGGGAAGCCGGTCACAAGCTTCATGACTACTTTCCCGAGACACATCTTCGAGGGAGATGTGGATATGTCAAAGACGCTCAAGGAGGCGGGGCTGGTGCCTTCATCAGTCCTCATCATCAAGTGAAGGATGACAAGGGGGGCTAAGTAAATACACGTAGAATCAGAGTACGATGTTATGGGCATTGGCGTTGGGCTCAAAGCATTTTCTCGGCAGTAGGCAGATTTACACGAATTAATCAAAATAGAGACACATCGGTTGGCAAGATGCAAGCGCAAGGGTCATCAGTCACCCAGGACAACCAGCTGAGCGCATCCTCACATCAAAGAGCCCCCCCTCCCCCCCCCCCCGTTCTCTAAAAAGCATGTCACGAAAGCATTAGAACCGGGAAGATCAAACGTGGCAGATTTCTTTTATTTCCAGAGCCGTTTAACTGACTCGTTGCCCCCCCAGCGTGAACTCCGTCGTTGAGAGCATTCATCATATCATCCGTATGAAAAGATGCTACTCTGTCTAGGGCGCAGGATATCATGCCCTCTCCATCCTGTATGATCGATCGATTGCGTGAACCCCGAAGCCATGCAGTTGAAGTACAAAGAAGCAAGAAAACAGTCGTCGTCGCGGTTTGGTAATTTAGTCGAAGAGACCGAATCCCATGTCCTCGTCGGACTCCTCCTTCTCTGTGTTGGGTTACAGTGGTTAGCGGAACTGCAACATGCGCAATAGTAGCAGCAATCTGCGTTCGGGGGGAGCAGAAGCTCTCTTTTTGACTTACCCTCCTCCTTCTCCTCAACAGCGGCCTCGGCGGCAGCACCACCAGCAGCAGCGGCGCCACCGGCAGCGGGGGCAGCGGCACCACCTCCGGATCCGACGTTTACGAGCAGATCCTTGATGTCCTTGCCCTCCAGAGCCTGTGCAATCGCAAAAAAGTCTCGTCAGCAATCGAACATGTTTTTTTGGTCCCGCTCTCGAAATTTCATGACGCAATTTCATCGTGGGGTGGAATCCTCAATGCTGTCTGGTTCGTACCTTGGCGAAGATGGAAGTCCAGATGGGCTCAACCTCGACCTTAGCGGCGGTGATGAGAGCCTGGAGCTTGTCGGCCTAAATTGTAGAGAAAAAAGTATGCGTTAGCAATGCCATCGCAAGAATAAAAATTCAGTGTGCGCGGGGCAATATCGCCCAAATCTCGAAGAATGTTGGAAATATCTAATGCGGTCGGCGCGACGGGGAATTTTTGGAGGAGAAACTCACGGAGATCTCAACGCCATCGTCGGCGAGGATCAGGGCCGCGTAGGAGGAAGCGAGCTCGGCGGTAGACATTGTGACTGAGTTGTCTCGGGTGCAGGTTGATGATGTCGAGGTCTGCACGAGGTGGATGTGGTTTGGACAATTACAGTATATCACCGGGAAGCGAGACTGACTGGGCCACACAAAATTACCCTGGCTCTGAATTTCGTATGGAGGGCTTGAAGACCTAAAGTGGGAAGGGTAAAATTGTTTTTCCGCCACCGCTGTTCCTTGTCAGCCGAGCTGGGCGAGGCTCCAGTGCTGATTGGCTAGAGACACTATGACCAATCATGAGCCTTGACCTGGCGCAGACCACTTTTGCGATCGTCACTTCTGGATTGTCCAGACTGCTTACAGCCAAGGCAGGCTGGAAAAGTCACCCCACCTTCTTTTAAGGTTCCCCACCAAGACACGCTTGCCGACAGTGAGCCTCTTTCATCACATTACTCGTCGCAATCAACATTACGTATCAAGCCGTAGATCCCTCAGCAAAATCTTAATCGCAGACCACTACACAGTAGTTTTTATCTATGCAACCATCTAAAATCTTCCTAAACTGCCGCCGCGCACAATCCCGAACACTGCCCACAACCAACAACAACCCCCAAGTCCAACCTGGGTGATTCGATCGCAGCGCATCCAACAGTCGAAGCTCAGCACGTTGAGATTCTCTCCAACCAGCAACCCCGCGCGAACGACTGGAGCTAGCTATCCCCAACATCATTAGGCGCCATCGCACTTGGTTGATATTTTTATGTCGCCACCTAACTCAAACTTTGCCGTAAAGCAGTTTTTGATCTAATTTCATCTTCAATCGCATCCGTCTGTTTGATATAGCGTCCGGTTATAAGAGGCTCAGAAGCCAAGATGGATACACCAGCCATTCCGTTACCCCGGGACGCCCGGGAGCAGGCCATCCTTGAGCGGTTGACTGTCATCCGAGACAAGCTTTTGCTGCTGAAGCAGGACAGAACAACTTATATCCGCAGCCAAGACATCATTCCCCTCTATGACGAGACAATTGAGCAGGTCAAGGAACTTGGCGACGTTCGCGCCGAGACAGGGAACAAAGAAGAAAATAGGCGTATGTTTATTTTGCCCCAGCGCATTTATTTAATAGAGAGCTATGCAGCTAATGGGATTTAAAGTGGATAAGGTGTTGGAAGGCTGTTTCCAGTTACTCTCACTCTTTTATCTGACAATCGGCCGAAACAATGAAACACCTGCAAATTATGCCTTGACTTCAACCATTAAGCGGCTCTTGGACCACCTTACCGAGGCTGATCTTTACTCAGCAAAGGACCTAGAGAGCATTCGGGCAACGCTGAACAGTCTGTCCGAAAGCATCAATCATGCATCGACAGGCGAGAGCAAGGCCGAGAATTCGCCCTACTTGCTCAGGCTATTATCCAATCGGGTAGAGAAATGCCAGGCGGTATTGCAGAATCTACAACAGAGACTGGGCCGCATTGGAGAGCCGCTCCTTGCAACCCATGAGAAACTGATATCTATACTGCGGTCCATCTCCCTAGCTAACACAAAGGCTAAGGTGAGATTCTAGTAATTTATCCCTGCTCTTAGAAAGGATGTTAACTCAATCATGAACTAGTTTCCTGCTATTGAAGTACAGAAGCTTCAAAAACAACTGCTCGAGGTCGGAGAGCAACGCAAGGATGGCAAATTCACTGCCGAGGATGGCACTGAACCTGCAGGTGGTAATGAGATTTGCGAGTTGTACCAGCGCTGCTTCAAGTGGTCAGAACTTGTCTTAGAGCGGTAAGTAAACACGGGTACTAGGATCAACACATCATCTAACAACATTCTAGAAGAGGAGATGTGCCAGAGTCATTCCGGCCAACTTACAACACCCTAGTCAGTATCAGAAATGATTTAGAGAAGCTGTCCCTGACTCAAGCATGGTCTCTTCGTGAGACTGATCTGTACGACTTCCAGCGCCAGCTCGACAAGATCGATGAGAGTCGACAAGAAGGCAACTTTTCCGATGACAGGGGGCGACCTGCAGACTTGTGGACACAGCGGACGATGTTGTATCTCATCAGGCGGAGTTATGCATACATTTATTCTTTCATCTTAGCCTCGGAGCCTGTTTCGGAAGCACTTCTTCCCATCTATAACCAGCTTCAGACCCTGAAGCGGTGCCTCGTTGAAGTGAGGAATAGCGGCGGAGTTTCGTCAGTTCGAGAACTCTACCCGTACAGCATGAAAGTCAGTCATTTCGTGATACACCTATTGGAAACTTTCACCTTACTGATAGCGATTATAGCTTAACTCCCTTGACAACATGAGGGTTGACGGTAAATTTGTCGTCAATGGTGATGTCCCCGAGGGTCAGGGTAGCGTTAGTGAGCTGCTAGCAGAATGCTTTGATCTTAATTATGATTTGCGGATTGCAGCTGAGGAAGGGTCAGCTGCAGGCAGCGACTGAGTCGCGAAGAGCCTGGTTTAACTGTAAAAGGCTAGATAGGGCGGCCCAGTCTCTTCAGTGTTGAGGCTGAAGGTTTGCCTTATCCTTTTTGTTCTATCCATCAAATCTTCTTTGTTACTTGATATTGCCTTACACAGGTCGTGGCAAATATCGTCCTGGGGGCATGTGTTCAACAAATGAACTCTCTTTGAGGGTTGGCGTTTGCGTTGGTTCGGTTGAGAGGGGCCTCTCGGAACCTCTTAAGACTTGTTAGCTTTGCGGCAATAGTGTTAGGTCGGCTCAGTCGACCCAACAATGACACATGGGAGATTTTGAATCCCATACTGATGATGTGTTGATACATATCACTATATTTGGGAGTTTTGAATAGTAAACTGTTTATTGCTTAAGTCTCTTTAATTAAGTCTTCTGCCCACTATGGTTCTCTAAAAGCGCATTTAAAGGGGAAGATTTGGGCCTATCCGTGACCGTCAGCCTCATGGACTAGATAGGTACTTCATAACGAGAAGTCAAGTTCTTACCTTTTCGACATCCCACACACCAGATGTGCTGTAAATGTCACGCTTCAGCAGCTGAACCACCTCCTCCTTGGACTCTGCCACACAGACCAAGGTGCTACCGAAGAAGTCGAGGCTTGAAACCTCATCATCTTTAGGGACATCATTGAGAATGGCGCCTATATGTTAAAGTGGTGAGTATTAGACCGATATTTCGTTTATCTGGAGAAGCTCAAATTTGTCTCACCTCCCATTTTGAAGACGCCAGCCTCGACCAGAGGAGGAAATCCAGCGAAATGTTGCCTGATCAGACGCGAGATTGCTGCACATTAGCCATGTTCTCCGCTATCGGAGGACACTGCAACAACTAAACAAGAAACATGATAAAGGGGGGGGGGGGGGGTTTCACTCACGGCCTAACCTCGAGGCGCTTCTCTCTCACGCCAGGCTTATCTGGGACAACGACGAGGAACTCGAACTTGCGGGCGGTGGAAGCGGCCATGGTGCGGAACTGGTGTTGGGCTGTTGCGATACGGGGGAAAGCTGGGGCGAAACGCGGGAGGATATGTCGGGAGGCCATTTGGAGGCGTGTGAGGGGAAAGCGGTTGGGGTCGGGTTCGGGGTTGGAGGCAAAGGGGGGGCGGATTCTACGGATCTATCCAGTGATTATAAGTTGTAGGCAAGGTAGGTTTGTAGGGTGGCATCGAGACCTGGAGATGCTGCAGAAGCTTGTCGGTTGGAGTCTGCAGAGGTCGAGGGCGCGCCTTTGGGTGGGGCAGCTCCATGTCAATATCAAAGGATGCAACATCTGTACATGAGCCGATAGATATTATAGTCTGGATGATGCTTTTGTTCCTAAACGAACCATAAAACTAAGATAAGATAATTACACCAACTCGTAATTGGCTTATTCAATCTGAATTTAATAGTTAGGTGGAGTTGGGCCGAGAAGCCAGCTGCTGTTCAACAGGTAGCGAAGCACTTTACACCAAAGTTGTAGCAAGGTATTCTAGGTTAGTACTAGTAGGTACTAAGTCAGAAGCAATTGGTGTTGCTGGGGCGTATGCGTGTGTGTCTCCAAGAACTGACTGGCACCACGGTAGATAACCAAGGTACACCACTGCAAGCACTAGGCGCTTAGGTACCTCTCTACGCAGGCCATGGATGATGGACATTCTATAGTACGAGGAAGACATTCGGCTCTTACAACCGTTGCGAAGAGCTGATCTCGAAAGCCAAACACATCAACATAACTGGTTTCAATACTCAATGGATCCATTACGGGTAACTTAGCTATTCTTAAGGGCCATTGTTTGACGTCCACAGCTTTGTGTGTAGATCTTGAGACGTCAACGGCGCCCCCCGCCGCCTGTTATCTACCATGGATTGATGGATAGGTATGTACGTCATGCGGGCCCATGGGTACGGATCATGGAAAACAAAAAGGGTCGCCCAGCACCGTCTCACCTCCCATCCTCAGCTCAACTAAGAAATCCTTTTGGGGTTCAAAGTAGAAGATCTCTCACGTCTTGGAAAACTTGCATTCGGCACTCGCAAAAACGAACAACAGAAAAGGGAAACCCCAAATGGCGCACAAAGTGCAGCACGACAGAGACCGTCGGGTCTACGCCATCCTCTATCGGGACGACGACACTGTCGTCATTCTCGGCCTATACGCAGAGCTGCAAGACGCCAACGAGGAATGCGTGCACCATGCCAAAGAGCAGGGAATTGATCTCATACGTGAATACCCAACCTGGGGTCCTGCGAAAGACCGTGTCATCCCCATTGAGCCCGCGCGATGGGACGCCGCCGGTGGTGCTGTATCGTGCTGGGTTGAGAGTCATATCGTGATACCCCCCAGGATCATCGCACCAGCAGCGCTTGAGACGGTCAAAACATGACAACTATATGATTCAGCCTGCTGTGGATGAATAGAGGGCGGTTGTGAGGAATGGCTGTGAATACCGATGCTCAAGCTGGCGGCCATCATCAGACGCAAGGACGGCAAAACGGCATCAGTAACATCATGAAGGCGTATGACGCGCTGAGGGTCTATTGGGGGCAAACTGCTGCTGGTGTTGTTGTTGCACTGACACTGAGCTATGGGTGTTGTGAGAATGACGTATGCAGCATTGGCTGGTTTGGAGAAGGAAGTTGGACAGGTCTCGGGTGCGAAATGAGGTACTGTACCGGTACAGAGTGGGAGTTGGATGGGACATGACCTCTCTCTCTTTCTCATTGCAACCAGTTTCTTCCGGAGACGGCTGCGTTTGAGCTCTGCGAATACGACAATAAAAGAATGTACGAATAGAATACCAAGTGTAGGTAGTTTGAATATCAGTCTGCGAGATCAATTGATCGAATAGAATGCAAACCTTCTGTCCCATGTTTGCCCATGCCACTAGGGCGTGGCTAAAAATGGAGACGTTTAAATAGCGCGCGGCCTGTGGATTTAGCCCTGGAAGGGGCCTTGTGGGGTCTTCTGCAGAAGGGTGCAGCACTGGAGAACCAGTTGCAGCGGCTACAGTTCTTTAGGGGGTGACGGAGCGCTGGGAGCGCTGGAGATTGGTGGGGTCGTGCAGACCAGTAGGCCTCTTCTCAGGCCGCACAGAAGCCACGCAGACGGGAGGGCAGGCAAACTGACCCATCTAGACTGCGCCTCACCTGGCACACTCCAATATCTCGCAGTAACAAGGCCGCGTCTCCCCCCTCTTGATCCCCACGATCATACCAAGCGTCAAGAACGGCCTGCTGCGCTCTGCGTGCCTCTATCCTACATGAATCGATAGGACCGGTACATGGTCTGGTTTTCAGAGATTCTGTCTGCGTCATGGCTGAGGTGGATGCCGCGCCAACCTTTGGTGCTGAGCTGAAGGTGAGTTTTGGAACGATTCCTTGTCCGACAGCGTCGAATGGATGGGGGAAACTCCCATGGCCGACAGAGCTGAGGATGTCGCTAATAGTCAGACAGGATGGCTTCAAGCCGGCAAGTGCCTGGGTCGGCCACGGTATCGCCTGGCTCGACGATATACAGCAGTTCTATCGAGAGCGAGCTGCTGTTGAGAGGGAATACAGCGCAAAGCTTGATGCTCTGGCCAAGAAGTATTTCGAGAAGAAGAACAAGAAGATGTCTCAGTTGAGCGTCGGCGACACACCTACCATGACTCCGGGATCGCTCGAAAGGTATGAATAAACAACCCAACGTCCAAGGGGACCTCGGGATTGATACTGGCAATGCGACAGTGGTCCTATCGCGCGCGCAGCGATTAGAGAAAGAATGCTAACGCTCACGGTTTTTGAATTACAGTGCTTCCCTGACGACTTGGTCCACCCAGCTCACGACACTCGAGTCTCGTGCTAGCGAGCACGATCGCTTTGCCACCAACCTCATATCGCAGGTTGCTGAGCCCCTGAAGTTCTACAGCAGCCGTTTCGAAGAGCTTCGCAAGCGCCATGTCGATTACGCCGAGAAGCTCGAAGCCAACCGGGATAGCTGCTACGCCGACTTGCGCAAGACCAAGGCCAAGTATGACACCACCTGCCAAGACCTCGAGGCGAAGCGCAAAAAGTCCGAGTCTCACTACGACAAAGCCAAAGCCCAAAGCGCTTATCAACAGCAGCTTTTCGACATGAACAACGCCAAAAACACCTATCTCATTGCAATCAACGTCACCAATAGGCAAAAAGAAAAGTACTATCATGAGTACGTTCCGGAGGTCATGGACAGCATGCAGGACCTGAGCGAGTTCCGGACATTGAAACTGAACTTCCTGTGGGGAGTGGCTACTCGTCTGGAAGGGACCCTGTTACAGCAGAGCAACGGAATGATGGACCACCAGGGCCAGGAAATTACAAGAAATCTTCCCTATCTGGACTCAATGATGTATATGCGGCATAATATGGGAGGATTTCAGGAGCCATTGGACAAGGCATTCGAACCAAGCCCGGTTTGGCACGATGACGACCTTATGGTAGTAGATGATACGGCCAAGATCTACCTCCGAAATGTACTCAGCAAATCCAAGTCGCAGCTTGGAGAGCTCCGGAGAGAAGTGGATAAGAAGCGGAAGGATGTCGATGCCTTGAAGCGTGTCAAGGAGCGTGTCCGAGAGGGTACCGAGAAAAAGGACGAAGTGGAAGTAATTCGAACGCTGTTTTACTTACAGGAGGAACTCATCGCAGTGGACCAGCGTCGGTTAACGGCCGAGGTTGAGACGTCCACCATCACCACGGCGGTCGGAGATGTGACGCTAGGGGCAAAGAACCACAACTTCAAGAGTCAAACTTTTAAGATACCCACAAATTGCGATTTATGCGGGGAGCGTATTTGGGGTTTGAGCGCCAAGGGTTTTGACTGCAGAGACTGTGGCTACACATGTCACAGCAAATGCGAGATGAAGGTGCCCGCGGACTGTCCCGGCGAGCAAACCAAGGAAGAGCGGAAAAAGCTTAAGAGTGAGCGGCAGGCTGGCACTAACAAGCTTCTATCGCCCAGTACTGCAGTGCCATCTCATGTCGCCGATGGACCAGATCTCGCCAGGTCTAATACAATGAACTCACTGAGCTCGCGCTCGGTGAAATCCGTACCCAGACCGCAGACTCCTGCTGAAGAGGCACCGGCGGAGGTCGCGCCACGGCCAAGCCTATCAGCTACTAAGAGCACATCATCAACTGCTATCAAGAGAAATAGGGTCGTTGCGCCGCCACCGGCCGCGTACATCACGGATTCAAAAGGTGGCACCAACGGCCACGGTGCCAAAGAGGAAAAAAGGGGCAAGATGATGTACCAGTTCGACGCTAGTGGAGACGGCGAGATATCGGTGGCAGAAGGCAAAGAGGTCTTGTTGCTGGAGCCTGATGGTAAGTCATTCAGCTTTCTTGCGTTATAACCCCTTAGCCTCATTCAACGTGTTAACATCCATTTTTTAGATGGCTCAGGCTGGGTTAAGGTTCGTGATGGCTACAAAGAAGGTCTAGTCCCATCATCGTACGTTGAGTTCACCATCGTTGTGGCCCCGTCGCCGGCCGTAGCTGCGCGCCCACTGTCGACCATTTCTACATCAACAACATCATCAGCTACGCCATCAACGGGTACTGGAGCTCGCAAGAAGGGACCTATGGTGGCACCTAAGCGTGGGGCTAAGAAACTACGATATGTAGAGGCACTGTACGACTACACGGCACAGAGCGAAGCGGAGCACTCTATGGCAGAGGGCGAGCGGTTTGTCCTCGTCAAGGAGGACCCGGGTGATGGATGGGCTGAGGTTGAGAAGGCTGGCGTGACTGCTAGTGTTCCGGCAAATTATGTTCAGGTTGTCTAGAGCAGATGTCTTCTTTTTGAGGAGGTAGCACTGAAGGGCGATTTGCGAGTAGGCTGTTGCAACACTTTTCTTACCAGGCAGGATGGGAGGTAGGCGAAGGTCGGCTATGGTGACCTCTTCTTTTTGAACCAAAACAAAGCGGCACAACAATCATCACAAACGGAAGGATAGATGAGAGACACCAACATGCTTCTTTGGGCATGGATGTGTTGTGTAAAACGGGGGTATATTGTGTACACACACATGCTGACCTGCCTCTATGCTGCACATGAAGAGGAGGTGTATATATGTATTTTGGAAACGAGGAAATGAACGGGGTTCTTTGTTTTTTTGGTATCTGCATTGGGACAGAAGAGGGAAGATGCGCGAGCCAGTCGAAACGAGGCAAAGGGCAAGGCGGCGCAATGCATGTACACATAGAGAGAAGAAACTGGCGACCCATTTTTTGGGGGAATCATTCCATCGCAAACGGATTATTATTTACTTTCAGCATAGCTTATTACTTAGTATTACTACGGCTACGGAATGAACTTGGGCCAGTTTTGACATGCGGCTTTGTCATTTTACAAAGGGGGCGATGAGAGTAGAGCTTGTCAGACACACCACAACGACCCCAATGATAAATGAGCAATAGTCACAATACTTATAAATGTGCACAAGGCATCTGAGTTTGAGTAAAAGAGTGGGATAGTAGAGATCATGAGGCACACGGCAAGAAGCTCGCGCGCAGAACCGTCATCTCATCATTAAGCTAGTTTTGGGGAAAAAATGTAGGGGCGAGTCGTCTAACGTACAGAACAAACAATGAAAAAAAAAAGATGATAGTACAATGTGGAGTGAGTCTTATTCCCTCCACTCCCGAAATCATGTCTGCCGCTCCCTTTCCTTCCCATCCTTGTGTGTCTAAGTGTCCGATTGCCCCCGATACCATGCCTGTCCCCCCTTTCATGTCCTGGCATGTATTGATATAATATGTCTTATGTCTGATAAGTGTGGGATATCATGTCCATCCTTCCAGATGCCTGTATAAAACGCCGAGCCACCGAGGGGCTTCCATGAAACAAAAAAAAAAAAAATCCCAAAGAAAAAAGAAGAGCAAAAAATCAGGGCGAAGCGCTTCTCTTCGTCGTGACTGCCTTCACACGTGAGTGTTCGTCTCCATCGTCATGTTCTGCCCTAGGCCCCTTTCCCTATATCCCCCATAATGAGCAAAGCGAAAATGTTGAGAAGAGAAGAAAGCATGGGCGACAATAAAAGATGCTAAAGGGGGGGTTTGCAAAATGAAAATAAGAGTGGAAATGAGTCTATCCGGTATGTACTGTCGTGAGAGTGGGGATGAGTGGGGATGAGTGAGTATGTCGCTTGAGGCAGCGTGTTAGGGCGGTTGGTTGTCAGGGTCGTGGCCTCTCGTGAAGGGCATGAAGGCGCAATGGACGACTGAGGGCACAGTTATGTGATGCTCCTAGATCATCTGCGCTGTTGGAGCTCCCAAAGCATGCTGGCCAAGGCCATGTCGCAGGGCATCCTGCAACTCTGCAATTTGTGCCATCATTGCCAACGCGTGTTGGGATTGTTGATCGAGATCCGTCTTTAGCTTCTCGTTTTCATCACGCAGTCGCTTTGTCTCGTCCCTTAATTCACTCAGCTCGTCAAACCCGTGGCCGCTTGACCGCCGTTTTCGTTTCATGCCCGACTTTTCGCTGTCATTATCATCCGGCGATAGAGCTGCGACAATCTCGCCGGGGGGTGTTGATGTCAACCCCTCTAGATTGGTGTGAACCCGTCGGAGGTGTTCGTTAAGATTCTCTTGTCGAGAAAACCCTTTTCCCGTGTGTCGTTTGCAGTTTGGATGCGGGCAGTTGACAGTATTCTTGGGACCGCCATGCTTTCCATGAACCTCGCGCTCATGTCGGAGCAGACCGCCGGAATAGGTGAAACCCGGAAGATTTTCGCAGCCCTCCGCAGGACAGCGATATGGGCGCTCATGCTTGTCCATATGTTTGCTATACATCAAGTTAGCCCTCCCCCCATGAAAATTTGATATGTGATTTGAAAAGAGGTGCTTAACTTACTTCCATTCGCATTTGCGCGTGAATGCCTTCACTTCCTCTTTGCAATCCTCCAGAGGACAATGGAATTTACCATCGGATTTCTTGTGGACGGCGCGCTCGGGTTTCGGAATGGCTTTGACACGAGACGAAGAGGGTGAGCCGGGACCTGGTGATAGGTCTTTGTGCTCAGGAAGTGTGTCGGTTAATGATGGCGCATGCAAGTCAACCTGTAACGGTGATGAGAACACCGGAGCGCCGAGATCTAGCTGGTCATCCTGAATGACAGAATCATCCTCTACCAGCATATCTCTTTCATCGCCTAAGACAACCCGATCATCGGGAAGCATTGATGCCTCCGCGGTATAATGACTGAGATGCTCGGCAACTTCGGAGTCGGTAAACCGTTGGTCGACGGTATGGTCGTGTTCATCGCCGAGATTTGGATAGGCACCCTCATGGATGAAGGACCTAGGTTCATATGCGACACTCATGATGATTTGGGGGACCAAACGTCCGATTGCCTGCGGGTCGTCCGCTATGACGCGATGCCGCTGACGGTGAGCCGTCCCAAATTTGCTGATACCGGAAGAGCGCGTTGGAAACAAGAGGATATCGACAACACGGGACTGGCGGGAGGTGATCGTTGCACAGCAGTTAGTGTGCTCTCCACCCGAGTTTGATCTAGGGTGCTCGAAATAAGCGATGACTGCTTGAGCTGCCGATGCAACTTGTTCGTTGTCGCGATTATGCGAGATTGCTGGCCTGAAAATTATGGTTTGAAGAGTTTCCGACTGTGAGGTCGTTTCTGGCCTGACCTGGGATGACGGATTAGTCACACAGAGCACGTGACTTTGAGTCATTCCAACTCGCTGTTCGCAGGTTCCAGTGGCTTCGGGAGGGTATAAGTCGTCAGTTAGCAACCAAGACTTTGCATCAGCACCAAATTGACTTGATTCCTCAACCACACTCGTGGGATGAAATCGTCGCCTTTAGTATGTGTTGGGAAATTTAGGCATCACACAGGAGGATGCCGTGATGACTCGAACATGTATGGATGCATCGCCGAGAGGCCGCGGTGGGCCGAACCCCTGCTGGAATTTGGGACGTGACTCATTGGCTGGTTTAGGCCATGGGTTGAGTTCTGTAGAGCACGTGGGACAAACCACGCAACCATGCAAGGCTGCGCCCACCACGTTAACCAGCGTAACAGCCTGGAGTGCAGAACGTTAGGCGTCAGTCGAGGCACCACTCACTTGAGCAGGGCAGCTTCGTGAAGCCAGTGGCAAGCCCCCTTGTTGTTGGATGAAAACCGGCGTCAGGACAGCACCCAACTGCAGAACTAACGAGGCTGTTGTCCTAGCTGATATACCTGTGGTCGAATTGCTTCTGAAGCTGGAACTTTTGCGGGGTCATGGTATTCTTTCTGGTTGGCTGCCATCTTCGCCTCACTTGCAAGACCTGCTGTATGAGTCTCCTGCCTCTTGAGGTCCGATTTCGCCTTGTGCAAGCCGGGCGGCCCGAACAGAAGGTAGTTTAGGCTTCTGTCATTGATGAACAGCCCTAGCTGCTCAGCATGCTCATGTGATTCGAGAAATGTCGATGGCAGACGTAAAACCTAAGGCCGTGAGCTGCCCACAGGTGCAACAATTAGACTTGCGCCATTGCTGCTGCTGATATATCCATGACGTTGTCAAACCGGTCAACGATGAGAAATGTAACCTGAAATCTCATTCTGGTCAAAGAAAAACATCCCGTCAACTTCATTTTGCAGGACCGACTTGGGAACCTTGGAGAAGGACTGATAAACGCGACCGGCTAGATCTGGTCCAATTGCATGTCGCCATCGCTTGATTGGTGACGGATGAACCAGCTCTCTCATACGCTGTCAAAGTGGCGATCTGGAAGCAATCCGGAGGCCTTTGTAGGGGGGGTGGCGTTTGGTCCAAGAGATGCTTGCATGCCGGCGGTTGACAAAGTGTAGAAACACCATCAGCCTGAAGTCCTGCATGACGATGGAGAAGATTTCTGATTCTGGAGCATAATGACGAATCCAACGATAGAAATATGAAGCATGTGAGCAATGGTGGCAACGTTGGCTAGGAATGTATGCATGAATTGGCCTTGTCTGGAGCAGCTGGGATGCAGTGATGAGTGATGGGTGAGGAAGAAGGCGAAGACAGTCTGTTGGTTCCACGAAACTGAATATTCACTGGGTTTCTGAGGCGCCTGGGTCTCAGGCATTGATTTGACAGATGCCAACTGGAAATTGTAAACCTGAGGCTGTCAAGCCCAAGCAAGGCCAATCGTGAAGGGTGGGCATGGGGGCATGGACGCCTGGCATCCTCAGGCAGACAGACACGCCATGAGCCATGCATCTCGGTTGGAGAAAGTAATGATTCGCAAAATGGCTAGGCTACCTTGCTCTCCCAGTCCTAATGCTCGGAGTCTGTTAATTACTGGCCGTTATTACTTATCAGTATTATGGTTGCCTTGCCTTGCTTCTCACTCTCCGATGCTGGATATCTTATGCCTAAATCATTATCGCACCTCTTTCGTTACGGATACCCAACGGAACAATGCCTTAGTATTGAGAACCCCAACGACCATAGTAGTAGATTGGTAGATAACGACGAATCTAATCAGACGTATAAAACGTCCCAACGCCTCTAAACTCCTCCAGACCACATTAAGCTCGGCTGAGCGCGATTATTATGCAGAGCTCTAGGGCTGCAGCAGTGGTACATACCACTATTGCAGGTACAGACATCAACAAGCAGGTGATGGAGACGCTGTAATTCTCGAACCCACCCAACTACCCCGGTAGCTCAACCACCTAAGCCACTAATGTGTCTCGATACAGGACTCCGGTATTCAGTAGTAGCGCTGTATCTGGGCTTCTTGGCGCGGCTAACCAAGCCTGCAGCAACCGCAATATTGATACTCCTCCACTTGTGAAAGCCTTTTCTTGCCCCAATGAAGTTTCTCCTCCTCCATTCTCTCGAAATGGTTTAAAGAGGCCCCAACACCTCTCTTTCTCTCAGAGCTGCAAAGAGCCTTGCCAATTGACCCCTCTCTTTGCTCATCTGGGATTCTTAGCACTGGAACCAGCTGAAGGACTCATCTTCCCTTTACCAACAAGGTCAAACGATCAGGATGAGTGCGCAGGCTGGACCCTCCCAGGGCATGGATGGGGCAGCCAAACATGTAGTCAGCGACAGCGAAGATGTTCTCTCGTCTGCACCTGAACTGGCAAACGAGGAGGGGGACGTCCAGTCAGGCGATTACGATGCGGCAACGGTGGAGCGGATCTACAGGTATGTAGTGCGAACATGTGTGGTGTCAATTCGATACGAGACGGCGCTCACCAGTCTTAATGTACAGAAAATTAGATCTCAGAATCATTCCTCGTCAGTAAACCAGCGAAATAACTCATTGTTGCTTTCCCATCACTAACCTTGAGGCACAGCGTTTTGGGTCTTGTACTTCCTTTGTTCTGCAATCCGTTCCAACATTGGCATTGCGCAAACGATGAACAGCGACAAGCAGCATGACCTCAAATCTGTTCTCGGCCTGAGCCCCAAGGACATTTCCACGGCACTTGCCCTCTTTTACGTTTCCTACGTTATCTTTGACTTTCCTTCTAACCTCGTGATGAGCAAGCTCAGTCCTAGAGTCTGGATGGCCCGAATTGTCTTTGCCACGGGAGTAGTAGGCACTTGTTTTGCTGCTGTCCAAAGCCCATGGAGTCTCAAATTTCTGCGGTTCCTTCTGGGACTTGTCATCGCCGGCATGTGGCCTGGCATGGCGTTTTATTTGACTCTCTTCTATCCGCCTTCACGAACTGCCAAGAGAATCGGCATGTATTTCACAGCTTCTCAGGTGTCAGCGGCCGTTGTCGGGCTGGTATCTGCCGGATTTCAGCTCATGGACGGTGTTGGTGGCCTTGTGGGCTTCCGTTGGATGTTCCTCTTGTATGGGCTAGTCACCATTGTTGTAAGCTTTACTCTCCTATGGTGGCTGCCAGACCGCCCACTTGTGCCGGGCCAAGAGAGGAAGAAATCCAGATTCCATAAGTGGGTTCCTTCGCCACGAGAAGCACTTACCGGCCAGGACGCTGTTGTTCACTACCAAGAGCTGAAACGAGTATATCACTCCCGTCCTTGGAATCTAAAGGACCTTGGTCTTGTACTATTGGACTGGCGTCTATGGCCGTTATGTCTGATGTACTTTGGTGTGGTTGGAGTTGGTATAGGCACCCAGCTGTACGGGTCTGTGATTATTGCTGCCATTCGTCCAAAAGCAACCAGCATACAAGTCAGCCTGCTATTTGCTCCGATTTGGATTGTAGGTCACCATTGAAAACCCCTTTCCTCTATTTTCATTTGCAATGGCTAACTTACCGCCGTAGATGGACCTAATTGCAATTCTCTTGGTGACTCCTCTATCAGATCGTTTCCACCGCTACCGTCCGTTCTTCTTCTCAGCTGCCGTCTGTATTCAGATTGCCGGCCTCTTGACAACAACCTTTGCCCTCGAGAACGGCTGGGCCCGTTATGCGGGACTTCTCATGGTCGGATTCGGGCTTGGGCCGACTGTAACAATCTGCATGACCTGGACATCGGAAATCTTCCAGCGCCGCCATGGTGAAGTCGGAGTTGCAGCGGCAACGGCCCTAGTTTCTGGTCTCGGAAACCTTGGCAGTGTGACTACGACTTACGCTTTGTATCAGGGATGGCCTGAAGACTCTCAGCGTGGGCCACATCAATTTCGCAAGAGTAACCTGACTATGATTGGTATCCTCTGTTTAAGCATTGTGAGCTCTTTTGCAATGTACGTTCTGCTGAAAGTTGTGGGCAACCCGCCAAGCACCAAGCTACATGACACAGACTCTGCTAGCGAGTTTGAAGATGGAGCTGCGAGACGAGAAGCTACGCAGCGAGGATTAGGAAAGCTCTCGCGTCGGGCGAAAACTTCCACCTAAGCTATCTGCCTGAAGCTCCGTTGGTATGCAATTCGTCTTCAACAGTCGTCCATTCCGATCGATGCCACCATCCTTGTCGTTCTTCTACGGGTAGCTCAACCTGCCATTCTGGATTGTCTTGCTTTTCGTCCATAGATGGTCTTGACCTCATTTACACACCTGGACATATCTCTACTTCATTTCCATCACCATCAGCTTGCAGCCTGGCGTACCTTCGCCCCTGAGAGATAGTCAGTCTTTGTCGCCTACTCTACTTAGGCCATTGACTGGCCTTCTTGGCTGCGGTCATGCTGTGGCGCTTTTTTTCCCAATTGACAAGGTGGTTGTGGGTTTGACAGTTCAGGAAGACAATGCTTCTGCGCTATCTCCCTGGCAGTCCTCCCATGATGCTGATTCAGTTGGGCACCCTCAAATGCAAGACAGTCCGCTTGCGGCTTGCCTGCGTTTGTTTTTCTCTCACTTTTCTTTTTGGTTTTGGATTTTTTTAAAACTTGCGAAATGATACCCCATTTGCGTTTATACTCGCTGTCTGACGAGTCTTGTTGGTTATCTCGACAGCGAAAGTGCTACTACGCCATCGCTGGGACGGCGTGTTTGGACCGAGGCTCAAGTTCTAACGACAATGCTGGAGCGCTATCGTTGGTGAGCCTCGTGGGCGTCTTATGTATTTTTGTTATTTTCCTCGCTTTGCCCCGTTTTGGGCGAGTTAGCTTGGGTTTTTGTGACTGTCAGATGATGGACTTTTGTGGTAGTTAGCTGACATGAATATCCTGATCAAATTCAGCCATTTCTTCCTCATTCGTCGTTCTTACGGATCTAAGCCATTTTCCTGATGCCCTAATTGAGATGAACTGTGCTCTCAACCCTATTTTGCTGGTCCTGTCGTATCTCGCCGTGGGTTTTGTTCCCCATCTGATAACTGGCACGGCGATATGGAGACGGCAATTGCCAGAAACAAGAACAATAGTTGCACCCTTAATGATGTCCTGATGAACGAGAGTCAAACCACTTTAGAGTGATCTCTCGCCTCCTAGTATGAAAAACTAGTTGGGCCTTTCCCTCTGATACAAAACAAGATGATCTATATTGGAAACGCAAAAGATGACACTGGGTGGCTTAGCTGCCCCAGGTTGATTACAAGCTAAAAGGGAAGGGCAATGCCACTGCAAACTCCATATGAAGAGGGGTTTCTTGGTAGGTTTTCAAGTCGTCATATAAATTATCACTACGCAACACATCCAATGCTGTACATCATGTCTACTTGCTCATTATTATTCAGCGGTCCGTCGGCTCGAGTTCCAGCTTAACATATGAACATGTATCAGAAAAGGTTTGTTACGACAAATCTTTGGCTTAGGACGTAATTTTAAGTCATAGCTGTGCGTGTTGATGATTTCGAGAAAAGGGTTTATTTATTTTTTCTTAATCTTTTGTCTTCATGTACCCCTCATAACTCTCTAAAATATTCCGTTCATGCATGCAAAATACTTATCCTGTACAAATATCTACTCGATGAATAGTCGAGACTGATGATGGCGCTTGACTGCAATATCGACCTTGATCAGCTTGCTTCTAGTTAGATTCCCTCTATCGATTTGAACGGGGTAATCGATAATTGAGAATTCATTCTCATATAAACGGCTAAACTCTTGATGCTTGTGATGTCTATGCTTCTGCAATGTTTACTTGATTATTACGAGCTCAAAACCTCGAAAATAATTGCTTATGCAGCCACGGAACCAATGGTTGGATGTGCGAGCCTCATGGGTACCTCGCGAAAATGAAGAAAAAATGGTTTAATATCGCGACGGAAATTTCAGACGGTTAGCTTCGGGAAACCAATGCATTTGAGGCACGAAAGGTGGACTAAGTAATCATCGAGATCCGAGGGGTAATGAAACATCACACAGAACTGATGAGGGGGAGGCGTCCAATGGCATCGACCCGAACCAGTGCCAATTTATATTTCTTCCAACCTCGAACTTCTGACCTGTTAATGTCGAGTAGCTAATATGTTCTACATGAACCTATTTATGCTGGACCATGTGCGATTGGATTCCGCTTAGAGCATTGTACACGAAAACGTCACTCAACGCTCTCTAGGCTTTATCTGACGTCTATTTTAACTCATCCCATCTACATGCATATACAGAAGCACATTCAATATTCTCCAACCCCGCACTTTTGTTGAGATCCTGGGCTTGTTTTTCATCAACGTCGGAGCTGAGAGGAAGTTTTCCTCCTAGACAACTCCCCGGAGTTCGTTGAGAAACCGATTGCATAGTCAACTTACAGCGTCATCCCGGTCAGAATGGCAACTGCAGTCAGCACCAAGATCCGCCCCGTAGAAGGGAGGAATGCTCGAAACTCTCCACATCTAATGAGAAAAGATATTGTTATGTTACTGAGAATGGCTTGGCTGCGCAGCACCAACTACTATGCATGAGGTGGCATCGCGTGGGAGCCGAGATGGCAAGAGGAGGGAATGATACGATAATGACACTGCTATTCTGCAACATTGCATCGTGAACCTTCTCACCGACGGCCCGGATTACGTTGTCTTCGCTTCCAGTTGATGAACTAGCGGGCCGAGTAGTCACAATATGAAGAGGGAAACGCGGCCCGTCGATGTCACCTCTTGTACCTCCCATCTTCAATCACAAATTACAACATGGATCAGATGTCCCTCTATTCAGGAGCCGGGTATATAACATCAACGATCTCCCCTTCAAGAGTCCAATGATCTATAGACAAGCACCACAGCAACAACTATCAAACATTCCACTGCAAATTCTGCAACCCTTCCAGTTAACAAATCGCCCAACCTGATCCAAACACTCGCCCACTGGCTGAATCCTACCGCCAATATGACTGAGAAAATGATGGAGCACATTAAGAAGTTTTCCGATGCCAATCTGGACGAGTGTGTCCGAACGAGCTCCTTTAATGAAGAGTTGATGGAGGTAAGACAGCTTTACTGGTAAACAAGAACCCCCCTCCCTCCAGTCCCTCTATTTCCCCATGAGCTCGATATTTCATGACGCACATTCGGAATCTTTCCAGGAATTCTCAGACAAGAGCATATCAATTTTGTGAAACTGTTTGTCTGTGTAACCATGGAGAGTAGCCATGCCTTGTCCATGATGTTTTTGTGATGGAAAAGGAGAGAGAGAGAGAGAGACTTTGCTCAGCAAAATGTGAAAACAGGCCGTCCGCCGCCATATCCATCTCCAGCTTCAAAGCTGGTACTTTTACCGCAAGATGAGCGCCGACTGCTCCCGAGCCAATGTTGCGCTCCACGGCTTCGCTGTGTGAGTTCTCAATCTGCTTCATTTCCCTATTCGCTAGCTATCCCCCCTTCTCATTTTCTTCCCACGCTTCTTTTTTTTCTTTTTCACCTCTACCTCGAGAGAAACAAAACCAAGTCCAGTCTCGGTTCTTAATTTGTACATGTGTCAAAAGCCAGAGACACCCTTCGCTAACCCGGACAATGCCTTACCCAACCCCAGCCTCTGGCATCGTCGAGCCACCGAATGCTTCGCCGACGCCAACTGGCTCGAGAAGTACCTTATCCAGCGCGGCGGCTGCGCCATGCCGGGTGAGATCCCAGCACCCCAGGCCTTCTGGCCCGATAACCCCGTCGAACCCGTCCAGCCGGTGCACGAAGCGCTGCAGGTCGAGAAGCGGTTGCTCGAGGACTGCCTCCGCCTGTGTGCCATGGCTGAGAAGAACAAGGACAATGCGCTCAAGGATATGATTGAGACTCGCTTCTTGTTCAGGGAGACCCGCCAGGTCAAGGACATGGGCGACTTACTCCAGCAGTGCGTGCGTGTGAGCAAGCAACCGGGCCACGGCCTTTACCATCTCGACAAGGAGATTCGCTGCGCCAAAGGCAGGACCCCTTGGAGTGAGATGAATGATCCGGACCATTCTGACTATCAGATGCGCATGACAGCCGACTGCATGGGCTCGTACAGGATGAACGACCATATGAAGAACAAGTGTGGCGATGACATGTGCAGGCTTACTAGGGACTTTTGCAACCACCGTTGCTGAAAAGGACAAGGAGAGCGCAGCAGAACAAATGGCAGATGACGAGAGCAGGCGATAGTGGGTGGGTTCTGGTGACTGTGGGCAACAGAGATTGTTATCAATAATGTGGAAAGGGGGTGAAGGCAAAGGATGGGATGGAAGGTCCTAACAGATGCTACTCAGCACGGGAGTGGTTTTTGGAAACGTGGTCGTTGTAATTTGGGAACAAATGGCTTTCACTCTCTACAGCCATTTGAACAAGAAAAATAAATGGAAACCCCCCTGAAAAGGCAAATCACCGTTCCACCTCGTATAATATGTCAGCGATGATGTGCTCCGATTCCACCAAGTACCTCAATATAAGTCTAGGATCTGTACTATGATATTGAGGGCAATGATGCTTTAGTTCTCAAATGGCAGACCAGACTCCTCCCTTATAACGCCAAAGATGGCCATAAGATTGGCGCCTGGGCCACGGGTCTCCTCAACGTTATCCGCAAGACTGGTGAGAGTGTCAAGCATCCGCGACTTTGTCCCGTTCTTCTGCATCACATCGTTGAGATGTGCGTTCTCTTTGACCACCATACTGATTGGCACTGCAGGCTATTTATGCATACGTAAAGATTAGTCTTCTATATCGTAATGCGGCAAAGGGAACCCCTTAAATTTGCCGTTTTTTCTATCAGGAGAGGGCATGCTTGTACCCCGGTTTTCTTTACCTTTGGGAGCTTGTAGTAGTCTCCAGATTGCAACATCTTGAGCTGCGTTGTTGCAGGACCTGGAATCAGCGCCTCTGTGAATTTCTGTAGTGTCTCCTGTGACAAGCCTGCCTTTTCTGACAGGACACTGGCCTCACAGAGCACCTCGATGGTGGAGAGGCGGATAAAGTTGCCAATGAGCTTCAACAAGCAGGCCTGTTGACAGGGTTGTTCAGGGAGAGTTATTGTATTTTTGCAAATGCTGGATTGTACGCGCGTTAGTGCTTTTGACTTATGATTTGGTGTTTTGAAGCTAGCTGGGAGTAAATTGTGCTTGAGAAAATGAAATAAAAAAAGGCTTTATACTTACACTCCATCTGTAAAGGGGGAGAACTTTTCGATTGCCTGCGACGACCCAGCTAGGACAAGGGTTATCTGTCTGGTGATTGCCAACGGGACACCACCAAATACTATCCATCCCGGGAGGCATAATCAGTATTTCTGTTAAATTTCGTCACACAAAAGCAGTTTATAGAAACATGACTGACTTGGACTGGCGAGATACTCAGCCCCATTGTCTCTGAGCTTGTCAAACTGCTCGGCTGCAGTATCTGGGTGATTCGTCGACAAGTCTACAAATAACTTGCCCCTGACATCCGCACTCGCAATTGCATTCTCAATCACCTCCCGCACAGCTGCATCATCTAAAAGGCATATGCAAATGATGTCACTCGCCATGATGGCATCTGCAAGTGAGTTGGCGACAATGACTCCATCGGATGCCGTTATCCCTGCTGCTGGCAAGAAATCTACTGCCTTTTGATGCGTCCTGTTCCATATCGTGACCGGTGCAGAATTCGTCCTGTACTTTATCAGGTTCTTGCAAACTACCTAAAATAAGAGTCTGTTAAAATCGTTCTGCCTTTGCGTGTGTCGAGTCGCATCACCTTCGAGGGAGATGGGTTAGGTTTGGTGGGGGCAACGAACCGAGCCGATATCGCCCAACCCTATCCACGAGATGCTAGACATGGTGTGTTACCTCTTCTCAACCTTCTCCAATCGTAACGAGTATCAATTGCAACGTCAAGGAGAGAAGTTAGCCACGGGCGGTTTCCACAAAAATATCTATATTAAAGGAGAAGAATTGTAAGCCCGCTCATTTGTTATGCTACATCAATCATCGGTTATCCTGAGTAATATACCACGACACTGGATAACCCGAATAGCCACCTCACCGCGGGAAGCCAACTCGGGAACTGCCCAGCGGAACTAGGCCGCCTTGTCCGACGATAACCCGTTATGTTGACGGGCTTGCGCCAGCCAATTTATATCCAATTGCATGGGTTCTCGATGACCCCCAACGTTGTGGGTATCCATGCCGGGTCAACCTTGGTGACCATATTCTGTAAATTTGGATTGTGTGGCTTCGCACTAACTCAGCCATCTCTGGGGCTGAATCTGGACAAGAAATATAACCGAAAGCCGGTAAATCGCAGTTGGATTGTTCGACTGAAAAGGTTTCAAGCTGAGCTCGTCAAATAGCTGGAAACCTCCGCCCTCTCTACCGCGGAAGCACTGCGAACTTCCGTCATGCAAGGCATCGTTCGCAGCTAAAATAACAACCGTTTCATGCAAGACATCTAGGGGTGTTTTTGATAATAAAAAATCTCTCGGCTGCCACATCATCTCGACTTACCACAGGACTTCTATTATAGAATAAGCCTTGTGTTTTGTGGCCGCCGAGTGTCCGACAAAATGCCACGTGCATCATGGAACTGAATTTCCCTTGCGTCATGTTCTGGAATCTCGAGTGACGGTAGGTATATATTAGTTTGTTTGCGCTATTACACACGCAACATTATGTCTAAGAACTCGGGCCAAACAAGGACCTGTACCCTGTGTATGGACTTGGTAATACTAGTGAGAGTTTTACCTTTGGAAACGAGTCCATGATGCCGCCCCAATTCCAGAGGGTCTCGCTGCCTCTCATTATTCAGATAGTTCATAAAGACGAGCTAAAAGAACAAGGTTCGGTAACTCTGGCGGGATTTTTCTGTGGCCCCAGAGGGAGAACATGGATATAGAAAGTAATTATGGCGCATGTGTGTGGGGATTAATCAGTCTGGCCGATAGAGATAGGAATACAATTAGGCAGCTACATATCAATGTAAAACCATGTTGCATCCCGAGGCGGTGTCCCAGATTCCTTCCATGTCACGTCGGTAAGCGAGATTTACACGTGATGTGCGTAAACAAATGAAAGAAATGCTCCGAATCCCTCTCTCTAATATGGCAGATGGGGCGCCTTCAAATTGATGGGTTTGTTTGTTGTTATTGAGCGGAGACCTCATGGCGGGATGAACCTTCAACAGTCACAAAGTTCGCTGCCTTGCATGACTTCAATGGAAGGTAAGAGGAAGCTTACTTCATGGTCATGTGCCAATAAGCTATTGCCGAAGGTGATCTCTACTCACTCGGAAGTAGAACAGCCATTACTGGTTGGGTGATTTGAAAGGTGGCAAGGCCAATGAGTCGGATATTCTGGCGCGGAGCTATTTCGGTTTCAAGGTCTGTTGCTGTTGATAGATGCGTGTGCCCTGGCAACTTGAAGGATTCCCTGCTTGCAGTAAGGATTTTGTTTATATAGTGTGGTTCCACGACTTCTATGCATATGATTTACATCGACAAGTCCCCTGGAATCCGCCCCAACATGCATTCTATTACCCATTAGCTGTCTATGTATTTGGTGCCGTGGTTGTCGTTCCATTTTACAGAGGAGATGAAAACTTCCTTAAGATCTTTACAGTCCATTCCGTCTTAAACAGAAGACCAATGCTCGGGTACTGGCCTTGAGGCTTGACGCCACCAATGGAACGCCGGATGAACAAGAATGAGCCATGTTACATCCCCGGTAGCGCCGATGAGGTTTAAATTTTGTCCCAAGTTGAAAGCTGCACCTCGTACACCAACTCCAACCAAGCTTGCCCTTGAAGATTGTGCGAGTGATCCGCAAAAGCGAAGGTGCGTCTGTGCAACACACCTAAACCACCTTTAATGCCAAGTGGTCCGTGCCTGTGCAGGACCGTGGCTTTCCGCTTCTTTGTGGGAATACCGGCATGTCACCGGCCTCACAAAAGTAGGTGAAGAGGTATGCAGCAGTATATCCAGGGTCTAATGTCTGTGACCATGGTTACACAGCGCTAGCAACAACCTTACCTCAGTATGCATGTGCGCCTGGTAGCAATGGTCAGGTAATAAAGTATGCGACATGGTGCTACATAATCATGCATGTCGCAGCTTGTTTGTAGCATTGTTGGGGTAAGTAGGATAACCTTGAGCCGTACAAAGTAAGGTATAGCACACACGTCCGTCATTCTTCTTTCGTGAAATCTAGACCCTAGATTTGACTCAGAAGCTATCGTCTGACTTTGAACTGGAAAAGGACTGAGCCCAACTGCAGTTCACAAGTAAGCTAGTGACTTAAGTCTGTGAGGAGAAGTGCCAAAAATGACTGCCATCATCTGGAGGCTTCTACATCACCATTAGTTTCTGCCAAGGCTTGTTCACATCTATTCTAACGCCGTGCCAAGGGCAATGCCCGATCCGATCCGACTCTGCCGGCTGTGATTTTGTACTTGGCGAACGCCATGACGGGTGTTGGCTGCATTGGCAAAACGCCTCCCGCCTGCAGCATTAAGCACCGCTACATCTTTGGCGCGAAGTAGCGACATGACGAAGCAGGAACAAAGGGTTATTCGAAAACGGGTCTCCTTTCTCGTTACGCTCAAGACAACAGCTGCGACTGTCCGTGTGCACTGGGAACCTTGTTGTACGAGGATCCAGAGACCCCGCACCGCTTTCTCCACAAAGAGCAAGTGGTGTTGAAGGATGAACTGGGCCCACATCTAGCAATATGTAGAGTAGGTATACGTGAGTAGACATCATGCATTTGTAGGTGGGTTTAGTAGGGATAACATCTAATACTGCTACTGCAGACATCGCCCTTCGCACCTAGCCGGTCGAATCAAGGTGGGTGCACACATGGAGTCGACAATGCTGTATATGATTGGTGTTGTCGTCGGCCTTGGGCTTATCCAACAAGCATTCATAAAATGAATGGCTTCGGCCTTTTTGAAGGGGCGGGTTACATTGAGGGCACGCGATGCCTCTGTCAAGCCACTGCTAACATTAAACCTGGTGTAATTACAGCTTCCCAAGCGGCTCAATGCGGGCGTTTCTGATGTCACTGACCGCGACTGAGACGGCCGGGAGCCCGGGAGATGCGGTACTCCGCAAAGGTCTATCACCCTGTGCTCCAATTAGCGGGAGAGATCGACAGCGGGGGACAAGTCAAGAGTCTTGGTCGAAGTACTTTTAGAGCTTTGTGTGCCTGCGCAGCTACTATAATGTTCCTCATGATGTAGCCTTCGTACCTCCCACCACCAACCCGGCTTCCCCTCCCTCGCAATGATGTAAACGGTGCGGAGGAGCTTGTGGGGCGGAGGACCGTTTGTGTGGAGAAAAGCAGAGGGAGATGAGATGGTTTGTTGGATCCTCCAAGTTCTGGCCGCGATAACATGAAGGCGATGACATGTAATTGGAGCTTTGGAGATGAAGCAGAATGTTGCTCAGCCCATCTGTGTGCAGAAATAGAAAGACGTTAGGTAAGGTAAGATCATTCATTACCAAGATTTTGCATCAAAGCCTCGTCGGTTCTTTCCGAGAGCAAATGCCGGTTGGAGCCACAGTGGAGCCTCGGCAGCTACAGAGCCCTGGACTTTCAGAGCCCTGTGCGGCCTGTGCCCAGCCCGGGCATGCGGTACGTTCACTGTAATTACGGGTGTGTCAGCCTACACCCCACTGTATACCGACTGTGAAGGAAGGAGCTTCAGGTTGACTGTTTGTCAGCCTGTCTTCCACAATTTTGACTTCATTAAATTCCAGACCCGGTCCACGTGCGTTCAAAACCTACATGTCACAAAGCTGCGCACGATATACTGTACCAAGCCTGTACGAAGCTGGTATCGAGTCGGTCGTGAATCACCAAGCCTGGGTTGCAGAGAACTTATAGCCGCACCCATCAGAACCCCTGACGCGGCACATCGCTGCAAATCAGCACCACAGGGCTGTTCACCAGACTCTCTCATCCACCACCCGTCGCCCACTTCTTGGCGCTCGCTCGCGGGCCCCTGCGGAGAAAGCTAGTCAAGCTAGAATCGGGCTGCGACTCTGTGTGGACCAAAAGAGAAACAAGGCGGGGAACGGCAAGTTGTTCAACAGGGACAGCAAACCGGTTGCGGGGATCGCTGAGATGACTTGTGACGATCGCACCGCAGATGGTGGATGCCTGTTGCTTTTTGGTGTTGCGGCCACTGTCGCCCAACACCATGATGCAGCCTGGACCAAGACATCGCCATCATTTAGCCTCGAGAGACGAGCCATGACATGATGGGAGAAAAGTGGATATGGAGTCGACCACAATCGCTGCCAGTGCATGTATAGCAAGCTATATTTTCGCCTGGAGACGTCTAATCTTGGGCTCGGGGTTCTTATTAGTTAAGTTGATGTCTGTTACAGTATCAAGAAAGATCTCCATTCTGTCTAACCACCCAGCTTGGATAGCTTATAAATCGTCCGTCTAATCACAAGAAATAACTATCACGCAGGACGCAAGCAAATGACATTGGGTGCTATGGGCTCTCGTTGCGGCCGCCCGCACCGTCTTTTCAACCAGGCCAGTGCGGGCCCTTGACTCTGCTGTGGTTTGTGGCGTCTGTAAGGCGAGTGATGTAAGACCCCTTCATTGAGGCAGACTGTGTTACTGGCAGAGCCATACTTGGCACAACATTGCTTTCTCTAACGCCTACAGACCTTGGTGGCGGAGATATTGAGAGTACAAATCGTTAGCGATGTATTATGAACAAACTTACGATTTGGTAATTAAGTCGAAGCCCCGCCAGCCATCAAACATCACGCGCGCCTTCATCGTCCATCCACCAGCCATCGCCGCCGCCCATCAACTCACCTAGGTCGTTGTTGCATACCCATGCATGATGAACGACGACCCCCCCTGGTTGTCCGAGAATGTGACTCTCCTTTTCCCAATCCGGCTGATGTCTTTTAATCTGTGCAACTCATGTTGCGCTTTTCTTTTTTTACCCAATGATTGTTGCCAGCACAAATGAAATATCCTAATGCACCTGGGTGGTCTTTGTGCTCCCCGCACCAATGATGGCTGACCACTTTGGCTCTGCTAGAGAAGCCCGCGCGCCATCTGACGGGTGCCGAGCTTTAATACATTGTTTGGTGAGCGAACCGAGCCAGGCCGCCAAGAATGGCACAAACGCCTGGATACCTCTACCGAGGGCTGGAGGAGAAACACAGATATTCTCACGTGGCGTGTGTTCCTGTGTCTTGTGTGTTGTGCGTTCTGAGTGTGTGCGTATGCATTATGTGTGAACAACAACACCAACAGGTGTGGCGGCCAAGAGACATCCAGGTATCGCCGACTGCTACCATCCAGGTAGTCCTCACGATCCTACCAAAGCCGGCCGGCCGCAGAAAGACATCGGATGCAGCATCTTCCTTCTCCTGCTTCCGCTGCTGCTAGTCTCGCCCGAGTTGGGGCATTTGAAGCATCCTTACCATTTCCCTGGCCCACAAGCTTGGCCTTGTCCTTCCGGCCGAGCTGCATCTCCATTTCACTTTCGAACATATCGTCATATGTCCATCCCGCTCCACCCAAGCCCTTATTTCCACATTCACTGCTGGCTGCTCCCGCTCCTCTCACTTGTGGTATAAATAAGCGGACAACGGCCCTGCTATTTCGGAGAGCTTTGGACTCTGAGTTGTGTCTCAGTCCGCTCACCCACCTTTCCCCTCCCACTTCAACTGCCAGTCTACCTCTATCAGCAATAGCAGGCATACTAAACCAAGGGATATCTCCGGCTTTGAAACTGAACAACAATGAAGTTCCTACGGGTCGCCGCCGCGGCCATGGCGGCTACCGTTGCTCACGTCGAGGCCGTGTCAACATTTGATCCGGCGAGGCCCCCAGCAGCCCCACTGGCTGTGCGAGCTCCTTATCTCAACGTATGGCTGAATGGCCGTACTGACGGACAACCCAGTGGCTACTTGGCCGGACAATGGCCAAAATTCTGGACGTGAGTACATTCTATGGATCTTGTTTTGAGTTTCCTCTTCGTTTCGGAATAAGAAGACAGACTGACAATCCCGCTTTCTCGAATCTACAGTCAGAATGTTCAGGGCTGGCAGGGTTACATCATGGTTGATGGAAAGGCCTACAACTGGATGGGAGGAGCCCCTGGTGCCGACTTGGTTGATCAGCAATCCATGAAGTACACTTCTACTAAGACTACCTTCACTTCGAATGTTGGTGGCAAAGTCCAGATGACAGCCTCGTTCCTCTCACCCGTCTTCCCGGATGATCTTCGCCGGCAGTCCATACCGTCCTCTTATCTCGAAGTCTCTGTCAAGTCCCTTGATGGGCGGTCTCACCACGTCCAAGTTTACTGTGACGTTACTGGAGGTAGGTCACTGGTTCTCCTTCGCCTTATTAATTACATTTGGATTATGAAGACTGATTTATATTGCAGAGTTTGCTTCCGGCGACAACAGCCAAGTTATTGAGTGGGAGAGCAAGGCCACCAGCGGTGTGCGTTACCACAAGTTCTGGCGCAAGAACCAAGTTCAATTCGACGAGGCGGGCGATCAGGCCTCATGGGGTAACTGGTACTGGGCTACTGGTGATAACGTAAGTCTTTCAACTTCGTCATATCTCAATGCTCGAACTGGGAATTCTCGCATTTTTCTTTTTCAGGATATAAACTTACTGAGTATGTGTGACATAGCGAGGCGTCTCCTACCAGATAGGTGCGGATACCGACGTTCGCGGCCAGTTCATCTCAAAGGGCGTCCTCACTAATGAAGTTGACACCAAGTTCCGTGCTGTCAGCGATAAATGGTAAGAAAAAATCACAATTATTTAAGAAGGTTTCAGGCAATGCCGAAAATCTTCTTTAACACAAAATTAGAAGGTCAAATCGCTAACTGGTAATAGGCCTGTCTTTGCCCTGTCTCGCGATCTCGGCTCTGTTGGCAAAACCGGCTCCGTCTCCGTTCTCTTCACAATTGGCATCGCGCAGGATGGGGCTATTCTCTTCCAGGGCAAGACAGCCAAGCCATCTCCAGAGCCGTCTCTCTGGAAACAATATTTTGCTGAGCAGGACCTGGTCACCTTCTTCTACAAGGACTATGGCTACGCTACGGAGCATGCCAACAAGCTCGACAATCGAATTGCAACCGACTCCATCGCAGCTGGGGGTCAAGATTATTTGACCATGACCAGTCTTGCCCTTCGCCAAGTCTTTGGTGCTCTCCAGTATACGGGCACCAAAGACAATGTTAAAGTGTTCCTCAAGGAGATTAGTTCCAATAGTGACATCCAAACCGTCGATGTCATTTTCCCTGCCTGGCCCATCATGCTTTACCTCGATCCGGAACTGATCAAGTACACCCTTGAGCCTCTTCTCGAAAACCAGGAAAGTGGCCACTATCCCAACAAATATGCCATTCATGACCTGGGTCGGTTCCCCAGAGCTCTGGGTTATCCTGCTGGCAACGACGAAGCGATGCCACTCGAGGAGTGCGGCAACATGATCATCATGATGCTCTCTTACGCTCAGAAGACGGGTAAAAAGGACTACCTGAACAAGCACTGGCCCCTAATGGTGCAGTGGGCCAAGTATTTGATTGATGAGGCCAAGATTCCTGCCAACCAGCTGTCAACGGATGACTTTGCTGGTCACTTAGCGTATGTCCACTCCCACCTACTGATCTCATCTCGTTTCCAATGCAATTACTAATGCTGATATTTGTAGAAACCAAACCAATCTGGCCATCAAGGGAATTGTGGCTTTGGAAGCAATGTCCCGAATTGCTGATCTCACTGGCCACAGCAAAGAGAAGGCGGAATATACCAAGATTGCTCATGAATACCTTGACTTCTGGTCGATTCATGGAGTCAACAAGGCTGCCAACCCGCCCCACACCGTCTTGCAGTACGACAATGGAACGACATATGGTAAGATTTTAACAATAATGCTCGCATGTGCTTATCCCTTAACTAATGAAAATGTAATTCAGGTCTCTTGTACAACATCTACTCCGATAAGGCCCTAGGTCTCAACTTCCTCCCTCAGTCGCTCTACGATATGCAGAGTGATTTCTACATGTCAAAGGCCAACAAGTACGGTGTCATTCTTGACACCCGTGGCACCCTCACCAAGACGGATTGGGAAATGTTTGCCGCTGCTGTGGCTAAGCCCGAGGTCAAGGCCATGTTCATTTCCAAGATTGCCAAATGGATCAACGAGACCCCAACCTGGCGCGCCTTTACGGACCTGTATGATACCAACAACGGTCAATACCCAGGTAACCAGTTCACGGCTAGACCTGTCATGGGAGGACTGTACTCCCTTTTGGCATTGAAAAGGTAGGGCACTTCTTTTAAGAGGCCTTTTTTATTAATTAAATTTATGTTTACAATGTGTAAATGACTCTTACGTATATTGTGTTTCTGCTCTCTGATTTGCCCGAGTGTTCTTCTTCGTTTTGTAGGAGGTGGTCGATGTGTGTGTGTGTATGTGTGCGTGCCTTTTTTTACGGCGCATTCGAGTGTAAAGGGGTGTTGTATTATGAACAGCTGCAATTTTTACCTTACCACCTTCTTCTTTTGGCTTCCATAGTGAAATGGGTTCTCTGATAGTGACTTTTTCTCTTGTCATCGATTATAGGCAAAGCACATCAACTACTATTACTGGCACGCCAGAAGTTCAACTCGTGATTTCCGATGCAGCAACAGATAGCAGTACATGAACTGTCAAGCGATTAAAGAAGGGGTACAGATTAATTTGACGTCACAAGTCCCGCAATGTGAAAGAGACTGCGGACCACTTCCGTACGATTACACGAACATGACGATTCCCTAAACGTGATCTAAGAAGATGCGGTCCTAAATACAAAGCGGGTACCAACCATGCAGTAAGTACACGAGTTATATCCAAGACTTGTCAACAGCAATTCCCTGGGGTGACTTGACGGATAACTTGGATTAAGATGGTGGTGTGTGATGAGAGGTTATGGAGGCATGTTGGTCAAGAACACGATAGGTGATGGCAACAGGAAACTCAACGGTGGCGTTTTTTTTTATTCGGTTATAAGCCTATCAGAATGTACAAAGGCTATTTGTTTATGGATGTTGATATGTTTAAATAACTACTAGGTACATAATGACAGGGAACGTTGTTATTCGAATTCCCAACGGTTCTGGATAATTGACACTAAATGTGTGAACGAATTCCAGGGTAGCATTGCCACAACACATAATTACATGATTTGCAAATAATTGGATACCTATTGTTTATAAAATTAAGATAAGTTATTTATAAGTCTGATGGTCAAGGGTAATATTCGACTGCCTAGAAGTTGCAACTGCTGCTGCCTGTTAATGCTGCTCACAGGCAGGGGTGGTTATTACTAGTTGGCAATAGTATCTCAGCTCTGTTCGATTATCCCGCCACCAAGTATAAATAGTGATAAATAACTTCTTACCCTCTCAAGAAGAACAAAAGCGAACACTTGTTTATACACACACTCTCTGTTATTTGACAAAACGTCAATTTTATTTTGAATTTGCCCACATTTTTCTTTTCAGTTGATTTCAATCATGGCGAACAACTCTGGCGTCCGGTACTCAAACGACAATGTTGGCAAATCGTCAGCAGCTCAACTGTTCCCGTGGGAAGAGCCCGTGCCTGTGAGCAAGTTCTGGGATAGTTTTGATTACTGCATCAGCCGCAACTTCTTGAGTAATTTCACAGGCCCAGAGCTTGAGAAGCTCCCCATCGACTCGGACAGCACGGCAAGCCATGAGGACAAGCTCAAGCTGCTTCTCCGTTTGGTACAGGAGAAGTTAAAGAACGAGGAAGCATCGGCGGTTGAAAAGTCTCCTGGTGGTCTATACGACACCAACTACGAGTGCTGGAATAGTCTCTGGCAGTCAACCTACACGCTGCAGTCTGAACTCGGCCTCCTCACCGACGCCGAGCACACCCTCCGCCAACTCGTCGACCGACGGCCGAACAAGGCCAACAACTTCATCCCGCTACACATGCTCGCAGACCACTTAATCCTGACGGGCCAGTACGCCGAGGCGGAGACGACAGAGCGGCCCGTCTGCGCTTGGATGGACGCGCACGCAGGGCTGGGGAAACACTCCCCGCAGGCTATTAATGCGCGTAGAATTATCGCGAGGGCGCTGTGGATGCAAGGTCCGTCGCGGCGGGGGGAGGCGGAGGCGATGGTGGCAGAGATTGGGGTGTTGACGGAGGAGATGGCGGATGAGGGGTGTCCGTTTGGGGTGTATCAGGAGGAGGAGAGGAGGCTGACGGAGAAGATGATGGCAGAGCTTGAGAAGGCTGGGTGATGGATGGATATACTTGAAAACTGGCCTGTTCTCATGTGGTTGGTGTATCTTAACACTGTGGTGGAGGCGAACCATGGATCAGTGAATGCATCATCAAACGGCAAAATGCGGGGTTTCCCCAACTTCTCACATTACAGGCACGGAGTACATACACCAACGATGGATCATAGATGTATCTTGCATGATATAGTGAACAATGACAATGACCATGACATGTACAGACTCTCCATTCCTGTAGATGTTTAACAGCTCTCCTACCCAGCTCAAAGCACATGCCTCGCCCGGTACCACTACCACTACCACGCAGAGCCGCGTTGTTAACAAGACACTGGTTCTCCGCACCATAGCATCTCATAACACTACCTACCTACGTAAGATTCCCCCGTTTTCCTTATCTACAAGCTTCTCTCTGTTTTTGCAGGTTTCCCTTAACTGTCAACAACGCCTTTCCCCCCCCCTGTTCGACACTACGCTACACTTTACAACCCCATACCTGTTCGTCCAACCTACAACGTTGTCCTTCATCATCATTCTTACTTACACATCAGACAGCCATTTGCAGAAAAGGTTTTCTAATTTATTTCCCCTGATACAATGGCTCCCTCAACGATCAACATTTTATCTTGTTGACACACATCCTGGGTGCTTCTCCATATTCTTTCTACCCGCTTGTTCGGGCCTCCGGTGCCTCTTCTCGGCCGAAGTCGGCGGCAACCGCGACTTCCCCCACGACGAAGTGCGATCTTTCATGCCGAGCGTCCTAATCAGATCTTATCAGATCTTTTCTAAATTCTACCTTATTCTTTCCTCTCCTTATTCAACAAAAATATACACATTCTATACATACATTTTTTTTGCCGAGCCTTGTAGTGTCCCGTAAGCCAGGGGTGCATTGGGACTTACTTACAGTGGCTTCCTTGCTACCTAGATCATGGCTCGCTTCATTGATTTGGAAGAGGTCGAGGGGCAGCAAGCACAGCAACCCGGTGTTCTGGCGCAGCGGCTAGCTAGACTGGAGATTGCCACAGAATCACTCCCCGAGAACCTCAGAGGCAGACATCTCGACGCAACAGAGAAGAACAAACAGTGCCAACAGACAGCTCCTGTTGCGCCGCCGCCGCCGCCAACTAACAATGTCGTCACCGAGGCTTTCCAATGCTACCCGTAAGCTCATGCCCTTGCATCACAAGAAATAGCATCAACCCTCACAAAAACAATGTGTTTATACTTCACTTTTATTTTAGTTTTCTTCCTTAAAATCTACCACGAAACCTACATATCCAGAAAAACTAACCCGCCTCACAAAGCGTCGTCTTTTCCATCGTCTCCTCCATCGACCTCAACACCCTCGACTCCCTCGCCCGCACCAGCCGCCTCATCCACAATGGCCTCATCCAATACCGCACCAGCCTTCTAGCCGCCACTCTGCGATGCTCCAACGAGGCATCCCCCGTCGATCCGGACCAGACACTCCGTTACCGAGCGCGTGCCGCAGTAGGGAACTGGCATTACATGGAGGATGCGCGCAGTTCCAGCGGCAAGTCGGGCAGCTGCGCCAGGGACATGGTCGGAGAGTGTAGAAGATGCGCCGCAGTGATTTGCAGGGTAAGGACATCCTATATTTCAATACACCCTTCAATGTCACTTGCTTGATGCTAAAAACAGCCAACATAAATAGAACTGCACAATCAAGCCCCCTGCGCCGGCGGCCCTTCGGGAGCGGCACCGTCGACTATGCCGTACATGCGCACGCGCACCGATCCCCGTTCTCGCATCACCTCCGCTGGACGCAGGTTTGCCTCTTAACTCGGAAGCCGTGCAACGTGCCGTCTGTAAATGCGATTCTGAGGGTGTTTGGTTGTGCCAGCCTTGCGGCAGGACTATTCGCAACGCAGACCACGAGTATAAACGGTTCGTCTGATCCCCCGTCTGCCTTATTCATGAGAAACTCTCTGGTGTTAGATGTTGGTGAAGCTAAACGTATGACCTTGTCTCTCTATAGTATATGGCGCTGGCGTAATCATTATGGAGAGGTCCTCGGTGGTCTGGGTACTGGCATCGGTGACGGGGACCGGGGCGTAATCTGTGGCCGCGAAGAGTCATGTCTCGCTGCCCGAGATCGCGAACACGAAACCGACTGCGATGCCGAAGACGCCAAGGGTAGCAGCAGCTCCCTCGCCCCCTGGTCATCCTCATCATCGCCCTCAACACCAAGCCCTGCCTCGCAGCAAACCACCACTACCACCACAGAAAACGCAGCCGCAGGATTCCCCTTCACTACAGGGCCTATCGAGGCTCTCATTGATGACTTCAGGCACCACGAGCTGCGTACCCCTTCGCCGCAACAGCTCGGCCCGGGCTATGAGCGCCACGAGATCGAGGGTATCGGGGGCATCGTTAAGCGCAAACTTGTTCGTATGGTTCGTGTAGGGGCCTGTGTGCCTGAGTGGGAGGACGAAAAGGGCCCCTCGAGTAGCCGGATTCTGGCCCATGAGGTCAGTGGTATGGAACGTAGTTGGTGTGGCTGGTGCTGGAGAGCCATTCCTGGGAAGAAGGATATCAAGGCTGGGGCTTCTTCTTTATAGGCTTTGGTGATTAGCAGTTTTGGATAAAGTCAGTCTCCGGATTTGCTATACATCATTTTGAAGCACATGGATAGTGTTGGATATTAGCAGAAACCCCCTACCACTATCAAGCGAGTACTTCAGGCAATCACAGGTGGTTTGCTTGATGAATATAAAAGTGTTTTGCTGGCTGTACTTTATATAGTTCGCAGCTGTACAATGAGCGTGCCATCCTGACCCTGAAAGTTCGCTTTTTGATGAATTTCCGATGAGTCTTGAAACCGTCTGTCCACTCAAAAAGGCTCATATATCATACACATACTATCTCACCATCATCCCACATCAGAATTGTAGATAAATACACATTCGCCTTCGTCATCAGGGAAAGTGGAGCTGAGCCATTATGATCTCGCCCCCCTCCTTCTCCTCATCGTTGCTGAAAAAGAAAAACACATATTATAACTCGCCTCGGTACATCATCTCTGTCCTCCTCTTCCTGTCCTCTCTCGCCTGTGTTTTCTTCGGCCCCCATCGAGCCATCTTGCGTTCCAGCTTCTCCTTGAGCCACTTGGTGTGCTCGGCTGGCGCCGGTGAAGCGATCTGAATAAAGACAGGGGAGCATTCGAATTTCTGGGCGAGCTTATTGACGCTCCACTTCAGGGGATCCTCTTTACGCAACGCTCGAATCTCTTCGATTTGCTCCTGGGAGAGGTTGTATTTCGGATTGCGGTGCTTGTACTGCATCTGGGGGGGCAGATCTGCTGTTGTGACTGCGCCTGGTATGAGCGATGCTGGGGCGCCGGGGCTGTTTCGTAGGCGGAAAAGGGCAGTTCGGCGGGGGTCGTTTCGCGGAAGGAAGAGAAAGGGTGTGTGTTCCACAGACGCTTCTGAGGCGGGAGGGTTGTAGATGATGGAGTCGGCGGTTGGGAAAGCTGCAGAGCGGTCTGGGAGGAATGAATCGTGGGGGGCGATCTTGAGTGACCGCTTGGTGCGTGCTGTCGTCTTGTGGCCTCGCTGTGGTATTAATGGGAGAGCGGTGCGAGATGTGCTAACCAGCTGCGCAGCTGGGCGGATGAGCGACCGAAACTCCATCGTGGAAGAGATGTGCTGAATCAACACGATGGCGTAATGGAAGCTTCGTAGGGTTCGATATCGAAGACACAGACACGTCAGGAGAATGCAATTGAAGCAATTAAATGAGGATAATGACTATTTTGACAGTGCAAATAGTCCCGTGGTTCGACTGGCCTCAATTGTAGATGGTGAGTAGCCGTATGGATGAGTGGTGGTCGTCTATCTGCGCAGCTGGAGACACTCAAGCTTCTTCTTGGTTGACTGTGGGAGATTTTTCATTACTGATTGATTATGTAAGACGGTGGTGCACACCTACACCCGGTGCACATAGTGCCACGTGATGCTTGAGCTGGACAGATGACAAAGATCAATTGTTTAGAATGTCGATAATCACGTGATTTTACACGTGCCTTGACTCTGAGATACCACCTCGATGGATCCGTATGTGGGCTCACTCTAAGTACCATACAGGCTTGCCGTCCGCTCAACCCGGATGAGCCAATCTAGCCGCAAGTGCCAATGACTTGGCCCTGTTCCATTTGTGCTGGCAGGATTGTTTCAGCTTATTTTGATCAGCACTCCTCCGTATGCGTACCCGAAACAGACTGATTTGACATCAGACGAACTCGCCATCACAAGGTCGCTTTTGCCATCACATCGACTTGCGTCATCGCAGCTGTAAAAGACCAGCAGCTTTCGACCATGGTACTGTTTTGCCTAACAACCTTTTTCACGCGTGGCTCCAGTTGGCCCCCAATCTGACAATCACAAGGTCGAAACAGGGGACCATGTCAGGGCCCTGAAAAAGCCAAGAGAGAAGAACGAAGACAACCAGAAATCATAATGTGCTCATAGGTAGATAGGTGTGTGGTGAGTGAGCCGAATGCAGAAAAAAATGGAGAAACCAGGGGTGGCGTTGTTTCGTGATGGGCGAGATAGGTTTCTTTTTGAACAAATAATGTGATGTCAGAACCTGGCACCAAAAATCCTGACCTTGTGATATCACTGGCTGCCTCGGTGCTGTTCGATGCATCTTAGTGGCGCCGCAGACTGACACGCCCCCGGGGGCCCGAGGGGAAGGGAAGGGAGGGGCGATTGTATCACGAGGACACGAAAAAAAAATCTCAGAGGACGGGATGCTACGGGGTAGACAGACATAATGGGGAACGATGGGCGTCTCTAATCAACAGGGGCATCCTATTTGGGTGGTATCTTAATGGAACGACTTCTGCTACTAAGAAAGAGAGAGAGAGAGAGAGAGAGAGAGAGAGAACGAGAGCAAGTAAATAAACGGAGGACACAGTGCATTATCTGAGGTACAGGATACTGCAGGTGAACTGCAAGCGCAGATGCAGAACACGATGTTTCCGCCCTGAGAACCATCATTTGATTGTCCTGACTGTGACGAGAATGCAGTCTCCGTCGGGGATGCGAGGAGCGGGATATCGTGACTGACAAGAGCCGCCAGGGGTCCGGCAGCACCACTCTTCCAGTATCTGTACTTGCAGGTACTGTATTACCCGTAACTGCTCTGTTGGTTGGATCGCTTAGAGCTTCACCTATGGAGGCATTGGAAAGTAATTACTACTTTGTCTAAAGCATCCTTCATTAGTCGTTTCTATTCTTGAGGCTTGGTTGGTGAACCGTCGGAGTTCTCAGGTGCCGATGCCTGCTCCTGGGATTCCAAGACTCCGTACATAAGGTAGTCCGTACTCCGTCGAGGAGGGTTGGGTTACAAGTCATTACAACTTATGATGGTACTTGGCAAAACCCACATCCGGACAGACCACTAATTCAGTGCCGAGCATTCACAATGCGAAATTGCAGCAATACGAAGCAGCAAGGCGCAGCAGTAGCTTTCAAACAAATAGCCCGACGCGTATTTATAGGATGTATGACAATGAAGTTGAAGTCAAAGAAGTTGGGTTCCTACCTGCTGCACTGGGGTCGTAGCTGGTGAACATCTTTCAAGTCATCACCATTAGCATCTGCATCATTCCATACGTATATATATTCATTCCTATCATCTACAGCCATCTGCTCGGGTACCTACTTTAAGGTAGTAATTAGTACCCAAAGTTGCTTACCAGCAGACCAGTGCATCCTAGCGTTGTTCATCCTCCTCCTCCATCTAGGCTAAATCGCATCATTCCATCTAAAAATCAGTTACGATCTGGCGTGGTAGATTCAGGCACGCCGAAGCGGCACCCAATACCGCCGATCAAAGTCCCCCTTTGGCTGACAGACAGATTGAGAGGAAAGGAAACCCAAGCTTCTCCCCGAGGTCCTCCCAGAAAGTCAGAACAAGCCCCCATGGGCTCGCCTGTTTCCTGGCCATCCCTCCCTTCTTCTGCCTCCCTCCCTCTCTTTCTCTCTCCGCTCTGCATTGTATGTGCGGTGCTGTGTGGTGCGGTGCTGTTGTTGTCTTGGTTGTCCCCCCCATCACTTCGCTATCACTCGCTATCACTGGCCCTGACGGTCTAACAGCAACTTCCCCTCCTCCTCCTCGCAGCCTCCCCTCCTGCCTGCCTGTCAGTAGACAACAAAAGGCTTTCTTCCCACCATTATCATTCGGGTTCCGTCCCAGCCGACTCATCAGCAGCAACTACCGTATCATCTTATCAGCCAACGACTTCTAAACTCTGCGTCACGCAGCTGCTGGTAGCTGTACGTACTCCGGTACTAACAGCCTTCTGGCGCCAGTCATACGTCCCTAGCGCAGTAGCGGGTCCTCCGTGTCAGCCGGCCCAGGAGAAGCTGCAGCAACCCCCCAGCAGGTACGACGTAACGTACACCACCACTCACTGTAGGTGCTTCATCTTTATTGGGGCCCTGGCATGGAACCCGGTCGTCGGCCTCCCCTTCTAAAGGGCACGGCGAAACAGGCGACCCTGGAAACGGCTGTGACATCGTCACTTGCTGTGCATACATACATACATGCTGCCTCCACCATCGTCTCTACTCTCACACTCTCTCTCCTTTTCTCCCTCATCTTCCATCGTCTTCCGGCCTCATTCCACCCACCCTCATTCGCCTGCGTTGCCCGTTGCTTCCGCTGTTTGCTGACCACGCCGATCTGCAGAGCCCTCAAAGACTCTTTGTTCTGCTATCACATCACACTTGCCCACGCACGTCCTTTTCGATTGATTGATTGATTGATTGATTAACTGATTGACTAATTTGATTGATCAACGACGACCTCGCAGCGCCATGAGTCTCGCCGAAGCCGCTCACGTAACTCCCAGCAGCGAGCGGTCATTACACAAGAAGATGGCCGATAATGGCAGCTATGGCGGCAACTCCACACCGAGGGCGGCTGACGTGCCGTCGTTGGAGAGCCCGTCGGCTGAACAGGGCAAGAAGGAGAGCAAAGGAAAGAAGCGAGCCCTTTTTGGCTTTGGCAAGAAAAAGTCAGAGACCTCCAAGGAGAGCCCTGCGCTGCCCAAGGATTCGTCCAAGTTGTCCCCGACGGCTTCGTTCGCGGCCTCGCCGCCCCGACTCCCACACAATGCTCACCCATATATCCTTCCTTCTTCGCCGGCTCGCGCTCTCTCCGGCTCGCCCCGAGTAGCCTCCCCAGCTGGCTCGCAGATCTTTGAGAGAGATGTTCAAGACAGCACGGTTCTCAAGCCAAGCTCCCCAGCGATTCCTACACACATTCAAACGGAAAACTATATCCCGTCAGTACTGGATGATGCGTCCGAAGCCATCACCAACACCAAGCTTGACCCCGATACAGTCGAGATTGTGACCCACTCGTCACACCAACCTGCCTCAGTAACTGTCACTGGTGTTTATTCCGCCAGCACCCCATACGACCAAACGGCAAGTGAATGGGCTGAAGAGCTTGAGTCTTTTGCAAGCCGAACAGGCTTGCCTCCTGACACTGCTTCGAACTACGGTTCTCTCGATTCTACCGATGTCCGTCGCCTCTCATTCATATCATTTGCCGATGTTGTGCAATCTGAGCATGGTGGTCACCCTACTTTCGGTTCCCGCGACAATCTTCATCTGGCTGGCCTGACTTCCATGCCCCATGCAGCAATGAATCGTTCGCCCTCTCCCATACGGTCACCTGTATCGAGCCAGGGCTTAGGTACCAGCCCACCAACGAGCAACCCTGGCAGTATGAAGGGTTTGGACCTGAGCCCATTGAGGAAGCCATTAGGTAGCCCCACCAGTGGCCACTACAACTTGGCTGCACCTGGCGACTTGAACATTGAGACGATGAGCCAAGCTCTGAGGCGCACAGGAAGTACAGACCTTAGCCATGTACGAAGCATTCCCCACAGCCCAATCGAAGGGCCCAGCTTTCGATGATTAAAGAATAGCGAAAGCTTGTCCGTGTGCAGTTCGACCATTTTCGAATATCTTAGTAGTGACATATCACGATACGCTTCTCTTTATGTATTTTTCCTTTCTTTATTTAGTTCTCTTCTCGGCTTGTTGCCTTAAAAGGGGAGATTTTTCTGACAGACATTGAGCATGAGGCTTTGGAATTCGGCAATTAGGAGTTGGAAGAGACTGTTATTTTCGGCGCTACAATGCGGGGCGGGTATGCACATTCAAAAACGCCCTCACACCGTTTCCTTATGTTTTTCAAGGCAGTCCCTCACTATTGTTTTTATGGGACGTTTGCTGGTATGATTATACCGAACTCTGTGAATTGCCATATCTGATGGCCTATTACTTTTGTCAAGAGACTTAACAAAACACTGGCGGAAGAAGAATGAGAAAAAGGCATAACGGGAAACATGTTATCTGTCGAAAGCTTGGAGGCAGAGTCTCTAGTCAGTGACGCGAATAAACCATCAATTTTGTTACAGCCTGTTGGTATTATGCACATTGACATGTCTCGAAGAATATACTCCCATCTTCTCACCATCTGACAACGCCGCTCAGCAAAGTTCCCTCCTGTCTCCTTTTGTGGTCATCGCTACGTTGCGTGTAGAGATGCTCTGCGCTGTCTTGATCTTGAGAAACAAATTGTATCCTTGCTTGTGCTACTAATCCCATGTCCCCGCTGGTCAAATACTTTGGTATACGTGCTGGTTGTTTTGCAGTGTAGAACGACTAATGGGTAGGTAGTTGACTAATATTCTCAAAAGCAATATTCTACAGGCTCGGCTATATGGGAGCATTCCAAGTGAACCGAGATTAGAGGGATGCAATTTAGGATGCGTAAGTGATTTCTGGGTGCGCCACATGGAAGTTTTTTCTCTCAAGTTTGTCAGAGTTTTTAGTGTTTTCTTTTCTTTTCTTTTCTTTTTTTGTCAAGGAGGCTGAGACATATGGAATCATTGGTGACTGGGTAGTGTAGCCACGAATTGCTGCTAATGACGGTAAGTCTCCTACCCTAGTGTTGGAGAAGTAGGTCTCGGCGGTTTTAAAGTAGGTATCAGTACTAGAATAAAAGGTCCGACATTTATATGATTCTAGAGAGTTTATGGCTCTGCAATCTGCCATCGTGGCAAGGAATCCTCAAATGCATTTTGCTTCCATCAACACTTGGTCAGATATACGACGTGGATGCTCACAGTCCTTGCACCCGTCATGATTCGTGGCTGGCTTTTGATGATAAACTTGCTGCACTTGAATCCTAAATGAAACCATTTGGTTTATGCTCGGCTGGGTATTGGGTACGTGTTAGACAAAGATCATCTTGTTGGCAAATGGATAAGCATATGATATGGAGTACTGAGAGAGGGGGGGTTATCGTACGATCGTAAGCCCGAGGACTAGTCTATGGCAAAATAAAACGAAAAAGTGTCAAAAAAGAAATGATACGATTAAGTATATTTAGATGAGTCTGTTATATTTCAAGAGCTCCTCGCGTTGCATGATTCCAATGTTGTTAAACAATTCAACAAAAAAGGCTGTCAGAAATGCTTCAACTATGATTATGCAGCGTCAACCCTTCCAAACGACTTGTATTAAACCGTCACTACATTGTCATCTACAGTTTTGAACAGTTGAGTTGGCCATTTTACACTGCGTGCCTCAGTTACAGCTATTATGCTTTCGGTTCTCCTCAGTACACCTGAAGCAGCGGCTAGGTGACTCGGGAATGTGAACAAAAAAAGGTTGCATGTTTCTCTCGTTTTTTTCCCAAAGCTTCTCCCAGATTTATTCTTATCGACACATTAACAACAGAGACCTAGCTTATATATTCACGATAGTACAAACCTTATAATGGGCTACAAATGGTGTTGAATATATAATAGCAAACTCACTGTGTCAAAGTAGGCTTGGCTTTCTTTTCTTACATCCACTGTGAATGTCTGAGCACTTGTGACTATATAAACGTTGTTAATAGTTCAAGACTATATATATGCATCTACTGAGAATGGTACTTACATTGCAAATACACCGTGGTGAGTGCTTGGGTTAACGATTGCGTAGATCAGAAATAGTCGGGAGCCTCAAGTAGCATTGCATTAGGCAAGTCTTCATCTTTCATCACAGAAGAATCGCACGCGTAGACAGCTGTAGTGGTTTAGGTACAAAACCAATATAGACTACCTCTTGAGGTACCGATAGATATTAATGCATGCAGTTTTTTGGCATGTCTATCAGATTTAGCCAAGTTACTTTACTACGGGGTCAATCATATCTCAGGGGGAAAAAGGCAACTAACTGCCCTTGCCTGCTTTTTCAAAAGTGCCTGTTGCCAAAGTTTCTTAGGATCTCTACTCGGCTGTAATAAAGCTCTCAAAATCAAGAGGTCAGGTGAGAAATTGTCCATAACAATGAACGGATGTTTGGCCTTGTGACTATCATTCAGTTCTGAAGCTCCATGTGTCCATATCGCAAGCTCTTTAGTGTGCCAATCAATATATTATATAATTGATCGTTGACGAGGTCTTACAGGATAGATATCATTGAAGTGTGTATTTACATAAATCAGGGAGTCATCTCCGTGGAAGAAATTGTAATCAACGATGTTGTTAGCATGGTAATTCCCTGTTGTGGATGACATGGTGATGTTTGGGGATTATGGGTCGCTAATGTACGCACACAATTCCCAAAGAAACCCCCCCCCTCCCAGGGCTAGTCATCGTATTACATAGTATGATGCTGAAAAAGGGCTGTCGAGTCGGTCGGTCCCCGCTTGGAAGTTGGATCATCGGCATGGTTTCACAGATTCCCAAGCTTGACAGAAAGCCTCAATCCACAAACTTGCTGCGTATGTGGCTTCCCACTGAATTATGGAGATGTAGTGGGGATGTTATCCCACAGCTGATGAACAAAAATATTCTGGGCGCTGGCTTGAGCTAAAGGCATTTGCTAGGCTATTTCATTTTCTTCTCTTTTCTTTTCTTTTCTTTCCTTCTTCTTTGGCAAGCATATTGTGCCCTCATATACCTCTTCCTCCAAATGCACAGACTTTGCGTGTAATGAAGCAACGTAGATCGAATTGCCGACAGGCAAAGCCACTTATGTTGTCTCTCTTTATTGCTTTCTTTTAGGCCACCCCTCTCTGGCTCAATTGGACTTGTAAAGCGGACCAAGCATCGCTATTCTTCTCAGTCACACAAATAATCCTGCAATTATGAAATATTAACTCCACTACGGATTACCCACAAGTATTTATTTGGGTGGCTCTCGATTAGGTATTTGCAGGGTTTCCCCCCTTTGGACTGGGGGCTGATACTTGGGTACGGAAAGAGAGCACTACCAAATATCGATGAGCAGGTACTTAGAGTATTACTGACATGTACAAAGAAAGGTAGCATGTACAAAACAGGATACAATGTGCGAGGTGATACAGTGTACCTACATACTTACTTTACCAGGTATCTGATGCAAGCTGAGGTAGGTCCCAGGTCAGGGATTCCTCAACGGCTGTCGTGCTACGCCAACTTGGGATATTAATTAAAAGGAAGTACCTCGGGAAAAGATCGACTGTAGGGTTGTCTGTAAATGCTGTCGCCGTAGCGAGGCAAGCGGTACGGTAATTCGCGGGAGGACGCACTCTCTGCAACGCCAAAACAAACAGAAGGCTTGGATCCTTGGAACAACGGCCTACCATATGATCAATGATGAGCACCCGTAGTTCACTACCTTGTAATTTGCCCGTGCTGCTTTAAATGTGGTTGGATCATCAGCTGAGGTGAGCACTGATGGCTATGATAAAGCATCATTACCTATGGCGACTCCCAAACGGGTGAATGTGTTGGCTTGACATCAACGGAAAAGCTTTCCGGATCAATCCGGGGTGGCTTTATTTTCCCTCAAGCGACCACGTTCGAGAACAATTCTGGTTCTCAATCCACTGTAAAAACTTTCGACTGCTTCGGCGCTGAATTCAGCCTTGAATTGCAACTACGGGCTTGACACCTTTCTTTTTATTTTCAAAACCTTTCTTCTTTCTTTTCGTTACGGAGCCACAAATCAGAATTGTTGCGGGTTATTGGACTTCTTTACCCTGTTTGGACCCTTGCCCCTCGTGTCTGCTAATAATAAAGGAAATGGTAGATGCATATTACCATCGATGTGAGACCCTCAGTGGAGTGTTCAGTCCTCAGTCTGGTCAATGACGTTGTCGACTGTCGTCTGAGTTGGGTTCCTGGTCCCTGACTCCTCCTTAGTTAATTGATATGTGAACTTCGGTTTATAAGATAGGAGGTAGCCTCGAACAATAATTACAGTGGTGGAGTGGGTGCGGGTGCCCTTTGGTTCAACCATCAGTTCAGCAGGGCAACTAATATGCCATTACGCAAATGTCCCATCCTTCCCTCATCCCCGCTCGGATGCGCAGAAATGACAAGTGACGGCTGTTGACCTCTCACAATCAAGTAATGGTTAATTTATCAAATCACGGGTACATTGTGCACATGTGCGTGTAGAGGTTAGACAGATATTCGGGTAGCCTAGGCGGCAAAAAAACTCATTAACATGAAGCTTCGTATGTTAAGATTCCTAATCAAAAGTTGTTGATGCTACCCTGCCATCCATTTGTGGACGGAGCACTCCGGTGGCAAAGAACGAATAGCACTCAGTCGGGGTCCACGGAGAGTCTGATACGACGTCAAAGCTGAGCAGTCGGTGGTATTTGTCTTTCATCAGCAAAGCTCATTATCTAGAGAGAACTAGCTTCTCAACATCCAGAAACGGGATCAATGCAAAGGGGGGCGACACATACGTTCATAGGCGAATGGTGGCGGGTGGGGATAAGCTGAGCTGGCTCGGATTCGCTAACAATGCATGGAGTAGGAGGGTGGTCGGAAAGCAAGCTTGGCCACGGAAATGGTACAACATTTTTGAGTCAAGAGATCAGATGGCACTAGGACACCTGGCTGCTGGCTGCTGCCAATTGATCCCAATGGAATGGAAGGATGGATCAAAGCCCTGGTGCCTGGCGGACACAATTCCACACCGGGCACAATGAAAACCCAGCAAACGAAACATCCATGACGGGCTCGAGGCAGGGCAACCTGGGCGATGCTACGCCGTGCCCCATGGCTGCGGCCAGCCTTTGAAACGGCGTCGCTGTTTAAAGTTGCATCGGCTTTCTGTTTCGCTTCTTTAGAGCTGTTTTTCCATTAACCATTATTAGCATCTACCTAGGCATCTTCGGCATGAAGGAGTTGGAACTCACAGCAAGTTACATGCGCCCAGGCGTGTAGGTGTAAAGCAGGGCAATTCCGTGGCGAACAAGGCATCATTCACTCTCGTGCCCGATCCAACCCAACCTACTGTTGAACCTAGGTGTACAGACGCATGCCAACCAACAGGAGAGCTCAGCTTCCCAGGTCCAGGACGGCCTGGCTCTGGTTCTAGATTCAGGCCTGGCTTGGATCTCTCGTTTCTTTGTCTAGGTAGGCTGCTTAATATTCCCCAACCTTCCTTCCTTGTCCCCCTTGGCCCAGCTTCTCCAGGCAGGACTTACCCACAGGGTACCTGCCCAAGTACTGACTAGCAGGTAGGTACTAGCCTGGACGCCGCCTCCGTCACTTCTCGTCGCCCCCAATTTGCTTTTTTCCACCCTTCCGCCGATTTCCGTGCTTGACCCGAATGAGGGCACTTGGGTCTATCAGGTGCATCAAACACCTGCATCAAATATGATAACAGTATGGTATTGATTGCCTCTGACCTGTGCAAACACTCGCTCTAATACTTCCTCCTTCTTGGCCCCCCTCCTCAGACCAATTTCCGCGCCCGCGTGGGTGTGCGCGTTCATGCTGCCGTCTCCATTCCCCCATCTATTTCCTTCTGCTCTTTCTTTGTCTCTGTCTTTGTCTCTGTCTATACCCTTTCTCTTTTGTCTTCATTTAATTTTCCGCCCTGACACTTCTTTTCCATTGGTAATCACCCTCAGCTTTCCAGCGTTGAGCTTGCCGAAAATCAGCCCCAATCGGCAAAAGAGGAAAGCAAAACAAGGAAACAAAGGAAACAAGAAGAAAGGGCCGAGCCTCTAGATCCGTTCAAGTGGCTTAGTGGTGCAGTAACCAGAAGCTTCCGGGGCTTTGATGGCTGGACGATCGGTACCTACTTGAGGACCTGCATACTACGTACTAGCAGTCAGGCCCCTTGTAACCCCCCTCATCTTGGTGAAAATAAACTCCCCTGGGACCATCTCAAGAAAATGCATGGATATACGTAGGTGTAACTCAAGAAATATCTAGGTTTTCTAGAAATGGGTAAATATCTCAGTGCCGTAAGCTATTCATAAAAAAACAGTGTCACATCGGCAGTGTTTCTATTCAGCCTGTTGTCTCTGTGCCTATCTTCCCTAGAAGATGCTGATGGATTGCTGTAGTTGGCAGACAAAAATAGGTACCAGGTACTCACCTTGATTCATACACCCTGTGCTGCGCCCTATATGAGGTACATTACGATGCCATACAGTGCTGAATGGAAGCCGGCATCGAACATGTTCGGTACGTTATAGGTACCTACTTTACAAGGTGCCCAGCTGCAACTGGGGTACAGATCCCTGTTGCCCCCGCTTCCCCTTATTCAACCCAACCTGCACCAGAAAAAAGAAACAACTGAACAATACGAATAACGGCAAGGACCAGCTGGCATAATACCTGAGGTATGTATCAGAGTGAGTATATGTACCAGCGCAGGATCTCAATGGGACCCTATTGATCTTTCTTATAAGCTGTTTCCAGAGGTACGGTATGTGCTAGACATCGTAGTACCTGCCCTTACAAAATGGTATGGATACGACTAAGGCAGGAACCTGCTATAGCAGGCACTAACCTTTGTAGGGACAAGTATACTGAGGTAGAGCTAGAGGCAGCTTGTGCCTGGTTGGCCCCAAATCCCCCGTCCTGATCGACATGCCTACCGATTTCCCCGCTCTCAACATCGACCACCTCCAACCGCTGTGGACGCGAGGCCGCTCACGACTTGTTCTGTACCTACAGGTAGGTAGTACCTGTACTGCCCACTGCCCACTACATCCACTTTGCCCACTCAATGGCCGCCACTGCCCGCCGCCACTGGCCACCCGCTATTGCTATCCATCCACTACCCACCACCACCCACTGCATTGCACCACACAACCGACACCCCAACTGAGCCCATTACTTGCTGCTGAGCGCTGCTCCGTGCCGTTCAAGTGCGTGGCCGGCCGATGCTGGTGTGAACAAACTTGCTGACGCTGGATCGAAAACAGCGCCGTCCTTTCCTGATCTTTTTTCTTCTCCCACAAACGGCCTCCCTCACACTCTGACTGACGCCAATTCCTCGCTCACGCAACACGCAAACACGACACCATTTGCAGTCCCAGCACCAACACGAGCAGGAGGTCGCGACGCACAGCCGTCCGTCCGTCCGTCCGTAGTGCCGGACGCCAGATAATAGGGGCGGACCACAACTGTCCGTCCGCCTTGGCCACACTGGCTAGGCCTTTGGCTCCCTGCTAATACCGTCCCTGCGACTGTCCCTGCTACGTCGCTGTGAGGGGACCGACCGAGCTGTTAGCCCCCTCCACCACGTCCACAACCACCACCACCACCACCAAGCCCGCACACACTCGCCTGATCGCTCACCGCGTCCACCCTGCCCGCTCTCACGCCCACGCCAACGCCAGCGCACAAGCCCAACGAACGCAAACAGCTAGAACCTATTACCAACACACCTTGCCCATCGTTCGTTTCACGCATCGTCCCCGACCGATTGCCCTTTCACCGATCGCTAGGCGTGCCCTTCCAGCTTGCTCGCCGCTGTGACGGAAGCTGTCCCTCCAGATCAGATCGATAACAACAACCTCATACACTCTTCGCACTGCGTAATACTTGTCCGACCCTCAACTTTATTCCCAACCCACCAACCCCCCCTGCTCTGCTCGACTAGCCTGGCCTGCATTTTGGCATGCAAAGCAGCCCAGCGTCTCGCACTCGCTGTCACACCCATTGACCCCGCCGCAGAACCCACGACGCTACGACACTCTGGCAAATGACCCTGATACCCAGGCAGTTGCTGCTTCTGCCCTCACCGCTCGACAATCGCCGCACGACCCTGAAACGGGGAACCTGAGCGTGCGCAAACTCCATCGCGGTGGCGACGCAGGCCCAGGGGAGCCTCTCAATGTGGCACGAGGGTGTGAATGCGCTCGAGCAATGGCATGAGCATGTCACCACCCGCCATGGAAGAACAGGCAGTCCGCCCCCACGATGGCGGTAGCGACTCCGAGGACTGGGCTTTGCTGCAGCAGCGCCAGCAGCAGCAGGCCCAGGACCAGTCCATAATTCAGAACCTATACCACCAAAGCCAGATCCACAGCCAGAGCCAGAACCAGAGCCGCGGCTCCCCCCCTCTCGATTTTCCTAAAGATCCCCTCGAGCGCCCCAGTGCCACCAACCTGAGGTCAGCTTTTCGAGGTCCTGCCCGCGCCGTCACACCTGACCTTGTCGACGGACGCGGTGCAGGTACGAGCGCCATCGCTCTCGATGCCAACATGACCCACATATCCCGTGGGCTTGGGTCCCAACAGGGCTCCCCCAGGTCCGTACCCGGCGGCGTCGCACGAAGACAGGGCATTGTCTTCAATGATAAATTTGGAGAACCCTCTGACAATAGCGAAACCAGCCCGCCGCCACAGCAGCAGAGACACCAAACCAGCACCCCGATCAGGCCCAGGACGCGGACCCTGGATGCCTCTATGCTGGGGCAAAGGGGTGCCGCTCCAGGCTCGGAGCACCGGCATAGAGTGGGCAGCGTCAGTTCCTCTGGCTCCCAGCCTGTTCTCATGGACGATCAACGGTCTCCCGTGCCCGTCACGGAGACCATGGGACATCCGTCCATTGTACCGGGCAGGCTTCCCGAAACCTCGACACCCACATCCGTCAAGGACAAGAAGTCCTTCAACAAAAAGATTGTGAAAAGACCGTCATCCCGTCCAACCTCCCCTGTTATGTCGCAATGCCCCTCCGTTGACGCCCTGCCGTTCCCGCTCGCCACCGAAGATGCGAATCGAATAATATCACTGATGAAAACTTTAGGCGGAAGAATGCGAGGCGACATTGAATATCAGGTCGAGACGGGTGGGGTTTGGCACAAAGGCTTTGCCTACATTGACGAGGACAAAGCGACGCTCATGTTCGACGCATGCCACGCAGTATTTCACGTCCCTCTCGTTAACGATTTGCGTGGCTGTCGGGTTCAGCGAGTGGAATACCCAGAGCTTAGTAAAATTGGCATCGAGCTAGTCATCTCTCAACCTAACCAACCAGCCCTCGAGTTTCTTCTCTGTCCTTTGGCAGTCGATGATCTGGATCTGTGGCTCGCCGCGTTGCTGTGCTGGCAACAACTGCGACCTGTCGGGGTCAAGATGACAAACGGAAAACCTGCGAGCCCAATTGCCCCAGTACGGCCCGAATTAAAGCGTCACGGCATCTCAAACGACGGATCTAAAGCAACTAGTATTATTAAAGTCGGGAAAATAATGGTCTGGGATAAGGGACTGGCAATGTCCGCAAGGTCTATTGTTCACAGATCATCCACCAGGGATCCCCAAAATCCGACAATGTCTTGGAGGCGACTTTCCTGCATTCTCCAAGATAATGGTGAGTTCAGGCTTCTGATGGAGAATGATGTTTCCGTGCTCGCCATTATTGAGCTTTCGCAGCTTTCGCGATGCGCCATTCAAGCCCTCGATAGGACAGTGCTAGACGAGGAATTTTGCCTGGCTATCTTCCCCATATATGCATCTACTTCTTCCCGACTTTCGATTTTTCGGCCCATCTACCTTGCTCTCGAAAGTCGCATAAATTTTGAGGTTTGGTTTGTGTTGCTCCGCGCCTTTGCCGTACCCGATATTTTTAAGCTAGATAACCCTCAGGCGGACGAGATCAAGGATGTGGCGGATCTCGAGCAGGAGCAAGGTGGTGAAATGTTCAGAATGGAGAAGATCATTGGGGTCAGAGTGACCGAAGCCAAGATCAAGGCCAAACCGTCCGGCTTAGAGCCGCCGATGCCCGAGAGAGGTGCAAGGACAGAACAGGACCCGTTGGTTGGCAATTATATGGCCGAGGTGATTTTAGATGGGGAGGTCAGAGCCAGGACGACAACCAAAATGGCGACGAAAAACCCATTCTGGAGGGAGGATTGCGAGTTTGTTGACTTGCACCCCATGGTGCAGGAGCTCTCTGTCGTTGTAAAACGGGTCGAGGGAAACCTTGGTGGTGCGGCTTCGGCTAGCCAGTCGAGAATGATGGGGCCACAAGATATTGTCTGCGGCACGGTAACCATCTCCCTGTACCAGTTGGAAGGAGGGCAGGCCCGCGAAGAGTGGCTCCCCATCCTAGACGACAGGCAACAAAACATTGGGTCATTGCTGATGAAGGTGACTCACGAAGAGCATGTCGCGTTGTTAGCAAAGGAGTACGAGCCCATATCCGAGATATTGCATCGATTTCCAGCTGGTTTGACCAACCTTATATCTGCTTCATTGCCGGGACAGCTGCGTTGCCTGTCGGAAATCTTCCTCAACATTTTCCAGGCGTCAGGGTCAGCGGGTGACTGGCTCATGGCGTTAGTTGAGGAAGAGATTGACGGTATAGGCAGTCAGACCTCGATGAAGAAATACCGTTTCAGCAGCCGGCTAAAGTCAAATGAGTCAGTTGATACAGGTACGGATCGAGAGCTCATGGTCCGCGACATGAGCAAGTCGCTAGCCGGAGAGGCAAATCTGCTTTTTCGAGGCAATACATTGTTGACACAGTCACTCGAGTTTCACATGCGCAGAGTAGGCAAGGAGTATCTGGAAGAAGTTCTGCGAGACAAAATTCATGATATCAATGAACTGAACCCAGACTGTGAGGTGGATCCGAGCAAGTTGCCTCATAGTGGTAGTAGTGACATCGACCATCATTGGACGAGGCTTATAAACTTGACTACTGAAGTCTGGGAGTGTATAGTCGATTCAGCAAACCGATTACCCTCAGAGCTACGATACATCTTCAAGTATATACGCGCCGTGGCAGAGGACCGCTATGGCGATTTTCTGCGCCCTGTTGCATACACTGCCGTTTCGGGGTTTCTCTTCCTTCGATTTATTTGTCCTGCTATCCTTTCACCGAAACTCTTCGGTTTGTTGCGTGACCACCCACGGCCAAAGGCCCAGAGAACATTGACACTCATAGCCAAGGCGCTGCAAAAGCTCTCGAACCTCTCTACTTTTGGCAAACGGGAGGAATGGATGGAACCTATGAACCGATATTTGACGACACAGCGAAATGTCTATCGAGACTTCATTGATCAAGTTTGTGGGATCCCTACGGAACGAGGTACCAAATCTTTACCGGCCAGCTACAGTACACCAGTTACCATCTTGGGCAGGCTAGGCCCTACGGCACGAGAAGGGTTTCCAAGTCTACCATATCTTATCGACCATCCACGAAGCTATGCTAGCTTGGTAAAGCTATGGGTAGAAGCGCGTCCGATGGAGAAAAAGGGGCAGGTGGACGGAGAACTGCTCATATTCAATGATCTCTGCTTTGGCCTGCAAAAGCGTGCTGATGCCTGTCTTGCCAAAGTGGTCGAATTGCGAGCTTCAGGCGGCGACTCAAATGCGGCAGACCAACTGGCCGAGTCTCTCGAGCAGGCAACGTTGATTGGGTCTTTAGGTATTCCCTCATTTAGCGGCCCTCCCTCCATCACCAACGATATCGAACCACCCCCTGGTAGCTCTGGAAGTGATGGAGCTGCCGAGGACTCAGCTTCTCGCAGTAAGGAAGGCCGTCGAGGCAGGGACGGCATTTACGACGGCAGAAAGTCAAGCAGATTACGACACGTGAGCGGTGCTGGCGGGACTTTGAAAAGCAAGAACGGGAAAGTAGGCAGGAATATACTGAGCGGCATAATGAGAATTGGAGGAAGGGCCGAGAGCCCTGATTCCAAGGGACACAGGTGAGGCACGCGAAGCCTCGACCAAAACTCGACGACCACGCCGATGCCGGGCACTACAACATGTGCTGAATCTCCGTCACGAAGGACTCCATGTTCACCAATCAACAAACGGTTTGCAGATGTAATTATTTGGTTCTATAAGGGTGGGACTGGGTCAAGTTGGATACTCAAAATGGCGTGGGCATGAATACTCACTTTACATGGTGGCAGTGGGATTAGACCTTGACTCTGAAAAAAGTCTTCACGTCATCTCTTCTGTTTTTGTTTAACATTCTATTTAAGCCGTCTTGTCTTGAAGAGGCAAGCGACTGGGCGATGATACATTTGTGCAGGAGGTACAATTCGGTGAAATGTTGAAGACGGTTTCTGAGGCGACAGGGGGCAGGGATACAGAAGAATATGCAGGGTTTGGAACTGTTACATCATTCTGTAGAAAGGGGCAAAGGAGAAGGAAGCGATATACCACTGGCTCTTCGTTTTTAGATGGAAATAGCGAAGGCGGCTTGGTTAGGACAAGGATGAAAATGGCATTGTTTGGATGGGGGGCTGTGGTTGTGGGTTTATTTCATAACTAGAGGGCGGGAGGGAATTTTTGTGAATTAAAACAGGGGGGCCATTAAGACGATGGATGAAAGAAGTAATTCATCAACTTGCAAACTATATACTGGCATTATTGGGCATACTCTCGCCCGCTTTCTCATTGACCCGTGAGGAACAGAATGAGGACCCCGACGGTTTAGACCTCCACAATTCAGGAAAGACCAAGACAGGAGACGGTAAGACAGAAAGTGAAGACAGTAGAACTTAAATATGCCCTTTTTCCATATTACTATTTCTAGCATTATCACCCAGTACGATGAAGGCAGTGATTTTTTTTTTGTTTTTGTTTCCGTTGTTTCTTCTTCTCTAACACCGTTGATGGCGTGTATGTCAACACTGTCTCCCTTGGTTCTTGAAATAAAGAAATGTCACAATTGTTACCTAAATAATTCGGCTGACGTATTTTGCTGTAATGATTCTCCAGAAAAATTGATAAAACAACACAGACTGCCTGCAATTGTAGGACGGGGGTAAAGGGTGTAATGTGGATTTTCTTCTATTCTTCACTAAACTCGTTCAGTCGTTTCAAAATAGTGTTAAAAAAGATTTTTGTCTTTGTTTTTTAGAGTTGTATCTCTCGGTTTGTGTATAGTTGAACTAGTCCGGCACAAAATCACGTTGCCCCTTTCCTCACGCTTCTCTGAGCCAGCGATAATACAAGCTACAAACTAGTGACTTCGAGTGCCCCCCCTAACCGTGTTTACTTGTTGGGCGGGCGCTTCACCAACAATCTGTATGTATGTTTTGGGATTCGCCTACTTTTATACAGCTCTGAAAAGCCGACTTCCACCTCATTGTGCCCTCGTTCGTATTCTAGGTTAATTTACCTTTGCGTGAATTTGATATGTTTCCCTTTTTTCTTTTCCGGGTTGTTCTCCTCACTGGAAGAATTTCTTGTAAGCGGCCTTCTCCTTGGCTGCCCGCGCCACCGCCCTGGCTTTGACGGCGTTGAGCTCGTTGTTGATGGCAGAGTCGTTGGGCGCTAGGCGATGAGCCTCCTCCAGATCGGAGAGGGCAGCCTCTTCATCCTTGAGGCGGATGTTGGCGAAGCCGCGGCGGTAATAGGCCTTAGCTCGATCGGCATCCGAGGTGCCGGTTCCAGCAATGGCAGAGGCAGCAGATCTGACGGCGTCTTGCCAAGACTCGAGCTTGATGTTCAAGAGAGCAGAATTGTTGTTCAGGGAGAATCGCAGAGCATCCATTGAGGATTTGGTTGTTGGGGGCTCGTTGTCGAGATCAGGATCTTCATTCAGGTACCGCAGACCCTTGTCATACTTCTCGAGGCCAAGGCTAATGTTGCCTGCCTTGAACGCCTTGTTACCGTAATCCTTGCAATCCGTGGCAATTTTAAGGATCGCCGTGGCGTCGAGTGGTTCAGCACAGTCATCGGGGAAATCTTCGTGAGGATCACCCATGGCGTCGGGTTGCTTAATATCGGCGGCAAGCGCGGCGTCGCCACTGAGCTCGCCGCAGTCGCTGATGACGGCTTCTTTGGCGGGTCTATCGCCGGCCTCTGTTGTGAGGTTCTCAATCTGACGAACCACAGATTTGCCATTAAGAACCTCTCCGAAGACAACATGCTTGTTATCGAGGTGGGGGGTAGGAACAGTTGTAATGAAGAATTGAGAGCCATTGGTGTCTGTTCACAGTGAGGAAAAGTAAGTGATTAGTAGGTATTTTTATATGTAGAGGATAGAAAAATATGAGTGATATGAATGCCTTATATTACTTACTGGGACCTGCGTTAGCCATGGACAACAAGAAAGGTTTCTCGTGCTTTCTAGGGAAGGCTTCATCTTCAAACTTGGCGCCGTAGATGGATTCACCACCAGTGCCATCACCAGCGGTGAAATCACCACCCTGTATTTTTGCCCTAATTAGCATCCATTGAGTCCATCCACCACCAAGCGGTTAAAATGGAAGGAGGGGGAGTAAAAGGTGAATAGCCGTGAGCCGCACCTGAATCATGAATTGCTTGATAACACGATGAAAGACTGAGCCCTTGTAGTGCAATGGCTTGCCAGACTTGCCGAGACCCTTTTCTCCCGTGCAGAGGCACCGAAAATTCTCGACAGTCTTAGGCACAAGGTCTGAGTAGAGTTCCATGGTGACGCGGCCGATAGGCTTGCCGCCAACGGAAATATCGAAGAAGACGCGCGGGCGCAAAGGCTTAGTTTCGGTTTCGGAAGCCATTGTGATGAGGTTTGTGTTTACGAGCCGGAGAGATGAGGGTATAGAGGGGACGGTTGGAGTTTCTGTTCTTGAAGAATGAGTTTTATGAAGACAACAGTGTGGGGAGTGGAGTAGAAAAAGAATTTGGCTAAAGTCGCTGACACAAGCCGCGCTGGACAGCTTTGAGATGACGATGCGGGGTTGAGGAGGTTTGAAGAGGAGGCACGGAGGGGGACGTTTACAGTGCTGCAGCCGCCTGTGGGAGTGTGGGGGTTCGTTACCTTTGGGGCTGGGAGAGGAGAGGCAGAAGAAGCGCGTAGAATATATTGGTTGTGACGGGGACGAGATTGATCGAAAGCCCTTTAATTCAATCAACAGATATGCCAATCAAGTCACTCAAACAAGCCAGGTGTGACTGAAGGAAGAAAGAGCTGAAGGATCTCAGCATTGTTGGAGGAGCTATGGATGATGATCCATCAATCAATACTACAGGCATGACGCAGCTCAAAGCAAACGAGCTGTGGTGGGGTTCGGAAGGCGTTTGCGCCACTGATATGCTGGTGCCAGCCGCCTGAAGCCGCCTGAAATTGCTGAGGGGTTGTCGGAAGACACTGAGACACAGCTGTCGGGTAATAATTGATCGATGGAGGGATTCAAGAACAATAAATAACTACGACAAACTCACGATATTGCGCACCAGCTGCCAGTGTTTCCATCACCACTTTGGTTGACTACGGGTTATTGGGATAAAATAGCAAGTATTGACTATTGACCAGGAAAGAGAACAGGTGGCCAATCACACACTCACACAAGCTTCACTTGACATGATGCACTGATGGTCTGCGTTGGAGCTGCACGCAAGATCGCGCTAACCTCGTCCAAAGTAATAAAATGCAGTCAGTGCATCCAGCACATTGTACGTATTCTGTCCAACCAAGTCTTGGATTCAGCTGCATGCTCCGTCGAATTTTTCCCCAGCGTCTTGTTCAGGCTTGCGAAAGTGTGCTATGTGCGCATGGATAGCCCCCCCTTCCCCCGCTGTGGAAGTTTCTAGCACGTTTATCGAGAACTAAATCCTGCCATCATACCTAGAGATAGACAGACAGACAGACAACTCGTTTGCTAACCTGGACAGAGTCTTGCAACCCGCCAAGGTGAGGCTGATATTCTCTACTAATTATTTCCATTCGCTTCCATCACTAGCCAGCGATACCAGGTAGTCAAAACTAGCAGCGTGCACGTGTTGTGATTATCACTCTACGAGCAACAATAATGACCTTGGGGATAACGAGACTCATGACAACTCAATGGGGCAAAATACACTGCAACGACATGAAATATCTCGTCAGTACGGTATTGTCCATGTTTAAGATTGAGCTGCAGACAAACAGAATTGGCATGGAACCGATTCGTCAAACTTCACAACCACAGCCCCCCCCCCCCGTATGGTTGCGAGAGGGGCTTGACTTGATAGACTGGGCTACACATACCCCCAAGGACAATACCAAACAGTAATTTTATTTCCCGGGGTTGTTCATGCGGCTGCCCGCGCATCTTTCCTAAATGTGAAACAACCCTCTACAAATACCATCTCCCTCAACTGTACTCTATTCGCGCTGAATAATCATTCGGCACCCGCCTCTCTCGTGATAGCCGTATCATCTATAACGCAGTTCTATATTCCATGATATCTGAGGCCTGTTCGCCAATCTACGGCTCATTCTTCAACGCTTTGCTTACTGCTACTGGCTTCTCTACCACCTTTGGTGCTGCTTGAAGCTCCAGCGTAACCTATTTACAATCACATTAGTCTTCCCCTTTCAACGCAGGTATGTCATCCAGAGCGAAGTAACTCACAGGACCATCATTCACCAGTGCCACCTCCATCATGGCCTGAAACCTACCATCTTTGACCCTGTCATCCATGTATACTGCCTTTACCTTTTGAACAAAATAATCATACAGTCGTTTGGCTTCCTCGGGATTAGCCGCTCCATGAAAGTCGGGTTTAGTGCCCTTCTTCGTGCTGGCCAGCAACGTAAACTGCGATACTGTCAAATGCAGAGAGAGAGATGCTGTGAGCCTCTGTGGTTTTTGGTCCTGACTCCCCAATGATATCAAACAGGGGATCACAACTTACCGCATAATACCTCACCACTAATGTCTACAACGTTCTTCTTCCACTGTGCTCTTTTGTCAGATTTTGTTTTGCCGTCACATCACTCTTTTGCGGCATCTTAGTAATACGCCAAGAGAGGCTTGTTGCTTACTCGCCCGCCCGCCTCATCGTCCCAGAGCTTCATCTTGAGGATCTTGTTTGCCAATGAGTCCACTTCTTTTTCTGTATCGCCTGGCGCAACAGCAGCAAAGACAAGAATTCCCCGCCCGATATTGGAAACAAGCTCTTTATCCACTGTCACAGACGCCGACAGAACTCGTTGAAGTATGGCTTTAATTGTAGGATCAGTCTTTCATATTCATCTGATCCAAGCCAATGCGTGTATAACTAAATGAGAAAATATAGCGCACCCTTCATTGTTGCGCAAAACTCGAAAGTGACCACAAGGGCTTATTGGTGTTAGGTTGGATGGTGACAAGACGAAGCAATAGTGTTGTTGGTGGGAAGGCATCAACACTGTGAAACTTCGGAAGATGGGCAGGTAATCCCTGACTAAAGGGACACATGAAACAGCTTCCCAATTACAGCATATCTGGCGCAAAAGCCAGAGATGGTGCATATAGACGACGACCCTGTCTTGCCTGTTCAACACTGAACCATTAAAGCAAGTATTTAACGTAATTACCACTGCCGAACTGGGATGTCACACCCGCAGAACCGGTTGGTCCAATTGCATGTAGTCTCGTCTCTCGCATCAATTCGTACGCGTTTGACGGCTTGATGTCATGTGAGGATAGGGATGTGTAACTCCCTATCAGCAACCCTTGCAACTGCAAGTACCTCCCGATAGCACTCCACAACATGACGCTGCACCCCGTGACTTCATTTCGATCAATGTATGGGTTTCAAAACAAGAAACAGTGACCCCTTCATGCCGACTATTTGATTATGACCTCGTAAATTAAAAGGGAAATTGCAAAGGGACTGTTAACAGCTGTGCACACTGCCTACGGTTGTGCTTCGGTTAATTGCGACCAACCTTTGGAACAAGTGCCGTGGTAGCCAATCAGGTCCTGAAGACTTGGCCTCAGCGGTTCCATCTTGCTCGTTCATCACTACCAAAGCTCCTGTGTTCACCCATTTGTTGTCTGTACAAACGCCCCTCAACAACAACGAATTGGTCGATAAACGATCGTCTCCTACATCCGCTGTGCAGCGCATATCCTTGCGGCTGCAGCTTCGGGACGCGCGACGTGCGAACCCGCTGCCTCGACCCAACCTTGCATTCAGGCTGCCTCGAGCGAGTACGGCCTCAACGAACCCGACGGCCAACAAAGCAAAGCCACCTCAGCCCTTTTAAACGAAAGTCTATACCAGAGGAAACAGTCTATTCTGTGCCCTCAAAACCTAGCTACACAATGGCGGCAAGGAAATTGCAGCAAGAAGTCGACAAGTGCTTCAAGAAGGTGGCGGAAGGCGTCACCGAATTCGAAGCTATCTACGAGAAGATTGAACAGTCAAATAACCCGGCCCAGAAAGAGAAGTTGGAAGATAACCTGAAGCGGGAGATCAAGAAGCTACAACGGTTACGTGACCAGATCAAAACATGGGCCGCCAGCAATGACATCAAGGACAAGGCTCCATTACTGGATCATCGCAAACTGATAGAGACAGTTCGTGGTTTCCCCAAACGGCCACAAGCTACCCCCTCCCCTTCGCCACTTGCTAACATCTCACCTCCCTTTTTAGCAAATGGAGAAGTTCAAGGCCGTTGAGAAGGCGATGAAGACGAAAGCCTACTCCAAAGAAGGCCTCTCAGCAGCCCAGAAACTAGATCCCAAGGAGCAGGCCAAATTCGAAGCTGGAGAGTTTCTGAGTACCATGGTCGAGGATCTGGAGTTACAAATCGAGACTCTAGAGGCCGAGAATGAGTCCATACAGGCAACTATGAAACGAGGCAAGAACAATGGCGCTAAGGCGGATCGCATGGCCGACATTGATCGAATCATCGAGCGACATAAGTGGCATCAAGGAAAACTGGAGCTCATCCGAAGATCTTTGGAGAATGGCGGGGTCGAAACCGAACAAGTCAATGAGTTGGAGGAGAGCATACGATACTACGTTTCTGACGGCATGGGTGAAGACTACATAGAAGATGAAGAAATGTACAACGATCTGGACCTAGAAGAGGAGGAAGGTGTGTTTGGCATGGGCCAAGAGAACGAGAAGTCTTCATCCCAGGACACGCAATCTATACGAGATGATTCGTTGCCCGATCAAGACATGCTGCCTAGACAGGCGCCTCCGAGGAAATTGACCAAAGAGTCTGAGCTAATATCAGGGAAACGGACGTCAACGCAGACCAAGTCACCATTACCAGCCCTTGCAACATTACATACTCCATTATCGGCCATCAGCAATGGAAGTGTAGTTGGGCCTCCAATGAAGCCAGCTTCTGTTCCGGCAAGACCAGCAGGAGAGGTCTTGAAATACGCATCAGCCGCCGCTGCCGCCGCCGCAAGCGACAAGAACAATGTCGGAATCGCGCCGTTACCTCCACCCCCTGGCTCTTTGGGCTCAGGTATCTCACCGTTACCTGCCATGCAGTCAAGGCCAAGCGCAGCAAACTCCCCTGCACCTGCCTTTGTTCAACCAGTACCATCCTCTTCTCAGGCATCTGAACCCAAACAGTCTGCTGTTGCGTCACCGGCACTAGAGCAGGTGGAGCCGTTGATCTCAAAGCCCTCTAAAAGATCCAAGGCAGCAGGGAAACAGCCAGTCATTCCCGATCCGCCCTCAGAATCACCTAGTATGTCTCTTCCTTCAGCATCATCCTGTACAACTTGCCGATCTCATGCTAACACCATTCATCAAAGCTTCTCAAACAAATGGCGATGCGAATGGTATCAAGCCGGAGCCCGAAGAGGAGTCAGTATATCATTTGCCTGCAGCGCTACAGGACTTGGTCGAGTCATTTGAGATTTCCCGCCAACGGAACTATCCCCCATCGGCTCAGTCTACGTTACGATTGATGACGGCTAGCCAAGCTAGCTGTCCTGACACATTAGATGCGGACGTACCGCGCTCGTATCGCCCGGATATGCCGATGCCTCAGACGGCCTCTGGCTTCCCAAGAGAACCGCTACCAATCTTTGATGACCCACGGCTGTATTCACGCATAGATCCCGATACACTTTTCTATGTCTTCTACTATAAGCAGGGAACTGCGCAACAGCATCTAGCAGCCAAGGCCTTGAAAGATCAGAGCTGGCGATTCCATAAGCAATACCAGACGTGGTTTCAACGACATGAAGAGCCCAAGAATATTACCGAGGAATTCGAGCAAGGAACATATCGCTTCTTTGATTACGAGAGCACATGGTAAGTTGCATCTCGCCCGCCTCCTCTGACAGATGCCCCCTTAGTGCCGACAGAGACATAACGCTAACCCTCACACCCCTCAACTATAGGATGAACAGGAGAAAGGCCGACTTCAAGTTTGCCTACAAATTCTTAGAGGATGATGTCTAGAGGTGTAACATCTACTGATGAGAGACCTGGCCAGGTAGTTCGGAACATGCGCTTTGCTTTTTCCTGGGTTGGGGTTTTTCATGATTTGTCCTGGTGTTCAGAGAATGTGTAGCCACAGTCGAGCTACCATTGGGTCTTTGTTTACGTTACGGGATAGTGTCTGAGTAATCCAGGGGTCAGCCAACCTACCGAGACGGTTCTCGGTATAGGAAGGCTTTGCATTGATTGATATCCACATTCTTTACGTTGCCCAAATTTCCGTAGACTGATGACCTTGTTGTTTATGTTTAACGTTACTCAGCCGAACTATATCGGTGTACTAAAACATTTGCTCAGCACTCAGAAGGCCTATAGATCCTCAGCCATGTACCTACTGACGATGGACGACGTGCTTGTCGTTGTTCATATGGATTAGCAACACCTACTAACCTCCTGTACAGAATATAAAAAGGCGCAGAAGGCGGTTTTTTTTTACAACTACTCTTCAAGCTTTGATTTTGACTGTATATGGAGACGCGCAGCCCTATGAGCATTCTTATGCGAAAAGATAGGCAGGTGAAGTTAAGGAAGCACTCATTTGCATGGAAGAAAGGATCAACAAATAAGCTGATACAATTACACCCTGGCAACAGCAGATCCCCAATACGGAGAATGTGATTGATGTGCGAGCCAATCAGCGCACAACTATAGAACAGAATCTCGAGGATATTGAAAAGAGAGTGCCCGAGAATTCAATTTGTTGAATGCTGAGAGCTCGGGAGAGCTGGCTTGCTCCCAGATTCAATTGGCAGCCCCGTCTACTTTTTGGTCCATGTGCAACTCAATCATTGCCCACCAAGGCACTGTATGCGTTGATTCGGTATGCAAATGTGGAAGGATTCTCAAATCTACTCGTTCCAAGAGGATCAAGGCTGAGTGAAGTGCCTAATTTGTCAGGGGTTTTAGGAGTTCACGGGTATCAGGAGCGCATGTCGCACCTGCCGGGCTCATCCATGGTTCCTGCAAAACTTATTCGTTGACGCATCCCGCGGAGATTATGGCTCTCCTCCATCTTTTAGATACATGAAAAAAGAAGCAGAAACATCTTGTCTGAAATCCTACAAGGAAATTTGCAGAAATCAGGAGCGACGGCGTATCCAGCTTCCCCGAAAATGTGGTAATCAGTAAAAGCAGCAGGCAAGTCGTTCGCATATTACGTTTAACATGGCAGAAAAATGGTCGGCTCAGCTCATTTCCAGTTTGATCATAGAAATATCTAGGTCAGTGCCACTGTGCCAGCAGAGATTGGTTTTATTCAGCCTTCAATCACGGCCACCTCGGCTGCCGACACAACTTGGAGGAGCACGGATAGCTCGGGGCAGCGTCAAGGCATCGTCATTGCAGCAACGAACAGAGTTGTCATGTACATCGTCCACCCACAATATCGAAACTTTAGGCAACGGTATTATCTTCCAATCTTCTCCTCCCGAATGTTCGGATGTCCACAGCCACTGTCGCCGCCATGCATAATGGATGGTGGCCACCACTTGACAAACATCGGCAGAACAGGGGACCGCCCCCAGAAGGCACATCGCGAACCCCGGCCAGGCTCTCTGGTAGGCTCTCCGGGCAATCTCCAGCCCTTGAACGGTTGGACCCTTTTCAATGTGGCTGGCTACAGAACACGACCAATCAGCGCCAGATCTTAGCGCAGCTGGTGTGGATGTGGGAGAGTGAGACAATACACGATCGCCCGTTGGTGGTGGGGCTGGACTAGGTAGCCGGAGGTTTGCTCTGAGGCTTGACGCTTAAAGCTGTTTCCGCAGCTGCCGTACATGGTTCAGAACGAAACCCCCACGACAAATGTTGTTTATGACATGCATCGATTATGTGGGCGAGCTTGCCTCGAAGTGGCTCGCTCGTGGCGGTGCAGCTGTAACCAGTTTGTACTTGAACGAATTGAGAGTGAGCACGGTCAGCAATGGTACCATCAGCAGAAGCTTATTCATTTGCCGGGCCTGTCGAGATGGAAAGAGACGAATTGTTTCATGAATCAGTACAAGAAATTCCAACATGGACCCGAGAGAACCTGCAGCACATGCAGGCCGTAAGGACTTCTTGCAGGTTCAGGCCCAGGCAACAATAAATGGACCAACAACTCGGACCGCATTTTGCTAGCCTTAAGACTCATCGGCATCACCTAAGTGTGGCTGGCTATTGATTCCTCTTGGGCTTGTTTGAGTTTCTAGTCATGGTGAACTGAGATAGGGCTACACGGCTGTGGTAGCATCGGCAGCGCCCGTAGCGGCGGGTTTGCGGGATAGCAATCCGGCGACCGAGGATCCACGTGCATTTTCAAAGGCCGGAAAACCTTGACAAGATCAAAGTAATAGATCAATGTTCTTTTACTTGGAAATAGTAAGATCACAGCTGATTCATACAGTATTTGAGAAATTGTTGCAATTAAATAATGCTAATTAGGCAAGCCAGTAACGCATGATATTTGCCAAAGTCGTCATTTTGAAACGAGTATTTGCTTGGCCTACACTATCAAGATATGCAAAGCTGAACTGCAGTAAGAAGCATGTGTTGAGTCCGTCCCTTTACCGTTACGGAGTAGACACAATATCACGTTGGTTTTTACCGCCGTCAGCCATCTTGGAAGGACCGGGTCTTTGGTGGGTCCATAGTACGCGGTCTCCAGCCGCGCTCAGCCCTAGACTTTATCCCAGCCCGCCAAATCCGATTTAGCCAAGTGGCTGCACCAGTGAGCAAGCAACCACCATCATCTCAGACATTGAGACAGCTCGTCGGCAGGGGAAGCGGTTGGTAGAGATCTTGATACCACCGTGGGGTAAGTACGAGGATGTTATCACCTTGCTCCATCCAGTTCGACGTCATAAAAATAGCTGCGGCTTGACGCCGTCTTTGCATTGACTGGCTAGCTGGCTGACTGTCTGGACCCTGTGGGTTATGAATAGGCCTCCGTTATTATCGCGGGTCTGTTTCTCCACCGTCGGGGCAGATATCGAACCGTCGCCGCTGTCCACTATATTGTTGTTATTTTTGGAGTTTTCTTTTCTGTTGTGTCTCTCCATGGTTTGTCTTTGAGACACTGATAGATGAACGGGGATGTTCACAAGGCTAGCAGGAAGTGGATCTTGATTTCCATTTCCCTTCTCTGCGACTACGCCATCAGGCAAGTCTACGTACATGCGATGAGGTACTACATCTATGTACCCGTGAAATTGATCTTCCGTACGAGGTATACTTGTACAGTAAGGTGTATTTGTTGTTGTGTCTGCTTAGACTCGCCCGGAACTAAGAGGCCGCAAACCTTACCTGATGCCGTTGTTCTTGAGAAGGTAAATCCTCAATTGCTGTCATTTGGCTTGGCTGCAACGTCGGAGGCCCGGCTGACATGGCTTGCAAGAGCGGTGGCATCGGATCATTGTGGCCGTGCAGCACCGTGCAGCACCGTGCGGCAGGAGTGCGGCGCTGACCCAGCTCGTCGAAAGAAATGACCTAGGTGAGGCAAGATGATTTACTAGTCGACAGGTATGCATGCAGAGAGGATGCATGTGGGTGGACGCTGTCCACAGGGCTGGTTTGTACATTCAGCCTGGCACGCAATAGGGCATCGGCAGACGACCGATTACCGACGGCCGACGACAGACGACAGACAACAGACAACAGACAACAGACAACAGACGATAAACAACAGATTGACAAGGTCACAACTCCCTACCTAGCAGTGAGTGTGAGTCTGTATGATCAAACATAGGCAAACCCTGGGTCTATCTACATTTTACCAATTATATGCTCCCATATATGTCAATGGATGGGTATGGGATACTACAGCACTTCCGTGATTGGGGTGCAGTACATGCATACCTACATGCTGCATTCATTTAACTCAATTCAATCAGTGGGCCAGTCAGTCATCCAGTCATTCCTTCACCCAATGACCCATGCACACCATCACTCAGTATGACAGAGGCCAGCAACCACGAGGGCAGGGATGCGGCGGCGGCAGCAAAGGCGGAACGAGGTGCAATTGGCCATCCACGGGCTATTGTCATGCTGCAGCTGCCTCTGTTGCCTCTACTTTGTGTACTCATCTCGCACCGTTGTAGGGGGCTCTGTCTTTGTCTCCCTCTGTCGCCGTGTCTCCAGACTCCACACACCAAGCCGCAGGCCAGCCAGTCCCACACCCATCTCCCACACGGCCTCAAGCCCGCACTTCGACTTGCTTTGGTGGCTCATGCATGTCCCAGACTCCGGTCCCCCGACTTCTGGCCAACCTGCCAATCTAATAGCACGCGCATCTCCACTTGCTCTGTCGCTCTCTTGCTCCGCCGGCGGCCGTACAGTCCTCGTGTGTACTGTACACCGGGCAGCGATGTGATGCCGTTATGGACGGCCGACGCGGATTGCACGCTAAGAGCTCTAGCATCTGCATGAGAACAACCTCGTATGTACGGCTACTGTACGCATCTACGCAAAAGAGGGTGCATTACGGTGTACGTACATCGGCAAACTTGGATGACCTCCATGGCGTCTACTCCGTACTTACCTACTTACTTCCGTAGAGGACAAACGACAATGCCGCCCTCCCACAGCTTCTGCGCTAAGAACTTCCAGAAGCCTAGAGAGAAGCCTCGTTGTATGGTGCCACCGTCCCGATCCATCACAAGCTGCCCACTGTTACTTAATGAGCAGCCTTCCCCGGTTACACGGCTGCTATGGTTAGGTGTTTGACAATAATCTTATTAAAACTCCTGCCTCACTCCCTCGGTTTTCCTCATTTATAGCTTTTGCCATTTTACACCGGTTGTCCTCGCTCATTCATACCCACTTACTGCTATTGCTGCTGCCCTCCACACCTCCCCGTTTCGCATTGCACACATAACCCACCTACATACATACGTACAGACAGACATACATGCAGACACTGGTCGAGTAGCAGGCTCTTCACGACCTTTGCAACTAGACAGTCCAATCGAGCGTAGGAGTCTGTGGCCTGTTGGAGTCCGCCCCTCGCCTTTTGTTGTCCAATTCATCCAACTGCATTCCAAGTACCGTTTCACCTCCTTGAGGCCCGACCCGCTGAGCAGGAGGTCGGCATCGGCATCGGCTGGCTCTGATCCTCGTCCGCCTACTCTGCAAGTCCCAAGGGGTAAACCCGACATTGCCTATCAGCCGACGCCATCTTGAAACCGCGCCGTTTTCTTTCATACCATTACAGTCTCTTCGGCGGGAAAATAGCACGGTTCCCTTCTCGGCCCCAACAGCACATCTCTGGTTTGTTCTTGGACTCTGGCGACTTCGTACAGTTCATTCGCCTCGCCTATTTTGAAGCATGGACTTCAACGCCTTTTCTCAGAAGCATATTGATCCGTTGTCGCTGAGCTTATTTGGAGACGCACCTTCGCCAGACCCTCGAACTTGTTATCAGTCTGAATCACTCTCTCGATACGGAAGCTCTGATGGAAGCTCTTGCACATCATCTACTCCTACCTCTCCAACCATGAGCAACGCTTTTTACACCCATCAGAGTCCACCTCCTCGAAGCTCGCCGTACTCTCAGTACTTGGAGGTCACTACACCATCAAGCTCTTCTTACTATGGAAGTCCAGAGCTAGGGGCGGGACAGGAATTTACGGATCCAAGAAGCGTTTCCGAGGACTCAAACACCCACTCGTAAGTGCTGACTACTTTCTTCATAGAATTTTGTGTGTTTTTGTTCAAAAGCTGTTACGGCCATAATTTATACCCTAGCTAACTGATGACCTTGGCAGTTCGTCTTCACAGGGTGGTCGCGATTACCCAGTTTGCTGTCTCCACGCCGGTTGCGATGCGAAGCCATTCAAGCGGCGTGCGGATCTTGACCGTCACTACAAACATAAACATGCCCCAGAGTCTCAGAAGAAATCGTATTACTGCGATTATAACCGCTGCCAGAGACGACGGGACCCGTTTCACCGACGTGATCACTTCCGTGACCATTTGAGAGAGTTTCACAAGGAGGACATTGAGAAGCGAGGAACCAATGTCAAAGAGGACTGGTTAGAGAGTCGCAATGCTGCGCAATCCTGGTGGCGATGCACAAAGTGCTTGACCAGAATCTACATCAATCGAGCTGGCTACGACTGTCCGACCTGCAAGACTACCTGCCAACCAAAAAGAAAGGAGATTCGCCGCAGAGAATGAAGGCTTGGGAGCCAATCGGTTCCGGGATATGTATGCGACATCACGGTAAACCGAGAGCCTGGTGCTCCGGCCGAAAGTGATGAGGTCCTTGCATCGGACCTGCCACAATCTCGACCAACAAACAAACAGTTTAGTGGCGGATGTGGTCCGTTGAAGGTTCTCGAGAGCCCGGCCCAACACATGCATATCATTGACTCTCGGCGTTAAACGAAAAGCGGGCATCGGATACGACGCTGTCACAATTCAAGCGGTTTTCTTTTCTGGCTTTGGCTCTGGTCCAGCCCAGCCCTCCATCATTTGGCCTCATGCAGACAAAACTATAAGTTAATACCAACCAGGTTCGGCCCAAGTTTGGCAGCCATGGTTTCTCTTTCTTTCAATCACTAGAGCGGGGCCTGGGGCGTTGAGGTGGAATTCTTCTAGAAGTTGCAGGGATCTAGGCAAAGCCACGGCACTAGCTTCTCTCTAGGAGCTCTGGGCTGGGCGGACGAGGCAGTGCTTGGTTGGCTGATGGGTGTGGATTCGTCTGCCCCCCCATCCCAAAGGTGTTTTGTGTGTGGGGAGATAGCGATGGTGCCTGGGTTGGGAAGTCATTGACGAGGATGAGCTGGATGTTTGATTGAATCTGTGATGGATGAGAGGTGAGAGGGGAGACGACAAGCCAAGCACATCGGCTGACAACCTTCTTCCCCATCCCTTGCAGCAGCGTTGTTTTTTAATACATGAGCTTAGTTAGAGCTGAGAGCAATTGTTTTTCATTTAGTACAGATAGAATGATGCAACGAGGTACGCAATATGCGGTACGAGTAATGACACAGTTCAATTGAATATGATGACGACTGCGATGTCTCTCGCTCCGCTCTCTGCTTTACAGTTACATATACACATTACGAGCACGTGCATATGCGAATGGGTACATTGCCGTAATTACCGAGTAATTGATGTACTTCCATACATGCCAAACCACGCACATACCAATCTGTACATTTAGCGAATGCAAGCAAGTCATTTTGCCACATCCGCCTATCGCCATCGCCATCGCCATCGCCATTGAGTGATCAAGACCCACTAGATTAGCTTTTGCTGGTGTGGAAAAGCGACAACGGGAGTGTAAAGGAGAAAAGATGTAGGTAAAGACACACGCACACACACACACAAGTTGCAACGACACATGATACAGCAAGACCAATGCCTAAGCCAACTGAACCCACACAACAACATACACGCCGCCGCCGCCTTGGGCCACTGGTGATCTTTGGCACCCACACTCTCTTTCACCCCTTTGCCTTTTCTTCGTGTCTTTTTCCTTCTTGCGGTAAGTATCTTGCGCTTTTCTAGGACTCGGACCACCATCCATTGCCATCTACATGTCAAGAAAATAAGGACGGACAAGCCAATAACTACGTTATGTCAGTGCTACAGGGCTCCTCACGGGAGACCATCCCGCGCCCGCAGTGGCGTGAACTCGTCGGCATAGTACCGCCCCTGCATCGTTCCCCCACACATGTCTCTTCTTCCCAAGAATCTGTCTCGGCTTGCAATGCTGCGGAGCGGAGCTTTTCGATCGGATCCGCCTTGGATTTGCCTCTAAAAAGAAGCAAATGCGGTTGTTGGGTGCTGGCTCTTACTACAAACCTCCCCACCCCCTTTTCTTAGTATCCATTGTACTCATCTGGCGCTTTGCTTGACTTCTTCTTTTCGCTCGCATTTCTCCTTTCGGAAGATGTTGCGCACGGAAAAAGGAAAAAAAGGGAGATGGGCAACCCGAAGAAGAGACCGGTGAGTGACTAAAATTGGCCCAACAACCAGCCCGGGCTATCGCTAAGACAACGATTCACGGCAAGGAAGCCTAAATCCCGTGTCGTGCGTTGTTTCTGTCTTGGAATGAAGTAAGGTTGTTGCAATTGCAATCCGTTTCCCACCATTTCTTGCTTCTTTCAGTAGACAAGCCGACACATTAGCCGCAAAGACGGGATCTGTACCGGTTGGATAGCAAAGAATTGCGGTGCCGGGGAAGTAATACTTCGGCCCGGTATTCCTTTGCGAAGTGCATCAGCAAAAATTAGTTGCCTCACCGCATACTTGTTTTCCTGACATCATCTTGATTCCTACATGTCCCTCAAAAAGACTTTGTCAAGGACTCATGACTCTTTTGCGATAGCTTGTATGCATCCGTATTTGTACCGTTGACTAATTGAAACCCTTGTCCTTTCATGAGACCAACATGACCTGAGCAGAGCCTTGCACGGTCACGGACTCTCCTCAATTGGATCTCCGTTAATGTTCGGCATTGCCCTAATATCCGGGCGCTTATGGTCCCTCTTCCGCTGCCGCCGCTTCTTGATTCCTTGATCCGCTAACCCATATCTCCCGGATTCTTGACCCACTACCGCCTTGAAATTGGCCAGCCTTCCAACAAACGATTCAGGCTGTCGAAACCGGAAGTGGTGATTCTGGATTTTGCGAGGCGGCGTCCCCGGCTGTGCTACCACAGAGCTAGCATTGCCGTTATGCGACCCTTGTAGTAATAATGTACCTTCGGGCACATCGGCGGCTTCCGAGCTCGATGTTGGACTCATGAAACTAGCTTCTGACGAAGCCAAAGATTGTTCTAACACGTCACATGCAGTGACTTCCATTGGTGAACAGAGCTGTCGCTTTGTCTCGTTTTTTGCCTCTTGGAGTGCTCGCTCTGTGATTGCTTTTGCATCTTCATCCAGGACAAACCTCTTCCATATCTCGTCCTCATCATCATCATCAAGTTCAGCATGTGTCTCCTTGTTTGCTGGTATGTTTTGCCCAATCTTCCTAACCTGTTCCTCCAGTAAGTCGGCCAAATCTTTGGCTTTCGGTGGTTGGAGGATACTTTGCATCGTTAAATGCACATTATGACGAATGCTGTCTAGAGGTAGCAACTTGACATTTGTTTTGCGTTGTGATTTGAAATCCTTTGGCGGCTCTTCCCCAGTCTTGTAATATGGTGAGCATGGTCTGGGTTCAATTGGAGGCACTTGCTGAGGTCGAGTCATCGAGCTTACGTGTAGAAGTACCCTGCTTTCTGGCCTTTCATTAAATGCACTCTTTGGGGCACCGTATAATGTTGGAAACTTGGCCTCATGGTCTATATCTTCCACTCCTTGTGACAAGTTTTGCAACCTATTTCTAGAAGTCATCCCGTTTCTGGATGCGGGGGGGTAGACTGAATGATGTCGAACATCACGAGGATAAGGACTGCTTCCCCCATATGATGCTAGGGAAGATGGATGAACACTTGCCTTTTCCTTCTGATTGTCATCCTCTAGATGAAGCCACTTCTTCCAATTGTCATCATCACTCCTTCCGCAATGCGAAAATTCATCGGCAATGCTTGGTTGAGCAATCACGCTATCTCCTGCCGGTGATTCTGGGTGTCGCGAGTCCAATAGGGGTGCCCGAGCACCGCGTTTTGGTTGTGGGTGATGTAACGTAGATGGCGACGACATGATGAGATATTTTGCAGAACCCGAACTTCTCATCCCGGGGGCCTTTGCGCTCCCAGTGCCTGAAAGTCTGAAACTTTCACGCTCGTTGGGTGACCGAATTCGATGGTCTCCATACAATATTTGGTGACCTAGACGAGTCGGCGGTCGTTGCAATCTACTACTGAACGATGATGCGGACATTGAAGACTCGCGTGGTATACTAGATAGATGTAGAGAGGAAGAAGAAGGAGTCCAGTGTCTTGAATTGTAATCAGATAAAGAGGTCAAACGACTCGGTGAGCCGGTGACGCTTTTGATTGTGTTACTTGCATGGCTCCAGCGAAGATCTTTACCCCCCACTTGAATCCTCATCGGCTCCGTAGGTTTTGGATTTGTCCAAGGGTTCTTGACGGTGTTTAAATGTCTAGAAGCTTCGTATGGATGATTTGCAGAATGGTGTGGCTTCCTATGCCTTCTTCTTTCACGCTCTGGCTCAGCAGCCCTGCCAAATGTTTGGTGGCGCTCTCTTTTCCATGAGAAATCAATTTTGGGAGGCCGCTGTAGCTCTATGCCAGTCCAGTCACTCCTTGACAACAGCATCCGTCTTTTGATTTCAATATTGAGAAGTTCTGTATCTTCTGGTGGCTGAGCTTCAACCTTTGGCGGCTTGTTCCTTTTGCCAAGTTGAACGGACAAAAACTGACCAGCATCGAGCTCAGTAGTGTCGTCAAAAGATACTGGGCAAGAACCTGGTGCAGCTCTGTTTGGTCTACTCTTCTTTGTGCGAGACCGGGATGATGATGAAGTACGAGTTGTCGCAGCCGGACTCTGTGGAATATAGCTGGGAACGAACTTTACTGGCGTCGATGCAAGCTTGGTTTTGTTTGACGGTTCAAGACGAAGGCGAGCTCGTGTCTTTTCAAAGTACTGTCGCTGTCGTGCAGCATCCGCATTCCATGCCCTGCCCTTGGAATGGCGGGAAAGAGCGCCTTCTGTCCAGTTCATGTCTCTCGCAATGTTGTTGTTGAAGGAGTTTGTTTGGAAAGTAAGAAGTCGATGAAGCATTAAGCTTCTACACTCTTTGCCTCAAAAAATTGATGCAGGGATGCTAATATGTCCATTCTCACGCTGCGAGGGAAGGAGGCACTGGGGATATCATGTGCGGTTGCATTCACACACCAGCACTAAGAACTTACCTAATAACAATAACCCTTACCCGGTTCATCGAGCCATGAATCCAATTCACATTAACATACAAGAGGAACTAATTCACATTATTGTCATTTCACCTACACCCCGTACTCTTGGCTCGACGGGGACATGTGGAAGTGAAGTCATTAAGGTAAACCCTGGTCAAGTTTGGAGGGTGTTTTGCAAGCAGCCTGACGCGATCGGTCAGGACAACCAACTCATTCGGAGGACTGAGAGATGATCCATAGTTTATGCCTTGGAAACCCGTTTGGAAATAGCTTGGTATAGATCGGCCAGATGATTTCTGAGCAGCGAGCCGGTTTCGAAAGTCAGAGTGTCCCAGTCATGAACAGACTACGAGACACCACTGCGCACGGAAAGTCTTTTCTAGCTTTTGACAGGCTCCAAACGTACAATAAACTAATTGGCCTATAATTTTCCGGCAATTTGGTGTTGCTTGACATTGCAATAGTTCTTCCGCCTTCGTTCCGGTTGTTGTTGTTGTTGTTGTTGTCCAAACGAGGTTTCGCGCATTGAACCCTGACCCAACCATCTCGAGTATGTGTACAGTGTGCGTGGAGGTGGAACTGTCGTTATTGGCACAGTCCGAGCTGCCCTGCCTGCACTGGCCACCTATGACGAAGCTTCAATTCCCGTAAACACAGATAAGCAACATTGCGTGACAACGCCAATCGACGACCCAAGCAACACAAGAGATCATCAATCACACCTCGGTTATCTCCCATACGGACTCCACTACCTCCGGAATCTTTCTCCTCGGCTAGAATGGCGGATGCAGAAGAAAAGGCACGCCAGGAGAAGATTGCGGCGGCGAAGAAGCGCGCAAGTGACATCTCCCTCGAATCCGAAGCGGATCATCTCCTGCGTGCATGCTAACCAGTCTACCTTGTAGGTTGAGCAACTGAAGAAAAAGAAGAGTAAGAAGCCCAGCACGACCAAGAAGGACGAAGCAAAAGAGGAATCTGCAGACGCGCCGGCGCCTGATGCCGTTGAGGACGCCTCTGGGCAACCAGAGCCAAGTCAGGATGCCGACAAGGCCATCGAAGACGACAAACTAGACGAATCGTCACCATCAGGAACACCTTCGCTAGCGCAGCAATCAAAACTCAGATCTGCTTCATTCCGTACAGGATCTACACCTGGCTCCGGTGCCCTCTCTCCCGGCCCGTTAAGCCCCGACGGCGAAACTGCGCCTGACATATACCGGAAACATGTCGCGAGGATAGAAGATCTGGAGAAGGAAAACAAGAGGCTTAGTAAGGAACATGCGGACTCAGAGAAGAGGTGGCAGAAGGCCGAAGAGGAACTCGCAGATCTCCGTGAGGCAGACGCCGAGCCTAGCTCGAGCAAAGGTGACAAAGACGGCGAGATTGACAAGCTGGTGAGTTGCTGGTCATTGTAGGCTCGCAATTGAGTTGCCAACAAGTATGCTAACTAGGGGTATAGAAAAGTGATATTGCTTCTTTGCAGCGTCACAACACACAGCTCCAGCAACAAGCCTCTCGCAATTCCGGCCACACACATCGTCCATCAGTCACGGTAGCATCACCCCCTCCAGCCCTTCAAGCAGAGCTCGATTCAAAGTCAGCCACGATCGAGTCAATGGAAATTGAGATTTCAAAGTTAAAGGCCCGGGTTGAGCGCCAGGAAAGCGGTGCGACATCGGAGAAGGAGCAAGTTGCTGCCTTGGAGGATAAGGTCGCTCGTGCCGAGGCTGCGGCAGGCAAGGCTCAGCGCGAACTCCAGGATCTCAAGCGCAATCTCGATCGTACAGCAGAGAAGGCTGTTCGAGAGGGAAGCGAACGATCAAGCGCGGAGACTAAACTGAAGACTTTGGAGCAGGGGCTGGAGGAGGCTATGGACACGAACAAGGAGCTGGAGAAGAAGGCTGATGGACTCGAGAAGAAAGTTGCCACCCTAACAACGTTACACAAAGAACAAGATTCACGTTTTCAGGCTCAGAAGAAGGATAAGGAACAAGTTGAGAAGGAAGTCAAAAGCCTGAAGGAAAAGGTGGAAAAACTTGAGAATGAAAATCTCAAGCTTCGAAGCCGCAGGTCCGCAGATGGTGGTGGTGGTCTCGACGACGAAGGCGTCGATGAGCTTGAGAATGAGGAGAGACTCAAACTAGAGAAGAAAATTCGCAGTCTAGAACAAGAAGTTCACGAGCTTCGCAGCGGGGCATGGATAGGAAAACGTCGAGAAATGGAGGCGACAAGCCCTGGTTTCCAGGACGTGGATCTTTCTAGCGGCAACAACCCTCCACCCCTAAGGAAGAGCTCAGGCGGCGGCATCGGTAACTTCCTTACCCAAGGCCTGAACGCTCTCGCGGGCGGTGGTGACGACGACGAGTTACTAGACGACGACGATGATGACATGGAGTTTGACGAGGACGCGTTCCGCAAGGCTCACGAAGAAGAGGCCAAGAACCGCATTGAGAGAATCAAAGAGATCAAGCGGTCGCTGAAGCACTGGGAAGGCTGGAGGTTGGACATTGTGGACATGCGGAGAGGCACTGCACAGGGTATTGGGGAGATGTTTGAGGTTTAAAGGGGGGGTTAAGGGGAGAGGGGTTAGGCTAAACTAGGAGTATGGGGTGGGATAATGTGAACTTGAACATTGTTCTTGAAATGGTTAAGAGACGGTTATGTTATGTTATAGGTACAATGATTGATGTATCAAATGTCCAACCGAGCGTTAATGGGAGTTCTACAAATGTGCAATTGCCAGTCTTGGGGTTCCGTCACGGTGCTTTCTGTTTGTGACTTGTTGTGTAACGTTGAACCTAACCAAGTCAAGTCAAGTCAAGAAAACAGTAACGGTAATCAAGTAAGGTTGGTTCATCCGGTATCATGCATAGATACTATTACGTTTTGAACCAATTACTGTTTCTGGAGAGGGACTATTCAATAGTAAGATGTGCATTGATGCATCTGTGTGTTCGCCGACACCGGTGCAGAATCGCGGCGCCGGACATTGATTACTCGGCACCCCGAAGCTGGGGGCGCCTGGCACTTTGCGATGATCTGGAAATGTCCGTCGTAGCAGACAAGGCCAATGCGGTAGTTGTAGGGTATGATATTGGTTTTTTTTTGCGGAAAATGACGGGTGGGACGAAGATGAGGGCGGGGGTCACGATGGAGCGTCTGGGGAGAAACAGAAATGATGGGGTTGATAGCTGGGGAAAGAGATGGCGATGACGAATTGTCCGATGGGATCTGCAAACAGTCTATAGCCTTTTTCTACGAAAGTCCATAAGCCAGGTAAGCAGCCTCCCCATGCTGCCAAGACAATAAATTATCTCGTTGGAACCGAAAATTCCTCGCTGGCCCCGAGATAAGTACGGATACCGAATCCGACCAATGCTTCTAGAAAGACGCCAAAACTATGCTTCCATCAGTCAGGGGGGTTTGACGGTAATTGCTTCGAATTGAGTGCGGTGTATGTGTGAGTGGGCTATCATTTGAGGTGGCGCGCCGTTTTGCCATGTCATAGCCAAGAGCCCATTACATGATGGAATATGATATGTGGTGCAAAAAGTGAATACACTAGTGACCTAATAGCAACTAACTTGATACAGTATTACTCCCTAAGGTTAAACGATGCTCTTCACATGATATCCTTGTCCTAGATAATCTGGGGCCTGGCGCGCGTCTCTCGGGATTTCCAGGTGAGATGGCTGCTTCTTAGCATTGCGACTTTTGTTGGACTACCGACGCCAAGAAACAATCACGTATGTACATACACCTCTAAAAAGCGGGATTTCTTTCTCAACGCTCTTGTAGACGACGGCCCGGTTGAAGCGACATCCCGCCGATACAAAAGGCTAAGATTCCGTGTCGGCGCCCCGTAGGCAACGGCCAAGAAAAAAAGAATGTTCCAAAAGGGGGCACCTGGTAATATCAAGCTTTACGGACACACAATTCCAAAAGATGCCGAGCGTGGCTGGCAACGAGTAAGGATGTAAAGCCACTCAATCCAAGAGGGCAGAACCAAGGCGGGTGGCCCAGCGCCTCTTATCATGCCCAGGCAGCGCCCAGCAATAGCCAAGGAAGCGGCGAAAGATCCATGATGGAAGTGGTGGCCGCCAGATCTCGCCAAGCAGAAGCAGTACACACACTTTTGGGTATGTGCCTCATAGAGCCTCAAGTCAAAAGCTTGACTTGACCAGACAACAGACAGGCATGCTAGTGGCGGCTCTCAAAGGCTGGCTTATATGATAGCGACGTGAGATTCTTATCCCATGCCGCCTGCTATCACAAACATCGAGCGTTATCCCACGGCATTGTTGCTCATAGATGGCTTTCCATATCCGATGTGCATCCCGAAAAGGGAAGAGGTGTCCTGCAGCACGGCTAGCAGGGTGAACCAACCCATTACGTACAGAATCGTTGGCACTTGGACACAAGCGCAATAGTGCCAGCGGGTTCGCGAACGGGGCTGCCCATCGATAGAGGCAAATAATCCGACGGCGCCAGCCAACAACCTTAACGATTTAAGGCAGAGGAGCAAAGTAATTACCGGGGGGTGGTCGTTTGTCCCCCCTTGTTGCTCGTTGGTTGGCAGCGGCACGGGCTAGGTTAGTACTGTACACCTACAGTCTGTTTAGCATTCTGTTGTAGCAAATCCTCAGGGTCTGCTAGCCCAACCGAAGCCCTTCTATCCCGGAGTGAATTCGCAGGCAGGGCGGCGATCTCTCCGGGGCTTATTTCTCGCGACGCATGTGGCGCACACCTGGCTTCTGCCTCCCATTTTCAATTGGACGCTGGCAGATCGGATGACAACCCTAACCAATTTTAAGGCGGGAGTGGTAGAGGTAGAGAAAAGGCAGTCTCTTCAAACTTGTAACTGAGTATTTCGCGTACTGTGCTTCGCATATCGATAGTATTGCTACGCACGGTAGGTCAGCATCTCGTGGTAGGTGCGTGTTCGGATAGTAGAGACAAAAAACCTATTAATAATAAACCGCCCAAGTTCTGAGACCCCGCCCAGGCCTAGAACACCAGTATTGTTATGCTATCTTCCGTTGCCGCTCGGAGGCAGATAGGTGCTGGCACGGACATAATACGTAGCTGAAAGTAAAAATGGACCAGTGGGCTGACCGAACGGGCGTCCGGAGCAGGAGAGGTCCATATCTGTGAGGCCAAACAATCGAATTGTGCTGCTGCTGAACCGTGAGTGCCCGTCGCGCAGAATGTGTACTGTGCTATATCTGTAACCAATTAATAGTACCTAAGTAGGCACTGTAGATTGCAAGTTGTATAGTAATTACTGTGTCCGTTTGCTGAAGAAAAGCCCGCGCAACTTGTCCATCTATCTGCACCTTCGGGGAGAACATAAGTTGTCCCTTGCCTGGTCAGGTCTTGGCTTGATGGGTAGGCTTTTTTCCTGTCTGGGCATTGATAAGCGCTTTGCCGGCAATTGCCATGTCCAATATCGTGGGTGTGCACAGCGAAGCTATTCCGTGGAAGCGAGCGGGAAGCCATGCAGGACAATCAGGCAGACAAAGGAACATCACTTGCCTATTTCAAGCATGGTTCATAATGTCTCTTATGATATCCATCCAGTCAATTTTGCCAGCCAAAGACGCCCATGAAGACGCCCACCAAGCAGCCACGGAGGATGGTGATGTTTGGTGCGAATCGGTGTGGTGTGCTGGGGGGGTGTGAATTGCGCATGTGGACCACCACGACGGCGAATCTGCCCCCTTCTAGAACCTCTGCTCGCAGCTGTTAGGGCGCTTCTAGCGCCGGGTTAGGCTGACGAGAAACAGCTTAGCTCGTCTGGGCACGTCCTAGGCTCGCCCCAATGACACCCTCTCCCAGGGATGTCCAGGGATGGCTAGGATCGCTAGAGATAAAGCAGAGCACCAGGCGAAAAGCAGAATAGCTCCAGCGTTGATCCCCTGAAGGATCCCCTCCATCTGGAAAAGTCCCCCATAACAACAGCAGAGCGCCAAGCCGTGGCTGCGCCCCTCGCATCGCCGGCCGTCGGTACGCAGCAGCAACGCATGTGGTCGCTAGGCTGGGCTGCCTGCTCTTGCGCGGGCGTCGACACATAGCAAATGCTGCCGCCAAAATGCACGGCATATTAATCCTCGTACTGGAAACACCTTGGCGACGCTGTGGTCCCCAGGAGGAGAATAAGGAACCGGTGCCAGTGTCAAACTCGACTTTGGCCTTTCCGGCTCGCTCGACCACCCAATAGGATGTTGATAAAGCATTCAAGCAGAAAATCTGATTGACCTTATCAGCAACGTCGACGTAGATCCCCTCCCCCAGGTTTTATGCGTATCTATCTCGACAACCACAGTGTCGCTGTTACGCCGCCATCCGTACGTACCCGAGAGCACAGACACGGTCCAGGACGCTCAACCGTTTACGGTTACTTGGTCCCATTTGTGCCCGTGCTTGCAGCAAAAATCGGAGGAGGGTCGAAAGGCTCAGGAAAAGGAAGAGAGATACGCCGAAGCTTGGCAGCGTTGGTCCTCCGAATGGCCCAGTTTTTGTATTCCATTCTGCTGACCTCTTTGACAGAGCCAAGACGTGGGGGAAATTGGATGAGACATAAACAACCCGACCCAGCAGAAGCACGAGCACGAGCACAAGCAACGCGCGTGGGTTGTGAGGACAAAAAAAAAACGGGGACGACAAAAGCCAAGCAAGCAGAGGCATGGGGAAAATCCTACCATAGAGGCAGGGAAGGTGACAAAACACGTTTGACGCGGGGTTTGGAAACAAAAAAATTGACACAGCGAAAACGTTGAGGCAGCTGACAAATACGGCACTGCAGAATGCTGCTCACGGGAACAAGATAGCCAAAAAGAAAATGCGGCGAGAATACGCCTGCGCAGTTGTCCTTTGGCTAGGCAGACTCTCGATTCGATGATGCTTTGATATGGTCCGAATGTCTCTGGAATGTTTCCTGGGTGCACCAAAAGCCTGGGCTGCTTGATGTGACGATGCCGTGTTCGCTAATTACAGTGCAATTGGTTGCATACCCGCAGCCCATTCAGCGCAACGCAGCTGCTGTAAGGCTCTGCCAACAGGTGGTTGCACTGCAGTATGCGGGTATTTACTAGCTGTGGTGCTCGCCATCTGGGTTAAGTAGCGCCCGTGATTAGACTTTCCCACAGTGGTTGTCTTGCCATCGTCTCCCCAGTGCTGGGCTGCGTGTTGCAGCCAACGGCGTGTCGAGGTTGCATTTCTTCTTTCTCTTTTTCCCTCTCATCTTGTGTCTTTCCACAGCCCACGCAGAGGCAAATCCACACTCACACACACACCCACACCCACCAGTTCAATCCCTGTACGGCGAGCTCAAGGAGGGGGTGTGTCTTTTGCTATCGAACTGCTGTGCTTGGAGCTGGAGAGGCATTGAAGTCCTCGCAAAGAAAACATGGGCCAGCAAATGCACTCAGGTTTGTCATGCCGTTCGCTCTGCAGCACCGCTAAGAGCCGTCAGACGGGATCTATTTCAGCTTGCTCAGCACTTAGAGTTGCAAAACACCATCTAACCCACCTGTTCTAGTACTCGGTACCGTCCAACCATCCAAGTCCATCAACATGCCTCCGCTTCCCTCGACATAATTACCAGCTCAACGGTCCCTTGTTCGCCGTCACATCACTCCGCGTATCTCCTCTCCACAGAGATGCCTCGGGGGACTAGAACTGGAGGGCGGAGTCTGCCAGTTAGTTGGTTTCTCCCCCATAGCCAATGCCCAGATACGGCATGGGTGCGCCTTGGCTCACAAGTCTGAAGCGGACAGAGCCAGCAGGCCCAGAGCTAGAGCCGGAAATGGGACCACAACGTGCGGCAACGCCGTGTAGCTCTGTTCGTTCGGGGCGCCACACCGGGGAAGATCCCAAGTGGTGATTGTGAGGTGTCCAGACAAGCCCGGGTCAGGCAGTTGACCCCTGTCTAACCAGGCGTCCACGCCCCTTCAACCCTTGTCCATCAGATTCAGCCCCCAGATAGCTCAGATATCCACTAGCCTAAACTAGCCCTCCTCCAGCAAAGAGAACCTGGAGAGTGGATGGGGTGGGTGAGCAAGGTGAGTGAGATACAGGGATGCGCGCGCGCGTGTGAGCGAGAGAGAACGAGAAACAGAGATACAGGGAGAGACGGAGTGAGACATGGGGGCGTGTCGTTATGTGCAACCCCAACGGTCCCCTCATCGTATGGTATGTGAAGACGCGAGTTTAAATATGAACTGACGAGGCTGCCACCCTCGCAAGCTTTGTTCCCTCCTCCGTCCCTCTCCCTCATTATCCTCTTTCAATTCTTCCTCCTCCTCCCGTCCACGTCTCGTTGTTCGCGGCGGTGTTCAACAAGGCCAGAGGAACCCATACCGTATAGGCTGCCGACAATCATCTTCACAAACAAACAGCAATCCTACAACAATGAGCGACAACTCCGGGCTCTACGCCCACGATGGCAAGTCCAGCCCCATGGGTGGAGATGCCGAAAAGGGCAGCACACACCAGGGTGGCCATGAGCACGTTCGCATCCGTGGTCTCGAGACATCTCCCGAAACGTCGCTGCACCGCGCTCTCAAGGCCCGTCAGATTAGTATGATTGCCATCGGTGGTGCTCTGGGAACTGGTCTCATTGTCGGTACTGGTAAGGCACTTGCCCAGGCCGGTCCAGGTTCTCTCTTCATCAGCTACGCCTTCGTCGGACTCATCGTCTTCGGTGTCATGGCCGGAATGGGCGAGATGGCTGCATGGATCCCCCTCAGCTCAGGCTTTACTGGTTATGCGACTCGCTACTGTCATCCCTCTCTGGGCTTTGCGCTCGGTTGGACGTAAGTACTGTCTTTTTTCATGATTGATATGCGATATCAATCCTGTATAGAAAAGTATCATCAATCTAACAAAGCATTAGCTACTGGCTCAAATATGTTATCATCACCCCTAATCAGCTCACTGCCGCCGCCCTCGTCATCCAGTACTGGGTGCCGCGTGAAAAGGTCAACCCGGGTGTCTTCATCGCCATCTTCCTCGTCGCCATCTTTTCCATCAATTACTTTGGTGGTATTCGTTTCTTCGGCGAGTTCGAGTTTTGGCTGTCGTCTTTCAAGGTCATCGTCATTGTTGGCATAATCATCTTCTCCCTCATCATGGCCGTTGGTGGTGGCCCTACTGGCGATGCCCCCGGCTTCCGCTACTGGAGTAACCCTGGTGCTTTCGCTGAATCGTACGCCAAGGGCGCGCTCGGCAAGTTCTTGGGCTTCTGGTCCGTCATGGTCAATGCTACCTTTGCATATCTTGGCACCGAGCTGGTCGGTGTCACGAGCGCCGAGGCTGCTTCTCCTCGCAGGTCAATTCCTAAGGGTAAGTGCTTTCTAATGTCTTTGGAACGTTCCAAAGAAAACAATACTAATCAGTCCCACAGCCATCAAGCTCACTTTCTACCGTATCCTGTTTTTCTACGTCCTCAGTGTCCTTCTTGTCGGCATGCTCGTTCCTTACAACTCCAAGGATCTCGCTTTTGCCAACAAGGCCACCACCGGAGCCAGCGCCAGTCCCTTCGTCGTCGCTGCTCAGATCGCTGGTGTCAAGGTTCTGCCTCACATCATCAACGCCTGTATCTGCGTCTTCGTCTTCTCTGCCTCCAACTCCGATCTCTACATTGCCAGCCGAACCCTTTACGGTCTTGCTTCTGATGAGTCTGCTCCCGCCATCTTCAAGCGCACTGATAGCCGCGGTGTGCCCGTCCCTGCACTGCTGCTTGCCACTCTGCTTGCCTGCCTGGCTTTCATGAACGTTAGCGATGACAGCAAACTGGTAAGTCAAATGCCTGGCTTCTACGGAAACAAGCCTAGAAGAAAAAAATGAGAGCAAAATTGAACTAACAATACAACCTAGGTTTTTGGATACTTTGTCAACCTCACCACAGTCTTCGGTCTGCTCTCCTGGGTCTCCATCCTCGTTGCCCATCTCTACTTCGTCCGCGCACGCAAGGCCCAAAACATTCCAGAGAGCGAGTTTGCCTACATCGCGCCTCAGGGGTTCTGGGGTTCTGCCATCTGCCTCTTCTTCTGCATCCTTATCTGCCTCACTAAGAACTTCAATGTTTTCATCCACAAGGATGGAGTGGACTTTGACTACAAGAGCTTCATCACGGGATACCTCGGTATCCCCATCTATCTTATCCTCATCTTCGGCCACATGTGGTATACCGGCAGCCGCGCCGTTCAACCCCATGAGGCCGACTTCTTCAGTGGCAAGGACATCATCGACAAGCAGGAGATTGACTATGCTGAGATGGAGCGCATCAAGGGCGAGAACAGCACGGGAATGCGCAAGTTCTACTACACCTATGTCTCATGGCTGTTTTAATGATCCTTTTCTATTATTTTATTTTTCTTCCTACCCCTCCTATACCCTCAATGTGCCACAGGCACTTTATGTATCATTGAAATGACCAAATACATATGAATGTCTAAATTTTCAAGCCATGACAGTTCTATGAACATCAAGCGCCTTTTTTCCCGTGATGTTACTTTCTCATGAAAGAGCCTGTGTAGGTAGTGCTGTTGGGTTCGTCTAGCATTCATTCGGCCAAGGCTTTATTTCCAGCCACCAGATGTAAGTGTCCAAGATTTTTTGAGAGGCTTTGGGCGCTGACCCGAATACTCTCACATGATCAGTTTGACATGAGCCTATCCCGGCAAGTCCGAAATGTTATTATGCCTTGGCGTTTTTCCATCCATCACTACACGTCGGGGAAGCGTACAGTAATTTGTTTTTGTTTCTCAAATCCTCCCTCTCTCCTTTTATTAAGTCAAACTGTATTAGTCGATAGAGATTCTTCCCTAGCTAAAGCAAGCTACATCACTCATCATCCAGCTTCCCGCTAATAATTGAGCGCTTGTAAATAGGGTGGTGGAGAATATAACTCGTTAACGAAGAGAAGTAACTCAGTCACTGAAATGGGGCAAGTCTGAGAACTGTCAACCTCTAAAGGGCTAAATCAATGCGCCCAGAATAAAGCAAACTGTATGTTGTAGGCTAGACGGAATCTGTATTTTTTTTACAGTAATCGTTTGACTTGACTTAGGGGCAGGTAGTACGGATGAACATTGAATATTTGAAAACAGGCTCAGCATGGAGCTTTTAAAAGTTACAAAAACGTAACAGAAGGCTTGACTGGTATCTGACATGATGGTTCTGGTCATGTAAGTTACATCAGGGGTTTGGTTGGAAGTGGCTTTTGATCACTGGCAAAATATGAAATATTCCAGCTATTTAGTGGACATATCAATAATCAATTCTTGTGACAAGCATTTTGATCGCCATCACTCACCGTAATGCTTACAAGTTTACTCTAGGGTGGATGTTGTGGTTTCTTGACACTTGCTGGTATGGAATAGAGCAAACTCACACAAAGTCAACAAGTTCCACATCCCTCTCAAACCTTCGGGCCATTAATGATAAGAAAGTAGTTGGGTGGAATTAATGTGGTTTTCTACATGTACTTGTCATTCGAGGTGGTGTACTCCCTCCCCTTGAGCCTCAATATCTGCTTTAGGTTGTCACCGAAACTTCATAGATTTCAGCCCAACCCACCAAACAATCACTTCGCCACACACTCGACATCACAATATTTCCTACCGATGCTATCCTCTGTTCTCCCAGATCCATAACATTTTGTTGAATCATTGTGAGCCACACAGTTAAATCAGCACATGTGTTTATTACGCAATTTTGTTATGCCGAGCGAACGAGCCGAGCAGACGAAAAAGCCCGGTTATTCAAGGGTAGGCTGTACGTAGTAGGCCAAGATGATGGGATAATGCCGCGTTCAACCCCCTCCCTGCTCGACTTGTCCGGGCCGGCATCCGGGAATTGCAATTTCTCTTCTGCGTCCCATGGATTGATTGTCTAGAATGGGTTTGCGTCCGGAACTAAATTTCATTATATTTAGAGGCAGTCGTGGGCGTGCCTCGCGATAGCCGACGTCCAGACCGTAATTGAAGCAGAATTCAAGCATGTGATTTCGCTTTAACAAATGACGAGCAAGCCGTCCACGTCACATCTATCGACCTTCTAAGTCTAGTTTCTAGATTAATTAGCATTCACTCGGTAAATAGTCTGAGATTGCCATGTGAGAAAGATCGAAAATATAATCTCTTGTCATACAATGTACAAGATCTAAGTATAAGTTCTATAAAAGAGTCTATCTCAGAGACCAGGCTCTATCACCGTGCGTGGTCTCGTCTGATGTCTCTTCTTTCCCTTTCCAGATGCTGCTCTTCTTCTTCAAACAGAAACTGGGGAATGATGTTTTAAAAAAACAAAACAAAAAAACAATGGATATTTCCCTTCCAACTTTTTGCGTGTCTCTTTCTCTCATTCAAAAACGCATCGCCTTTTGCTTTCTTTTGTATAACCACCCAACCTCCCAAAAAACGCCGAGCCGACGCTGCAAAAGAAAATGCCAAATGCCTCGTCCAGCCGAGTTGCGCCATGTAAAAGAACAAAAAAAAAAAACCTGAACAAGAAAAATCGTAAAACTGGCTGAAATTTAAATCGGAATTAAGCGGGGCGGAGGAGGGTGTTGTTGTTGTTTAGAGATTTGAGATTTGAGGTTGATGTTCGTTGGGCTGATATCTTAGGCTTCCGGTTACGCAATCATCATCTTCTGTTTTTGCAGCAGCCTCTCCTCGGCAAAGACAATTCGGCTCATCTCTAATACACGCTCAAAGCCCTCTCGGCCCTTGATAGCGTTCTCCTTGAAGCGGGTGACCATGACATCCTCAATGCTATTCTTGATTTTCTGCCAGCCGCCGCAAAGAGCAGTTATCCTGGCGCTCTGCAGGAACTGTGTCTTGTTATCGGCAAAAGGCCGGTAGACGACCTCCTCTTGCACGCGGACGAGGTTGCTCCATGTCAGGTTTTGGCTGACCATGGTCACGGTCTTGTTTTGGGGGTCGACATAGCTGGCCTCGAACATGAAGCTCTCATCCGAGGTGGCGCCGAGGATCCTCTTGATCCACTCGGGCGCAGCTTGTTTGCAGGTGATGAGGCGTTCGGTCCGTAGAATGCCAGTGGCGGCGTCGACTTCCCGCGACAGCGTGTCGACGGCAATAACATGTTCAGATTTGTTGTTCCATGGCCCGTACTTTTGCCAGTTGGCGGTGGAAACCTCTTCCCAGGAGTAGTTGAAGGTGACAGTGTTGGAGAAGACCTTCATGTTGCCAAGGGAAAGCAGAGAGGTGTGTAGGAGGGAGGGGGAAATGGGCAAAGGGCAGATTGAGGCCCCGAGATTGGTGATATTAGGAGGCGGTGGTTGGGAGAGACGCAAGTTCTGTCAAGTCGAAAGAGCGTTTGCTCGTGATCGCGTGCTTTTCAGGGTCGGTGTAGCGAACAGCGTTCGTGTGCAGCGGTCTCTCGTTGCTGCTGCTTGCTGCCGCAATGAAAAAAAAAAGAATGTCGTCGAATACAGACTCCTTTTTCTAGCGAATGCTAACCAAATGGCACTCGGAGTCAAACAACAATTTGGTCGTGGGTATCGTTGGGCGGATTGGATCAGCGGCAGAGATGGGAAAAAAAAGATGGAGTCGAGATTGGGGGGGGTTGGATAATGGAGAGCGGGCTTTTCTGTTAGGGGAGGAGATAAGAGAAAATGCCAGCCTAAGTCATGGTGCAGAAAATATGACTACATGTGAACGACATCGGAAACCCGGCCACTCTCGGGGAAAAGCTTTTCTGCTGCTCCCCCCTACGCCCAAGTCTCTCACTAGCTTTTTTCTTCTTCTTCCCTTTTTTGCCGTGGCTATGTAATTCTTTTTTGCCCTTGAATTCACGAAGCTTCTATGCCGTATCGGGAACCCTTTAGTGCAGATCGGGCTAAGCGTGGCGAACAGCGCGAGAAACCCTCGGGATCGCAACGACGGCAGCCTGAGCGCTGATTGGCCTCGGGGTTGCGGGATGGAGACGTTCCCCGTGCTCACACCGTTGATCCGTGGGTTCGAACTTGCGCCAGGCCAGCTTATCAGTTCCACTAACTGGGTTCCTTACAAGCTTTTGGTCTGGTGCCCAAATGCCTCTTTTGAACGAGCTTGGTGGTGGTTGGTTGGTTGGTTGGCTGGCTGGGTGGTGGGTGGTTGGTGAGTGGCGACCTCCGCCTTTCTTTTTGGGCAGCGATCAATCCCGACAATGCCAAATTGCCATCGGGGATTCTCGATTGGTGACAATAATTGGGCATTCTCCTTTTTTTTGCTCTTCCCGTAGTGCGGGGATACCCCCCGATTTCGATTTCAGGATACCATTGGTAATCTGGATATCGAGAGCAATGGACCCCGGATTCTGTAGTGGAAGTAGGTACCTAATTAGTAGCTCGTCATGTGATGAGTAGCAAGGTGCTCTTGTCGAGAGAAGGCTTTTATTCAATTTTTATTTATTTAAAATTTTTGTTTATTTAATGGACGCTTGGAAAAATTAATCAGCTTTAGCAGAGACTTTTTTTTCCATGTTCCCATCTCGCAACTGCATCTAGTAATCTTCACCACGGCTAATAACTTCCTTCACCGTTGGTCGGATAAGAATAGTCTAGAAGAGAAAGAGAGAAAAAAGACATGTTCGTTAGCTAGTGAACGCCTAAGAGCCAATAGATCCAGCCATTGGAAGCAGGGAGGTTTTTTTAAGAGAGTCAACTTACATGCTCGAATTGAGCGGTGTACGAGCCCTTCTTATCAACCAAGGGCGGGTACGCCTCTACAACTCCGTTGTTCACTAGACTGTTCAACTAAGAAGGGGCCCAAATGTCAGTACACATTCATTCCTTGTAAAATCGGAGGTTGGGGAGGGGAGAAAATCCCGAAAGGGGAATAGAGGGCAAAAAATATCTTACTCCAAGTAGGTATTTCTCCTGACCAAGACGGTCGAGGTACCGTCGACAGAACGGCAGAGTGCCAAAGTTCTTGTTAATCACGCTGAGCAACGACTTGGCCGAGCTCAAACGAAGATCCACGTGCTGCACATCCGTGCTCTTGGCATAGTGCGAAACTTCCATGTCATCTCTGACATATCCGTTACCCGTGCTGCCAAAGGTCTCAATGGCAAACACATCTCCTTCCTCCATCTTGGTCTGGTCCTCCGTCTTGACAATGGGCACCGCCTTGGTCCCGTGGATGCTGTACGGCAGGATATTGTGGCCTGTGAGGTTGCGGATGCTCTTAATGGGGTACGTGGTGCCGTCAATCTCCACCTCGAAGCTCTCCATAGTTTCCTGGATGACCCCGCCGATCTCTCCCACGCGGGCATCGATGCCCGCCTCACGCACTCCGGCATTGGTGGCCTCCTTGACAGCCTGGAGCAGGTTGTCGTACTTGTTTTCGAAAGCCACGGTAAAGGCCGAGTCAACAATTCGTCCTCTGACGTGAACTCCGAAATCGACCTTCATGACATCACCCTGTTGCAGAACCATCTTGTTTCCGGCGTTGGGGGTGTAATGAGCAGCGCAGTGGTTCAAGCTGAGGCCGCACGGGAAACCCATGCCTGCGAGCAAAGCATCTCCCTCGGCCACGCCTTGATGGCCGGTAAGAGCCCTGACACTGTCCTCGATATTCTCCGCAATCTCTGTCAGAGTCTGGCCGGGCCTGATCGTCTTGCGCGCATACTGTCGCACCTGGCGATGGATCTCTGCAGCCTCTCGGTAGTCGGTAAGGAAATCACTGTTGAGGTTGTCCAAGTGGCGTTTCTCTTCATCCGTAGTTCTGTAGCGGTTCTCGTCCGTGTATTCAACCTCCTCGCCCACAGGGTAGTTCTTGTTGGGGAACAGCTGGCTCATTAGGACGCGCGGAGGCTCCGTCTGGCTGGTAGGTGTCTTCTTCTTCTTCTTGGGCTTTCTCTTCTTCTTCTTCTTGGTTGCGCCGCCAGCGGCGAGAGCGTTATCGTCAGCCTCGTCATCTGAATCTTCGCCATCGTGCGCATCGTCATCACCACCAGCCGAGGCGGGGTTCACGGCCTTGCCGTTTGCATCAGTGCCTTCGGCCACTTGAGGAACAAGTCAGTGGGATTGTTCAAAGACGGGGGGTATGCATGCGCTCCAATGGAACTAGTCAAGAAATATTATAAGCCATACCTTTGAGCTCCTTGAGAGCTTCTGTAGGGACTTGAGCTGCCATCTTGGCCAACTTCCAGAGTATGCAGATGTGGGTGTCCAAGACGAAAATTCATGTGGACTGGTACATATTTTTGGCGGGGCATACTTGGTGCAGTTCGTACCCATGCGCCAAGTCCTTCTCGAAGCCTTCACTATGCACGCACAGTGCGATCTTTATAGCAGTTGGACTGAGAGTGGGAGAATGGAGCATTCGAAAGGAAGCCCATTCATTAAGTTCCTCATATCTTTGGATAATACCATCTCTCAACCTAGTGGGAAGTAACAATGCAATTTGATCAGTGATTACACGGCTCTCCGACAGCAATTGTCATAATGGCTGGCCACAGTAAAAAAAGATCGGATTGAGCCGTCACACACCTGTGCTCGGATAGGTTCGGCCTAAAAATATGAGGTCAGGCCAAGATAAGTTATGGATTGATCTGCTTGAACATGATAAATCGGATGAATTGAGAAACATGCCAAATAGTGATGCACATTAGTCTCGTTGCATTCCATGGGCATCCCTTTATTACCTATTACGCAGACCTCAAGTGAGGGGGATGACAATGAGGCAATGGTAGGTATATGTACTCCTGTATGGATACTCTGGAATCTTCAAGCACAAGGCTGCCAGGAGGTATGAGTCCAGATGAAGCAAAAGATGAAGAATCATTTATAGAAATATGCATAACTTTATTGTTACTGTGTACAAGAATCAGCCCCGAAAACGCCTGGCACCTCATCAGAGAGGTTCATGTCGACATCATAGTTTATCCATTCCTCCATGTTCCTGTGCCGTGAAAAGGGGGTATAGTAAAAGTAGAATCCAAAAGCACCCAAAAGGAAACCCAAGGTTCCATACCACCAAAAAAGAAAACTTGCTTCGCTGATCGTCTTGGGAAGATACAAGGCGGCGCTATGCTGAAACTTGAAGAGATTTATACTCCTCTGAACATTCTCACAATCAGGAACCACATTGCGCCAATAAATTTGAACGCGCTAAGCCCTGCCACGCTCCACAGCACAATGGCCATGTATACGTTCGAGCGAGCCTCAAGCTGTTCCTGTTCAGATTGGCCTTCCTTGCCCGTGGTGATCTTGCGCAGACCAGCCGAGTTCAGGACTAGTGCCGCCAATGCAAAATTGGTAATCATCCAGATCAACACAACACCTGTTCGCACACCTCTGTAGTAATCCATTTGATCCTCTTGCAGCTGGGCCATGGTTGGCGGGGCTTTTACTTCCTTGAACTTGGTGCTAAACAAGGTGATTTCGCGTCGGTATTGTGCGTCCAAGTCACTGGCGTCTGGGAGGTCGGTTTTACCCTGACCATCCTTGGTGTTGACTGATGGTAGCTTTTCCACTTTATCATCACCCTTCGTGCCCCATGAGACGTCGTGAGTATTGCAGAATGCGTAGACGTTCAGTACGTTGGTAAAAGTCGGGGTCAAGAGCATGTACTGAATAAAAGATGTGAACATGTGCCAGGGATCAAACATAATGAGAGATGCGATAAGCCAGAGTCCAAACGTTGACATGACTGATACAATCAAGGTATAAAAGACTTTGTTCTTGAAAAGCTGGTTGATATTGAAGCCATCCTCGTCGTTGACATCAGCCATAATAGCCTTTACGGAGATAAAAATGGCAGCAAACATTAAATAGCTGTGAAGAGTTAGCAAACGAACGAGACTGGGGGCGGTGGGCTTTGTTGCGATGATTGTTTTACTTACATCATGATACCAGCCCAGAAATAAACCATAGCGCTATAAAGTTTGCCAGAGCCAGCCGGTCGATTTCCCAACGCCAAAACGAAGCACGTAATGAGGATGACACCGTAAAGCCATGTAAATACAACTCCCAGAGTCTCACCAGTTTTACCTAGTAGATCGGGAGAGCCTAAACTTGACGTGAGGATCTTGAAAACGAGGAAGAAGTTGCCAATGGCGAACCAAGCGAAAATCATGTTGATGGTTTGGAAGACAAACTCAACCATGAAAGCAAACTTGCGGAACACGGAGTGATCGGAACGGAAGAACTCGTAGAAATGAGCAATGGCGTAAATGGCAGCGAAGAAAGAACCGTTCAACCAACGACGTCGCTGGAGTACCAGCTCGGTAACTGTATCGGGAACATCGGTCTCGCCAGTGGCAGATTTGACATACTGCAAGAGCCAATGGCAGTTTCGCTTCGTGACTAGTTCGAAACAGAGGATACGATCCTCTGCGAGATACATGTTGGACTCGAACAAGCCGGCCTTGGCACCACCGTGAAGCGTCTCACCCAAAAAGTACTTTTCCAACGGACCCTGGCCATTTTTATCGTTTTGCAATGCAACATATCGGTAGGCGGAAAAGGCACCGGGCAGAACTGAAATGAAGCCAAAGGCTGACTCGAGGGGCTTGTCAAGGATGTTACTCATCTTGTACTCGAAGTTTTGAGTGGCCACAAGGGGATTGAGGAGATTCCTGCCACCAGTTCCGAGCATAGCCTTGATTTCGCCACAAGCACCTCCACACATAGGGGAGAGATCAAAAGCTTTCCACAAGTGGTAAATGGAGCTGCCACCAGGTCTTGTACCAGCATCAATGAGCACACAAATGTTGGGATCCAGGACGGGGCCGAAAGCTTGGAAGAACCACCGATGCGAGTTGATTTTCTTCTGGTTCTTCTCCTTCAAGCAGAAAAGAATCTGCACTGGCTGCCGGCGGTGGACGAGAGACACCACGTCGTTTTTGAGCTGCAAATGCGTCTGAGTGGTGTACTCGTAGATATGAGCCGTCACATCTTTTCCATTGACTTGCTGTTTCGCAATACCCTCTTGATAAACACCTAAACCGGAGAGCACTGCTTTTGTTCGGGGGTTGATTTTAGCCCGACCATCGCTAACGACGCAGACGACAATTTTCTTCCACGCATCCTTGCCCCACGTCTTGCTGTTTGGGCGATTGCACATGTACTCGATGTTCTTAAAGACGCCAATCATGGTCCTAGTAAAGAGAACGTCATCTTCGTTATACATGGTAACCACAATGAAAAGCTCTGTATGTCGAGGCTTGCTGAAGAGCTTCTGGCGCAAAGTGAAATTTTCATTGTAAAATTCGGAGGGGTCACAAGTAGCAGCCGTATACCGCATGTGTGTGAATTCGTCTCGTTCTCCGTGGCTGTTCTCCTTAAGTAATGCAGGCGGCACCGGGCAGTCCAGAACTAGGTTGCCGCGATACAAAAGAACCTGCTTAACAGTTTTCCAACGCTTTATTCCAGCACCTGCCGGCTGCGGAGTGTCGTGATAGTTGTCTTCAGGTGCGGGGGTGGAAACGGTATGGTCCAGCATTGGTCTGCGATCGTCGTATTCATAGCCGGGTTGATCGTATGGTTGCTCGTACCCTCCTCCATCGTGATGTTGAGCGTCGTAAGGCTGGTTATAATACGCATCATGGTGAGCCTCAGGATTCAAGGCATAGTCACCGGAGTGATGGTTGCCGCCATCATAGCCAGATAGATTGGAGACGGATTGCTGTTTGCCATATGATTAGCTGACGCTCTTCATCAAGAACAAGGCTTATGGAGAATAGCTCACGGCAGCATTTAGGTTTAGATGATCGCCTGGCGTTCCGAACCTTTGCGGCGATGGCGCCGAAGGCATCTGTAGGTTTTGCTCATGGCCGTAGTGATGGTCATCAAGTTGATAGCCTTGCTGAAGGGGATGTCCAGGAGATGGGGTCCTGTATTGGTTCCCCCGAGGATCCATTGGATCGTTGTAATGGTCACCGTCTGCACAAATAGAAGAATTAGAGACCACGTCGAAAAATAATAATTGAAGTCCAGGAGTCGATGAAGAGGGGCCAAAGAGGCGAGGGCGCAATATGAAGGCAGAGCAACGATGCGGGTGAAAGTGAGTCGGGGGTGTTGTGAAGCAACCAATTATTGGTCAGAGAAGTGGTTTGAACAGCGCATTCACGGCGCTAGCTCAGAAGTAAGGGAAATGAGGAGAGATTTGGACCGGCGCAAATCCATGAGAAACAGAAAGTCGCTATTGAGGAGAGCAGCGAAGTCGCATCAAGAGGTGGGCGGTGGGTGTTGGAGATTAGATGCACAGGGGTTGGGAAGGGCCAAGAAGATGAAACACAGCGCCAGTGTGTACGTAGTTGCTCTGCCACACGGATGGAAAGGGTCCAGACGGGGGGGTTGAACGATTGGGGATTACGAAATGTGGACTTGCCTAATCGATTATACGACATGGTTGGTGTGTGATATTCGCGGGATGATCAACGAGTCGAGAAAAGCACAGCGTGTGCCGCGTCGGTGCTTGGCGCAATGTACAGAGTGATACTTTTGTAATTAACTTCGTCGGTAGCAGCGAGCGAGAGCGAGCGAGTACGAGAACAAAGCAGGTCGGGGAAGCCAGGCGCGTGTCTCTGCGCCAACTCGGCCGAACTCCCCGGGTGCAAATGAATAGTCGGGAATGTCGTGCTTCGTCTGTTGGCTCGCACGTGTACACCTGGTTGTTCCTCAACAACGCTTCTGCTGGTGTTTCTGCTTTTGATGGGTGTTGACGTCGAGAGCCTGGGCCTGTGCACGTTGCCGAGATGGGCGAGTGAATCAAAGTCGGAGCTCCAGATAGCTCACACAGGGGCGGAGAAGGGGTTGTCGGATCTTTGACGGAAAGTGTTTGACAATGTAGCAGTCCGGAAATGATGGGGATAGGTAAAAGATGCACAGTAAACAGACGGGGAGTTGAATGGTGGGCTCAACTCGGATGAAATTGATGAAAATGATGGACGTGACCCAAGTTTCAGTGGGTTGGAAGACAGGGGAACAGTGGCGCCCAATTCGACAGCCCTGGCAGCTGAGCCAGTACCTAAAGACATCAAAAATATGCAAATACTCCCTTACGCTAAACTTAATGAGCTAAATATCCCCACATGCACAGTCAGAGTAACTGTGGCTTTGACGCTGGAGTTTTGCTTTGACAAGGCAACCTATGAATTTTACACTGTAGAGTGCCCAATCAGGCTTAAGCCACTTATTTTCCCCGGCCCATTTCTGATGTACCTGTGTTCGGTAGCTCCTGGCAGCTGCCCCCCGGCATCGCGTTTCAGAGGCGCTAACTTGCAGGCTAGCGACTCCCAGTAGCGACGCTGAGAGGCTGGCCACAGGCTGCTACAGCGGTGCCCCAGTGGCTAGTGGGCGGATCTGGACGTGGGGTCACTGGCCGACCCCCCGTATTGGGTGCGTTCAAAAAAAAGCTAGCTGGCCGCAGAGTTCACTGCAAGGTGGATTTCTGATTGCCTGGGCGACCACAGTGACGTCGATGGACCAAGGAGATGCAGCAGATCCAAGAATATGTTTTCAGGGGGGCTGACCGCTGGCTGGCTACGGGCTCGCCACTGTTTCTGGGGGAGCAGATCTCTATCTGGAACCAGTTGTCTCACTACCAGCCACCAGGACGTGCACATGCTGCCACTGTAAAAAGGACAGACTGGCTGTGGTCGTACAGGCAGGTACCTGTACAGTGTCCTGCTCTTCTCCAAACTGGATGGCAGAGATGGCCTCATTTCAGCGTCGTCGTCGTCAGCCTAACATCGAATTACTACCCAGCTGCAAAGCCTGCAATGGCCCGGCTCTCACCTCTGCCGTGTCATCTCACAGGTCACCTCACAGATGACTGCTGGGCTCAGCAGCCAAAAATAAACACCCAGGACGACACCACCGCCGAGGCGCCACATCTTGCGCCCCTCCAAGTGGTTCTGGGTAGTGCGACTCAGCCTCGTGCGAGCGTGGTCACTATCGCCTCCGCCCAATCAAGACGCTTCATTCCAGTCCCTGTAAGGGGCTTGAGGAAAACTTGAGGACTTGAAGGGGCTTGGGAGCTCTCCAACTGGGCTGGACCCTTGTCTCCTCCTCCTCCATGCCCCCTCCCGAGGACGCGGCATGGTCGTAATGCAGACAAACGGTTATCTAAGTTGCCGATTGCCGGCTTGTCCTGAGATGATCGCCCTGGCCTCATTCGAACACGGCTACTCTTGGCCTTGTTAGCTGCTGGCTAGACATGATGGATGGCCTGGACGAATCGAGATCGCTTGCTCTTTGTTGCGAGGTTTCTGGATGGACAATCTGAACTTCGGTCGGTCGTCATTCCAGACTCGTACGTCTACTGGAGCTAGTTTCACTTCGGCCAGTGCCTGAACACATTCGAGCATTTCGCCGGTATCTATGCGCTGCGAATCATCAAACAGTGGATCAAACAGAGGCAGCCCGTTTCCCGAGACGGAGTGGACAGCCGGGTAACAACTGCATTGCCGTTGCAGGTAGGGAACATCTACTCCGGCCGTGAAGAGTATCATCCGCGCAGATTATTACCACTACCGCAACTTGGCATTCTTTGAGGCTCTCCACAATGGGAGCGTGCTTACGTCTAGCAAAAGTGTCAGGCCTACAACACCGTGTCTGGATGGGGCTTCGTTGGTGTTGTTGGGGTGGTCTGAGAGTGCCTGCGGCCTGGAGCCTCTTGCAGGAGACTAGCACAAGGACAGACCCTGTGGTGGCTCCAGCAGGCTAACTTTCCCTCATGGTTCGATAGAGTAGACGGGAGGCGTTAAATAGTAGCGACAGCCGTCTGCAAACTGCCCGTTGTCAACAGGGTAGCTTTGTCCCTGACCTCTGGTAGTGCCCATGCATTTCAGCCGCAGTCGCTGGTCAGCGAGGTCTGCTGGATGAGGGTGCTGTCAAGGATTCGTTCAGCTAATTATTCTCCAAAAATATGTTGAGGGGAAAACGCCCTACGTATTAGGCCTCAGGTTTCTTTGCAGGCCGCGAGGCAAACTGCGAGGCTCCAACGCTTTGTGCGCAAGCGCAAGCCATTACCAGATTTGTCGCTGAGTGCGCCAATCTTGAGCAGTGCTTCGCTGGTGTTTGTTGCTGCGAACACTGCGCATCAAGTTGAAACTGGAAACAATCATGCGTAGTCCAGCGCATGGAGAGCAGTTAGTCGGTGAGGCCATAGCGAGCGAGAACAGTCACCATTGCCATCATCGTGATGGGTGCGCCCGCAACATGTCCTCGAACATGAGGCCGCGTGGAGATATTTCCATAAGACGAGCAGTTTATGGTTTTTTCGAGTTCCTTTGAGGTGGTGTGGCTCGATTGCGCTCGCTTACTTGGGATTGAAAAATGAAGGCTTAGGCGCAGATTCGTGTCGCCCACGACATGCGCGAAAGCCACCGCTGTCGAATACGTTTGCCAGACATGATTGCTATATATCCATGGCACATATAGTGGTGGACTGGCGGAGTATGTCATATTCCTCCGCTCCGCCATCACCACTGCCATTGCCATGGCTATATCATCTGACAAATGTGGCAATTAATAATCCCAGTGTGTGGATAGTACGTCGTCTCGCGAGCTCGCCCTTACGCTAGTTTAGCTGGCATTTCAATTGAATCTTTTGCGTGCCTAGTTCTGGCTTTTGCGGACTGCAGCCATCTTGCAGACGGACAAACAGGCACTCACGCGGACAAACAGGCACCCGCGATTATAAAGAAAGGATTGGGTTTTAGTATTTCTCTTGGCATTACGGCCTCGCGACGTCAACCTCCGCGGAGTTGCCCTCAATGTTTAGGCTTCAGAACTTCACATGGCGGAATTCGGTCTCTCGTGCATAGAGAAACGTGTCTGTACGACAACGTGATGATGGAAAGATGCTCGGAAACCGATGCCTTGATGGCGGGTTTGTCGACTTGTATTCCGCATGAGTAGACTCATTTGGTTGGGATAGCATCTCCGTCACTGAACCGACGTGGGCATATAAAGAGAGAGAGCTGTCCCTGAAATTAAACAGAACAATCACAGCATCAATACATCTCATCTTGTACTCTTACCTTCCTATCAAAAACTACCATTCAACCAAAAATTCTCCAATCTCCAATCTTCAACACTCGAATTACAATGGCTGCTTCCAGAATCATCACCGTTTACGGAGCCACTGGCAGGCAGGGAAGCAGTGTAGTTGAGTCCCTGTTGAAAAACAAATCTTCAAACTTCTCCATTCGCGGCATCACTCGAAACCCAGACTCGGACAAGTCCAAGTCGTTTGCTGCCCAAGGTGCGGAAATGGTCAAGGCCGACGGTCTAGACAAAGCATCGGTGCTTGAGGCCTTCAGGGGCAGCTGGGCTGTCTTTGTCAACGTGAACCCAGATGATCCTGTGAGTATTGGTCTTTCTATGGTCTCTGGAAACAGCATATGTCCCTCTTTAACCAAAACATTTCGATCTGGATTGCTGACCACTCTCAACTTCAAGGTTATGAAGCAACCTGGCAGCCCGTCTGAGGCTGATCTGGGTAAATCCCTGGTTGATGCTGCTGCTGAGGCAGGTGTGAAGCATTTCATCTTCAGCGGCCTGGCTTCTGCTTCCAAGGCTACTGATGGAGCGTTTCCGGTTCAGACGTTTGAAGGTACGTAAAACCCCCCCCCTGATATCTGCCTCCTAAAAGTATCCACGGCTAATTACTGTATTTTCGTTGTGAACAGACAAATTTGCCATTGGCGAGTACGCCAAGACCAAGGGTTTCCAGACCACAACTGTTGTCAGCATGGGATGGTACATCGAGAACCACTTTAGTGAGGAGACTGCGCCTCTCCTTGGTGGTTTCCCATATGTTCCGGGAGAAGATGGCACCTTTACTCTGAGGATGCCCCACTGGGGTGGCAACGGCAGGATGCCTTTTATCTCTGTGGGTGACGACTTTGGCGACATTGTCCATGGTGTGTTCCTCGCTCCGGAGGAGTACGACGGCCGCTTCGTCCAAGTGGCCAGCCAACTAGCCAAACCAGAGGAAATGGTTGCAGCTTTCACCAAAGGTAAAACATGAATTTCCCTCCCCTCCTCTCCTCTCAAGGAAGAGTTTAGCACTCGCTAATTCATGTTTCCCCCTTGAATAGTTACAGGCAAGAAAGCTCAGTACAGCCAACTCGAAAGCTGGGAGGCGTTTGAGACCTATGGCATCGACGATCTTGAGCCCATCAAGCAAATGTTTGGCTTCCTCCAACTATCGGGCGGCAAGTATTTCGGCGTGCCCGATGAAATCGAGACGGCAACCAAGTTGAAGGCTAGCGCAGCGCGAGCCCAGGGCCTTGCGGAGAATGAGGGTCATCTCACGACCCTCGAACAGGCTTTCCGCAAGCAATTCCAAGTGGCAGCTCAATGATTGACCAAAAAGCTGCGCTGTATCATGAACTTTTTTGGGACATTTTTTGGCTGTTCGGTAATTATGATATAAGCGATGTACTAAGTCGAGTTGTTTGCTCGCGTCATTGAGAGCATATTTGCTGTTACTTGTCACTTTAAGAATATCTAGTGGATTTTATTACAACGTGTATTTAATGAAATGCTAGTAGTCCTCTCGTGTACCAATTACAACTAGCGAAACACAGATCTACCTAACTCGTGTACAAGTAGTTATGTCAAGAAAAAAGAGACTACCGAGGTTTGTCTGTTTTATGCACTCGGTTAGCCAACAGGTTTCTGTGCGAGAAGAGCCATTGGCTGCCAGTGATACGCAGCCTCTCCTTTCTTAATGGCCTCTCTCAGTTTAGAGAAGAGAAGATCAGTTTCTTCGCGGGACGGTACCGACGCGGCATGATGCTTTTGTGCTGTCTCAACAAGTTCACCCCAGCCGACAAGAAATGTGTTTGTTGCAAGGGGAATTAGGTGAGGAGAAAACGGTTTGTCGTTGAAATCGACGACGTCTAAGCCTGCTTTTTTCACGACGCTAGGCAGATCGTCAACCCAGCTAATATAGTTGCGCCAATGTCAGTGTATCTTCTTGGGTTTTTTTTCGCGATCTGACAATTCACCGCTCCGCCCTACTACACTTTAAGGGGAATCACTTACTCAAAGTTCAAGTTAAACATGTCAAACATGGGCTGGGTAGCTTCGAAAAGCGCCTGTGCTGCGTCGCCCTCCCTCGTCCAGTTGTTTACCCAAGTCTCATCCCATTGCAAATAGCCTCCAGGTTCTACACAAGAGTTTTTTTATCAATATCCTTAGCGCTTCTAATATAACCATGACACATTTCTCATTGAACAGAAAGGGGGGAGGGGGATTTACTTAGCAAGCTCATCGCATGGCGAATCAGAGGACCTGTGTTCTGGTCCTTGACAACACAGCACCAGAACCTCATATGCACCACATCGTACGTGCCGATCAATTCCGCGGGTACCTCTGCAAACGCGTCCTGAATCCTCAACGTCATATTGCTGGGGAGAACAGATTTATGCGGGAACTGGCCATCTGAGATGTCGAACCCGTCTAGTTGAACAGTGGGAGGGAGCTGAGACGACATGTCGAGAAGCCAAAGTCTGCTCCCAAAAAAAAAAAAGACTTGTGAGTACAAAGAGGGCGAAATAGTTTTAAAGCAGAGGTTTTTATAAAGTACGGGAGACTGACGCTGTTCCGGTGCCTATTTCGGCGATTCTCATGTCGTTTCTGATGGGAATCTTGGGATTCATCGTATAGCCATACTGCATCTTGTACATGAAGTGCTGACTATCGAGCCTATCTATGAGTATGAGCACATTTTTCTTGTTTTCCAGTGTTGAGAAAAAAAAAGAAAAAAAAAAGAAAGTAAAATAAAAAATGAAGATTTATTTCCTCACCGTAAAGACTCCTTCAAATCCCGCTGCAGAACATAGCCATCTCCGTTTTCCATGATGAACGATATCTTTTGTCAAAGGGGAGGTCAGACTTCAAGTCGTGGTTAGACAGCGCAGTGCCGGAAATTGATCAAGTTCTTATTGAAAATGAAGAATTAAGCTCCCTTTCAGTTTACTACTACTAAGCTGTTACACGCCAAGAGAGTAATATGTGTGTATTCATGCATACGGAAGATCCCACCTCCAACTTTGTTTCGGTGCAATTAGTCAGGACTATATTATAGGGTTAGGGTATGTGCTCCAGTCTTTAGACTTTCATGGAGAGGAGAGTTGTGTTATTAGATGTGTCAACCCCGCTATATGACTCCGCCATTCGTATTGTATGCGGGCATGGTATTAATTGAAAAATCACCATTCTATCTGTATCTGTACGGTATGTGTCTCTTCGCAAGCCGTGAAAGTCGACATCCTGTTTCAAGCTGATAATACGTAACCGTATCTCCCCCTCGCCCTCCAAACTGTACCACGACAGAAACCATACCTTTCAGACCTCCTCATTTGTCTTTTCCTGCAACTCATACCCCCCCGCGCCAGTCAGCTTGAAGAGTTGCGGCGACCAGAGTATCATTAGCAACTTCTCATCCCTAGTCTCCAGCTCCATCGTGTGCACCACATCCGTGTAGAACATTCTGCCATGCTGCGCGTCTAAAACCTCCTGCGCCAACTGGTTCCTAGTCTCACACTCACCAGTCTTGTGGGCCGCGCAGAGCTGTGTCACTTGATGCTCAAGGATCCAGCAGTATAGAGTAACGAGTGGCAGGGGCACGCAATTGCCTGGCATGCCGTTGTTGTACGTTTCTATGAACCCGGCGTACTTTGCCTGTAGACTGTCCTGCTCCGAAAAGTACAGCCTGTTGGTGGCCTGGATTTCTTGTATGATGGCAGAGATTAATGTTCGCGGGTTTGTTGGGGGTGTGCTAGGGTACCTCTTGGATGCCATGGTGTTGAGAGCGGCGGACAGGTCCCAGATGAAGGATTCACGATCTACCAGGCAGCCCAAGTTGAAGTCCATCTTGAAGATGTAAAAAGACTCTAATATCAGCGTTAAATGTTTGAGAAACTGATCTTGGGAGACTGTGTAGTGTAGGTCTCAGAGCTCAAGAGTCGCTTGGATAGAGCATTTGGAGTTCATAATCTGGGGGGAAGGAACTAGATCTTTCCGTTATATACTACTCCCTTTCTCCTGCTCTGATTAACAGTCTCTCGTTGAATCAGCTTCATCGCGAGTTATTAGCTGTGGCGCACCACCATGAGTGGTCAACCTTGCGAGACACCGCCTATCGAAACGATAATACAAAGTGCTCATTGGGTGTTTGCTGCATCTCCTCTCAGTTTGAGCATTCAGACGCAGAGCTCACCATGCCAAAAGACGCCTTGGTTTCGAAATGCCGTGATCAAATGCCCCCAAAAGTTCGCGAAAGGATGTCTCCGTAAGAAGCATCAATGTAGGAGCAGTTATAAACCATCGATAAGAAGGCGATACGACAAAGGTCAAGTCATAAGACACCAACCACCTCAGAGAAACGGGTAATTGCAGCAAGCCCTCCCTTTGCTGTGGCAGCTCGTCATAAAGTCTAGTCACCATATGCTTCAGTCTCTACCTCTATCACAAGTGGAATTTAAAAGCCTGGTTATGCTCTGTGATGCACTCCAATATAAGTCGGATATGGTGTTGTAGAAGGAAGAGCCAGTATCGATCTGTGACGCAAGCTGGTAGAAATCCTGTGGGGGCTGACTGTCTACCCCCTCTACACCTCGATGGCGGGGTCACGACCGGAGTTGTGTCACCTCAACTAGGGGTGCGGTAACGGACTTGTAGATGCACCTTTTTTCAACAATTTAAGCGCACTCATTCCATTTTAATTCATCATCTTCTCAAAATAAGAGACGTAGTCATGGAGAACCAGGTGGAACGATTAGTCGAAAAGGCATGGAAGAGGTTCCAAGAGACACCCCAGGACCAGCGTCTCCGTAAGTTTCACTTCATCATCCCATCCTCCAGATCATCTTTCATCTGTTACTGTTGCTGTCTAAAACCCCAAAGAATATTCTTCTTCCTTGACACTGCAACCATTTATATATTCAATTACTGACATCAAAAACAATAGTAATTGGCATCGCCGGTATCCCAGGCTCTGGCACGTAACCACCCATCCAGAAACAAAACAACATGATATTTACCCCTATAACAACTAACACAATCCCATCACCCCTTAAACAGGCAAAACCACCCTCGCGCAAATCGTCGCTCAAAAACTCAATGAAAAAGCCTCCGCAGCCTACCCAGGCTCAGACTCCTTAACCGCCTTCCTCCCCATGGATGGCTTCCACCTCACCCGCGCCGCCCTCTCCGCCATGCCGGACCCCATCACCGCCCACGCCCGCCGCGGAGCTGCCTTTACCTTTGATGCCGCCAAGTTCCTCTCACTTGTCCAAGCTCTGCGTCTCCCTCTTTCACCTCTTTCTGCTTCTGTTTCATCTTCCAAAGACCAGCTGCCACAACCCATCCTGGCCCCTTCATTTGACCACGCCATCAAGGACCCCAAGGAAAACGACATCATCGTCCTACCGTCCCATCGCATCGTCGTCCTTGAGGGGCTCTACCTTGCGCTCGACAAGGAAACATGGCGTGATGCTGGGGCTCTCCTGGATGAGCTCTGGTTCGTCGAGGTTGATTTCGATGTTGCGAGGAAGAGGTTACGAGAGAGGCACGTTCGAGCAGGCATCGCTAAGAATTTAGAAGAAGGGGATAAGAGAGCCAAGGAAAACGATTTGGTGAATGGAGGGGAAATTGTAAACCATCGACTTCAGGTTCACGAGGTGATCCAGAGCAAAGAGGACGGGAGCTGGGTTCACGAATAAGGAGCAAAGTCAATCAATACCCATATAAATCAGTATGACGACTGGCATAGGCCAAACTCAACTAATAGCATCATACTTTGCTACTTGTTTGCTGCAGAATCAATACTAATCAAGCCATGGCTCAAGATACAGACAAGAGCCTAACGCCATGCTCGCGGTGACACATCAAAATCATTGCTTCTCATTTCTCATCATGAGCTCGTCCGCCTAAGAATTCGCCATGCTCACCATTGTCAGGCTAGTTCCTAAGCATCCAGACCCAATACCTTCTTCAGCTCTGGTATTTCGGCATGATCCCTCGTCTTCTTCATCCGGTGGCACCACGTTACCCTCTTCTCCTCTACAGGCCTCTCGGATTCATCAAGTTGCCCCTGGTCACCAATGGTACCCATGTTGGGTCGCTCATCCAGCGGTGTCGCCATTGGTGTAGCAAGATCGAGAGGTTCAAAGAGGAATTCACCACCGACTTGGCGGTTATCGCCGGACTTGAGCGCAAGTCCCTTGGGCATCGCTCTTAAGCCCTGCGAGATGCCAGCAAGAATACCTCTTGCCAAGCTATTCTTTATGTACGCAGGCTTGGTACCAAGCGCGAGCGTCTTCACCATTCCCAGCGAGTCGAACAAGGACGATGTCGGGTCTGTATAAACGGGGAAGGCGCACTTGCTCTCCGCCACGTACATGTCGATCAAGCCAGGATCGCCACATCCGATGACGGTGATGAATGTGCTAACTGGTAGGCGCAGCAGCGAATCTGTCGTAATGGTCTCGCTCAAGGTACGCAGATATTCCTGACAGTTCTATTCAAGGCAGCCAAGATGTTAGCCTCTATTTTCAGGAGGAGAGGGAGGAGGGATCGCTGACATACCCCACAGAAGAAGTGTCGCACAAAGATGACAAGCATGCGGCGCGCGATGTTGTGCCCACTGTACAGACTCTTGAAGGTGTGGGATTTGCCCTCTCGGTCCAAGACGATGTAGTCTTCGACCTTCTTGAGCACTTCAGCGGACGGCAGCTCATGGTTGGTGAGGATCTCGCCTTCAAAGTCTTGAGGTTTGTTCTTCTCAATGTCGAGTGAACCGGGTGACGAGGTGGCTACGCCGTCGGTTTTCTCTGCTGCCGGGGCAGTCTCCTCCAACTTGACGGGAGGTTCGTTGTCGGTCTTGCTCAGAGCTTCTTGTTGCTGTTGGGACTGCGGCGGTGCAGGCGCCGTGTCTGTGGCTGTAGCTGTAGCTGTCGGTTCAGGGGCGGCCGTGGCCGTGGCCGTGGCTGGGGCTGCAGTCTCGAGCTTGTGATCTTCCATCATGGAGCAAAATTATGCGATTAGGCAAATGGCTTCCGACAGTCCAAGATCACGTTGAGTTTGCGGACGTAGATATAGTAATGTGCTCTGCTTTGATGACAGGTCTAGGTATGAACTGCCATGCCACCGTGGTTGTCGGACTGTGAACAAGCATGGACTCACTCCCGCCACCAAGCAGGGGCGATAGATCTGCCCTCCGCGCTAGCAATGGACAGCCCATCGGCCGCTTTCCCGATACAGATTGCACGATGAAAGTACCGCTACTGCCGGTACACCACTGATGGCGCTCTCATATTGGAGTTTTCTGCTTAGAAAATTAAACCAACCAAAATATAAAGCTGCTAGATATGAGGTTTTAAAATAGATAAGAAACGGGAAAATCACCAAGACTTTCTTTATTTGAATGGCAACTCGTGCTATTCAATACCAATTCATCAATACCAAACGCCATTCAGTCTACGCTAAATGCAGGCAGGGCCTAAGATTTGTGGGGGTGCCTTAGCTAAATTGCTTTCAGGTAATATCTTGCAGCTCACGCCTAGCCTCATTATGCATCCTCATCATCATCCTCAAGGCGTCTACACCACAACTCCCAGCAACTTCTCCGCCATTTCCTCGGCCATGGATGACGACGAAAACGGTGGTCTCCTCAATATCCATATATCAGATTCAGAGGAGGACACCAGCAAAAAAACTAAGCGAACTGGCCAGACCGAGTCCGAATTCCTAGCCGTCAAGCGCGATTACAAGGCCAAGGTAGAAAATGGCGAGGCGAGTAATATTTCCTTCTCTGCCCAGCCCTCTCTACTTACATTTCCAAATTTCCCCAAAATGGTTTGTTCACTCCAACTGTTTCGGCAGCCACCTAACTGTCCCGCCAGGTCCACAAGTCTATCTGTCTTCCCCTTAGTCCAAATGCCAATAAGCAGCATGTCCAACAAGTTCTGCACGCCGTTGAAGAACTTTACTTCTTCCGACGGTACCAAGAGGCGATAGAGTTTGTGGGGGAAGTTTTTGGTGCGGATGGTAAGGGTGACGGCCTAGACAATGAAACTCGGCATCTGCTTGAAATGTATGAATCCAGATGCAGACACAAAATGAGCACCTCAACTTGAACCTTTGATACCAATGAACGAAGGCAAAAAAATAGCAACTAAATTGAACCCGCATGCTGTCCCCGAAGTGCCAACGCATTCATGATATCCATCATGCTGTACAGGCCATTAAGCCCAGCGAGAAGAACTGAGGCCTCTTGGAGCTGACAGAGCCGCCCGAGGCGCAGATTCGTTATTGACTGTTTTGGCAGCCGTTCGCTCCTGGAGCACCGGTGCAGCACATCTAGGAACGGAGTCTGCTTCGAATGCTGCAGCCATTTTCGATACAAGACCTACACGGTTTGATACATCAGCACATATTTTTTTTCCTGCCCCAGTATAACTTACCGTTGGGATTTGCCCAGCGAGAGGTTGCAAGCCCTCGGAAGGCGGGTTTGAAAGGAGCAGCCGTCGGGTCTGGCGCGTTCGATTTTACTTTGGGCGCAACTTTGACAGGCTCGTTGTTGGTGAGCCATTCCATATGATTAGAGACAGCAGACACCACATTCGTCTTCGTCACAACTTTCTTGTTCCCCTGTGGCGCGACTCTTATAACCTCAACCAATTTTGGCATTTGAGTAGCGTCGGATTTCAAGCTTCTAAGTTCACTTGCTGTGTATTGAATCCGAGCTTGCCGGGGTGGTTGGTCCATATTTTCCCGGAGTGCCTCAAGAGCAGGACTAGTTTCAAGGATTTCCTTCCGCTGTTTTGTAGAACTAGCTCTGCGCTTGATACGAGTTAGGAGTCTAAGCATATCCATCATATCATCTTTCATTCCGTCAGCCTCCGAATCCAGGAAGCCCCTTTTCGTCCAGTTTGAGATGGCAGCATCCTCGAGCTCTTGAATTGTGTTTTCGGAGATATCGCAACCTTGACCTGCAACGTAAGGAATCATACTTCTGACTAGGGAGTAGAGATGCTCTGCAGCATTCTCGATTGAGCCCCCATGAACCTCTTGATCGTTGTTAGATGCTGGACCCTCTTCCAGATCAATAAGGGGGGCATCCGGGTTCACAGCGTGTGGCTCTACCACTAGCGATGGAGTATCCTTGCCAATGGTGCCAGACTGGGCTTCACTGCATTTGCTGTTAAGATCCACAGAATTTTCTGTAGTCACGTCTTCGATTTGACCAGTGGCAAATACTTGACCAGGTGCAGATGAGCCATTTGCTCCTGTCTGTTCACAAACAGGCGAAGTATGGACTGCGGCTTGCTGAAGGCTTTTCAGGTACAGCTGAAACTGTTCTGTTTTTGACCTCTCCTCGAGTTTTAGTTGATAAGTAAAGTCTGCTTTACCAGGCTTACCAGTGACCCAGCAGATGTCACCTCGAATAACGGGTGGCTCAAGATTAAGCACATCGTAAACCTTCTCTCCTTTGCCCGGAGCTGACAAAACCAAGTAAGCCTGACTTGACTGCAACAGCACTTTCATTGTAAAAGTTGCAGCAAACGGTTGGGAACTCGCTGTCTTGATTGTGCATGCATCGCTCAAGAGAATGTGTTCCCGTACATTCGTTGATACGGAAGGTGTATTGTCGTGCTTCGTCATCTGAATGCAAGAAATAAGTTTTTGTACGGACATAAATATGTTATTCCTTCCTTGCGGGGGGGGGATTTAATATATCACATGAACTCGGGGACTTACAGTTTGACTTTTCACCTTTGCGGGTGATGAGGGCGGCTTCGTTTGCACCACCAAGGGCTGTGTTGGTGTGAATTCGACTTTTGAAAGATTTTTTTCTGAAACCGGATAAGTTTCTTGAACCAGATTCCTCAAAGATGACCAACCAGTTGCAACTGTCGTTGTCGGTAGCTCTGTTCGCCCCTTGGAGGCAATACGATTCGATTGACGATAGATAGCGGGGGCATGAGAGGGTAAGTTAACTACAACCTTGGTTGTGTATGCCAATTGCATAGGCGGAGCCCTTGTATGGCCAAGTCAGTAATTGTATGAAAGTTCAATGAATCGCCAGGCAGAACTCACGCTCTGCGCTGATTATTCGCCATGTATTGGTTTGCGAGCTTTGTGGCCCACGGACGGCTATCCGAAATTTGTAATCCCTCCATCTGTTTCGATTCCTCATCATCTATCTTCGCTACATTTTGTATTAGACAGATCCACCTCGGTTCTTGGAGACATAACTTACTATCCCATTTTTTATACGCGTTCTTAAGGTTTACTGGGAGATGGCTGGTCCCTTGCCTCCTACCTGGTGCAAAAGACACCCGGTCGCCTCGTGTTTTTGAGCTCAGGGGAAGTTCTTCCTGTCTTGCTCGACTGAGGTCGGCCTAAGTACGAAACACCTTATTAGCATTTTTTGGCTAAGGGGGTTGCATTCTCCCATCATGCAAAAAGCTGAAAGCAAACGCGGTGGGAGGATGAAAATTAAAAGACTTGCCATGCAGGCCAGTTGCACCAGTTTCGGGTCGACATTCTCGTCCATTCTGGTACAGTCTACGGAAATGGAGGGCAACGCTGTGGAAAGTTGCTAAAAGTCCGTGATTGGTGATGGGTTGGAGCTTTGAAGATTTAAGGGGGGGTCTTTTGGTAGGAAGAGGCTGTAGATGCAGAGATTTGGTTGGCCAGTAGAGGAAATCTGTGACGGCAATTCAGGTGTTGATGACTATGAAGTGGAGGATTGGGTTATCGAAGAGTGTGTGAGGCAAGAGTGTGAAGTCGAAGAAGTGTGACAACGCAAGATTTCTTCAAGTGAAGGAGGTAGTAAAGGAAGAGAGTAAAAGGTTACCGGCGCCAAAGTGCCGGATTTATTTTATCTCTGTTTCTTCTCCGCTCTGTTGTGTGCAGCTGCCCAGAAAGCTCCTTCCACTTGGTGATTCGTGAGCAGCCAGCCGCCAGCCCACCGTGACAGCTACTACAGGTGAAGCTTGCAGAGCTCCAACCAAACGTTTCGAGAGAAGAAGTGGCGGTTACTGGTTTCACAACTACTTCTGAAAGTCCTATCATCCCTTTCTTTAACTGATCCACAGATTTCCTTAGACTATACTTACTGGCCTCGCCATCAGACGAGACATTACAAATGACGAACAAGTTTAGCCAGATTTAGCAACTCGCCAAAAAATGATCGACCTAAACTTGGGAAGAGGCAAAGACTTCACTAGACACATAATGAAGATCACGATGTTTATATGGTAGACCAAATTCGATGACATGCCCACTAATAGAGTCCAACAAATTGCTGGCTCAGCTTCCAAACGCCCGTCGCAAAGTTCATGATCAGGCATTCCTCATATGTTGGTTGGAGTTTCCAGACTCTTCTCCATCCTTCCCGGGACTCCGGTTTTGAGAGTTCTTCAACAATGCCTAATTGTGTAATCACTCCTCATGCTACTCCTCAGTTACGTCGAGGTGATCGGATTCGAATTCCGCAGACGGCTGCTCATCCTCCCTTTTCGGCCATGGCCACCAGCCCTTTAGTGGCATATGGCCTGTAATGACATTGCAGTTTTGACCCGGGTCACGCGCTACATATGTATAGAGCTTCAGTCCGTAGCGATTCACAGCCGTCACGGAGTGGATCTGTGAGAATAAGAGCTCATCGAGACTGAACTGATGAAGCACCCAAACGTGTCGTGCAAAAAGCCAGACGTCGGCCGTCCACTGCGGGTTCTCAGCGTGATCCACCAGAGCAAACCGGCGAGCAGTACTCCAGCCACTTATTTCAACTCTGGCAAATGGTGGTAGTTCATGCTGCTGAGTCAAAAAGAATGATCCCCCCTCTGTCACATTTCTGCTGCTCCAATAAAGTCCTCTCCTCATTAAGGTGGGAATATCGTTGGCGCAGATATCGACGCGGACCTCCCAGAGACAGTTGTTCAGCGTCTGAACATGCATATCGGAAACAAACATCATGGTAAGGTTATAGTTTTGGGGTTGCATGTGTGGTAACACTGCATATGCCTGCGGCGCGTTCGCTTCGGGCATTGTAGTGACGGTTGAGACACGTTCGATATATTGAGGAGGAGGAGGAGGAGGATTAGGGGGAGGAATAGGGCCGTCCCCTTGTTGCTGTGCATCAGAATCATGCGGTTCGTCTGTTTGATCCATGGCCATTCGTTATGCAACTTTTCAGTCGAGAAAACAATGTACATATGTTTTAGACAAGTGAGAGAGGAGATTTGGAGATTGGACAAATGCTTCGAATCCGTTTTTCTGAAAACCGTGGTAACGACATGTGGCTTGGAATTAACCTTTCGTGGAGTATTTCCCATCCCCAGTTCAAGTGGAACGATCCCCGTTTCTTTGGTATCTCATGCAAGATAAGACTTGATTCCTGCGTCTGGAAGGCCATGGCATAATCTAATTGAAAGGATAGTGGGCGCAAGCCCATTTGGATCTGAATACACGAGGCAATAATATCAGGGGTGTGATTGGGATAGCCTGACTTCATGACCCCTTTCTAAATTCTTAAATCAAGAACAATCGAGCATTTTAAATGTTAAAATATGGATTTCCTATGTGCACAACCTATTTTGTCAGCATGAGCGAATCATAGCTACGCCACGTAGGTGAAGCATGAGAACGGGCGGGCTTTCATGCACCGTCACCAAAGGCATTGGCTCGTCAAGAGTAATGCCATCCTACTCGACAAGATGGACGGCAATTGGTCTCAGAGGTGAGCTCTTGGGGAAATTCGATTTGCAGTCTTCAAGTTTTCCACCATGATGCACGCATATACGAGAAATCTAGCTTCCTCTCGATATGTATGTTCTCAAAACATCAGGACGGAATCTCATACTCGCGATAGCACACAAAATCCACAAAGCCATTATTATCAAATGGCTTAAATCAACTCCCACAAGTACAGCCATGGCCCGTTTAAAGCAAAAAAGTGAACATCGTCAAAAACTTCAGGTTCAAACTCGTTTTGGCTATTACATCCGGTGGTTGAAGAATACCTGGTGGATACGGGCGCTGCTGGCGACCAAGGCCACAACGAGGATCATAAAACCTTAAAGTCCAACTAACCATTCCCTTTTTCGGGCATCTTTACGTCTTCTAACCACACGAGAGGCTCCTCAGGCGGTCAAACAGTGGAGTGCCCCATCCTGTCACTGGATCCCAGCCAGGAACGGCATTCCATCCAGCACCAGGGATGATTGGAGATGGGAGGCCGACCAGGCTTCTACCTTTGCATCCTTCTGACCTACCACCTGTAATACTGTGATTGTGAGGTTTGTTAGAAACTCTGCAAATCTAAAGCATATGACTCAGATGGTAACTTACTCGGTGAACCCCAAGTGTCCAACGCGGTAGATCCATGGGTTCAGGAATCCCATTGCTGGCCTGCCACTCTTGGCACGATGACTATTGAGCAACGTAATCATGGCTGCGAATACTGGTGCCGAGGCACTGGAATAGATTTAGTCAATCAGATGTTTGTTTTCATTCATAGTGAAGAAAGTCTTCAAAATACCTTGTTCCATCTGCAGTGTCAAGCTTGCCATGGTTCATGATTTGGAAGTTCTTCCCCTGCACCGCAACATCTGGAAACGCCCTGCCATCGGGATTATAATACCCCTTCCATCTATTCTCATGCTCGCGCAGATACTTGCCAACGGCATTCTGCTGCCACTTCGGGCGCGCAAAATAGTCAGAAAACCCACCAGACGAGAAATTTGCTGCCAATTCTGGGCCATTACTCGCTGTAGAACCAACGGTCGTCACATACGGGCACGAAGCTGGGAAAGTTGGGAGAAACTTGGTCTTGTGATGACCATCGTTGGACTGGCAAGATGAGCCTGTGCCCAGGTCCCCAGAGGCGACCACGATAGAGACGCCGCGGGTGCCGAGTTGACCAAACATGTCGCAGACTTGCCTGGCGTATGCTTTGGGCAAGATCTGCTCGTTTACGCCGTATGAGATCGAGATGACTCTGGGAAGCTTCTTGTCCTCTAGATTGAGCAGATGGCTGGCGAATTCGAGATAGGGTTCGACGGCAAAGGTGTTTTTGTCGGGGAGGCTGTTTGAAGACAGGGAAGAATCAGTTCAACTGTATAATGCACCACATGGATAGGGGATGGAACCATCCTACTCGAGATCAGGTATTATATCGTGAAACTCCCCTCCTGTAGAATAAAATCGCACCGGCGTGTTATACGCCATGGCAATGGCATACTGGATGTCCAAATTGGCCTCGCCTGATGGATACTCTCCCTGCGGATTTTCCCCACCGTTGACAAGCTCGACTGAGAAATTGGTGCCAGCGGCATACGGAGCCTGGAGATCGAGAAACTGGGAGAGTTGGTCATATTGCGCAGCTTGCTACGTGAGTGTCAGTCATATATGCTATATGGGAGCGTGCGGTATGGGTTTAGACATACCCCAATGAAGCCGGCGATGCCAAAAATGCTCTGGCCACGACCTTCGGCATATGTGTTTCCCATGCGATATAGTTTTCTCAAACAGGCTGGCGTGATGATAGACTTGCACTTCTCAAGATCTACTTTATCAACCTCTTCTTTCCCATCGGCTACATCCTCTGAAATGCAAGCATCTGACATGTTCTCAAGCCCGGCCTCCCGTCTTCGTCGTTGTCTCTCGCGATGTTTCCCCGCATCTGTTCCACGCACAAACGGCTTGCTGACGGCTGCCGAACGGATAGAGATGATATGCTGCCGCAGATGGCTAGGCACAGCATGTTCTACCACTCGTCGATTGCCCTCTTCGTGGCGCGCCAACAAGCTCTGCCCTCCTCTCAAGAGAGTACTCGCTTGCTCCGAGGAAACTTGGGCGTGCATGAACTGTCCGTCATCCAAGACGTGATTGTTCGAAACACCGGCCTCCATCAGCCATCGTCTAACGGCCGCGGCAGACTCTCGCCGGGGTTGGAGGAGAGCTTTGGCCTCAGTCCGCGAGAGATATCTGCCATAGCGGCGGTGCATAGGGTCGGAGATTTCAGCGAGTGCAAACTCCAAAGATTCACGATTTTCAGGCTCCAGGCCTATAGAAAGCTGCAGTAAGGGTTCTTCTGATGGCACTTCAATTGCCATCACCCCAACGAGCATCCAGCAGGCAGCAGTAGTTAGCCAGAGCGCGGCCCATGGCCTGAAAAAGAAAGTGACTCGCATAGTGCAGCGTCAATAGCTGTGAGTCCGGAGGATGGAGAAAATCATCACAACGAAGCCGTAGATGCCCAGGACTCGATGTTGGCTAAAGTGTTACTCAACCCGTGCTGTTCTTGTTGGCGAATGTTCCCATTCTCACACATATTGTCCTGATAGGTTGAGACTTCCTACATAATAGTGGTACGGCGTGTCTTTCCGACGGTGACAGCCCATGCGAATCGGATTGTCGTGCCGGATGCGTGTGCAGGAAGTGCGTTCAACCAACACGCAGATGAAGACACGACAATGCTAAGACACATCGGCATCGGAGCCCTTTCTTAGGATTACAAAGGATGACAATACAGCTTTTCCTAGAACGAATGGTAATGCGAGCAATGACCATCAATGCTGACTATTATTCTCAGTAACAGGATTCAAAGCAGTCGCTGGCGAATCTTCCACCATGGAGAATCTAGCAAGAAGTGCAACTCCTATAGAGCAAAAAGGGTGAAGTCTTTTGCCGCCCTTTGCAATCCTTGGAGAATGGATGCACTGACTGCACGATGGGTGTGCACATGACAGCAAAACGCAGTAGGAAACCAACACCGGGATGATACACCATGTCTTGTAGTCTGATTCACAGTGTTTGCGTGTTGTTGGTCTTATATGCTTCACCCATGTCCGGGGATCGTGCATGGGTACATCCATCGGATGCCCACTTCTCGGAATAAGGAGAGTTTTGCTGCAAACAGTGGCTTGGCTACAAACTCTCATTTGCCCAGTTGCATTGCGCAAGGGCACAGAGTCATCTCATCAAATGTGTCTCGATCCGAGCTGTCGGTATCCAATCTGCAGGCTCGATGTCCTCATTTCATATTCCGTCTTCCGTAGTGGCCGCAGCCTACACCGCTAGATGTGTGGTGGAACTCTCTGGCTTGGTCATACATAGTCCCTTGAGAGCCTGTTTGCCTCAGATGCTTGTCGTCTGAACTCATTTCTGTGGAGACAATGTTGTCGTGGAGTTTGGGGAAATCTGTGCTGCGAATTGCTACATTGGTATGTTTGCCATGGCCACTCAATGTATGGATGACGAGATCGTGCTTGTAGATGTCATGATAGCCGTAACACGCTTAGGGAATGGTTAACATGCTCTAAAACGAGAGAAATCATGCTGAAATGACCCCAATGACGAATTGATCGACATTTTCAAGCTCCCTTTGAGCAACAGCATCGCATCTATTGTCGGAGAAACTCAATTATTGTCGCCGCGGCACACTAGGGTAGGCAGCAACAGCCTCAACGAGCCTCATCTACAGGCAACAGCGCCGTGACTCAGTATGGTCTCCACACTGGGAAAAGAGCTTGAAGTTCTGCCACCCATTCCGATCACTTGGCTACCTCACCGCCTTCAGAAAGCAGTATATAAACCTCGCCGGCCCTCCACTTCTCTTGGACTGTCTTCCCTTTCTCCTTAGCTCTCTTTGCCTAATGGCTTAGATCAAGTGTAGTATCTGTTCTTATTAGTTTAATCACTAGTATCGGTCTACGGACTGAATTTATGATTATTCCTATTTTTGTGATGCGGGTGGATTCCTCTATGCTTGCATATGATTCCACCCATGGTGTTCCTGGTATTTCACTGCCTCCAGGTGACGCGAAGTCATTTTCATTGCTTGCTCGGGCTTGCCCGTGCTGTGAAGAAGATGTTGATATTGTGATGCGGGTGAGCATAATCTGTTTTCAATGTTGATAATTTTACGTGTGTTGTGCTATGCTAGCAAATGTTCAAGACCGAGTACGGTGTCTGCAGTATTATAGGAGCCACGGGAAAACTTCATGCTAAATATGTAGGATTTCTGCTGCCAATGCTTCGTATATTCCACCATGCACCACTCCTCCTGGCTCATGCAATAGATATACTGTTCCATCTGCGAACAGGGTACTCTGCAATACCTAAATAAGGTAGATTAATAGATTGTCACCTTCCTTCTATCAGAACTGCAGCTCAAAGGAAAATCATCAAATCAATGCAAACCAGTGAATGTATTAAATCTAGGTGTAGAGATCCCCCATCCTATCCTGCCCACATCCACTCACGGCCGCTAAAAATCAACCACCAACCTCCAAAAGCACAGAGCCGCCAATCCCAAAAACACATACTCTGCTCTGCCTCATCACATCAAATCAACCGCCTCCCATCTATCCTCAGCCATGGCCGCCTCTGAGTCTAGCCTTCTTGACCCTTCCATCTTCGAGTACCTCCAGTCCAAGATTGAAGAGGAGACTGAGGTCCGCGATACATTATCCCAGATTGTCCAGCGATTGGACCGCACAGTCGCCTCTGCGCAAGGCTTGCTTTCGCGGGTACACTCCACCCCGCGCTCTCGCTGTGAGTGAAGAAAAAAAAAATAAACCAATTAATCATCTCCTATTATCTCGACATGGATTGTTGTGCTGATTGTTTGTGTGTTGTTCGCCGCAGACCCGGCCCTCATCTCTCAGGTTGAAGCCTCTGTCAAAGAGCAAGTCGCCATCGTTGGTGAGCTAAGTGAGGTCGCTTCCAAGCACCCATACTACAAGTTGAGTTTTTCCCAAGCTTCGTTGCTAGTTATTTTATAAGAGAAAGCCTATGATTGCTAACGGCAGCCACGCTCTTCTTCTTCCATCTACAGATACAACAGCAAATGGTCGCGGACTATTCAGAATGCTATTGGCACTACCGTCTACTGCGGATGGCTGGGAGGCTTCAGCTCTGACGAAAAGCCCGGCGAGCTTGGGCGCCTTCTGACTCTGGAAGAAGTTGGAGGCATTTTCTCTGGTACCCCTACCCTCCCCTCCCAATGTCTTGGTCTCCTCGGTGATCTCTTTATATCAAAAGCCCACCTAACTAAGTTACCTACCTCATTGCTTACTCCTCGACAACAGTCCCCACAAACTTGAAAGACCGCGATGCCTTCCACTTTACCATCGAGGAGTATCTTCTTAGCCTTATTGATCTGACCCAAGAGCTCAGCCGCCTCACCACAAATGCCGTCACCCTGGGTGACTTTGAGCTGCCCATGACCATTAGCGCATTTGTCAAGGATCTCTTCGCCGGCTTCCAGCTCCTCAACCTCAAGAATGATATTCTACGCAAGCGTGCTGACGCGGTAAAGTACGATGTCAAGCGTGTGGAGGATGTTGTCTATGATTTGAGCCTGCGGGGCTTGGTAGCGAGGCCTGGAGCCGCGGATACCGAGATGGGTTCTGCCTAGACCAAGACGGAGGTGAAGCAGCGGATCTCCGTCATTCCTTACTTTTTGTCAAAAGTTTCCAGAGAGAACAGATTATTTCATGATCCCATGAGGACTTGTCTGCTGGTCGACCAAATGCAACTGCAACTGCCTCAGCAGTATATAGCTAGCAATTTACCGCGTAAAAGGGAGCAACAAAGATTGTGTGCTGCCGCTTAATTCTCCTAATGTGTGACTAGAAAGTCCAATCGAATGATTCACATGTCAATGCACATCACTACTAGGATGGAGATAAAAGTGCGAATGGTGTACAATGAGCGGCACCATAGACCACTGATCAATTAAGATAGAACATAGTAAAATATCCCCCCCATGTAACGTTTGCTGCTTAAACAGACGTTTGTCTCGCTCTCAGATCGCAATCGCATGTTATGCTTCAGATTGCGTAATGATGCTCTCCGCCTGTCGAAGGACCTTTTTAATATACATACACAGATACGCCTAACCGACCGCTGCTGTAAACATCAATGTATCTCCATCCATCTAAGCTCCAACGCCAGGACAATCCGTAATGCCATCCAAAGTATACACAAGTTTAACATGCCCACCGTAGTCCCCATTCTAATCATGCCTGAAGGTGCACTTGTCTCCTCGTGCGCACTTGCCTTGCTGCCAAAACGTGCACGGCTTTGTCCCAATGAGGGCCTTGTTTGCAGGTTTATGAGGTGGCAGCGGGCCTCCCTTCTTCTTCCGAGGGTCTTTTCCATCTTTATATTGGTCTCCCCTACCTCCCTGGCTGTCACTGCGATCACGCTCCCAATCCCGATCACTCCCATGATTCTGTGGCGGTTGAGACGCTTGTCCAGCCTGTCCCTGAGCCATTTGGGTGAGCATCAAATACTGCTGATATGAGGGGTCGTTGGGATTCAGGTAGCTGACAGGATTAGGTGCTTGAGTTTGCGCCGGCTGCTGAGACGGCTGGTTTATAGCGGCAAGTATTGAATGCAGCTGGAGATCAGGAATTTGAGATTGTTGACTGGGTTGTTGCTGTTGCTGCTGTTGAGCAGGCTGATGTTGACCACCAGTCATCTGTTGAAGCAGTGCCATGTAGGGAGCATATTGTTGTTGGTTATAGTATGCGCCCCAGTCCTGAGTGCCTGCCTGTCCCTGGCTACCGGCGGTGGAAGCTGCTGCGGCTGCCGCGGCCGCAGCTGCTTGAACGGCATTCGCTTCAGCCTCAGATTTAGCTCGCTCCTCGTCTTCCTTTTTCTGTCGAGCGGCAAGTTCTTTGTTGAAACCGAGCCACCACTCCCTCACTCTCTCCTCATTTGACAGCATCCACTCGGGTGGAGAGTTGGCAGGATATGACTTTCCAGCAAGACTAGTCACAACATTTTCAACTGCAATGGCAATAAGCTGAACTTCTGGATCAGTATACTGGTAGGCACGCACAACATCTCCGTGAAATGCTGGATTAGGATCCTTCCACGACTTTGTTTTATCCAACTGAACCCAATGTAAAAGCTGCTCTTCCGATGCAGGCCCTAACAGAAGAGGCAGATTGGTGTAATTTGCTGCAGGTTGACTCTGTACAGCACTAGATGGTTTCTGGTAGGCCGAAGTGGAAGGCGTAGCACTGCCTTGTAATCGACCTAGAATAGAATCCAGCTTGTGTGTAGGGCCGTGCTTGGCATCTAGACGCCTTACTGCTGCGTGTGCAGCCTCCTCCAACCCCATATGCTGTTCATCTCGCCATCGAAGCTGAATTTCCTCAAATTTAGGGTCGTTCTGAGGCAGCTGCCCGATCTTCGAATCAGTGAGCATAGCAGTTGGTTCCAGGGGCGGAGACTTCGGTGTCGCCGGAATATCATCAGGGTCAGTGTACAAGGCCATCAATTCCTTTTGCTCTCGCTCTGCAATGACTTGTTGCTCACTCGTAGAGAAGCGCAAATTTCCACCGCGAGTGATGTAGCTTTTGCTTCGCACATCTTCCGACAGCCCCGAAAAATCTGTGGCAACCGGCCCCAGCCAAGGCTGATATGGAACGTCATCGTCTTCTTCATCATCCTGGGCATCTGCACGCTGTTTCAAAACCATGCCTTCAGAGCGATCATCGGCGGCATCGCGGATCATATTATTTGCCCTGCCCGTATCTTCGTCGTCATCTTTGTGGAAAATCTTCACCTGGACCAACTCCGCTTCAGGTTTCCAAGTAACCCGAAGCTTGCGGCGAGCCTCCTTGCGGAGTCGCTTGGCTTTCTGTTCAGGATCCTCCGGCGTTTCGGACCCTTTCCCTTCCTTCACATTGGCCACCAGCGCCTCGGCTTTCGGCGCATTGATCGAGTCCAACAGAGATGCAATACCAGACAGTGCGCTTGAGCTTGATGATGAGGCCACCTTAGGCGCAACAGGCTTTGCTTCTATTTTGGAAATGGTAGGTTTGACGGCATCAAGCTTGGTATTAGCTTTCCTTGAATCTAATCTGCCCCTTTCGTCGATAGAGGCTATGCCATTATCCACACTTGTGATATCTGGCTTCGGAATAGGTTTCGGAATTGGTCGAGACTTTCCCGGTAGAAGCGACGAGACTGGGGCTTTGGGAGCCACAATCTTCGTTGTAGATTGCGGTAGAATCTTTGGCTGAGCCAGTTTCTTACTCAGGGATCCACCTCCGGATTCAACTGCAATCTTTTTGACAGTCCTCGTGTCTAAATCGTCGTCTCGCGCCCGTTTTGTCGAAGATGGCTCATTGCTGGGTTTGACACTAGTTTTCGCCCTGCTAGCTGCCGAGGTGCCGGTGTAACCAGTTGTTGTATCTGAGTCCGATGCCTTGTTGACCTTTTTGATCATCAAGGTCAGTTGGCGTGCGAAGTCCTTCGTTTCGTCATCACCTTTGTCCTCAAATCTTTTGCGAACCGTTTCAAAGTTTGTCGTCTCTGCTATTTTTCTCGTCATGCGAAAATGAGTAAAAAGCTCCAGAACAGCTTTTGGCAACTTTCCAGAAAAGTCGCCAGCTTTGATTGACGCAATCAGGACGTTCACCAGACTTAGGATCATTTTTTGATGACCCCCAAGATTATCCAATACACTGTCATCGGCGTGCTCGATGGTGACATCAAGCGCTCGGTACAATGCTTCCTTCTTCTGTTCCGCGTCGAATTTGAGTTTAGCCACTTCAGATTCCGGTTCTTTGTCCTTGGTCGCCTGATCGAGCTCTGCTTTCGCTCGATTCATTTCACCACGTAGTTTGATAAAAAAATCACCTGCTTGTTGGACGCGCCCAGCGATGAGAGCATTTGTCCTCGCAATAGAGGGCTCAAGGTGAACAATTCCTATCGCATCCCATGCAGCACCTTCAACGAGATCCAGGGGGCGATTGATAGGACGGATCTGAGGCCAAAAAAACAAGATTTTTAGCAAGATTTCATGATAAGCTGCTGTTGGAGTGGGTGCTTACCGGCTTCGTCCGCTCATCCTCCAGTTCTTTCTTGGCTTTCTTCTCAGCTTTATTTTTTGAAGCTTCATCGGACTTGAGCTGCTCCTTGAAGGCATCTGGAGGAATTATGTATTAGTTAACTGTTGGCATCGTATGTCATCTTCGTTAACGTACGTGGATATTCGGTATATTTAGGTCGGCGCTTGCCCAAGGACTTCATTGACCGGTCATAGTCATCAAGTAAAGTCTTTGCCTCATCTCTCCTCTCATCCAAACCTGCTTTGTCATATGAGGGTCGATACTTGCTGGTAAATTTCCCTTGGAGCTCGCATGGCAGCTCGTAACCTAGCTCAGGGACCATACGGCGGCCGCTGCGAGCTGGTAAAGCAACCAATGGGGACAGTTTATCATAACTTTTGGGGGCTGATAGTGTTGTATGTGTTAGTTTTCCCAATTCGCAAAACCTCAGTATTGTGTTTTAAAGGTCTACTCACCTGGAAGTTTTATGCTTCCCTCATACACGAGATGGGAAAGGCCCTTGATAGAAGGATATTTTGCTTGAGCTGCCTTATTACGCTTGGCAAACTGGGTGATGATGGCAACTTCCTCAGCTGATGGCAAGGGGATGGGCAATGAATCGACATCTTCTACCACCTTTTTGCCAAAACCGTCAATGCTCGACTCCACTAGTTGCGGTGATGGTTCTGGTATGATTGCATCTAGATTGCTCTTGGTAGTCTGCTTTCTTCTCTTGGTCGCTGGCTCGGGTGTGGCAGGTAGAGAGACATCGTTGTCTATCTCTAGAGGTCGTTGGGAAGAACCGTATTGTAAGTCGGATTGAACTGGAATTGTATTTGCGCCCGAGTTGGACACTGGCTGAGTGGCAGGTATTGACGATGTACGAGGAAGAGACTGTGGGGATGGTTGTCGATGCTGGACAGTTGTGCTTTGTGGTCGCTGAGAATAGGCCGATTTTGGCGGTGCGTACCCGGGTTGAGTGGTGAATGCCTGTCCCGTCTGTTGATAACTTAAATTGTTGTTGGCTTGGTATTGGTTCGTTTGCCCGTTGATCGGTTGTGTGAACTGCTGATTTTGGTTGTAAGGTCGTTGCTGCTGCTGCTGTTGCTGTGGCTGCTGCTGAACAGGGGGCTGTTGAGGTGGGCGAGCGAACCGATGGCCTTGCGGGTAACCAGCATGCAGGTTGTCGAAGTGCTGTACTGGCGTATGAGAGCCTTGACGGGTTGGTTGTGCGAGCAACTGAGGTTGAGTGTATGCCGGAGCAGGAGAATCGTAGGTCTGATCGTTTTGCTGTGCGAATGAGAAGTCATGTTGCGAAAAAGGTTGGGAATGGGCATGTGGAAGCCCTTGGACTTGAGCCATATGCCCCAGTTCATCCGCCAGGCCCACCTTGCCTTGATGTCCATACAATTCTGGGTGGATATTATTAAATGCAGGATCAATCACGTCCTGCCCAGCTTGGGAGTATTGCTGATTTAGAGGCATTGTGCCATGACCGCCGTGGAAAGCAGGTTGATTTGATGAGTTGTCATGCAAGCTGCTGGAGAGAAAGGAGCCTCCTTGGTGGCTGGATTCAAAAAAGTTAGACGACGAAGCATCTTGAGCGCCGAGATGGGAGTAGGAAGCGGCTTGATCGGTCCCAGGCTGGGCCCATGGCTGACTCGGATCATACTGGCCATTTTGACCAGAGAAACCAAAACCAGACTGCCACGAATTATGCTCATCAGTTGCGCCGTTCTGGCCGGTGTTTGGCCAGGACTGCATTCTGAGGAACTAGCTAGAGCGCAGCATACGCATATCACAAACGACAATTAAAGGCGTCTTAACGGACTAGCAGAATACTGTTAGCAGAGACTCCCATCAAGCTGATGGATAGGCTGCGCGCAAGACAATGCAGATGCACGTCAAAGGCTGTGATGCCTTCGCACAGTTAAAGTTGCCAGGATGGCGCGGTGTGGTGTGTGAGGAAAGGAAAGGGAATGCGGCATGTGGCTGGTGTCTGCATGGAATGGGACTAGAGGCGGTGCATTAGAGCAGGAGGTGAGACGGGTACTGACGTACTTGAGGGAGAGGTGTGGCGCTACTTGTTGGGTTTCGCGTCGCGTAAAACGGCTGAATGTCGGACAAGGCTGGGCGCTAGGAAGTTGAGTGCAGCGCTAGTACGTAAAGACACAAGCTGCAGGGATCGGGCGTATTGAATGGCTGATTGGAGGCTGTGAACAATGCTATCTATGCAATCACTGAACTCGAGTTAGCAATTGCAGCGTCTGGCAAACGAGAGTTCATTTGGTGCAGTATGCGCGTGTGTGATCAGCTGAAGATGGAAAGGCATGTGTCGCCAACGCAACGGAAAATTTGATGAGACAGTACAGCATCGACCCAAGGGCGATTGCTCGAAAGCGCTCCAGAATAGGTCTAAAGTTAGGGAGGGCGATCGGCAGATGCTGGCGCCAGGCCCCGCGCTCAGGACAAGCAGCCAGGATCGTCGTGATGGTGAGCCAGAAAACACTGCTGCTGGCCTGTCGAAAAATGGTAGGTAGAAACCAAGCTTCTTCTTTGTTTGTTCTTATTATAAGAGACCTTGGACGAAATGTTGTATTGAGACTTGGTGCTGGGCTCCTGTTTCGTGCCCGCCTGGCCCCGCCAAAAGTCTTGGGCACCACGGGTGGGCGACAGACAGCGTGTTATGCGCCTGATTGGGAAACCTCAGGAAACCACTGAGCCTGCCGTAAAACGCGGCACTTTAATCGCCAATGGGCGGGATACCGTAGCCTTCACCTTGACATTCCGCTGAGAAGTGGCTGCCTAGAATGATGATTTGAAGTTGTTGGACTGCCCGTCCGATCCGTAGACGATTTCCATCTTTGCCACATCTGCAGCTCCCTGGGTTACAGAGGAACCGCGCAGCCAGATGCCTACCACACCAAAGGGTCGCAAGCCAGCTCCACGCAAATCGCTTGCGCTGCGCAATCATCATGCATTTAATTGACACGAGATTTAAAGCGTGTGCTAGCCCATGGATCATAGGAGAAAAATCACACGATACACCGGGACCGCTTGAATTCCATTGCGCTGACAAGCCATTGTGTCCGCGCAGAGGATGGGGGATATGGGCAAGGAAACATGGGGAAAATGAGAATGATTGTGTAGTTTGGGATGGGAGATGCTGAGTGGGAATTGGATTAGGAGTTAAGGCATACCCTGCGATTTACTGCGCTTTGCGCAGCAGCTTTATCCTTTCCTTGCAGCCTAGAAATCGCTACTTCATGACCTTTCTCCCAAGCTGTTTACAACATTATCCGAGGCGAACACGTAGCCCGCGAATTTCCAGGAGAGAGAAAGTGTACGTTAAACCCAGGACAGACGCCGAGGCAGGCTGGACACGATCCCCGGGGTCTTGAGCGCCCGAAAATACCTTAATTTGTTGTTTTGTGATGGCTCCAACACTGGGAGATTCGCGACCTGATGAAAATAAAATTCTGAGCTGAAGGTTGATGAAGTGTCGTCGAGATTGGGAAAAGATGAACCGTGTGTTTGGCAGAGAGCTTGGTTCTGAACTCCTACTCGCATGCAAGCGGCCCCATATGTCAGGCACCAACTCATCTCACTTTCAGGGAAGCCGCACCCATGTCGCAGCGAGCGGCTCCACTTCTATTCAACATATGTCATCGGCCCCTCAGTCGGCCCGTGACCAACGAAACGTAACTAGTGGGGCATCTTGGCTGCTCAATGTCTAATGGTGGGTGGCAAGCTCCCATGAAGCCGTTTTGATGGCCAAGCTGATATCGTGGCCTCAAGTTACTCGTGCGCCAGAAACCACAGCATTTTATTCTCTGATGCGAACCACCCAAGACATATGATTTACGAACTGGAATTTGCTCCGTTTGAAGAATTAACCACTGGTAGCTGAGGACCCGCACTCAATCGATCTTGCGCCAAACCCTCTTCCAAATATCGACATATTCCACAGCCATGGCTTCCAAAGGAAGCTCGCTGCGTGATCGCCAGATAGGTTGGTGAAAAATGACATTGCTAATCTTTCATATACCATGAATCTTTTTTTGACAACTCGTTCAACAGCTTCTTTGAAGAAGATTCTTAATCTCAACGAGACAATCGAATCAACCGATGCGGATGAAGCCCACACAGCCAACGGGCTCCTTGCGCCAGTAGCCCCAATTCTAGATGCTGAAGGGAATCCAATTTGGAAAGTTTTGGTCTTCGATGACCTAGGGCGAGATGTTATCAGCAGCGTTATGCGGGTCAGCGACCTCCGGTCCATGGGGATAACGATGCACATGTTAGCTTTGGACAAACCCGATCATGCCTCTATATGATGCTGATATGAGCACTACAGGCACATCGGGACCAACAGGCATCCTATACCGGACGTTCCAGTCATCTACCTCCTCGAACCAACACCGCAGAACCTTGAGAGCATCACGAATGATTTACAAAGGGGGTTATATTCACCGGCACACATCAATTTTCTGTCGTCTCTGCCAAGAGTGCTCTTGGAGGACTTTGCAACACAGACAGCAAATGCAGGAACATCGGAAAATATTGACCAGCTCTTTGATCAATATCTGAACTTTATAGTCGCTGAACCAGACCTCTTCAGTCTGGGTATGCAAAAGGAGAACACTTACTGGGCCTTGAACAGTGCCAAAACAAGCGATGATGAGCTCGATGCAGTGGTCGACAGAATAGTCAGTGGGCTGTTCAGCGTTATTGTGACAATGGGTAGGCATGCACTCTTTACATGGTGACAAGCTGCAGATATAGCTGCTAACACTGGCTTAGGTGTGATCCCAATCATTCGCTGCCCAAAAGGTGCTGCTGCAGACATGGTAGCCGCACGGCTTGATCGTAAACTCCGAGATCATATTTTGAACTCAAAAGATAACTTATTCTCCAATACAAGAGCCGGTACAGCAGGCACACCGAGCTCACGACCGGTGCTAATTCTTCTTGACCGAAATGTGGACCTGATACCTATGCTGTCGCACTCTTGGACATATCAGAGTCTTGTCCATGATGTCCTGAAAATGAAGCTGAATCGAATCACGATTGAGGCACCGATTGACGAAAACAACCCTGCCAAGGGTCTATCAAAGAAGGCGTATGACCTAACCTCGAACGACTTTTTCTGGATGAAGAATGCAGGAGTGCCATTTCCCCAAGTAGCCGAAGATATTGATGCCGAATTGACCAAATACAAGGAGGAGACAGCTGCCATCACCAAAACGACAGGCGTTTCGGATCTGGAGGATCTACAAAATGACACCAGCGCCAGTGCCCAGCACCTAAAAGCAGCCATTACGTTGCTACCAGAGATGCGAGAACGCAAAGGCATTCTGGATATGCATATGAATATTTTGGCAGCGTTGTTATCAGGCATTAAAGACCGGCAGCTTGACAATTACTTTCAGACTGAAGAGACTATTATGAAACAGACCAAGGCACAAATTCTGGAGATCATCAATGACGAAAACAAGGGAAAGGACCCATGTGACAAGCTCCGGTTATTCATCATCTGGTTTCTTAGCACAGAGCAGGAAGTTGGGAGGGTGGACTTTGAATCATTTGAGAAGGCTCTCGTGGCTGCTGGGGCAGACGTTTCATCACTGGCCTATGTTCGACAGTAGGTTTCCTTTTGCTAGTGTATTGTGTGCAGGGCCTTGACTGATATAATTCTAAACAGGGTGCGGGCTACGACTAAGATGACACAGCTAACTACCATCAATAACAATACGAATCAACAAGCGTCATCGGACCTGTTCGGCCGGTTCTCTTCTATTTCCTCTCGTCTGACGGATCGTCTCAAGGAGACTGGTGTTCCCACCGGTTTATCGTCCAACTTTGATTCCCTTATTAGTGGGGTCAAGAACTTTCTGCCTGCCGATCGGGATCTCACCATCACCAAGATCGTTGAGTCTATTATGGATCCTGCGACGGCATCCTCATCGGCCATTTCTAAAACGGAGCATTATCTTTACTTTGATCCTCGATCTGCTAATGCCCGAGGTACCATGCCCCCACCTAGTGCCGTGCGCTCTGGCGGTGCCGGGGGCGGCGCTCCGGGTGGTTTGCCTGGCTCACAAATGGCTGGCCAAGCAGCAACATTTGGGCAACGCAGACAGGGATTTACCGAAGCGGTAGTATTTACTGTAGGAGGCGGGAGCATGGAAGAATATGGCAACTTGCAAGAGTGGGTGGGTAGAACGGGCGGTGACCGCGCGCGCAAGCGGGTTGTCTATGGAAGTACTGAGATGCTCAATGCGGCTGAATTCATCAAGGACGAGCTAGAGAAGCTGGGTGCGGAGGTTGCATCATGATTGACTGTGTATTTGTTTGCTGCGGATTCTGAAGATGACGACGGATGATGATATGATGAATATTGCCTTATGAAGGAAGAAATAAAATTATCACCTTGGCGCAAGAAATGAAGGCTCCTTATTAGACTCCAGGGTTGTTTTAGTCAATTAGAGTTGCGATTATGTCGTTTGCCTTTTGTAGAGAAGATAAGTGTAATAGCAGATGTGTAACCGCAGGGCTATGATCTATTACTTCAATAAAGAATCAGTAGCAGTGATAAAGCTTCCCATCCTAAATAAATCCAAAATCAAGTGGACGCCATCACTCCTGTTTAGACGTATTCTTGCTTGTCCGAAGGGAGTGCCAACACTGTAGCGGAAGCCTAGATGATCCAGTGCCGCCAGGTGTGGTGGATGCACTGCTGGGTTTGGCGCGAAACACCCGCCAGCAGCATCATAAGGTATTCGCTCGCTGGGCCAATGCGCGCGCCCAGGGCCAAACTGGTCGTACCTCACCAGAGCCAGCACGCAAAACCTTGCCAACCAAGGCTGCTCACAAAGCCACGCCGCATCACCAACTCCTCTTGGTCAACCCCCTTGGAACCCCCGAACCCCCAAAAGTCCTTCCTCTCTCTCGCGCCACTCGCGCAATCCTGCCCTCGTCAATCGCTAAGAAGCCAATTCCACACTCTTCCTATCTTACTCTCATTCTCTACGAGCCAAGGATCATCGAATTTGACCCTGCAAGAACTGCTTTCGACACTGCTCACGCGGCGTGACAGCACACCACATCACAACACAGTCCAACGAGGCAATCCTTTGAAAACAACAACACCGACATTATTATCGACGCCAGCATCACGCCGCCATTCATCGCACAATCGTTGCTGGCGCCACCCGCACCACCCGTCCGCTGACCATGGATGATTCGTCCGTCAAAGGGGCCGATGGCGGCGAGCGCAAGGCGACAGGATACAGGTCATGGAAGAAGAAGTACCGCAAGATGCGCATTACTTTTGACCAAAAAATGCACGATGGCGAGGAACTGCACAAGCAGGAGGCGAAGGCCTCAGCCACCGTCAAGAGACTCGCCGTGGAGAACGAGTATGCTCTTACCCCGGCCATGCCGTGTACAATTGCCTGGAGTTGAAGTGCTGACAATGTCTATCTCTAGCCGCTTATTAGACCTGTTACTCGAGGTGAACGGATCTCCTCAGATACCTCCCGAGAGGCGGATAGACCTGTCCTTGAAACTCTCATCCAACAACAAAAGCCACACCCTACCGATAGACCGCGATCATGCATTACAAAAGGTGATGGCTATGAAGAAGCTGGAACAGATGTTGCACGACGTGCCCCATTTCTCATATAGTACAGCCAAGGAGACGAAGCCCTCCTTCGTCACCGACCTGGCCCCTTGTGAAGGCGAAACACACCCAGCCAACTTTCTTTCGGCTGACGACGTGGATGACTACACCCATGTCGTTGATCTTGCCTTGAGATCCGAACACCTCCTTCCTACTCTCGCACCATGTGCTCATCACAACACCCGTCTGCTATCGAGTCCCCATCTCAAGAATCCCACCAGTGTCACAAACTGGTTGCGCAAACACGCCCCCAAAATCTTTTTACAGGATGGCGAACCGCATGCAGATGGAGACGATGGTGAAGGCGCAACTGCTGCTGTCACAGGAGGCACCAGCAGCCATACAGGCGGCCGCAAATCTCGCGGTGGTGCACGGGGCGAGCGTGGTGGTGCCAAGGCCAGCACAAGAGGCAAGAAAACAGCTGCCCCTGCCCGAATCAGCAGCATCGCAGACCGCGGCGACTGGGATGCTAGCATGGACGAAGACCCCGACTTTGGAGCCACACCGGTGGGGAGAGGCAAGCGCAAGAGGGACGACGATGGTGGATATCGACCTAGAGGGTCATCGAGTCGGCCGACCAAGAAGAAGCGCAAGAGTGAAGTTGATGGCACGCCCACAGTCCGCAAGTCCAAGAAAGATGCATCGGTTGCGGTCAAAGAGGAGTGATATCGATCTCCCGAGGTTTAACTCATCTCTCAGCCACTGCATTTGCCATGGACATTCTGATCACACGATGCATTTTTTTTTTACCCCATACTCTCTCTCAATCTCGAGGCGTCGTGAAGCCAGAGATCCAAAAGTATACACAGGCATGGCGTGGGCCACCATGCATAGCCATGGTGATACAATCGACGTGCTGCCCACGCCGCGAGGTGTCGATCCTATCTTAATGTCTCATCTTCCTTATTGTCTGTCGTCCACTCACAGTTTCTCTTTTATCTCACATTGCTTTGTTCGATCCCCTCCCCCTCCAATGATGTGATGGCATTGGACATGCCTATGTACGCCTTATTTTCAAAGTAGGGGAGGAAGGAAGGAATGCGTCGTCCTACTGGAGCACATTTGAATGAAGGGGACAGGAAAGCCAGGCGTTTGTTTGTTTTTACATTTCATTGAGTGCTTTGTTTTGTATTCCACATCATTATCACTTTGATGGATGGATGGGTTTACTTTTCTTGACAGAAAAACTGACAGCTTGCTTAAAGAAAAAGAGAGGCAAGCGTCGTTTGTTAAGAAAGGCAGGGAGATCTTGGGAGGGTTTTGCATTGTTGTTACTCTTGGGGGAGGGAGTTAAGAGCACTAGGCATGCGTGGGCATGACTCTCCTTTTAGTGTGGAATGGAGGGGTAGGGAGTGAGTGACAGGAGTTTTGCTCTCTGCCCAAAATCTGTATGTACCAATAAATGGTGTTGGGTGTTTGTTGTAAGCTACCTTGTCCTTGTTCGTGGTTGAATATGATTGTTATACGTAAAAGCTGGGCCGTTTGAGTCACATAATGGCCCGTCATGGTCGGGGAGAAACTGATGGCCTTGTTTTGAATTTCCATGCTATTTACTGTAGCCCAATGGATGACACAAGTCTAATGGTATCTACATGGTATATACGTAGTAAGATCAACCCTCCCAACATTTGCGGACATGTCCCTTGTCTCTCTATCCATGCATGTTGCAGCCACACCTAGTCCAACAAAACGCTACTTTGCACTTAGCTGCCCCAATCAATGCTTCGTATATCCACAGCTCATCCCCCCCCCCCCCCCCCCCCCCCCCTTCTCCATAAAGAACACTCCCAATTTCCCCTTTCCTCCTCTGCCAGCGGACCACCACTACCAAATCCTTGGAAAGATGAGCCGTGCCAAGCTGTGCACGAGAAGAAGCAGAAACAGAATGAAGTATAATCCAGCTCGCTAAATGAATAGAGGCTCCGAGAGAAAAATGCGTGAGTAGGAGTGACAGAAACCAAAAAAAAATAATCGTTTCGGCGTGCTGTGCTGTGTCGTATAGCTTACATGTGCCTGACAGATCCGCGCAAGTTCATTCCAGCGTTCAATCGAACATTCGATATTGAACCGAGAGTGTTGAGAAGCGCGTCACCTTTCCCATCGCACTGACGACTGAGTGCTTTATTTCCTTCAACACCCATAGGGTTATTTATTTACAGCTTTCCCTTGAGAAGGTTCTTCATGCGTCTCTCGACAGCATCGAGGTACTCGTTGGTGGTGACATAGTCCTCGCGACCGTTCTTGCCGCAAGCGATAGCGAGATCCTTGGTCATGATGCCGTCGACATCGACAGTATCAATGCAGGCCTTCTCGAGGCTCTCAGCGAAGGCAACAAGCTCGGGGGTGTTGTCCATCTTGCCACGCTGAATGAGACCACGGGTCCAGGCGAAAATGGATGCGATTGGGTTGGTCGATGTCTCACGGCCCTTTTGGTGTTCGCGGTAGTGGCGAGTGACGGTGCCGTGGGCGGCCTCGGACTCGAAGGTCTTGCCGTCGGGGGTGACAAGGACTGAAGTCATGAGTCCAAGGGAGCCGAAACCCTGGGCAACGACATCAGACTGGACATCACCGTCATAGTCTAGAAAGTTAAGGACCATTAGCATACTGCCTGACCGTTTTACACGCCGAAGCGATTACGGAAGTGAGACGAAAGCCAGAGGTACGGGAACTTACTCTTTAAGGCCATGATGTAGCCTCCGCTACTCTTCATCATCTGGGCGACCATGTCGTCAATTAGACGGTGTTCATACCAGATGCCACTGGCCTCAAAGTCGGCCTTGTACTGAGTCTCGTACACCTCCTCGAAGATATCCTTGAAGCGGCCGTCGTACTTCTTGAGAATGGTGTTCTTGGTGCTCATGTACAGAGGGAGCTTCTTGTCCAAAGCAAGCTTGAAGGAAGCATGGGCGAAACCGACAATGGACTCGTCGGTGTTGTACTGGGTCTGGGCAACACCACCTCCCTCACGGAATTGGAAAACCTCAATCTCCTCGGGCTTGCCGCCTTCGGGGGTGAAGACCATGGAGAGCTTGCCGGGGCCGGGGAGGACACGGTCCTTGGCGCGGTATTGATCACCAAAGGCATGACGGCCGATAATGATGGGCTTCTTCCAGCCGGGGACGAGGCGAGGAATGCGAGGAATGACGATCGGCTCACGGAAGACAGTACCGCCCAGCGCATTTCGGATGGTGCCATTGGGGGACAACCACACTAAGGAAGCAACTTGATTAGCACAATCCTTCCAATAACAAGTCGGATACTGGGCGACCTCAATCAAGTATGGAAGGGGAAACTTACTCTGCTTCAGGTTGAATTCCTTGACACGGGCCTCATCGGGAGTGATGGTGGCGCACTTGACACCAACGGAGTACTTCTTGATAGCCTCGGCAGCATCGATGGTGACCTGATCGTTGGTCTGGTCTCTGTACTCGAGGCCGAGATCGTAGTACTTGAGGTCGATGTCGAGGTAGGGGAAGATGAACTTGTCCTTGATGGTCTTCCAGATGATACGGGTCATCTCATCGCCATCGAGCTCGACGACGGGGTTCTTGACCTTGATCTTGTGCGAGGTAGCCATTGTGCGGGCAGTAATGGACAGAGTTTGGACGGCGCCGAAACGTGCGGGGCGGAAGGCGGCAGGAGTAGCGACACGGCGCAGAGGGAGAGAAGCGAGGAGTCTTGGAGCGGAGTTCATGGCGGCAGACGGGATGTGAGATTTCTCCGTGTGTGTGTCGAGGAGGACGAGGCTGAGTTGTGGCGATTGCGCGAACAGGCGGATACTGAAGGTCTAAGAGTTGGAGAGAAGATTGTGGGGTTGCTGGAGTGGCGTGAGTGCTGTCACTGCTCGCTGTGGCAGACTCGGAGAAAACGTGGGGCGACTGAGCCGAGCCGACGGAGATTTCGGCTACACGGAGGACGGTTGTTTAGTTGCCTATGCTGCACGACTGGGACTGGGACTGGGACTTGGGTTGGGTGTGGAAGAGAGAAAGACAACGGAAGCAAAACATCTTGAGTTTGGGAAGAGAGCAGAGAGAAATCAAGAATGTGTAAGAGTGCTTGATATTGGTGGCTTTGGGAGGTCTGAGAGCAAAGCAAAATGTGAGGCGTCTGGAGGTGCCTGAATGATGGATGACACGGACTTGAGGGTGACATTCCACTCTGCGGGCGCCCTCGAAAAGCCAATACAAGCGAGATGCATGCAACAACGGAAACCAAACATACCTATGTTTCTAATGCTCAAAGCAGGGCCTGGAGGAGTTGAGGGAAGAGAGGAGAGAGGATATACAGAGAAGAGGAAAAAGAGGACGATCGACAAGAAGGAAGGAAGAGGAAGAGGCTCAAACGTAAGCGCCGAACGGCTGGCCCTGGTGGAGGTTTAAAGGATCACAACCGACAACAGCCCACAACCAACACGGCCACTGTCTGATCAGTGGCGGCGGCGGCAGCCTTCGGTGGGTGGGAGGGACTATCTGGATTGGGATGTGTAGAGCTATTGACGTAAGTTCTGACTACAGCCCCTAGCCAGCAGGTAACACGGGAATAACAAATGCCCCATAGGAAACATCCATTTCTTTCAAAGGACCCACGATAGCTGAGAGCCGCTTGCGGAGAAGGTTGAGGTGTTTTCTGACCCTGTGCATGACGATGCGCTGCGGTGCACTGCGATGCGCTGCAATGTCCACTGCAGCCTGCACCTGTGCTTGTGCGGGCTCGCTACACACTGTACCTGCAACCTTGGGAACATTTAACACCAGATCTGGCGCGACGCCGGACTTAGAGCCCCTGAAAAGGGTAAAGTAGCAGGAGTAGATATACTTCAATTAGCTGCACTGTGGTAGTTGGCTTTCATGGTCTCATGCAATTGAATTGGATTAGATTTTGACAGCGCAAGGCGCCATGCTTTCATCGCTTCGCACCCAATCAAGCAATGCAGCGCGCTGTAGGCAAACTCGCAAACTCGATTACAGGCATAAACTGCCCTGTAACCTGTCGAGTCGTTTGGTGGGTCGTAGGCGCTAAAGGAACCCTGATCTGGGGGCTGGAGCGGGTCTGATGTTCAGATACGGTGCCGATGTTCGGCCTTGCGTCTTCAGCATTGGCTTACTGTACCTTTCAGACAGATAGTCAACTCATTCATTACAAAGTGTCATAGCTGTTGAACATGGAAACTGCGAAACAGAAACTTGGATTCGGCGTGTTCCGTCCACTGTTGCTACCGTTTGTCGAGGCGTTCTATATGGCCGAGTAGAGGGTAAGTCGGCAACAACTTTCTGCGTCTTAACCAAATTGCTCCTCCAATGGAATGCGTTGCATCTAATCAGGCACTGTTTTCGTGTGCTTGGAGCACGTTTGGAGGCGTCCCTTTGAGACAGAATTGGAGTAACCTTCCCGTTTCCCTCCACACCACTTGAGCTGCCATTGTTGCAGCGTGCGGGGGCGGCTTCACACACACACACACACTTCTCTTACTCTCAGACCACATTGCCACCACACACAAATGACAAGGCTTTGCCGCGCCCGTTGGGTTATTTAGAGCGCCAATTCCACAGTCCTCGTCCGGTCCCAAAGAGCGGGGTGCGAGACTTGGAACCGGAGGCGGCCGAGCAATCATGGAGATGCATCATACCACAAGGTTTTGACCTTTCTAATGGAGTTGCCTTTGTGGCTTTCAGGACAGTTTTGACAAGTCTCCTTTGCCAGCGCCCGCCAAAACAACCTGCTTTCATCTTATGCCAACCTACGAACAACATGCATTGCATTGTACGACATGCCGCGCGTGGCCGGCGAAACGTGGGGGCTGGCTGAGCAAAGTGTGTGTGTATGAACCTGGACCTATGGTATGGTAATGTAACTCGGCGGCGACTTGGCCTTGTTGGCGGAAGACGGCGACTAATAAAAGACGAGGCTTTGGGGCTCCTCGTGACGATGCGCATTTTCTGGGCATGAGATCAAAAAAACGGCTACGTGTACGGGAGGATGTTGCATACCTACATTAGTTGGTATGTGGACGCGGCACTAATGGGTAAGTGTAGGGAGGTTTGAGAGCAAGCCGACCACAATCGAATCGACAGTTGATCGGCGTTCACTTGCCATGTTCTCTTGGCAGCCAAGGTTCAATGTTGCCATGGTGCTGGCGTTGGACTGCTGCACTGGATGCAATAGCTCCGGTGCTCTCCAATGTTGCTAGCAAAATACGCGCTGCTACTCGTCAATGAAATGAAGATATGATGTCCTTGTTCAATATAGAAAGAGAGAGTAATGTATGCTGGATGTAATACACATGTAAGAGTTTTGAAGACCAGACCGAAGCGGCTGCTGCGGGGAAGCGGGAGGACCGGGGAGGAGACCGGGATGGGAGTCCGGATCGGGTGACCCGCTTAGCGTCCCTGGCGGTAAGTCCGGCCGTGGAGGTAAAAAGCGGCTGTTATTCATTCCTAATACCCAGTTTGAAGGATCTGATACTATGGGAGAAGAAGCGAAGAATCGGAATTCCAGAGCACTCATTATGCCAACACCATCTTTAGCCATGTTGTTGGGACAGCTGGCAGCACATAATAACACTACTTTTCCGCCTTACATTTCAGTCTATCAAGATACATCAATAAATATAGCTAACTTGCCTGCCTTCGAGCTTCTTCAGCCCATTTCCACAGTCTATGATCGACAAGAAACTCTGGATTCATCTCTGACACCAACGTCAGCTTTCTTGCTACAGCAATCGCATCCGAGTTTACCGTTCTGATGGGAGAGAAACAAGCCCGCTCCTTCTCTCGCAGCTCTTCAATTGATAGATCCTCCTCCTGTAGCTCAGCAAGAAGCATTTTATTTTCATCGCTCTTAGCTCGCTCATGGAAGAGCCAAAGAATCCCCGCCAAGTTTGCATCACCCTCAGTGCTAGTATTATATACGAGCTCATACAACCTTCTAAAGTGCTCATGATCGTTCTTAGAAAGTAGGCGAACTAACTTAGAGAAGCGCTATATTCTTTCCGATTTTCCTTAGATATCTGAGTTGATAAATTTTGGGTTGACTTTAGAGGCTCGCTGGCTGAAACCTGACCGAAAGGCAGCAGTGAGAGATTCTGATGGGGTTGCAACTGAGCTACCTAGTGACGGAGTTGCGAGTAGTTCAGTGATAGGGCCCGATGACGCCGAACTCCATCGATAATGCATGTAATGTTGAAATCGTCATCAACATAAAGATTACCAAGATGGAGGTCTGGGTGAGAAAGTGTGAAGGTGTTTCTGATACCCGAGAAGATGTGAGGGATCATCTCAAGCAAGAACTGCCCTGCAACACAGTAGTGAAGCACATTCTTGCTAGAGTCAATCTTTTGGCCAATTGCCACAAAATCTTTCCACCGTCTTCCTGCTGCCTGGTAGCTCTCCAGGCTCTCATATTCCAGCATATCAGGAACTGGTGCGAAGAAAGTGTGGGGCCCGAGCGAAAGCTCCTTGGCGTGAGATGTAAACGCCGAAATGAGAGAGACCAAGTAATCGTGCTCTTCGCGAAATGGACCTCGGTCTAGTTCAAGAGAGTCTCTCTCTTGCCAGGTAAGTGTTGGCGAAAGACATTCACCCACAATGTAAGTACCTTTTTCGTCGGTAAATATTGAACTAATCTCGCTAAAGTGATGATCTGATAGTTCTGACATGATGACACCAAGTTGGCTCATGATCTTCTCTCGGTTCTTGTCAGAGAAGGGCAGAAGCGGACGACGGTTTCGGAGCTTTAGAATTCGCTGCGGAGTTTGAGACCAATCGTATGATCCTAGAGAACGGCCAGCAGCTTTACTCTGAAGGATATATGGCACCCCAATGTCGTTATCGCTGGTTCCACTGGAGCAAAATTAAATACACAAAAGTTTATTGTGAGTGAATGTTGCATACCTACCTGTACGAGTATACCTCTGGAACTGGAATTGAGGTGTGGGTTTTTAAATACATCAGTGTAGATGCTTCGCTCACAATGATCTTGGAAATGGTCTCATCTGAGTAGAAGTCATGGCGAATCGGAGAGCGGAAAACCCACTCGACCCCATCATCGAAAGATAAGAAAATGACCCAATTGAGGCTGCCGTTTTTGGGCATTTGGGACACATCACAAGTGCATGGTCGGCCGCGACGCTGTTGTGACAGTGAAAGAAGTGCTTCGAGATTGAAATCTGCGAAATAGTAAATCTTGTCTTTCATGATGGTGAGGCTTTTTAAATATTGATGTACTATGAAGGTGCTGTACCAGTGTAGATCAAGGAATCGGTGGGCAGGGTGGATGAGGTGGTCATTCTAGTGTTGGTCATAGAACCCCAACCTTGAAGTTTTTGTTGGCCAATACTTCCTCTTCGTTAGCCGCCCATTGCTACTACCGAATGGACACGGTTCATCCATCTGCACAGCGGCGTGTGTTCGTTGCTCGATTATCCAGAGTGATCTAGCAAGCCGCATATTTTTGCCTGTGGTGTTGTGGCAGCAGCTTTGATAAGAGCTTGAGCTAGGTCAACACCAGCCTACTACATATTCCGATTCCTGAACATAGTCCCCACATCTTTTCTCGTCTTGCCATGGCCCCTGCTGATGATGGTCCTTTGATGAAAATAAGTAAACTGTAGAACGGTTTGAGAAGCAGCAAACAAAGTTCAATGTTAAACATGCCACAGAATGATAGACCAAGTGTCGTATGACGTGTTGCGTGCTGTGTCACACTAATCTAAATAGTTATGAATCTAGTCTACATAGCAAAGCATGACTGGGTACATGGCAATATCTGTACTTTGCGAGCTCTTCTATTTTGATTTGTTTTCCCCCCGTCCATTTCAGAATCATCTACACAACATCTTCTGGGGAGGAGTATAGGTAACTTGTATAGTCGTCTTCGCTGTGCCCGATTTTGCCAAGTCTGGCGGAGCGATCGTTTTCGATTGCGACCTGCATGTATATTTCTTATCCTGTGGTCGATTTGAGTAGAGCATAGAAACTGTACGGGTCTTTTGGGATATGAGGCCACCCGGCGATAACTGGCGGGCTAGGCCATGTCGTATCATCCCAATAGGGGCATTGGGATTCTCGGCCTTTCCAGAGCTCTTCAAAGTGATGCCTTGTATACCTTGTTGTATATATGGCCTTTCTTCGATTCTTAAACGACCGAAAGTGTGCAATGTTGAACCCGAGGCTGTGCAAAACACAGTCCCAAACGTCCCCCAAATAGCCACCATAAATTCCTTCTTTATAATTGTAGATGTATGCTAGGTCCGAGACCGACTTTCCGAAATTATCAACAGCAAAAACATTTGCACCTCTCTCTACGAGATATTTGATGGCCTCAAATTGTTGAAACCCAACATTACCTGGCATCACACTTAAGTGTAGACAAGTCTGGCCATTGTTGTCGCGATCGTGGATATTAGAGCCCAGGTCTAGCAGGTAATGTATAACTTGTTTTTGAATGCCTTTGCCGTACCCTGCACAGCTCTGGAGGAATAATGATTGGCCACGGCTATCACGATAGTTTTTGATGTCCACAGAATATTGAACAGTTTCAGAGTTAAGGGCTAACTTAATCGATTCCTATGAAATCTTGAGTCAGTAAAATGTATGTAGATTAGAATCATATAAATATACACACCATATCGCCATTTGAGATCAATTCCATTAAATAGGGTGGGAAATTGGGATCCAGGTCAAGCGTAGGGTCGGCATTTGCATCCAGCAGTATTTTGCGACAATGATTGATGCAGTAAAGGTCATGGACATCTTCTTCAATGTCATTCAGCTCTGTTTGTAGAAGAGAGCTAATTGAAAATTTTAAAAGTTAGCGTTGGCCGATAATGACATGGTGAAAATTGCTCACGCGCAATTAGAGTCCACCTCATAACCCCAAGCGCCCTGTATGTTGGCAACATGGTCGACGTCGAGACCACTATCAACAAGAAACTGGCACATCTCAGGCTGTCTTGTTGCATACTACACATATGAGTGTTAATATTGCAACCGGATTATCATGTTGCAGGAGGGAACTAGACGAAGACACAATTTAGAACTTACAAATAACAAGGAAGCCCCATATTCATCATGAACTCGAAGAGAAGCCTCCTCGCCTTTCTGAAACATCTCTTTTAACTCCTTCACCATTCCATTTCTGACTAGTTCAAATACACGTGAACCAGCAGGTAGTACTCCATTAATGTTGATGTAGGAGGAAGAAAACACTGATCCTGAAGAATGTTCTTGTTGCAATGTAGAGGCAACTAGCATGTGATATTGGGTATACCTTTGGTTAGGCATGAAAGTGGTCTTCATGTCATAATCTATCCGAGGTCTTTTTGACGCGGAATTGGATCCATTACGTGTTCGTTTGCGGACCATAAGACTCAGAGTGCCAATCTCCAGATCAACTTTGTAATAGCTCTGAGCCTGATGTATCTTCTCAAGGGGCCCAAATCGGGGCTTTTTTCTCACTGTAATGTCGGTTAGGGATATTGATAGTTAAGCTGGGGTTTACTTGTTTTGGATAACTTGCCTTCCGGATTGATGGACAGCGAACCTTGGCCAAAGGACCGACCGAATCGATTCATTAGTCTGTTAAATGTCTTTACAGAGTCGCCAGACTCAATAGAGTCCAACGAGGATAGCTGTTGAATGTGATCCCGACGTCTCTGAGCCGCTTGATCGAGAGTTCTTAGTTGCTGAATAATGCACTCAGCATCGTCATCATCATTCACATAAGTGTCAAACATTCGATTTTTCTCATGGATAAGGCTGCTCAGCTGGTCTATGCTGTCTATGACGTCTTGGCTAATACTTTGCTGCTTGCTATCTTGCTGAGCGGTATTGTATGATGCTTCGCAAGTAATTTCGTGAATGGTTTTTTCATGTGGTGAATGGTGTTGGTTGGGAACAGAGTTTAATTGATCTTTGATCTGTTGCAGGAGCGTGTTCATGGTGCGCATATCCGACCCAGAAACATATGGTATTGCCTCAATAGCTTGCTGAACAGAGGAAAACCTGTTCTGTATGCTGTGCTCGATTGCGGAAATGTCTGAGGAGATATTTGATTCTAGACTGCTCAACTGAGTACTTTGCATGTGAGTCTGCTTTTGCAATAAGGCATCGACATTACTAAATGCTGTACGTTGGAGATTGTCAGAGTTTTCTCTCATTTCATAGATTGCCTCGCTATCGTTTTCGTCAGCTCCTCTACCAACATTATAGGGGTTTAATTGAGGCTAACCAACCTAGTGAGAACGTTGAACCTCAAAGACAACATTGATACATGCTGTGTCACACGAGCATTAATCGTGTCTAGCTGCTTCTCTCCCAGGACCGTCTTGAAGCGCCTCCAAAACCGGCCCGAGGCTCGCTCACTTGGACAAATTTGAAGCGTCTCAATGATTTCTGCCCAAGAGCTAATCTCCTCTGCACAGAGCTTTATTTGTGTTTTCAAGGCAGAGTCGTGTTTGGTGACACGGGATTGCTCAAGCTGCTTCAACGTCCCGCGTAGTGCCATGATGCTACCAGAAATCTGTCTTACAGCTTCCGGTCCATCCTTTACGGCTGAAACTGTGTCATATATGACCTTTGTGCCCTTGATACCCACAGTGATGAAGGCAAGGACATTTGCACCGGAGCCGAGAGCCTCCATTGTATGGATTCGGCGTGCGCGTTTGGGGAGGAGTGTTCCTACAAAAGGGATGGTAACACGAAAGAAAACTTAATTGTCAGAGATCATGGAGGAAGAAGAAAAATCTACTTGTGTGTATGTTTGAAGGGATATTGTTACTCTATGGATGTTAAGGCTGACTGACTACTGCTTCAGTCGAGTTGACATTGACAGCCAGGAAAAAAACTGAAGCCACAAAAAAACAAAAACAAGAGCTCATTACTTTCGGTGAAGGATATAGTAAGCCTCGGGGTCAGCCTTGACTTGGTTGCCTCCAAGGGCTGTGTTGGAGAACCAACAGCACATAACTCAGCCCCCTGAGTGCTACATGAGAGTGAGGCAACCAATCAGATGGAAACGACGCTGACAAGAGGAAAATATGACTGTGGGTGTGAACATGATGCAGAATAGCTTGGAGATTTGGAGAGGATCATAATGATTGAAGATAGTAGCGCCGGTGTGGATGGATCAATCTGAAGCCTGTGACACGCGATTTAGTTTAGACATTGATGCCCATCGCTTGATGAATGACAACCAGCTACAGACTATCCGTTAATCAACGTTTGCACACCAAAACAAACTATGCACCTATAAAAGTTAAGAAGCCAGGAGTTTTTGTGTTGTGATGGATGCACTTGGAGCACTGTGAGAGGTAAGGATGTGCTTGGGAAGCATCCTCGACATCACATCACCATGTGCATATTGGGCAGCGTTCCGATTGAATCAATGCTGTGTCACGGCCACCAGCAGGCCCTTCATTTGCATCTGTCGAGCAATTCTCCTGCACAGGCTGATTCGATGTTGATGATGCATGGTTGGGGGGTGCCGCCACAGAGTGAAAGGGAGGAACCGATTAGTCTATCTGTCGGGCAGAGCCGTGCGGGATGATGCATCGAGCATAATGAGAGAGTGTGCAATCACATCGATGAGAGGCGTCTAGACCGATCTAGGCGTTGTTGGTTGCGCAAAGAAAGGAGATGGAAAGTCTTCAGTCCAGCTCGTTAATCTCATCATGCGGCAAACTGTGCTTCTTTGCAAAATTCTGAACCAGGGGAGGGATTGGGATGGCGTTACAGGGAGCGGAGGAACGCGGATGGCCCCTACTGCCTGTGTTGGTCGCTGTCGGCAGCTGAGAGCAGCCTGGGTTGGGAAGCCCAGCGCACGATTACTGACCAAATGGATGGAACCTCGAGAAAAGAGGCAACCTAACACAAAGTATTGGTTGATCCATCTTTACATCCTACATAGTATTCCAAGGTTCACTTGGCAACCCACTCATCTCGGCAGTCAACACTACGGGGGGCTACTGTAGCCATAAGTGTCCGATGATTAATAATATGCTGTACTGCCGTCAATGAAGGGTTGACGCGCCCAATGTGGCTTGAGCCAGACTGAACAAACGGTGGATGGAACCATGGAAAATCTCCAAGATTATTGTATCATCTCACGACTGGTAATGCTACCCACCGTGTTTCTTATCACCACTTGAGTACCTGGCTACGTATTGAGAGATATCAGAGGCAGTATTATGGCATCACTGTCATACACAAAACATTGGTAGGTGAGAGTAGGTACCTGCAACACTGGGTCTATTTTCGTCAAAGCTCTGTGAAACACTCATTAAAGTCTTTGGGTCAAAGAAGCAAACAGCTCCTGCAACGTGGGGGACGGTAGAGAAAGACAACGAGGCAGAAAAAGGAAAACAAGAGATTGAAAAAGAAAAAAAGGCCAGCTAAACCAGGGTTGAAAACGAATAGGTCAGCAAAAAGCAGGCATGCAGATCCCTCTGGGCAAATGCCGGCATTGAATATGTGTGGAGTGCATATAGAGTGTACATATGTAATGTATGCACTTACGCAGTGCTGCTAAGTACCTATTAGATGAATACCTTCAGTTGTATCCGTGAACACCAAATGTTTACGTTTTAATGCCGTACTGTGCAAGCGAATTCACAGCACACTCCCCAGGTTGTTGCGGCACATCAGCCCTCCTTACAGGTCGCTCAATGTGTTCGACCGTTTCCCCTCTCCACAATCAACACCACCTCTATCCATCCATCCATCAGCCATGGCCCAACCGCTAACACACCGCGACCACAACCTGTGTAGCTCGACAACAGCTTTATTGAGCACCCACTTGCAAGACTTGCCAGCTAATTACTACGTAGCTGCTGGGCGGGACCGCTCGATGCGTGGCGTTTAACCCCTACCGTTGTTGCCCCATGAGCCACCGCCCTGGTCGCCGTCCATCGACTCCACCCCTGGCCATCCCTATCCAGGATGCTTTGATGCTGAGACTTATTGTTGATTTTAGGACATTCCAATTGGGGATCGGCGGCTGGCATTCGGCGACTATGAACTCAATGGATCAGCGAGAGACTGACAATCGACTGGTATCAATGTGGTGACTGGATGGATGACTGTGACCCAGGTGTGATAAACTTTGCGTCTGCCCTGCAACAGGCTGCAACAAGGCTGCAACTGCAATGTCAGTTGTGTGCGTCGTGAATCTGCCCCCCTCTCCCCATGCAAGCGGATCGCTGGGCCTCGACGGATTCGATAGATGGAGCTGCGACAGCCGTAGGAATTGGTGGAAAGAGCACGGGATGCAACGACACAATGCACCCGTACAGACATACACAAACACCTACTATGTAGCTCCCAAGCGAGTTGCCGTCAAGAGTTTGGAGAAAATGGCGCCGTAATGAAATGATGGTTAGTGACGGCGAAACGCAATGGCTGAGCCTGGCTGGCCACTGTGTCTTCAACGTTTGTAAAACAACAACCAACTGGACAAACGCCTCCACCTCCCTCGTTGTTATTACGTAGGCAGAGACTAGGAAAATCCAGAAACTCACGTGTCGCTCTGCCACTCGTCTCTGGCCAGACTTTCGGATGCTGCTGCTGCCGAACCACGGTTTGAGACACTGGCAAAGCACCCATCTTTGCTGTGTACACAGCCGTTGACTTCACTCCCCGCTTTGGGCACCTACTGTGTGGCCTTCAAGGTGAGGGATGCCGCCTTGCCCACTCTGGCTGGGTCTGTACAAGTGCTTCTCTTCTGCTGTGTTTGATTGGACTTGTCTGAGACTTGGCCCTGGAGTGCCGTTTGGGGCCAGTCTCCGGGTCTGCGGCGTCCCATCGTGCTGCGTACTGTGCCTAATCGGGGACATTGCCTAGTCGTATTCGTACTAGTACTGTACGCCCATCGTGCATCGTGCATCATGCCACGGTTCCAAGCAGAGTCCACTTTCTCCCGTCTCTCAACCGTTCATCCACCGTCCCTCCATCCATCCACCCACTCAACTGCCTATCCGCCCGTCTGTGGTTTGAAACCGGTTTCTTAACCCCGTCGTGGGCTAAACCATTTGGCTATTAGGCCCTCTCTTCCGCCCTGGCCGACCGTTGAACGGGCATCATCATCCTGGACGTTGAGCTAGGTAAACCTGGAGGTGCTAGCGCCAACGTCTCCTCTCCTCTTTGCGGCTCTTGCTTCCTGCGACTCCTGCCAGTCCTTTTCTTGTGCCATCATCGTCCACCGCCGCCGTCCATCGACTGACATCCATATCTTGCCTTTTCCTTCGACTTCCACTCTGCCGCTTGCCTCTGGAGCTACGTCGCAGATGGACATTGAGCAGGCCAATGTAGCAATCATGCCGGCGCTAGCACCGACTACCGACATCGGCAACGACGAGGATGCGGCTGCTCAGTTCCGCCGTTTTGAAGCCCATGCCTACAACGCCCTCCTCGATGATGGCGGCCGGCCTTCCCACCCTCTCAGCTTGATGGAAGATGTCGTCGCCGCTCCTGGTCAATACCGAGATATCCTGGCATTTTGGCAAGACCGCTCCGATGAATGGCAGGTGTTTACCAAGCAACTGTCGCGATGGCAGGCTTTCCGTGCCCACCAGCGTCAGGTCCGAGAGCCCAAACGATTCCCTTCCTATGTCGAAGAGCTCCATTTGCGCCTCAAACGACATGGCTTTGAGCCACCGCCAGCCTTCGAAAAAGCTCCGACTGGCTTTAGTAGGCAACTGGACCGCCAGGACAAGCTTGCGACTTGGGTTGAATATCTCAACTACGAGTTTACCAGGCGTGACGAGTATGACAAGTGGCTTACTACGTGTCGCCCGGGTTATGACGAAGCCGTATCCCAGCTTTCTAGATCTGGCGTCATGCGCCCATTGGAACGTGCCAGGTGTCTGAATGGTGACATCTGTCGTCCGTCAAGTATAGAAATTGCCCGACTGAAGTTTGAGAGACGCAGACTCCAGGACGTCATTGAGAACTCAGAGGCTCGTGCTGAGCTTCGAGAGTACGGCTATTTGCAGTTTGCCCTGCAAGAAGAGGAAGAAGAGGAGGAGCGCCAACTCACCACAATCAGAAAGCAACTCGAAACCATGGACAAGCGCGCAAGTTGTGTTTCTGAGTTCACTCGCAAGACACACCCTTACCGATTCGCCTTGGACAGGGCCGAACGTCACGACTTGCTTCTCCGTTGGATGCTTGATCAGGTATCACTTATTGAGAAGGAGATTAGGTCATTGGCATCGAAGAAAGACGGGGATGAATCCAGCACTGCCAGACCGGCCTCATTCAGTCGGTTTAAGCAGTTGCCTCCTGAAATACGGCTCAAGATCTGGACTGAGTGCTTGCCAACTCAACCGACTGTACATTTCTTTGAGGTGGTGAACCATCAGCGGAAACGACATCTTGCCCACTCCTGGTCCAGTAAAGAGTTCCGGGTTCGGGCTACCAAGGCTCGCGACTCTGGCTACCTGGCCGTGTACACTCTTTTGGCATCTTGTCGCGAAGCCAGACTAGCGGTGGAAGCCTATTACGGCCATCAATACCCTAGCTCAAGATGTAGCCAACAGGGTGATGAGCCAGACATGAACGGCTGGTGTCTTGACTTCCAAACATTTGATTGGATCCCCACAGACGATCTTGTTGTTCTGTGCTTCCCTCCAATACAAGTTCCGCAACTCCCAAAAGCTCATGCAATTACCCTCACACACGGATCTGGTCGTCCTGCCCGCAATGTGGGTCTTCTTGTCCCCAAAGAAGTGCTGATCATGGAGCAACTGAGTTTATCAGACGACGTGGAGGGTGACGATGACGCCAACCAAGTCTTACTGATTCCGGAATTCCTCAATGCGCTCCGGAAACAGCAGCGGACCTCCCGAGGCATGAATGACTTCCTTGGAGGCATTAAGCAAGCTTACTTTATTGTTGAAGGAGTGGAGGGGTTGCAGATGGACCACACAGAAAAGGACACACCCAGCAACAGCGATGTCAGAAGTCGATGCGCCATATGGGCTAATGATGTTCTCAACTGGTCTTTTGTGGCCAGGAGACCATTGGAAGTGCCTCTTCTCTGGGGCAGCTTCGCACACGGGCCACCTGAGGATGTAGACATTGACACCAATAGCTGTCATTCTCCAAGGGATTTATGGTGGCTGGGGTCAGGAACCGAAGCATTGGGACTGCTTCAGCCAGACGACATGACAGAGCGAGTTCCGGCACGGAGAATCAACAGTTTCAGGTCTATCCTTGAGCGCGGGTGTCAAGATTTGGGTTGGAACGAATTTGAGGGAGTAGGTGTGCTGGGCTGGTTGAAATGAATCAAAATGCTGGTGGCACACAGAACACGCTGCATCGTATGCTCGATCACTCACTTAAGCACAATATGGGAGGTTATAATTGGATAGCGGATGCCATTTGATGTGGTGTCATGATTTTCACTTTTTTTTCTTCTTTTTTCTTATTATCATCTGCCGTGGAACAGCCCTTGCACTCTTTACTTTTTTGGCTATTTTCTATCATTTTCTTTTTGGCGTTTTTAGGAGGCGAACTCGTGAAAACGACTCATCCTGGGCTAGGAGGACTTTTTCTTTTCTTTTTTTCCCGAGGAAGACGATACCCAATACCCGCTGCGGAGGACATAATGCAGCTTCACAACTACCATAACACTAGAAGAGAAACTAAATCAAATATGTGAATTTACTCGAGGGTGCGGGATGTTTAGCATTTTTTTAGTCATGGTGTAAGACAGGCACTACTTGTATCCATACGCCACCCAAACCCCCCGATTGGGTCCATCGGCATTCAGCCTCGGCCACCGATCTGGTCACCTCCAAAGAAACATGCCGAAATGATGACTGGTCTGCTAGCCACATGTGCTTGATGTAAGTGGTGGGTCTCACCGAAAATGCTTTTTTCGGCAATTCTGTTTCCACTGTTTTCCAACGTTAGTTTCGGTCTATCTCTGTTAATATTTATTGATAGCGGGACCTAAATTATTACGCCGTTGGTACGTGTCTTTGCTATCGTAAAGGCAGTTAGGTGTGTATGAGATGAAAGGCAGATCATACATATGTCGGGGACATCAATGTTTTACACACAACTCGTTGCAATACTTTGTTCAACCTTTGTAATGTTTTAGAGAAATTGAAGATGTCTCCTCCACAGCCACCACCACCTACAAAGCGCATATTGGTCTTCGGGGACAGTCAGTTGGAGGATACCCTTTTGTCAATTCAAGAGCTGGTTCGCCTGTCGAAAAGTATACCGTCGGCCAAACGGTTTTTGCGCGAGGCAACGGATGTCGTCCAGCTTGAATTTACGCAATTGAGTCGCGAAGACCATGGGTGGACAGGTAATTTGGATTCGCTGTTAGCACTTGCAGAGGAGTACCACGAGACACGGCGCGATAATGTCATCATCTCGACCGTTTTAGCTTGTGTTGGAAGACTGGGTCAGCTAATATGGTAAGCTCTATTGCTATTTCTCTCTCCCCCTCTTTCTCGTGTGCGACTTATCGAATTAATGATGCGCACAGCAATGCCTTTGAGGACCCGACCATTCTGGGGTCAGCTCTGGAGCCAGTTGAGCTCATTGCCCAGTGCGATGGACTACTACCGGCTACAGTTGTGATGACTGCAAGGGACACAAGCGAGTTGTTTTCGCTAAGCCGTCAAATCATTTCTATTTCCTATAGGTTAGGCTGCGAGATTAGACGACGAATGCGACTAGTTGACAGCAGATTGGAATGCTGGGGGAGGACGTATGCTGGAATCACTGGTGACCGAATGCAGGACATTCTTGATGAGTTTCATAACAGTCAGGTAATGTTAACAAAATTGGGCCGGCAAGAACTTCTGGGTGGTTATCTAACGAGTACATGTTTTAGTGCATCCCAGATTTGCGAAAGGTTGATGTAGGGCTCATCTACAAGGACCACGTAACTATTGTTGGGCCCCCAGCATCGCTCGAACGACTAGAGTCTTGGTCGGCAGATATGAAGGATGGCATTCAGCTAGAAACCACTTTCATGGGCCCAATTCACACCAGGTTTGCCCCTCGGGTCGACCCGAGCCAGATTCTTGGACAATCGGCCCTTCTAAACCATCCAGTTGATCTTACGAAAGCGCGGCTGTTCTCAACATCTTCAAGCAAGCCATACGAGCACTATACGTTAGGTTTGCTGCTTGAGGAAATAATTGAGGATATTATGCATAGAACTAGCCGTGTTGGCGAGTCCATTGATGCTTGTTTATCGAGTATGGCTGGGAGAGACGACATCAAGCTGACACACCTGGGACACAAAGATATTCCCGATTACCTCAAACTAGCTCTCCGCTCCCATTCGATTGATTTCCAGGTGAATCCATCATTGACCACAACGCGCAACGAAATGTCCCGTGGAGACTCGGACCTTGTCGCAGTTGTGGGAATGTCGGGCAGGTTTCCCGACAATGATACAGTGGAAGGATTCTGGGAGGATCTATTGGCTGGAACATGCCACATCAAAGAGGTAACTCACGGCATCGGTCAGCGATGATAAAGAAGAGCAATCGCTTACGTTGCGAGATTTTAGGTACCGAAAAGTCGATTCGACCTCGACGCCTTTTTCGACGAGAAAGGCGAGAAGAAAAACTCCACCAGTGCGCGGCATGGCGCCTGGCTGAAAAACCCTGGTTTTTTTGACCACCGACTCTTCAATGTGTCCCCGCGAGAAGCCGGCCAGATGGACCCCGGCCATCGAATAACACTCATGATCGCATACGAAGCGCTCCAGGCCGCTGGATATTCGCCGGAAGGAGGTTTAGCCAATGGAGGCACCCGAGTAGCAACGTATTTTGGCCAAGTGGCGGATGAATGGAGAGAGATTATGAATCAGAAGGGTGCCGATATCTACTACTTGCCTGGGTTCAGTAGGGCTTTTGGAGCGGGACGCTTGAACTACTACTTTAATTGGACAGGACCATCATTCTCACTCGACACAGCTTGCTCAACGAGTGCTGCGGCTGTTGGCCTGGCCTGCTCGGCGCTTATAGCTCGTGAAAGCGACATGGCGTTGGCTGGAGGTTGCTCCATACTGACCTCTCCCAACGTCTTCTCTGGGTTGAGCAAGGGCGGCATACTGTCACCCACTGGTGGATGTCGAACGTTTCATGAGGACGCTGACGGCTACGCTCGAGGAGAAGGTGTTGGTGTTGTCGTTCTCAAGCGCCTGGAAGACGCACTTGCTGACAATGATAATATCCTCGCAGTCATAAGGGGTGCGGCTAGAACGAGTAGTCCGATGGCGAGTTCAATTACCCACCCGAGTGTTGTAGCTCAACGAGCAACCTACGAGGAGGTATTGCGTCAAACTGGTCTCAGAGCGGACGAGATTGCTTATGTTGAGATGCATGGCACAGGGACGCAAGCGGGGGACGTGGAAGAAATGTGCTCTACTGTGAAGAGTATGGCGAAAGAACGCCAGGTGGATAATCCATTGACCGTTGGGGCTGTGAAAGCTGCCGTCGGCCATGGAGAAGGTGTGAGTACTGCATTTTCCCTGGTTCTATTTGATTATTGATTTGATACTGACCTTGATGACAGGCCGCGGGCGTCACATCTCTCATCAAAACAATCATGATGCTGAAGGAACGCAAAGTCCCTCCGCAACCAAATTGGCCGTTTGAACTGAACCGGAACTTCCCCTCTTTGGGTGAACTTAATGTCAAGATAGCCACTGAGGCCACGGTATTAAAGCCGAGCCCCAGAGGTGATCAGAAGCTGAAAATGCTGGTTAATAGTTTTGATGCCGCGGTAGGAAATTGGAATGTACCACATTTGCATGATGGAATGGAACAAACTGACCTTCATTTAGGGAGGCAATGTCACAATAGCCATTGAGGAGCCACCGCTGGTATCACCCAAGACCGTCGATTCGAGGCCCTGGCACGTTGTAGCCATCTCTGCACGAACACCGGCTTCATTGCAGAATAATCGCGCTCGGCTACTTGAATTCCTTGAAAAACACCCGGAAACTATGCTATGCGATCTCGCTTACACCACCACTGCTCGTCGGATACACGAGCCACTTAGATGTGCCTACTCTGGCGAGTCGACTGAGAGTATCATTTACCAGCTCCGCCAAGACGTGGCCAAGCAACTGGAAGTTCCCAAAACAAAGCCCAAGAAGTGCAGTCGGATATTCTTATTCACCGGCCAGGGGTCGCATTTTGCAGGAATGGGCGCCGGCTTGTTCAAACACTGCAAAATGTTTCGAGAGACGTTGTTATGCTATCAGGACATGGCTACAATGATGGGCTTTCCACGCTTCATTGACCTGATCTCTGACCCTGGCGATGATGTGCAAAGTCACTCGACAGTTACGATACAGTTGTCGATTGTTGCACTTGAGATTGCTCTGGCACATGTCATGAAGATCTGGGGCATAACGCCGGATGCTGTCCTTGGCCATAGTCTAGGGGAGTATGCGGCGTTGTGTGTTGCTGGCGTTTTGTCAGTCAGCGATACTCTCTTCCTGGTCGGAAACCGTGCGAGTCTGATGGAGGAGAATTTGACGCCAAATAGCTACTCCATGCTTGCGTCAAGTGTTGAGGAACAGGCGCTTGTTCAATTGTTTTTTGATCTGGGGCTGGATTCATGCAGCATTGCATGTGTAAATGCGCCAACTACCACAGTCTCAAGTGGGACATTGCGAGACATTAACAGATTGGAGCAACACTTGAAAAACCAAGGGCAAAAGACAACTATGCTACGAGTTCCCTATGGATTCCATTCAAGACAGATTGAGCCTATTCTTGAGAAACTGCAGAGATGTGCAGAGGGAGTGGTTTTCTCCAAACCTCAGATCCCAGTTGTATCTACTCTGACTGGACAGGTTGAGAAAAGCACAGGGACATTCTCCCCCGAATACATTGCGCGGCAGGCCCGTGGAAAAGTCAGTTTCTCAAAGGCACTTGAATCATGCCGAGCTTCTGGCATTTCCGGTGAGGGGTCTTTGTGGTTTGAGATTGGGCCGGATCCTGTCTGCTTGGGGCTTGCTCGCAAGACCATCGACATTCCCGCGGCGAATGCGCTGCCGCTGCTGAGGTCTGGCGATGACAACTGGCGTACAATATCACACACGCTGAAACGAGTCTATCAATCGGGCAATCCTGTCAATTGGCATGATTTCCACAAACCGTTCAAGGGCTGTCTGACTCTGCTGAGCTTGCCATCGTATGCATTCGACACACGAGATTTCTGGACGCCATATACCGAGCCAGCACAAATCGTGGAAGTAGCGGAGGTTACGCCAACTGAAACAGTGAGAAAGATTCCTGGATTTCCTACAAACTCGCTGCAGCGCGTGGAAGAGGAAAACATTGATGGCGAGTCTATCAGTGTGGTGTTTACTTCGCTGGTGTCCGACTCCCATCTCTACGAAACTATCCGTGGACACGAAGTCAATGGGCAGCTGATTTGTCCCCTGGGTGTTTTTCATGATATGGCACTCACGACTGCCAACTATATCCACCATACTCTGCATGAGGAGGCTGAATTACCTTGCATGTCTGTTCGAGGGATCGAACTGAGCCAAGCCCTGATTGTCAATGCTGCCAGCCTAGACACAATAATCCGAGTATCCAGCTCCCACCACATCGCTGGTAATATTATCAACATACAGTTCCATTCCAAGAAAGACGACACACTCACTTTTCATGGCAAGTGTGAGGTATTGTTTAACAAGGATGTCACCATGAGTGTAGGCGCGTCTCAAACTTTTTTGCTCAAGTCCCGGGTATCATCACTTCAGGGTCAAGCAACTCTGGGGGCGGCACATCGTTTGCTGAAACCTGTCGTGTATCAACTCTTTTCAGGCGTCGTAGCTTACTCGTCAAGATATCATACCTTACAAGAGGTCATTCTAGATGCTGGATGTAACGACGCTGTTGCGACTGTGAAGCTCCCCGATGTGTCCAATCTCGGCCAACACCAGCTAAGTCCATACTGGGCTGATGCCTGCGTACAGCTTGCTGGCTTTGTGTTGAACTCGGGGCTGAGGTATTCGCATGAGTATGCAAATTTATGCACCGGGTTCGAATCTTGGCAGCCGATTGTGAACCTCTCAGCAGAGAAGACGTATACGGTTTATGTATGCATGCAGGACTTGCCAAACAGCCATACTGTGACGGGCGATTGCTTCATCTTCTGCGAAGACGAGCTCGTTCAAGCTACGCTGGGCATTAAATTTCTGAAGATCAAGAAATCAGCTTTGAGTACGATTTTGGGAGGAGCAGGGCCATCTAAACCCCAAACGATGGTGCAGCGACCACAGTCTAACGCGAAGCAAATTAACACCGGCATTTCTACCCCTGGTAAATATAACGACACCAAATCTCAGCTTTATGAAATGCCCAGGCGCCTGGGGCCGTTGGTTACAGTTCCATCCATCACGGCTCCCACGCAGATGAGCAAACATGTGACAGCTTCCCCATCTACTGAAACGGATATGCTCACATCTGTGCTGACAATTGCGGCGACCGAGAGTGGTTGCAGCTTGGAGGAAATGGGGAATGACACGAGATATGTTGACCTTGGAATCGACTCGGTTATGGCAATCTCCATCCTAGCAGAGATTAATCGCCAGCTGAACCTCGACTTACCAGCTGCATTCTTTCTTGAAAACGAAACAATTGGAGAATCAAGGGTTGCCCTCCAAAACCTAATCAATCCTGGCAACGCAGCAATTTCGCCAGAGTCAACCGTCAATCGAGAAAGTGAAAGCAAGAGCTCTCCAGCACAATACCGTGAGATGTCACCAGTCCTATTCTCGCCAGGGCCATATGATACTTCGCCTTCATCGTTCACGCCAACACCGACTTCCATATTGGGAGACGAAGGGGCCAATAAATTGACTACTGGTAAATATTCGAGAGAACCAGCATCCCATAATCTTAATCCAGCTCCAGCTCCAAAGTCGAAACTCCTAGGAAAAGCCATCCAGTACCAAGGAAGTCGGTCAGGAAATATGGCGAAACTGTTTTTCATGGCTGACGAGACTGGATCAACCTTTGGGTATATCCAGCTCCCACAACTAGGACCTAGCCTTGGAGTCTATGGTATTGAAGTTCCTCTTACCAGCGACATCGACATTGACTTCCATTCCTTGGTTGATGTTTATCTATCAACTTTACTCAGTGAGCAACCAGACGGTCCATACATTTTGAGTGGGATATCGGCAGGCGCTGTGATTGCGTTTGAGGTCGCGAGACGGTTATTAGAGACTGGGCATGATGTTTTGGGTCTAATTCTTATTGACTGTGCTTCCCCAAAAGCTCCCAGTGTCGTCGCGCAGAAAGCCAATGGTGTCACAGGCTGCGACCAATGGTATGTGAAGGCAGGCCAGGGACAAAAGCTAGGGTCTTTGACCTCCCTTTTTGCTACGTACGAGCCGAAGCCAATTCCTAGACTCAAACCCACCGGGTTTTGCCTGCAGATACTCGCAGAAGCACACAGTGGGGAATTTGAAACGGGATTGACGTGGACAGACCTTGTTCCCGGTCTCGATACTCTTCGGACTGATATTAAGCAGGGTTCCTTTCTAACATCCTCGATGGTAAGTTACTTTGAAATACAACTGCAACTTCCATACAAAATTGTGATGTATATGCTAATCTGTATTTCTAACAGGTGAACCGTCTGGGCCAGTTATGTGCAGATGTTGTGGGAAATATACGTGGCTAAATATTTGGATATGTGTGGCTAAGATGGATGATACAGTTGTATAATACGCAAGCACATGTTTGTCAAACCAATGCTAGCAGTGCGAATTAGTTCTACGATTTTTTCCTTGTCCAAAACTATAAGATGGTCTTTCTCAGAGACCAACACCTCAACTACTTGTTCATCGGCCAGAGGTGATTGTGAGGGGCAGGAGGGCAGGGAGAAGAACTTCACGATGTAGGCCTCCATGCTAAAACATCAATATCTAACCTGTCTAGAAGATGTGAGAGCCGAGCGCAGATTTTTACCACCAAGTTTGGAATCGTCTTGTGAACTAACTTTGCTACATAGATCATCATGTGTTGTAACATGAGCCGTCATACCCTTGTCCAACTTTCTGTTCTTCCCTCCATCACATTACCAAGCAGCCTTGCAAGGTCTCTTGCCTACGCATCTGTGTTAGCTCCGGTTATGCATGGGATCGATGCAGCCATTAGTCTAATCGAATGGGCACTCACATATGGGAGATGGACCAGGTTAAAGTGGTTGCCAGGCATCATGACTGTTAGTATTTCCGTTCTAGGAAAAAGCGTGTTCCATCCATCCACACCAATTCGCTTTCGACGTTCAAGTAAGAAGTGAGCGATCGTGGCATCCGGAATCGGTGTTTTCTGCACATCACTAGCCTGTGTCGTAAGTCCGTCAGATGCCCAGATGAGAAAGACTTGAGGTACTACCACATCTGGACGCAGCGGCTCGGGCTTATATCTTTGAACCGCTTGTATAGTAGCCTTGAAGTGACTAACAAGCCACTCCGGGACCTTTTCCGTGCCAGAAGCGCCCATGAGGTTCTGGGACGACAAAAGTGAGAGTATCTCCAACGGCATTGCCTCATGTGTGAGCCTGCACGGGGAGTCTATGAGCACAACCTTCTCCACAACATGGCCCCGCCGCTGGAGGACTTTCATAACTTCATAGGCGTAGTACCCTCCAGCAGACCAGCCCCCCAGTCGATATGGTCCACTGGGCTGGATGTCTTGGATCTCCTGGGCCCATGTGGATGAGAGATCCTCAATGCTGCAGGTGTATCTAGTGGCGTCTCGTAAGAACGGGCTCTGTAGTGCGTACACACAGCAAGCAGGTGATATGTCGGGAATACAGGCGTAAGCCATAGCCGAACCGCTTCCATCCGGTAATAGGAACAGGTTCTGGGGGGCTTGAGATCGACTACCACGTAGAAGAACAGCAACGGCTTCCCCAGGACGTGGCTTCGCCTGGGACCCTCCCGTTGACGTCAATGTTGAGTTGCACTCCGTGATATACTGCCTCAGATTCCCTAGATTGTGGCATTTCTGGAATGTGTTTTCTGACAGTTTCAATCCAGTTGATTGCTCCAGCTTTGACAGAATAGCTCGGGCCGATATTGCATCGATGCCAAGTTCAGAGAACTCGGAGCTGTCGTCCTCGACTTCCTCCACCGAGACTTCGAGGATCTCGGCGATAAGGTGAATCAGCTTGCTCAACAGTTGAGCATCGGTCATTTTGATGGACGGCATAAATAGACGAGCTAGACTGGACAGTGTGACTTGGGATAATACGAGCTAAACATGAGCAGATGCGAGCCGGTGTTAAGCATCTTGGGGACTTCTACAAGGGTTGCTGAGAGGCTCAACTTTCTAACCCAGTAAGTGAAAGTCCAAGCTCATCAATACATGCAAGGCTATCGAAAACAAATTGGCCGTCAGCAAGTTTTTCAACTTAGAGGGAGCTTTAATCGAGCATCGAGCCCGCTCTTCAGCAAACTCTCCTACTGGTCGCAAACCTCCCGATCCAAGCGAGACCCGCATCACGCCAAACAAGCGCGGACGACAGTGGATCAACTTTAACCGGTTTTGCGATAATTGGGACAACAGTTGGGTTAGTTTTAGTTTATTCGCTATCTCCTAATGGCGGCTGGGAGGGCACAACGGGATTCGTATGAGGGAGGAGACTCATCACAACACCCGGGACCGGTACCGCGGAGTTGGTTTACAATGAAAGATCGGCAGATAAATAGCTCGCGCAAGCAACAACTAGAGAATGAAAAATCAGAAACCATTACACACAAGATCAGCAGGAGAAGAGAGAAAAACAACAGAGTCTTGCCACGAGATTTTGTGAGAGCTCTTACACTATAGAACATTTACTCTACTTTGTTACGGATCAGCGGTGGCGGCGCCTACCTAGGGTGATCTTACCAATATGGGCGATAACTTTCGAATGATGTTGCCAGTAATGCAAACTGGTCACGCTGACAGGGGATTGATGAGAGATGCTCATGTTCTTCACGGGATGAAACAGCATCCGTCGTCACTGTTTCTCCATGCCGCCTCCCCAACCACAACACTCTCTCGTTCAACCCGCCCAACACCTCGCATAGGCTTCGTCTTCACAGGCCAAGGAGCCCAATGGGCCAGCATGGGTATCGAGCTCATGCAGCACCCAGTATTCCGAAACAGTATGGAAGCAGCCGATCACTACCTCCAGCACGAGCTCAACTGCGGCTGGTCCGCGATTGAGGAGCTAGGTCGAGACAAGCGCACCTCGCAACTCAATGCTGCGCTATACAGCCAGACTCTGTGTACAGTACTGCAAGTCGCTCTTGTTGAACTACTCAGGGAATGGTCAATCACACCGGCTGCGATCGTTGGGCATTCTAGCGGAGAGATTGCTGCTGCGTATTGCTTGGGTGCTTTGTCGAGAGAGGACGCTTGGAAGACGGCATATTTCCGCGGTTTGCTGTCTTCCAAACTGAAAGAGGACGGAATCAAAGGAGCCATGTTGGCTGTGGGAGCATCAAACGAGTATGCAACGAGGTTGATTGGCCAAATAACCCCGGGAAAAGTCCATGTAGCATGTGTCAACTCGCCACAGTGTGTGACCCTTTCTGGAGACGCAGATGCCGTCAGTGTGATACATGGCGAACTTCACACGCGACGGATATTTGTGCAAAGATTGCAAGTCGACGACATGGCGTACCACTCGCCTCACATGCAAAAGCTTGCCCTAGATTACTTTGAGGCGATTTCGACAATCTCCACCAAATCCTGCCACCAAACGGAATGCAACATGTACTCCAGCGTCACGGGAGATGTCATCGAGCCCAGCGAACTTGGAGCCTCCTCCTACTGGGTCAGAAATCTCATGCTACCCGTCCAGTTTGAGACAGCAATTCAGCGGCTCATGCGGTCGGACGCTGCCAGCCAAGACAAAGGCCTGGACATGCTGGTCGAGATTGGGCCTCATGCGGCGTTGCGAGGGCCCGCGCTTCAAAGCTTGCAGGCCATTGGGGTTGACAATATGCCTTATCATTCTGTTTTGGTGAGAGGCAAGGATGCAGTGCAGACGGCTTTGAATCTGGCAGGGCTTCTCGGCATCAATGCTCATTCAACAAGTTCTCCCCCTATCATCAGCTTGCTTCACAACACGACCACAACGAAAAACCTGGCAGACTTGCCTGCTTACCCGCAGGATCCCTCTCTCAATTTCTGGGCAGAGTCTCGTTCTCGGTTAAAAGGAACCTCCAACTCATACCTGGCGGTTTAGTTGCATGGCGGGGATACCTAGATTGTACATACTATTTTCTTTTTATGTAGATGTTTCACCTCGGTACATATCATCATAGCTGTTATATACACTCTTCTAGCATCTCATATTATGTTCTCTTTTCTCTTCTCACTGCCCACGTTGGCTTATGTGCTACATAGATGATTCCATACTCTATCAACGCCACCAATCTAAACCACTGTATATTGACCAATGGCATCTAATGTTGCAATTCGTCCCCTTCTCATAATCCCCAAAATTATATGGTTCTCGTTATTCATTAGCCTGCAGAGCCAGGCAGACAAGTTTCAAGCTATTGCGCCTCCCACAGTTTCACCTCACCAGCACCTTGCCAACTCAAAACTCAACTTGCTATGCTGATTGCCAACTCATCTCTAATTGCCTGTAGACTTCCCTTTAAATGACACACAAGCCTTTCGCGGGGCATCTCCAGGGGACTACTTTGCCCTCCACCGTAGGCCCCCAATGATTCTGCGCAGCCACGCCCAGTCCCCCCCATTACTTCAGATAGTGCATCCACCAGAGTCTCCAACTGTCGCGACTGTTGAGAGACTATGAATGCTATTATAGGGACCTGAGCATTGTTCTCAATGTGATAATCCCCGATATGAATGGACTGGTGCAGCACCTGCTCCGACCTCTCTGGTTGGTCGGAAACTTCGCGGATGCTCCTAGTCAAAGCCCAGTACCAGTCTACGAGCTTCTGCAGGACCACGGCCGCCAATAAATGAAGCTGCTCAAGATTGCAGCATGTTGGACACTGCAGCGAATCCGAAACGACCCTGGCAGCCTCCGTGCTGCCTGCCAAGATAGTGTCCATGCCCCGTTGCCGTCCAGAGTCCAGGAGCATGGAGATGTCGTGAGAGCGAGAAAGACAAACATCAGCACGTACATGTAGTTTATTCAGTATCTGACTGATTCGAGTGATGCAAATGTTGTTTGAGCTTGGACAGCACCCTGTAGAACTTGGATGGGAGGGCGCAGCATCGCCCGATGGTGTTGTGAGTGGATCACTATCCCAGAGCTCTAAAGTGAGCATATCGGAGAGGTTATGGCTGGCCTCTGAAAGATAATCCTCAATCTCAGATTCTTGCATGGTGCCTGCTTTGTTGGTAAGTCTTGTTCCGACACAAGTGCAGAAACTTATAATACCTACTGCTCTCGGGAGGCGATAAAAGAGAAATGTCAAACTGGGCCATATCATCGGCCCGTGAATCAGCAATAAAGAAACAGATGATGTCAGAATCACTCTCGTATAGTTTCTAGAAGCAAATAGTATCATGGTGCTCATATAAGGATCGATTGTCGAGACCTAGTAATCAGGGGACTTTCACCAGCTGCCGCTTCTGGCTTGCGATTATCACAGCAAAGGGCGCAAGACGCCTGCATAGGGTCTGAGCTTTCCGAAAAAAACGCTGTTTGAGATGGGTGGGTACATGTACGAAACGGATGGATGTATGTATGTATGCATGTCCGATGTATTGGAAGCTGAAGGGAGGAATTGCTCCATGGTGGTATTCTCAATGGGTGTGTGGTTCCACGGCCCCAAGTTCCAACTTTGGTCTGGCCAGGCATGTTGCGGCATCCTTGCCGGTCGACACGGACACAACGAAGCCCCGGCACCACGGATAGAGCAAAAAGAAGCGATTGCCGGATCGCGGCAACCAGTCACGGAGCTGCGTACCCTAGCCCTGGCGGCAAAAGGCCACCATCTCAAGCATGGGGTATTACAAGACGAGCAGACGTGGTTACTGCGGGTGCCCGGATATGCGAGTAGGCATTCTGGGGCCTTCAGACAGACACTGTAAAAGTTGCCAAACCCAAAGGAGGAAGGGTGGAAGCTACAAGAAGGGCGTCTTGAGACCCAGCCGACAAAAGCTATTGGTGGTTTTGAGTTAAAGCCGCTGAATGATGATGCCGGCTAATTCCATGGTTTTTTTTTTTTTTTTTTACTTTTTCATCTTGCTCTCTATTTGTGCCACTAATTCGTAGATGGATTGATTGATGCATGGGGACTGGTTGCGCCGCGGCTGTAGCGTGTGGCTGTTATCGTGAGAAAGACTTGTGTGTGTTGGTGTTGGCATTGAGTTGTTGAGTTGACGTTTGAGGCTTTGACGCAGGCTTTCCAGTAGTTATAGCGTTGAGCTAACAAATTAGTTTGTCAGCTAAAAACGCCCGCACGAGCCAAAAAGCCCGAATTATCCGTTTTAGATATTTGCTGAATGAAGCCTACCTCGGCCGTTATTGGCTGGAACTAACAGTCGAATATTGTCTGGTTCAACGGCGAGTTTCCAAGCAGTTGCCAACTCTCTCGACTATTCGCACAAGAGTTGTTGATCATACATCAAGCCTCCTTGAACTCTGCCCCCTTTTCTTTCACCCCCACCGATCGACCCCCCCGCAAAGACTTGCTTGTCTCTCAAATTTCTCCGTCCCATCCCCGTCCCATCTCCGTCCCAGGCGAAAAAACCTTATCAGCTGCTGCTGCTGCATGTCTAAGACTACAACCCGAGCAAAGGCCACATTCTCATTTCACCAGCTCTAACCGTCCTTTATTACCCCTCAAACGGCTTCTCGCCCAGCAGGGCTTTAGGGTTACATTTGAAGACGGAAATGGAGCGTTTATTCACCCTTATGTGCTGTGCCATGCACCTACGTACACTACTAATGGACCCCCATTCTGGCCGGCAGGGTAACAACCCATCTAACCATCTCGCACACTACTCCGTATGTAGTTGGACTCTGTTGATCTGGAGCTAGGGATGGATGTGACTTGTACTGTAAGCCTTGCATACGAATGAAGCGCCACGGGTGCAAGCGCGTGCTTGAATGTTATCCTCTGCTGACATGACAACGCCACGGAGTCGGAACGGGCTGTAGCCAGCTAGACATGGATGGATGGATGTTCTACCGGTACTATTCACAAAATACCCGTTGCAGCGAACTGTGGGTGCCGCCAAGCCCTGTCAGCAGACCTTCCATTAGCAGAGACTCACCTCATCCTCAGGTCAGTAGGCCGCTATTTAGCACATCGCGAGCTATCGGAGTTTGTGGCGGACTGGGCTCACGGATGTCCCTGACGGACAATTGCCGCTCCGTCTCAATCCCTATTTCCGTATGGACCACCCATGAAGCCATCAGCGTCATCTCACCAGCTTGTCCAACTAGCCCATATTCCGTCAAAACAACGCAGTTCTCTGCGGCGGTCCCGAACTTCAAGTAAGCTTCTCAGCAGGGCTAGGGCCCCCTGCCACGTGCCGACACATTTGATGATGGTCTTCACCCACGAAACCGGCCTACACCAGAATGCATGGCCTTGTGTGCCTGGCCTCGTCTCAGACAGTTTACATTGTTACAGATGTGCAACTAGGTCTCAGTGTGCCGGCCAAGGGACTCACATGCCGTTTGATTCGGGGCCCCGACTGAATCAGAGATTCAACACTTTCTCATGCTTGTCTTGCAGATACTACTGCACTGCTGACCAAAGTGACCATGCCGGCATTCATACCATTCCATCTCTAGGTGTACAGAGTAACCCTCCTCTTCTCTTCCCACAAGACCCTTGGTGAATGCGAGCACGGCATCTGGTAGGACCGGAACACTGGACCGAGGCATTCTCCTAGACGCTGCCACAACTATCGGCAGCCCCTGAAGAGCCCGGGCCGAGTTGTGGTAGTTGACCATGTTGGCTAGTGTGCATTGGCGCTTCCACTACGTGCAAACCAGCTTTTCAAGTGCTTTATTAGTCTGCGGGAATCGATTGATCGCCCCTAGGCCTGCATTGTATCACGGCCAAAAATGATGCTTGGAGAAGGCATCGTGTGGCGTCAGCAAGTGCATTCAACGATCATTGCCACCCCCTCAATCCAACCTGTATAGGGAGAGTAGGAAAAAGAAAAGAAGAGAAGGAGAAAGAGAAAGAGAAAAAGAAAGGTAAACCGCCGTCAGCTCGGTTGCCGGATCTCCGGTGTCGGAACTTCTACAGCCAGACATGAGACTATTTGCCCCAGGAATTGCATTTGTAAAAGCCAAGGCGCCAGTCCGACGATGCGGCCGCGTGGCCTCGTTTTACGTCACAGAACAACCCCAACCCCGGACGTCGGATTCTCATTACCAATCTAGATGTCGTCTTATTATTTACGAAAACCCATAGCTTTAATAGTTTGCCGAAAAAAAGGACCCATTGCCAAGCTGTGTGTAATACTTTGCGGAGAGACCAGTCATCCTCTTCCCACCGACTCTGCCGTTTTCAGGGTGACATCGACGATCACCTCTGTCCCGGTTTGCCAATGTGCACGATACGACATACAGTATGAAAAAAGCACAGACTATGTCTTAGAGCTGCTTTGGCCTGGGCGCAGAGCGTTTTCTTTTTTCCTAGTTCTACGATGCTTAGCTAGGAATAGAACGTCGATGGTGGGAAACAGTGGGTAATGATGGGAAGAGACAACATAGTGGCATCGATATCTTGCGTTAGCTCTCAGCCATGTTTGTATCATGTTAAGATTCACCCTTCTACCCTCCCCCAAATCCCAATTAAGGCATATTCTTCCCGTTTCATGTCGGCGTGCTGTGTTTGAAGCTTACATGCATTCATTCTGCCACAATGGATATCGTCACTCAACACAAACCACAAAGCCAAACCATGTCATCTTCCAAGGCTGGGCTGAGATTGAAGGACTCTTGCGACATGTGCTCAGCGTCCAAAGTACGCTGTAACAGACAGAAACCTATATGTATACGATGCGAAAAGCTGGGCTTTCAGTGTTTTTACAGTCCCGCTCGGAGAGTTGGGAGACCTCAAGGAAGCCGAATCGGTGGAGAACTGGCATCTGCATCTTCATCAACTCGGACCGGAGCAGCCCGGCGCTCGCCATGTCCGGATTACTCTAAATCAAAGACCATCTCCAAGCCAACACGCTCTCAGAATCGCATGATCCGCCCAAGACTACTTTCTCTTCCTGAAATCAGCTTGTCCAGCGCCACGGGTCAGGATGGAGACCCGAGCGGCACCCCGTGGAGTGCGCCTCATGCCAACGCCGGCATCAACCAGGTTGACATATGGACAAGTCAACTGAACATGGCCACCAAGTTCTCTCCCAGTTATCCACAGGACTCTAGCTTTTCACAGGACCCGTTGAGAATCTCCCCGGATATTATGAGCGAGCCGACTTTTCCTCCTGGCAAGACCCTGGGCAGTAGTATCATGGCCGATTCATGTGAGTCGGATTGTACGGTCATTGCCAATGGGATGCAACCGCGGTTGGCATCATTAAACCGATTGCTTCTTCCGCCGCGTGTTGGAACAGACGCAGCGCACATGGACCCAGGAAGCTCCGAAATCATCATGGGGAAGATTGCCACAGTATTCAAGGAGCTATCTACAATACTTATCTGTCCATGTTCAGAGAAATTGGAAGTGGGACTACTTGTCACTGCTGCCTGTATCACAATTCTAGACATTTACGACGCAATCATCAGCCGTTCAAAATCTTCAATACCAAGGCAGCATGAAAACGGTTCCATGAGGAATGACGAGGGAGACAACGGTTTAGTGCTTTGGCACAACATGGGGTCTTTTGCCTCTGCGTCTTTCGAATCATGGCAAGAAAGCGATGCCTTGTTAATAAAGGCCATGTCAGAACTGGGAAAGATGGCAACGGTGATCTGCCAGTTTACTCAGCGGTACAGAGCCGAAAGTATGGAAACGGTAGACAAGGCAATTCTCCGCGCCGTTGCAATGAGCCTCAAAAGCAGGCTACAGGTTCTCAGAGACGCGGCCACTTTAAAACTGCTAAACTCATAACAGTTATGAGTGTATATATGTGTTTATTTATGGTTATTAAATTTGCGGGACATGAAATATGAGCCGGAATGGCGTATTTTGGAATTGGGAATAAGCGCACGCATCTTGGACAGAAAGTGTTAATATAATGACGTTTTGTCTAGATTAGGTAGGGTTCAGTTTGAGCAATTGACTCGCATGCCCATGATAAATTCCTTTGACAGTCTGCTCATCAAACAATTCTTTCAAGCCTTCATCCATGGTTTTCGCCTGCTGCTGCACTATTGCTCCGGGAGTAAAAGGGTAATCTGTTCCATACAGCAATCTTGACACAGCACCGATACGTAAATATCCGTGTATTTGATCTGGGAAAGGAAACCCTGCAAGATCAAAATAGAATCTGGTCTTGAACAACTCTTTCGCTCTGTTGGCGCTCAGTGCGGAGGGGCTTTTGATGATGGATGAGAAATTGGTGATGCGCTCAACTATAGAGGGAAGAACCGCGCCACAATGGGAGACGATGAAAGTGATGTTCGGGTTGCGCTCTACAGTTCCTGAGAGTAAAAGGTTGGTGACAGCACGAGCAGTGTCAAAAAAGAACTCCATCATCGGCGATGGGTATTGATCCAGAGGTTTCTTTGCCGCTGGATCGCTACCGCAGCAGGTCGTGGGGTGCATGAACACAATAGCATGACGTTCGTTGAGTTTCTCAAAAACAGAATCGAGCGAGGGGCCCCCTAGATAAGTTCCGTGGGCGTTTGTCATAAGTGCAAACCCATAGGCGCCGAGGTTGTCAAGAGCATAGTCAATCTCATCGAGAGAAGCTTGTACATCGGGGAGAGGCAGACTGGCGAAGAATCCAAAGCGAGAAGGGTGCTGGGAACAGGTTTGAGAGACTTGCTCATTTGTCTCTCGTGTAATTTTGCGGCCAAGGGCATGGTCACCGGGTTTGAGATGGGTTCCTGGCGAGGTGATGCTGAGAATGGCTTTGCTGATTCCCAGGTTATCCATCAAGGCGATGTGAGATTCTGGCGTCCATTCCTATACCGTGGTGTTAGCTGGATGAAACGAACATGCGATAGTGAGTTCCTCAAGTGAGCGTACGGGAATACCAGGCATCCCATCAGGCTTTGCGTGCCCGTATAGTTCGCAATACTTTCTCCAGACTGGAGGCACAATATGACAATGGGTATCGATTTTCTCCATTTTTGGTTTCTTGGGCCTGCCGTTCTTGATTCCAACTTTCAATGTATAGGGTTGGTGTAGCTGGCTTTCACTTCTTTGGTGTTTTGGTGGCTGTAGGTAATGAGAGCGCTAATGGTTCCAGAAACTGGCCTTGATAGATGTGATTAAACTTGTGAAACACTGTATATGAGCCAAGACTGTTATTGAATATGATTGTTTCGATGAGATATTGGGCCATGTCGGTGTGATTTCATGTTGTCTCTTCCCCCTCATGCGAGGCGAAGTTGATGGCTCAACTCACTGTAATTCGTCTAGCATGCCGCTAATTAATGCCCCGATGCCTAAACTGTAGGCGACTCATCCGCTGCCACCAGGGCCGTGTCCACTGAAGCATAGCACTAACAGAGGCATTGTGAGACGGATGGCACCGACATTGAATCTTTTTTCTTTCTTAGCTGCGCTCCTCGTTCGAAACATGTGTATTTATACGAGTTTATGTTGAAGAGAACAGATTGCAGTCCTTAACTGATATACTCGTTATTGCTGCAGTCCAATTATTCCCAACCTGGCTCTAACTTGCGACAACTGGCATATGCACGCAATCTCTATGCGCCTGGCTGCAATCAACACCTATGTGGTCAGGGCGTTGGAGCCCCTCCAGCCTCTACAACGCCTACAGCCCGCCGCTACAGCCCCTATGACCCCCACTGCAACAACAAACTTCGACATCCCTAGGCTGGTGGCACGTGTGGGGTGCGGCCACAATAGCATAGGTCTGCTTTCAACGACTGTCTGGCATCATGAAACCTTCCGATTGCACGCGCGAATCGCGATACAACATCCCGGCACCATAACGCTCACATCATCTTTTACTCTGTTGTTTTCGTGGGCTTCAACGGAAACCGAATCCTGGCCGTCAAATCACGATTCTGCTGACTGACCGACAGCCGAGACATGCGACTACTTCACGTCTCGGCCGGTTTTGCACGCACCTATTGGTCGCCTCGGGATCCGAGCAGTGAAGGTGGCATGGAGATGGCCGTCGGCAAGTTGAGTGCCCACAAGTTACATCGCCGCGTCTCAATCGGGATGGCGCCTCGATCCGGGGAGCAACTAGGAGGGAAATCGATTGGAGTCTGAAAGGCATGTCTGTAGTCGCATTGCCTGCGCCAATGTCAACGCCTGGTGGTTGACCGGAGACTCCTATTTCTATAAGATCAAATGGGTGGACATATTGTGTTCAGCATGTCTCCCTGTTATAAAGGTCTCAGCAAACAGTGTTGTCATTCAAGACTCGTCTAGTCAACTAAACTTTGACCTTTTGACTGTGACACGTCGACATCACATGCACAATGGCTGCCGTCCCGCGAAACTGCACCGTGCTGGTCATTGGTGGTGGTCCAGCAGGGTCCTTCTCAGCCGCTGCGTTGGCTCGTGAAGGCATCGATGTGGTGGTTCTCGAAGCTGAGACGTTTCCCAGGTGAGTAACGCCAGTGCTGACGAACCAGCCACCGACCTGCAGCAGCAACATCAGTATGGCTGACGCAGATCCTTCCTTAGGTACCATATCGGAGAGAGCCTGCTGCCATCCATGCGCGAGTTCCTCAAGTTCATAGATTGTTATGATAAGTTCAATAACCACGGTTTCCAAAAGAAGGTACTTTTCCCTCGGTCAAGCTAGGAAGAGATGTTTGTCAATGCATATAGAGAGCTGACATGTAAAAGAATGGCGCAGCATTCAGACTTGCCCAGGCTCAGCCTGAAGCCGGTATGTACTTGATTCCGATATCAACCCGTCTTTCCTATCTAATTAGAACCATCGCTGACCTTTGCCAAAGCATCCGACTTTCTTGCAACTGGCGGCCCTGAAGGATATGCTTGGAATGTTGTGCGGTCTGAAGCCGATGAGTTGCTTTTCAAGCATGCAGGTGCCTGTGGTGCTAAAACCTTTGATGGCACAAAGGTTGACTCCGTCCAGTTTGAGTTGGACATCGCCAACGTAGAGGAGTCCAGCAAGGGCCAGACAAACCCTGGTCGTCCTGTGGCTGCCCAATGGAGCCGTAAAGACGGAAGTTCAGGAACTATCATATTTGATTACATCGTGGATGCCAGCGGCAGACGCGGTATACTCAGCACAAAATATCTGAAGAACAGAAAGTTCAATCAGACTCTCAATAATATTGCCACCTGGGGATATTGGAAAAATGCCGGAATATACGGCAAAGGAACCCACACTGATGGCTATCCCTACTTTGAGGCACTCGAAGGTAACTGATCCTGGTGTTCACCCTGCCTCTTCCCTTCAACATGTTAACGTGGGCTAACTTCTGAGAATCAGATGGAAGCGGCTGGTGCTGGTTCATCCCGCTGCACAATGGCACAACATCAGTGGGTATTGTACAGAAAAAGGATATTGCCACGGCAAAGAAGCGCAAGAGGGCATCACCAACAAGCAAAGACTTCTACATACACTCTCTCGATCAGGTTCCTCGCGTAAAGGAATTGCTTTCTAAGGGTGAGCTGGTCAGCGACATCAAGTCAGCCTCAGACTGGTCCTACAGCGCCCCTGCCTACGCCTTCCCAAATGCCCGGATAGCTGGTGATGCTGGCTGTTTTATTGATCCCTTCTTCTCTTCTGGAGTACATCTAGCCACCGTCGGTGGGCTCTCAGCAGCCATCAGTATCGCGGCTTCTATACGCGGAGACTGTGATGAAGCCACGGCCGTCTCCTGGCACACTAAGAAGATCGCGGCCAGTTATACTCGCTATTTCTTAATGGTCAGCAGCGCCATGAAGCAGATCTGGTCACAAGAGGAGCCAGTCATTCAAGACATTGACGAAGAGGGCTTTCAAAGAGCATTTGACATGTTCCGACCAGGTACTAGCATAACAACCAATTCCTCATTAACCCACAGCTAACCCCCTACTAGTTATTCAGGGCACTGTTGATGCCAACATGCATGGGAAGATTACGCAATCAGAAGTCCCCAAAGTCATTGAGTTTTGTTTCAAGGCATTTACCCACATCACTGCTGACCAGAAGGAGACTCTGTTTGAGAAACTCAAAAAGCTCGACGCTGGAACAGACGACCTTGCATCCCTGAAAGAGATCGAAGACATTGAGAAGAAACTCACACCCGATGAACTAGAAGTACTGGAGGTGCTGAGGAGCAGAAGAATGTACATCGACGAAGGCTTTGATCTAGGCAGTTTCACCCTCGACTCCATTGATGGACTCGCGCCCAACATGGTGCGCGGAAAGCTCGGCCTGGTCAAGGGAGACATGCGCCATAAAGACAAGTCCCATCTGTATTCTATTGACTTTTTAGAGAGCAAACCATCAGGCGTGTGGGCTAAAAAAGAGGAGAATGGCTCAAGGGGAGATTTTGATGGTAAAAATGATGAGGGGCATGATGCGAATGGGCATGAGCAACAGCTTCTCCAGGAGAGCAATTCTAGCGGTGTCGAGAAAAATGGACATGGAGCTAATGGCCACGCGCAAGCAAATGGTGATTCCAATGGAGTTGCCAATGGCGTAGCAAACAAAGTACTCGGATCTCTCGGAGGAAGCAGTGCTCAATTGGACGAGGCAAGTCGACACAAAGTCATGGCAACCCTCCATGGGATAGCCGAGGATATGGAGACGCCCTTTGACATGTTGATGCGCCTTGCGAACGCGGTAAGTTGCGTTCTACACACACCCAAAAGGAACATTCACTGATTCGCCGCCTTTCTAGGGGAGTTTGATGCCTATGATCAGAGTTGGCTGCCAGCTTCATGTGTTCAAGTCACTCTCAGCCAGTGCCTCTCCATTAACTATTGACCAGCTCGCACAAGTGACTGGTGCAGATCCACGACTTGTGCGTCGTGTGGTTCGCTATCTCTCGGCTAATCGCTTTGTCTCCGAGGTGCAACAGGACCTCTTCACGGCGAGCAAGACTACCCACTACTTGGCCGACACAAATGTGGAAAGCTCCATCAGTGTCTACCATGGCTGTATCAACCCAATCGTCAGCGACCTTCCAGTGTGTCTGGCTGAAAATGGGTTCCTTGAGAAAGTTGGCCCGCCTTGTGTCTTCAACCAGACTGTCAACTCGGATTTGGACTTTTACTCATGGCTCAAGGTCAACCCTGACATGCTTACTGACTTCCAGAAGCTGATGGCGGTCCCCAGAGCAGGAGACTGGGTGGGTGCTATCCCTTTCGAAAACTGCGGGCCATCAGATCGTGCGGCTTTTGTAGATGTTGGTGGCAACATTGGCCACCAATGCGCGCAGCTCAAAGCAAGGCACCCTGAGCTGGCTGGCCGCATCGTGGTCCAGGACTTGCCGGAGACCATTGCATCAGCGCCAAAGGCCAAGGGTATCAAGTTTATGGAACATGATTTCTTTACACCACAGCCTGTAAAAGGTCAGTAATATCCCGTTTGCTCTCGATGTGTCAACAAAATGATGATGAAACTAACAAAAGACGTTGCATTTAGGCGCAAAATACTACTATTTCCGAACCATCATGCACAACTGGGCCGATGAAAAAGCAGCAGAGATTCTGCGTAACATTGTGCCCGCCATGGCGCCAGATTCGCGGATCCTCATTGACGAGATTGCCATGCCCAGCTCCGGTGCCCATGTGTGGCCCGCCACCCAGGATCTGCTCATGATGATGGTGTTTGGTGCCAGAGAGCGCACGGTGGATGAGTGGACATCACTGCTGGATAAAGCTGGGTTGAAGATTGCCGAAATCAGGACTTATGCTTCTGTTATGAGGAGTTCTATTATCTTTGCGCAGCCCAAGTAAACGAGGCGTTGGATGTATTGTTGTTGTATTATATATGTTTCCTGTTAATAATATATGTACCAACTGAACTTGTCAATACGAGTTTTTGCGTTTAATTAAGGCAGCCGCACCATTTTCAATGACTAATCAATACATTCATGGGAACAGTATCTTGGAATATCATGGTCTACCGGAAGTGGTCTCGGCAGCCTCTTCAAAGAAGCATAATAATAGATTTATGACCATGCCTGGCCTCCCAGTACACGGGCTTTGCACAATCTTCATCCTGTGAGCCAATATCGGCTCCCATGTCGAGCAACAACTTTATCCCAACTTCAAACCCATCTTTAACCGCCCAACTAAGCGGTGTATGGCCACATTTATCCTTTATATCAATCTTGGAACCGTTCTCTAGAAGAAGCCTTATTGCAGGTTCGTGGCCATTTCGGACAGCCGCATGTAAGGGTGTGTTTCCATGTCGGTCTTGCAAATCAAGTCCAGCACCCATCTCGATAAGCAGTCTTATGGAAGATGTCATTCCCATCTCAGCCACAAAGTGGAGTGGTGTTTTATCATCTATGTCCTGTGTATTAATGTCGGCGCCATTCGCATAAAGTAGTCTCATTGTTGACTCGCAGGCACGAATAGTCGCATTCACAAATGGTGTCTGGCTCACTGCATCCTTCACGTCAACATTGGCACCCTTTTCAACTAGAAGTCGTGTTATGGACTTATGGCCGCCGTTGGTTGCTGAGCCAAGAGGCGAATCACTATAAGAATTCGAGGAAAAGTTCACGTCGGCACCCTTCTCGATGAGCAGCCTCACTATAGACTCATGCCCATAACGGGCTGCTGCAATAAGTGGAAGCCCTCCCTCAACAGAGCTCAAGTCAGAATCAACACTGTTTTCTATGAACAGCATCACGAGACCAAGGTGCCCATTCTCAGCCGCCCGGAGAAGTGGAAACTGGTGGGATTCAGCTTCTCTTAATCTATGGTTTACACCCTTATCAATGAGTAGTTTGGCGACTGTTTCATTGCCATGAATCGCCGCACAGACAAGCGGCGTTTCTTTTTGGCGGCCCCTCAAGTTGACTTCAGCGCCGTGTTCAATCAGAAGCGTAGCGATTGATGTATGGCCATGTTTGATGGCCCAATTGAGCGGTCTATGTCTCCAAGCATCACTCAAGTCAACATTGGCGCCAAAGTCGAGCAACAGCTTTACAATCGGCTCGTGGCCATTCTTGGCCGCCAAATTTATTGGTGTCTGGCGGTAACAATTCACACCATTTAGATCCTCAACGCATAGAAGTTGGCGCACGAGGCTTTCTAGACCAAATTGCGCTGCCAGGTGAAGCCTTGTGTTGTCCATAGTAAATCCGCGACTATATCTGCGATATAGATGACCCATCCTAATTGCCTCTGAGGCTTGTCCAGCTGCTTCTCTCTGTGCATCGCTTTCAAGAAATGCCTCTGGGATCTGATATTTATCAGCTGCCTCGGCGGCATGATATCCCCAGTTACGTGCCGCATAAACATATAACTTGTATGTTTGCAGTCGTTGTTTATACTCTATGATTGTCTTACACGGTCCACTGTCGAAGATGCTGAAGGAAAGGTATGTAACGCAAACTGTTGTGATTTCCACCGCCGAGTCTGGGAACCAACGGCAACGAGTTCGCTTGAAATATTCCTGTGTCGTGTAGTGAACCAGTCGGATGATATTGCTCTCCTTGTCGATTGTGACAAGGCCCGCACACACCGATACGATATCTTCAATCTCATGCAAGTTCTCTTCGTCAAAATCATCGCTGCCTACTTCTACTGCAAGCGCATGCAGAAATTCCTCCGTAGTAAGAGGTCTCTTGGCGTCTGTGATCCAGGCAAAGGTTCTCATAGCAAGTTCACTTTGGTCTGCTGTTTGGCAGCGAATTCTTTCCATTGCTTCGCCATACGCCTTGTCATAGGCGCCTGATCCTTCCGCTAGATGATCCAGAGCAGTTCGGAGACTCTTGGGTGTCATTTTCCCCTTCAAGGATTCCATGTGAAGCTGGGCCAATAGAAACCTGGCATCTTTAGCATTTTAATAGAATCATTGGGCCTGGAAACCAACGTACATTCCACTCACAGCATGCGAAACCCTGTTTGTGATCTCCGCTTGTAAGTCAGAGTTCCGCTGAACTAATCGAGAAAATTGCACGAAATACCCTTCTATGTACTTTCTAACATCTTCATCTGCTGCACGTATCTCAATTGTGACACTTTCTTTCAGCATGCATGCTAGCTCCGGACTGTCTCTCGACGTGACAAGCAAGTTCGGAACACCCTTCATCTGCAGTTCAAAGATTCTAGACATCAGGTCGTGCGCAACAGAACACTCATCGAGAGCATCTATGATGATAAAAACGCGCTCGTACATACTTATTACAGTTTGTAGAGCTGTCAATATTTCATTCGGAAAAGGTCGTGTTCGCCTTTTCGTGTGTTTGTTGGCAAGCTCAGAGTGGCAATTGGCAGAGTGGAAACCCCTTCGCCAAGCTGCTTCAGAATGCTGAGCATGAAATGGTCCACTGTCTGCTCGTTCTGTCGCCGATAGTTGCAATAAACATATGCAACACCAACTTTGGGGTCGCTTTCGAACTTTGTGCAAAGGCTGTCAATGATGATGGATGCAAGGATAGTCTTTCCTGCTCCCGGCATCCCTGGACAGAATAAACTTTTCCCGGGCTCTTGCATCCAAACCTCGTACTCTGGCAAGTCAAGCAGCCACTGGCCTGTTCCATTCTGTCTTCTGCCTAGATAGTCGCTCTGCACTGAGCTGTAATCGGTTGTTGAGAGCCAATTGAGAAGATCCAGACGAGTTCGATCGGCTTGCTGTCGATTGAGCTGATCAACACTCATTTTAATCTCCAAAGATATCCCACTATTCGTATTCAGTATGCACTCTTTTGGAAGATAACTGGAAAAAGACCTGCCTTGATAGTCTGCCGAGGAACGCATTAAGAAGTGTCACGTTGGACACAATCCTATCTCGTAGCTTGCTTACATCTTCTGGCTCCCAGTTCATTCTCTTCCACGCTCGTTTTGTTCGGTGTTCCCAGTTTTTGCCGCCAGATCCAAGCACATCATACTTCTCAATTACAATTTCAAGCTCGGAGAGAACTTGATGGCAGCCATGTAAAATATTACGGATTTCTCCTTGCTGCTTATCACCGAGCTTCGATTCAGAGCAGATGACTTCGGCATCTTGAAGGACAATAGAAAGGCCCCTAACTCTATTATAAGAAGATATTATTAGTAGCCATCAAGTTATTCGCTGTACCATGACGCACTCGGCAGATATGGCGCTGAACTGCTCTGGAGCGCTGGCAAAGTCTTTGCGCAACTTGAGGACAAGCTGGCCCACGCTAACGAAGTCTCCGATACTGAATCCGAAGCTCATTGCAATAGACGACAGGAGTAGATGATACCACTTTGAAAATGAGTATGTCCAGTCAGATAAGGCGAGGGGGGTGGTGTCAGCATTTGAAAGTAAGGCTGTCATCTTGATACCACATCAAGCGGGGTTGGACAGGGGGCTTGTCGCAGTTGTGTTTACAACTCCAACCAATGAATGGGGCCATTGCTTAGAATGGCAATCGACGCAAGGTCTACAGAGGCCAAATCTTATGCGCAAGCTCAAGCTCGTCATCTCCGGCCTCTTTCGTCATGGTACTGTTACTGCTATAGTGGAGAAAACTGCGTTGGCCGCAACCACCCAAACCGCCAAAGCACCGAATGACGGTCTACGTAATGGCGGCGACAATGAGAAAGAATCGGATGTGGAACCCATGGGTTCATGGATGGATGACGAAGATGCTTGAGATCGTGTGCCCGTATCATACGACTGAAGACAGCGTCAGGTAAATGCGGTGGCGCGATTGTAAGAGATAATGACGGAAGAACTTAGCTCCAATGTTGATGGTTTATGAGGGAGTTGAGATGGAGCAAATTGCACGCTGCTTGGAAAAACTACATAGTTCAAGGCTTAATGAGGAATTGATCATGGTGGCGTGAACCTTTGGACGCAATTCGGGGTGTTTCAAAAGTCAAAGTTGTATTAGAGAGTATAGTAATTGATCAAGAAACACGTGTCTAGTTCACTTGTGCTTTATCTCCCTACATTTTGATGAATTTACCTTCATTTCCAATCTTGAATCCTGTCTCTTTGGTGCGTGTTGATAATAACAAAGATGCCTGCTTAGCCATCAGTCTGGCTTATTTTGGGGCATGCGCCTTGGCCCTGATAACATGCTCTGCCACCGGGGGAATCGTCTCCATCAGGTCAAGAATTGGAATCGCCTCGGTTTGCTCACGAGATTTATTAGTACGACACAACGCTGAAGGACGGGAAAGCCATAGTCTCACCTGTTGTATGCGCCAGTAATATGAGCCTACTTGTTGCATAGAAGACTGTCTCCTCCATTGGCATGCCATGTGATGGAGCCATTCGATTTGTTTTTGGAGGAACTGTCGCTTCCACCAGACCCGGATTCGTGGGAAGCACTAGCAGAGCCCTGGACAAACGGCGCCTTGAATGACATACTTGCTGAAACTTTCATTGATTCCGAGCGTTCAGACCCTTTTGTTTCAGTGAATGATTCGGATTCTTGAGATGAGTAAAGGCGGCCACCAAGTACAACCTTCTGCGGGTACAACTGGCATGCGCAGCTCTCAAAGCTTCCCTCTCACACCACGACTGTGAATCTAGCCACCATGGACACCTTAAGGCCTCAACCCGCCGCCGGAGATGTGAAATCCCGCGTCTTTATTCATCTCCGGGTTCCAAATGAAAATGGTGCAGTTGATGAATTTGGAAGTCACCCGCGTGCGCAGGGGGGTGGTGAGAAATAACATCTAATCCTGTCGTCAAAAGTTGTTGTGGAATCTAACTTGCGCGCTTGTGCTTTGTAACAGGATTAGCCGAGAGTGTTCTCTATTCTCGGTTTGTTGTGCGTCAAGGAGCAGATCTCAAGGATTTGCCGTCGCAGCTCGGGAGGATGACGGCCCATGAGCATTTAGCAATGTTGGCCTTCGCTAGCAATGAAGGGCATCGGCGGTTTCAAATTGAGATTACCGGTCCTCCAAACGAAGCTAGACAGGTGAACTTCCCAAACCTAGCATCGTTCATGGAAGGCGAGATATTAATTGTTGGTTGAGTAGCTGAAATTCGGGGACAATTACTCCATCTCTACAGATACAGAGCCTAAATTCTGGCTGGTTTCATCAGCTTCTATCTCTGGCGAGTTCCACCGATCCTTTGTTACTCTAGTGCATGAGGAGCTGTTCAAGGAGACAAGGAATGGAGGACGAGTTTGGCCGCCAGAGATAATGACCACAGAGACCAAGGAAAACAAACCAGAACATGCTCACAATCTAATGTGGTCACTTAAACCGGCAGACAGGGAAAATGACCGGCTGGTGGTTCGCACCAGGGATCGGGTATACCTGGAGAGGATGGGGTGGGATGGCGAGGGTAACACAGTCCCAAGAGGCTATCTCGGGCGGCATACACCAAGTCGCGGCGATGGTGAAAGCTTTACCTGGAAATATTCGCTGGGTACGGAACATCATACCTCAGCTCTTGATATTACGCCCATGATTTTCACCATTGAGATAACTGCTCCTCTGCATCCGGCCAACGCTGATGCTAGCGGCGAAGACAGGGCGTAAGGGGATAGATTAACCCAACATCCTGTGTGTCAAATTGCCCAAATACTCAATGGCGTGCATAACTTTGTGTGGTGCGCGGTACTGTCGTTGCTGAACATATAAATCTAAAACTACAGCAATGAATCGCGGAAAGGAGACGACTTCGCCGTACCAGGGGTGATGCCGCCTCTTTGGCTCGTAGTACATGCGCTGTAGCCTCATCTTCTCTACCCAAAATGTGAGCTTAAAGTCTCTTCTCAATGTCCGCCTCTCCCCTCCTCATTACTCGACCTCGTATACACAGAAGACTATGTATGATACTAGGATGAACGGACAACGACGCTGCCTTTTCTAGACATACCAATAATAGCACAATTCAGTAACTCACACTTAGAAAGCCAACGAAGAGTGACTAAATTACACATATTTATGAAGGGCAGCTTTTCCTTTGTTCACCTTTTTATGCACCAACCTGAAAGATCCAATCCATTGTCTAAGATACAGCTTCCTCCAAATGCCAAAGGGGATAGACATATGGGAGATTGTGCGAGTAGACAATTTTATATTGTGCTGAGGAAGATGTACGACGAATACATCGACTGTCTACTACCTATCTATGAGAAGTTAAGGTCTTTATGTCTCATTGTCACGGTTGATTATAAAGACTCTATGCACGGAAACGCAAATTGATTTGACGTCCGAACTTCAAAACGGAGGGAAGAAAGGCACTTATGCGTTGCTATTTTCCACAATGTGCTTTATTCCACACAGCTTTTGTGTAATTTTGGACCATTGTCATGTTCAGTTTTCATTGACTGTTGGTTTCTTCACTTTTATCGTTTCTTTGAAGTAAACAACAATGTCCCTTTCATACTGCTCATGTTACTTTGTCAACACCACTCAATGGTATGAGTTAAGAGATATCATGAATTAAGTGATAAATAGACAAGATTTTCCCCTGTATTGAATAAAGATCATCATCCCCCACTGCATCCCGTATCACAGAACTGCTCAATACGCATCCAACTACCAACTCCAACCACACTACTTGTTCTGGTTACTCTCAGTATACACAATGTCCAATCAACGTATTCAAGACAGAGCCATCACGCTCGAGGCTGCCACAAATGCCATAGTAAAGGCCGTCCAAGATTCCATTAACACAACTCAGCGGAGAGTAGCCATGGACGCATTGTTTTGCCTTTACAGCCCGAACAATCCGCTGCTTCAAAGTGATAATATGGGGAGTCTTCGCGCAGATGCGGCACTGTCCGCTCTTGATGAGGCACGCAGTGTTGGCCTCCAAAACGTATCAGCCGCTTGGCTCGAGTTTGTACAAGATTCAATTGTCTGGAAGGAGTTTTGTAAGTATACCTACCTACTGACGAGGCCATCTCCTGTTTCAATACTTGTACTACTTGTTTTATTCACAGTTGATTGCAAGAAGACCGTTCTAACTTGATGTCTTCTAATTAGTCAACGAAGCTGGAGAGGAGTGTCAGCTTGCTTGGCCATGGGTCAGCCATCCCAGATTCCTGGCCAACAATGCCGAGGATGCACTATCAGTTGAAAGCCAGGAAGCATATAAACGCTCATACCAGGTCGTGAAAGTGCCGAAAACCGAATATCTTGGTGACAAGATGAACAAAACCGGCAGTCAAAATGAGGCATCTGCACGGTATAGAAAGCGAGAGCCCGAAGCCCAGAAGCTCTACGATCTGATCCAAAACACATCCGCCATCATTATAGACGCGGAGACGCAGCTGGAGGAAGATATCCAAGCAGCAATGAATGTTCTCGTCCAGGCGGAGAGAACCGAGGCCAACCTGCGAGAGGTCTCGGTCGCATTCGACGCCGCCAGCGTAATGTTGGATCAGATGCTGGATCAGCTCCTGGATAAGAAATTGGAGTCGTGCAGTCTGGAAGAAGCGAAGCAAAGCTAGATGGTTTTGTGGGATACTTGTCCATTGAGAAAGCAGTCATTGGTGAATCATCCATCAGGTGTTGAGGAAATGGATGCTGGGCGTCCATGTGTAAGTGAGACTGCATTGTGCATGTACAACATAGATATGATTTAGCCATTTTCATGTTTTTTCAATGTAATCTCCTACCATGGTAGATGAATGTATTTCCTCTTCCATCTCGTCCCAGGATATTCGGTTTGTGGGGGGGCCCAAAGCAGGGATCTCGAAATCCTTTGTAGTCCCCTCCCTCTCTTTAAGTTCCGTGCCGCATCACGCCGCGAGAACTAGACCCCACGTTTGTTCCCATTTAGGCGACACTCGCCGTGCTGTTCTCTGCTCTCAAGTATTACCGTGTTCTTTTTCTTTGGCCATGTTAGGTATCTGAGAGTACTATACTGAAAGCATGGTAAATAGGCAATCAATAAAATGCAAGCCCAAATCAAGGTGGTTGCTCAACACAGATTCTAGATGCCATATTGCCAGCGTGTTTGCAAGTTGTAATATTATGAAGTCCGTGTCTCGCCTCATCCGGGATTTCGGCCTGTGCTGCCGCCAGGCAGAGAGATTTCGCGCGGTTGGGTCGCATCACCTGAATGCTACTACGTAATTCATTAAATGATGGACAATCCAAAGTGTTTCAAGCGTGTGCAGTAGTGCATATTGATCGTTTTCATCTATTAACTGCTCGTTGGTTCGCAAAGCGTTGTTTGGCTACACAAAACTTGCGCTGTATTCAATCTTTCCTCTGCTAATATTGTTAAGTTTTGGGGTTTTGCATCATTTTTTCATCAATGGTACAACTATTTTTCATTACTTCATCGCGTATGTACCTCAATTTGCCCATCTAGGGCTAGGATGACACATTGTCACTCATTATTGCCTGCAGCCCCCTCTTCACCTGTCTTGGCTAGTTGTCAGAATGTAACCCCAAGGGCCATTTGGTGGCGCGGGCACCTATCTGTCACAAACTGCTCATACCTGGACAAATCATCAGGACAATGTTCACATGTATGTTTCACTTCTCCAAGATCTCCAAGATGGGATCATGCAAGTTTGCTGCAACGCTGTGCCAACAAACCCCAGCGCGCTCGAAACCAGAATTGCTGTGTATACAACAGTTGCATGACTTGTTCTGTGAGAGTTCAACAGCAAAACCTCACGGGAAAGTAAGATTTTAACCCGAATAGTATTGTGAGGTTTGTTTGCACGAGAGGGGAGGTTAGGGACATTTTCTGGTATTATCTCATAGCCATGTACATGCTCAGCCCTCACAGTCCAGAACCTCAAAGAACAATCAGCCACTCAAACCTTCGCAGACCAACCAGTATTTCGGTCCGAAAGAAGCAATTGCACGAGATCTGGAAACACCTCAATTAGCTGGGAATAGCCATCAGACCTGCAACACATGACCTGCCTAATGAGGCTTTCCTCAGAGCTACACGGATCCATCATCGGCTTGGCCGTTCCTCCAGCTTCGACGCTTACCCAGTTAACACTCCACGTGAGAAGCTAGAACTGACTTGTGGAAGAAAAGCTCCAGCCACGGATCCTTCCGAAAGACCCTTTGCCAAGAGCCCGGAGCCTCGTGCCGAACGGCGCCTGGCCAAGGAAGGATAATTGGGCTATTCCGTCAATTGCCCATCACCATTACTATGTATTTGTACGGATAAACGAAACTGACTGTGATCAGTGATTGAATGTTGAATGTGCCATAATTAAATCTGGGAAGCGCATCGGGCGGCGGACCAGACGCAGAACCGAACTCTGATCTATTATAGGAGATGTCTGCATGGATCAGATATTATCACCCCCGTTTATAACCAACCAGAGCTGGGCCTTCAGAGTTCTGGAGATCTGCTGATTACCCGGTCTTCTCCACAATTCCATCAGCTCTGCACAAATAATCACAAATTAAAATGACAGCTATTGGATACCCAAAACGAGGCATCAATGCGACCAGTCTGCACAGACATGGAGCGGCACCAGACTGGCGGTGGTTATTAATTAGCTTCTGTCCGCTGGATGACACAGGCATGACAAGATAGTATGTAAGAAATAATAATGAGACAGTTTGTCCTGAACAAGCCAAGCCATGTGGGTTGAACGCCATTTGCGGAAAGGGGGTTTCCCCGGGCATGTTTATTATTAGCAGAAAGGAGTATTTGTTACGGAGTTTCTATCTTTTCCGATCCTTCACTCTGCTGCAGAGACCATTGCCGTGCCACTCGATTGCTTGGTTGTGCGACTGAACAACATTAACTAACACATCACAGGGCGGAACCATACCGAATGGCATGTAGCATCCCCGCGATTCACATCCACCCTCCACTTTCATGATGGCTACGTCAAGCTTGTGGGGTGATGAAATGCGGGCTCATCTCCCAGGCATCATGCAAAAAGTAATTCCACGATTCCACCTCGTAAAGGATGGAGTTGCAATTGCATGACTTTTGAGCATGAGACCTGGTGACTCCTTGTTTACTCACTATTCATTCTACCTGGTGACATTTGCTTGGAGCAAAAGGGAGCGAGATGAATGAAAAGCCCAGGTCACAGACTCACAGTAACGTTGCTGGTTGGGCCGAATCTAGTATCTGAATCAACATTGCGAGACAGGGGAGGAGGGCGCGCGCGCATTAGCAGCAGCAGCAGCCAATTTTTGGCATCACAGCTTTTCCCAAACAACGAGCCAGTAAAGTAGTTAGTTAGTCCTGTGTCAGCTACCAAGGCAATATTATTCCGGCCCAGCTTGCAAGGGCGTCCGTCGCTTAGAGGTATCGCGACCATGTCATCGCACTCAAGCCAATGTCCAGCCACCTTCTTCTACCCTCGGGAAATAAAAATCATAAAATACCCCGAGCTTCCAGAGCCAATTGGCCTTGATGAAGTTACAACATAAGTTCACCAGCCTGTACGTACAGTAGGCAGGGACATCCATCCATCGCCTCCTTCCAGCGCAAGCCGAATGCGACTGGCGAGGCGCCGCTTTCTTATTTAGCCTGTCCCTTGTCCAACGTAATCTGCGAGACCCGGAGGGAAAATCAGGCTCAATGGAGGCGTCTAGGCGCTTGTGGGCTTTTGTGGGCGCAGGGATCTTTGTTCTTTGGGGCCTTTTTCTTTCCCTGTTGCTTTCCACAGGGCAAAGAAAATGCTGGGACAGCCCAGGGGTCTACTCTTGGCTTCCTTGGCAGAACGGGCTGTAGAACAAAGGACGACGATCTCGACTCTTGTCGATACCTGTCAGAGGCGTTTGTGGCTTCCGCCCGAAACCAACGAGCTTGACTGCTTCTGGCTACGCGAACGACTCTGCCGGTGCGCTGATGTAACACAACGATGCATGGATCTTCAGCCAGCAATCCACTAGTTGGGGCGAAATCCCCATCCCTGGGCCTGGTGGTCGACCATGTCAATATTGAAGCCAGAATGGCGGGTACCTTGCACCACCACCACCACTACTGTGGTAAACAGCAGGGCAAGGAGTTGACTCGGTTATTTGGTAACAATAACTACTCCGCGTGTGTGTGCAAGTCTGGGACAGCAAGGTAGGTGTTCGACAGAGCGGTTCAGTCAGCTCTTAATTGAGCTTACAACCACAATGGTCGGATAAACGGGAACTAGAAAGCATGAGTCCCCATTACGTCCAGTTAAATTGAGCGTTTGGTGGATTCCAGGCATGAAGGAGTAATATTCGGAAGCACACATACGATGGGACCCATTAGATAATGGGTAGCCTATTCTACCACCCGCGCCTTGCCATGCTGAAACGTCAAGAAGATGCTGCCCAAACTGACCTAGCAGCCTTTATATCGTATGATATTACAAGCCATCCCCAGATGGGGTAGAACCCGCCCCCGGGATTCGATTCTCTGCTTATAGATAAGAGAGTAAGAAAGGGAGCAGCAAGCGTCAGAGCATTCCTCTCTGGCTAGGCCTCCAATGTATACATTTGTTTCTTTTCTGTTTCTTGCGTTAATTGCAAGGTGTCAAGTTAATATGAAAAAAGAAAAAAGTCATCTTTCGGAAGCCATACCGCGTTGCATAGGCGGCATCCCACTTTCACATTCGATTTTGGATAACACTTGAACATTGTACTGTACACCATACAATCTAATAGATGGCTGAAGCACAAACGCCCTGCCTGATATGGCCGTGCGTATCTTCAAAGCCATGTATGTGGATGCTTCCCCAGCGGGAACTCCGATCCACTTGCGGATCCTGTTCCTCTCCCCTCCCCTTCCTCTCCTCCCGTCACGGCAAGGGCTTGGAGGCTGATCTAGTAATGCAGAGTTGCCATCTTAACCAAACGATCTGAATATTATTATGCCATGGTCACCTTCCCGATATCTCCTCCTTATTATGGTTCTAGTAATACAGCCTGTTACCATACACCAGCTTATGGCGATCGCGTCCCCTGTTATCCCCAGCTCTCGTCCCATTCCCCAACTATATAACCCTAGCGTTCCAATCTAAGGTTTCCCTTTCTGGCTTCCCCAGACCTCGTGGCGTTTCATCTAGTGCCCAATATTGTACATTTTACTTGACAGAACACTGTAATACGTGCTCGTCTTTGTCCATAACCCCCTCAGTATGCGAGCTGGCACTTCTTCTCTACGGCATGGCTTGCTAGCCATAGCCACCCTAGGCGGACTTTGTTCCGTTATAGGTGCTCAGGAGAACCCTACTCTAGATCGAATGATGTCCGACCCTGGTCTCCCGGCCGAAAACTCCACATCCTCATACTGGATGGATAACCCCCCTTTCCCCAAAATAGTAGATATACAAGCCGGCATCCCCAAAGAGGCAGACATTGTCATCATTGGCAGTGGCATTACCGGTGCTGGTGCTGCCAAAGCTCTCCTCGAGCTCTCAAATAACACAGCCTCGGGCAAGCCTCCAACGATTGTAGTTTTGGAGGCAAGAAAACTATGCAGTGGTGCAACTGGACGCAATGGTGGCCATATCAAGCAGGCACCACACATGGCCTATGGCCATTTCACACAGTTGTTTGGAGATGATGGGGGCCGCAAGATGCTGAACTTTGAGTTGCAACACCTACAAATGCTGCGCGAGGTTGGCAAGGAAGTACCACAAGGAGAGGTTAGAGAGGTCGAAACCGTCGACTACTTTCTGGACGATGCTACCTTGCAGAATGCAAAAGCTGGTGTCGATAACTTGAAGACTGGATATCCAGAGGTCAAAGTCTCTGTGTGGGAGGGCCAAAAGGCTAGAGACAAGGTATGTATCAATGTTTAGAAACAAGTTCAGATCGTGGAGGCTAACTTATCACTAGTTCTCCGTCAACGATTATGTCGTTGGCGCAGTCTCCTATAGAGCTGGTGCTGCATGGCCATTTCGACTGGTCACCGGTGTCTGGAACAACCTGGCCAAGAAGTATCCCAACCTCCTGATCAACACGCACACTCCCGCCCAGAGCATCACAACCGACCCCAAGACCTCAGCTTCTCACCCCTATCTCATCAAGACACCAAAGGGATCTATCCGAGCTCGCCACATCCTCCACGCAACAAACAGCTATGCCGGCCACCTGCTCCCATCCTTGCGCAGCCAAATCACCGGCGTCAGGGGACACATGTCTGCGCAGCGTCCGGGACGTGATTTCCCTTCAACACACGGACGTCGTTCCTGGTCAACCTTTTACAACCCTGCCTTTGACTATGTCACCCAACGCCCTGATGGTCCCGACGGTAGCCCGGGCGACATCATGGCGGGCGGCGGTTTATACAGAAGTGCCGGAAGTGGGCTTGACGGTTACGGTGTCTGGGACGACAGCAAGACAGAGGTCTTCACAGCAGAGCATATCCATGGAAGCATGCCAACTGTTCACGAACCCCACTGGGGCATGGGCGGAGGCGTCAAGAAGATCTGGACAGGAATCATGGGATGGACCGGCGACCTTCTTCCCCTTGTTGGTGCCATCCCCACCGACAACAGCACATCCCCAGACGCTCCTAAGAACAAGGGTGGATTAAAAGGATCCGGGCAGTGGATTGCTGCTGGTTTCAGCGGCGAGGGCATGGTCAGATCATGGCTCAGTGGAACCGCAACCGCCATCATGATCCTTGGCCAGGAAAACGAGAGATTATCGCGTGGAGTTGGACGGCCTGCGGGCAAGCTGGATGACTGGTTCCCGACCAAGGAGCTTTCCATTACCCCAGAGAGACTACAAAAGGCTCATGTGAAGCATCTGCTTGGATTGTCATGATTTGTATGGGATTTCCTTGGCGCAAATGGGTTATTGGACTGTTGGGCAGAGCCTAGCAAGCACCATCTTCTTCTTCGTATATATTTATATTGAACAACTGTGTTTATTCTATGCACCGCTTGACACTTCAATCAACTGTGTCCGTGATTTACGAGACTAGGGCTTTGGAATCGTATGTCAAATTTTGAGTATCGCATAGTCAAAGTGGAACGAATCCATTGTTGTTCAAGTTGGAGTTGGTGGTCTGGTCATGAAAATAATGAGGCTATCACGAACACCAGAATTGATTGTTTTCCAACTATGATAATCATTAACCGCCCCATCTAAATCTCATGTTTAATTCATAATCATCATTTATTGTCACAATTTACTGATTTGATAAATGTTTCATAGCATTGGCTATGGATTGTTGTCACAAATAGACTTTGATCAGTTGCAGAAAATGTGTCTTTACTTGACGGACAGTACAAGCGGCCCGGCGGCCCCAACTACAAACCCGAATTCTCAATCAAAATTCAATGGCATTTCTACCTGTGGAGGCACACTTATGGCCTCTTCGTCCCACGGTCATGGGACCAACAGAAAGTAACGTAGCTAGCCCCTCAACAACACAAGAAAAAGCATTGTCTTGTCATTTAGAACGCAATGAAACATATTATGATGTCATTCCTTTTCGTATTTAGATCCCCAAATTACAATCATGCGTTGGAGTCGATGCGCCAAAAAGTAGGTATTCGTATTTTATCCATACCGCGCACGGATAACTCAGGGAGATTCGAACTTGGCGATCTTGTCCCGCGGATTTATATGCACCACATTATTATGTCAGAGAAATGAAATCGTTTCTTATTAACACAGATGAAGCTATTTTAACGATTTGAATCATTCCAAGACTTGTTTAGGAAGCTCGCAACCCGCCTAGGCAGCAATGTGTCTTTTTGCAATGCGTCAAGCTAGGCTGATCCTTCCGAATCCTTCAATGTGGCCAGGGGTTGTCGGGTACATCCGGTAGAATGAGAGCTAGAATGAGACTGTTATCATTGAATAGATCATTAGTGTGAACTGCAAACTATAAAGACAATGTTGATTTGTCGAGAAGGAGTACATTCTTGTAGTTGTAGATTTATTGTATAATCATCATATCTGAGGCGATCGTGCTTTGTAGTCTTTCTTGAAATCTGCTCTCTTTACGCGCGCTTAGTTCTCTTAACCATGTTCTTCAATTTCGCTTAAAGGAGAAGATCAAGGGTTCATATAATTACTTTTGATGTTCCACTTCCTCCAAACCCCCGCCTTATCCGATTTGCGGCATCATAGAATGATGATGAAAAGTTCTGCATATCAGGCATTTTGTCATTTATACATATATCATTGTTAGCACCGTCATACCCCCGTAAACATTTGCTATGCACCAGTCTGGACACAACTATCAGGTTACAGGCTATAGCACTGGCGGCAGCGATCATTAAAAAGCTGATGACCTTGATGGTTATTACTGATGATTGTTGGTAATCTATCGATGTGGATGAACTAACCCCTTACTTTCGATAGTGACTAGGCACAGACAGGTAGAATTTCCATTGCTAGCTGAGTTTATGCATTACCAATTCAGGCTCCTCCTCTCTTATCAAGAAAAGCTCCGCGAGGGCATGATACCCGCTGTGCCGTGCTACCAAGAGAGCTAGTTTTCGATCATCAAGCGGCGATGCGCTGTTTGTTGTCTCTAAATGCAATGTAACATTTCGATATCTAGTCCGACTCCAGCACACCGTTGTCTAAATACATATGCTGAGATCTCAAGTATCTATCCATTACGAATTGCGTTGTCGTTTTCTTGAACGAAGCAAGAGATTTCTCGCTTAAATCAAACTCTGTTCTTTCAAAATCCAAGGCCACAAGACATTCGTTATTAACAAGCCGGAAATTACCCAGTTGAGGATCCCCTTGGTGCACCTTACTATCGTAGAATTTGAAGAGACATGTTTGTAGTAGCTTCGCAAACTCGTGGAGGTCTTTCATCACCCCGGCAGGCTCTGCAAGGGATACACCACCAATATCCTGTAGTATCAAGCACCTACTGCCATTGGAATGAGCGAAGCCGAAATATCTAGGAATTACAGTGCCTTGAAGATGATGCATTGCTTTGTATGCCTTTACTTCCGTATCAAATAATTCTGCTTCATCTTTCTTTTCCTGCTTTAGTATAATACTTGGAGGAAGAAACCATTCAGGAAATTTCGATCGTATATAGCTGGCGAAGGAGTCAGGGAGAATATCTATAACCCGATTTATCATATCTCCTATTCGTGAGGGATGATGTTGCAATAGTTGGGTGTGAGGATACTCTGGATGTGCTGGCATGCTCCTCGCAGATATCATACGAGTTCCAAATCGTAGATTATAAAACCGGAATTAGTAGGCTGTCTGATATCCATTGCTAACAGTGACCCGTTCACCTGTATCTCTGTAGTAGTTTGATGTTGGTCAGTATTAACAGCTTCTATCATGCGAAGGTTTGTGGGCTTCGTCCTTTGCACTCTGTTTTTGTTCATCAATATTGGTAATGGGCGGCAAGGATCCTGTACCCCATGTCTGATGATCATGTGATTTGAGAGTCTTATCCCATCTCGTCCAGTTGGTAGGTGATGGATTGGGTATGTCAAGACGAGTATTGCTATTCTTATGTTAGAACAAGTTTCCTACAGACACCCAATTGCACACCAAGTTGCGGTAAATGGTACTAGCATCTCTAAGAAAACTAAACATAATCATAGGTACTTATGTGAAATTACAACTATTCAACATACCTAACTAGAGATAGCTTCCTAACAGAGCCTAAAAAAGCATACATCCAAGTAAATTATAAATACTATAGTTACTAGGTTTTATCACTAGCAATCATGAGGAATTGCCAGGACCATTAATGCGCGAATAGTAATATTCAATGCACAAATAGTAATGCTCTTTAAGATAGATGGAGCCTTAAAGTTTTACTTTATGACAGCTTTTTGATCACGAGTTTATACTGAACAGCTAATCTAGGAGCTGGGTAGGCGATCTTTAATCCATCATCCATCGGGATATCACTATATCATGAGCCCGCAAACCGGGGCTGTAGGATGGCAGCATGCTCAAAGCCATGAAGTTATGATACGGGAAACAGAAGCCCTGTGGTAGATTGCTGGTGTATTTGAAGGATTTCGAAGCATGTCATGATATCAATTGGTGAGCTCTATAGCACCCTAACCGACTCTTTCTCAGAATAATGAACGGAAACCTGCAATGGATGGATAGCTGTTCTTTACCTAGCCTTTCATGTTTGAGCCACAAAGGTTTCCCCTCCCAAATCCTACCTCTTGCTTCTCTTCCTCCGACTCATACTCATTGGCTTTTACACTCACTCCCCTCCTCATCAACCTCTCCGTAATGGCAAACCCTCAAAACTCTCCGTTTTATCTTGTCACAAACGTAAAAATGAAGACACATACCCCCGTTCCACCGTTTGCCAGTTATGTCCTCTATCAAGACACCCCAGATCCTCGCGATCAGCGGATAGTTGTTTAAAAAAAGACACAAGGCGTGGCTGACCCGGCTACGTCTGAGGCGCCCGATGCTGACGGGCGTTTTTGCTTTTCCCGCCCCCATTTATGTCGGGCTGACTTTTCATGTTTTCTACGAAAGAAGAGGGGTCCTGTTATCAGAACACGAATGCTAGATGCTAGACTACCAACGTGGCAAAGCAAGGGGACCGTTATCTTTGCCCAGGGAAGCCGTTGTATAGCAACTGCCGTGAATGAGTTGCTCATTGTCGGTATCGCCCCAACATGCGGAACAGCTTAGCCCCCAAGAACCTATCGCATTCTGCAGAAGCGAGCCCCAAGTATCATCTACTTTGCCTCAGATGTACACTTTCAACAATGGTATTCTTTCTGTTAGCTGTCCTTATGACGCTCATTCTTCACCCCTGGTCCCTGGCATTACGCCTCAAACACACTCGTACACTCCATCTTTCCCGGCTCCACGGCACCGACCGTACCTTTTCCGCCCCCGCGATACCATCCCTCCCCGTGGTCCGTTTGCGCTGTTGTACAAGAATTGAAAGCTACAATACTCTGTACACCGGGCGACAATCATTGCCATTGCGGCCTAAGCGACAAAGACTAGATAGAGTCAGCCAGCCGTTCCATGCCTATGAGTCGACATGCGTGTGGTTCAGCTCGCCCGCCCGCGTGGGACGGAATGGAATGAAACCACCTGCAGCAGGAGACCCTTGGATTACCATCTAGCGCCGCACACCTTTCCAATTTAGCTCTAAATGCATCACTGGTGGCCAGCAGTAGCATGCAGAAGGTCATTAACTTGGTTGGGTTCCTTGTCCTGTCTGTCAGCCCCTCGCACCATCATCTATCGACCTTACGCGACATTCGCACTGGTTAAGTATACCAGACCCAATTGGCAGACGCATCTCCTCGGAAAGTACCCATCAAACATCCCTAGACGACCGCTCATTCGTGTGTGTATTAATCCATCCGTTGGGGCATGATTGATGTTGGGCTTTCGGAGCCGAGCACCGCGCCAACGGCTAAGACGGCTTCTCGATGCCCCCACCGATCCATCAGCCGTCATTCCGTGATTTCAAGATGGATCCCATGGCCCACCAACAGCCGCATGGGCTTGCGTCGCCATTGTTGATGCTGACGACTGTAGCTAAGCTTCAACAGCGCGGCAATCCAGGCAACGTAAAATAGCGGGTGGTGATGCGCAGACACACAGAGCTCCTGACCACAATGGCGCAGATGCAAAAAGGGACGAATCGGCGGATTGCCAAATACAGAAGATGGCATCCATGCCCACAGCAGTAGTAATGCACACTCCTCCCCCCTATTACCGAGGAGAAAGCTCGCCACGATGCAAGAGTAGGATAATAATAAAAGTCCGGGGCGAGCTGCGTTACAAACGGGAGCTTCGGACCCCCGTGAACTTGCTTTCCGAGGGGACTCAATTTTCAGAGAAGAGATACACAACACCATCAACAACAATGCAGCAGCTATTCCCCAGCCTGATTCTCACCGCGAAACGTTTTCTTCGCCGGCGGTTTGCGCGCCAAGTTCATAAGAAACATGCGCACGCAATGCTATGCGACGGAAGCCTGCGTCACTAGAAGCATTTCATTAAACTATGCATGCATTTTGAAAAGACTAGAGCAAAGTAACAGCAAAACCAATGTAACTCGGTCGATCAGCCCATTAACCATAATTCCGTCCATTTCCCCCCCATCAGCGCCTGCAATGTCACGGCCGTGTGCATAACGGACGGAGTGAGACGCCCATGGCTACAAGGCACGCCACCCGCGCCAAAACGAAAAAGAAAGAAAATAGCATGAGACAAAGAGGATACAAGCACGTGTTTTTGCATGGAACCAATGTGTGATTTTGTGTTTAAGCATAGAATATAGGGCGAAACACGGGGTTGTGCTGAGCCAAGGTTGAGTTGAACCAGCTAGGCGGGCCGTTCCTAAGCCTCCATTTTGCTTTTGGTAGCGTTTGAAACTGTATTTAATCAATGATGATACTGTTACAGTTCTGGCGGTTATTTATGGTGGCATTCGTCAATAGGAAAACTGTATGTCATTAAAGAGAGATTTGTTGGGCAAAATGTGCGGGTTAATAGATCATCACCTCATATCTACCAACAACACCAAAGAACCAACACATCCCCACACCGAGTTCCACCTCCATCATCGCCAAGACGGCACTGAGCTGGCCCTCGAACAACCGACATGACCCCCAACATCTCGAGATCCTGATAGGCATCCATAGTCCTTAAGGCTTTCCCTTACCGCCCAGAAAAAGGTTCGCACATGATGTACGCCAAGCCGGGACTGTCGCCGCCTCCCAATTATTAAGTATGTGCCCGGTCGCCGGAAGGTGGCGGAGAGCGATCGACCTAAGGGGCTACCACCAAACATCCAGCCCTTTACCTACGTTGCCTATTACGTTACGTAGTTGGATCTAACACACATGTGTGTGTGGGCAAACCCATAGCCAGACCTGGGATGGGATGAAAAGAGCTGGGATCCTAGCTGAGCCCTAATCAGCCAGAGTCAACTGTCCGAGGCTCCGTTCCATCCCCCCCCCCCACCAGCTCTGGTCCGGCAAACTCGTGCCGACAAGCTGCATTGGATCATCGTCATCCAACAGCCCTCCATCCGCACGCCTTGTAATGGAGAAAGCGATCGTCGCCTGTTGCCGTAATATCCCGGCTGCAATACGGATACGCAAATATGAAGTAATACGTAGTTCCAACAACAACCCACGCATCCATATCATCACCACTTACACACGCACACATTGGATATTCATCATCAATGTCAAAGCAAAACACCTTACATTTTGACAGATAGCCCCCGGTCACGTCCGTAGACACGCCCCTCTGCTCAGCTTCCGTCGTCCATCCAATCCCCCACTTCCGCATGTCCTGTGCCGGGCAGCCAGTGCGGGTCCGATGCGCTGCGCTGCGATGCGATGCAACGCACAACATGCACAATGCAAGCCTGAGCGTTTTATTTGGTGTGAGTGGCACACACACACACACACACACACTCAACACTCACATTTACACACACCACACAAGATTCCATCATCAAACTCACTCACCCTTTTGGTGTATTCATCTTTGCAAAAAAAAAAAAGCAACAAGTAATTCCCGAATTCTCCGTTTTGAGCCGCTGACCTGCAAGCACTTACATGCCGTCCACATCCTTAACAAAAACATCCCGTCTCTCTATACCTATTCCACACCCTCAGGATTCCTCCGTGAAGCCTAGCAAGCCCTAGTTAGCATCTCTCTACTCTTCTTAGTAGGCCAAACTATTAATTTACTCCAAAACGTCATCACACCACCAATCTCCAGGCAGCGGTGTGGAACTTGCCGACTGCCCTCTTTCCATCAAACAAAATCCCCCACCGTCTCAACACCATTGGGCTACGTTGTAGTACAGAATATGTAATGCCAATTCCATAACATCAACCAAGGCCTTATCCCAAATGTCACTTGACAACAAAACAGGCTGGATACAATACAAACCTCACACTAATTCAACAGTTCCCCTACAAAAAGCATAGTTCCAAAGCATCATGTAACGTAAAAAAGCATCCCATCGGAGCTTTCCGACTTGGCAAGCCCCAAACAAAAGCCTTCAACCCACATTCACACACAGAGTTTTTCCACATACATGCCTTCTGTCAACAAATCGAAATCGTCTAGAAGCCTAGGTGCTGCGCCAAGACCAATCTTTGGTGGAGAACAAAAAGTTTAAATGCCAAAATAAACATTCAAATCCCCCGACTCTGACAAGGCTCTTCTTTTCCCGCATGAAATATAAACTTCAATCAAAATCAAATCAAAATCAATATTTCGGCTTGAGCCTGAATGCGTTATTTCAACGAGTTGTTCTTACGTAGCGGGCGTTTTTGCAGTTTCGTTTTTCAACACCCACGGCTACAGCCTGCTCCCGTCGCATCCCGGCAAGCTTGGTCCGGCCGCCCTATGTTTGTCCTTTTTGTCGTCGTCTCCTGTAGGTCCGCTGGGCTCCTCATCCACAATGCTTGTAATTACCGGAATAGCCGTGCCAAAACATGGCACCAATCAACAGTACCAAGCGCAATGTTGTTCGTCACGAGGATGGTAGAAAAGGGATGTAAAGGTAAACTCTGAGACCATCTTGGGCCTTCCCCGCTCGCAAGTTTTCCCAGCGTCGCATTGCCGTGTCGATGCCTGTGTAATCAAAATTGTATTGATCGTCTCAGGATAATGTTTCTTCCATTTACTAAAATTCACAAGTCACAAGATTATCGCAGTCAAAGATCAAGTAGTAAAAGGTCATTCGAGTATTCAATTGAACTCTTCTAGACTATAAGTCATACCCCTATAAACTCCGGTGCGGCTGACTCTGTCCCATCCACGAGTTGCCCTGTTTGCTGCTTATACCCAACGCCATGATCAAAAGCCCTCCCACCGTGAATTATGCCCCATGACCGAGGTGGCTGACAAAGAAAACAATAAAACTAATCAAAAAGTGTATAATGAAATGTGGACGTATAAGTATGTTGTTGAAGTGTTGTGGAGGCTGAGAGAGTAAAGGCATTTCCCAGAGCATCTATCCCCGCCTCATCATAGTTGCTCCGTGACGGAGCGACTTGGGAGGGCGTAGGAGCATGAAATGTGTGTATCTAGTATATATACTCGAGTTCATATCGTCGTCACAAATGATTCATCAGTACCCCGGTTGGCCGGGCATCTTGCCCAGTGAGTGAGAGCCGTGGGACTTGAGAGGCAGGTGGCTGTGGCAGAAGATCTTCTTGCTTCCGTTCTTGCCGTTGCAGTAATCCTTCTTTGTCGCGTCAATCATCTGGGATGGGTCGTCGTAAGACTCTAGCTGACAACACTCGATATTCTTGACCCATCGGTTGTTGAGTACCTCGTTGATGGTGATGCGCTTCTTGGGGTTTGGGTTCAGCATTTGCAGCAGAACACGACGCAGTGCGGGTGGGTTGACGCCCACGTCTAGGGCCTGGCAGACTGGGTAGTCCGTCTCCGTGATGCATGCATCGGGAGAGTCATGCTTCTTATTCCACTTGGCCCAGCCTGCTACGAGCTTGTCGTAATGCAGGTTACCACGCTCAGCTCGTGACCAGATGGCACCGCCAAAGATCATGTAGATCATGACAATGGCTGAGCCCCACACATCGAGGGCCCGAGGATCGTACTGCTCCTTCTTTTCGAGAACTTCGGGTGCAATATAGGGCTCGCTGCCACAAATGCCTGGCGAGCAAAGTCTAATTTCGGCCATATTGGTGCCGCACTGGCCACCGGCCTCACGCAGTCCTGGATGCGTGCCGCAGAAAACTTCTGAGACGCCGAAATCTGTAATCTTGAGCTTGCTGTCTTTAGTTATAAGCAGGTTTTCGAGTTTAATGTCACGGTGGGCAATGCCGTTCGCATGTAGATAGCCGACTCCCTGAATCAACTGCTTGAACAGGCAGAGACGGTCCTTCTGCTTCGCCTCACCCTTGAGAAACCCCTTTTGCACAAGGCTAAAGAGATCACCTTCTGAGCAGTATTCCATCACGTGATTCCATCGCCCGTGATCACCGCAAAGTCGGATCGTCTCGACAATATTGGGGTGGTGCAGACTCTTGCCAATGCTGTATTCGGACTTGATCTTCTTATCATAATCATCCTTGCTCTCACGACCCGACTTTCCACGGAACTCCTTGACGGCGTAGAGCTCATTAACACAACCCTTGCGAGTCATGAGAGTAACCTTGGAGGCGGCGCCTTTGCCAAGGTGTTTGCCATGACGGCCAAATTTGCTGAGGTACTCAAACTCGTTAAGCAGTTCGGCGACGTCAACATTGAAATCATCAGGCAAACTCAAGCTCATACGTCTGGCCTTGGCACCGGTGCCAGCCTCTGGAGGCATCGCCCAGGGCAAGCGCTCAGGTGGGAATGTCTGGCCATCAGCGGCATTCTCAATCGCTGAATGATGAGGCGGCATCACTCGATGTCCAGCATCAAAGCTGCTAGCGCGGCGAGGGGCAGGCTTGTTCTGGCGCGTTCCACCTCGGCTCCCAACAAAATTCACTGCCCGTCCACGAAGGCTGAAGCCGGTTCCTGTTCTCTTCTTCTTGAAGTCTGCGGGTTCAGGAAGATCGCCGTTGGCAATTGCAGACGACCGATTAGTGGGAGCCATCTCTAGTGGTGATCCAGGCGATGAGGGCGAGTTGGACATGGTCGAATTTGAATAGCCACTAACTGAGGACGCTGGCTGGTAGGGAATGCTAGTAGGAGGGCGAGCCATTGTGTTGGTAGTATGTCTCGTCAAAACGGAATCAGAGCCATTGGGAGGGCGTGAGTCGAATGGATTGCTCTCCCGATCAATCTGGGAATTGGAGCGGCGGAAAAAGCTAGACATGGTGCGTCTGAAACTTGATGTAGAGCCACGGGTGGGTCGCCGAGTAAGAGTTTGAGGCGGAACAGACTCTGAAGGGGTCGTCGCCTTGGGAGTGACGGAAGAGTCGTCCTGGCTGGAATATGTGGGTGTGAGGGATAGAGGCGCCGCGTCCGTCGTCAAAGGCGGGGAGGGGGCGGGATATGAAGGAGCAGAGAGAATAGGTGCCTTGGTCTCTGTCCTGAGACTCTGGTGCTCGGATTGAACACGGCTGAGGCCTTGGTAGTGCTGGAACAGATCCTGAGAGTGCTGGAGAGTGGTAAACTCCTGTGACTGACGGCCGCTCACGGGTGTGACGGGCTCAATGGGTGACTCGCTTGACGACTCGTCACCTTCTTCGAGGATGGGATCGGGCAGCTCAAGAGGATATTGACGTGGGGAGCACGAGTAGTAATTAGAGGGGTAGTTGCATTGGAGCAACTGGTCTGAGTCTATTCGAGAATGAACAAGAGATTTAGTCAGCAACGGAGCCGTAAAGACTGAAAATGATCAATCACGTCAACAGTCGGCGCGCGAGGCCGGAATTAGGACCGAGGGCGAGAGTCGGTTGTGGGTGAAAAAAAAGAATAGCGAGGCAATGCGACTGTGGTGGGTGACGGATGCAGCGGATGAAGAGCGGGAATGACGGCAACGAAGAAGAGGGCGAGAGAGGACGAAGGACGGGCTATTTTACTGACCTGAGTCGGCGACAGAACCTGAAAGGTACTGGGGCTCGTTGTGTGCTGGAGAGTGGGCAAGCATGCTCACTGGGGCTGCTGAGAGCGCCATGGTTTTAGCGGGTGGTTGGCTGTGGGTGCTGTGGTTGGTGCTAAGCAGGTCTGGAGGCCACAGGCTGAGCTGGACCAGGGCGACACTGTGCTTTGGGGTACTGTACTGTGCCTGCTGAGGGTTGGTCAGCTTCAGGGGGCCCGGGGACGGTGATGGGGTTCAGTGAGCCTGCTGGCGGGGTTCGCCTGTGGGCGCTTCTCGGTTGGCCGCTGGACGCGGACTTGATACCCATAAAAAGAAGAGGGGATGGGGGAATGGGGGGGGAGGCCACTCACGACGTAATGGATCAACCACTAAAATCCAGTGGCAGGCTCCGATGGGTGACAAGCCCGCGGTGTCGCCGAACCGACTATCTAAGATGGAACGGGTTGGTATCGGCCGGGTGACGGGATCTCGAACGCCGCTACAGGTCAAGTGTAGGAAGAATGCTCGCGGTTCGCTGTTCAGACGTCAAGAACAGGATCAGAGAGAAAATAGTAAGATGCAATGCAAAGCTTCGTGTGTCCGTGATCGTCCGATGGTGTTCACGTCTTTGGGGCGTCTGGCGTCCGTTGTAGTGAGAGGGTTCAGTGGCAACCGCTTGATGTGCGTAGTGGTGTCGTCCAAATATGGGGGAAAGACAAGTTTCCTGCAAAAGGGTCTTTATGAGCCTAGGTCTACCCTGTCTGTTCAGAAATCCGTAGTGCGAAGATCGAGACGTCCAGCGAGGAAATGCGAGAAAACCCGTCTATCCAAATGGCTGACAGAAAGGCTGTTGTGCCAAGCTGTGGGCGAGTAAGAGTGGCGAGGTGTGTGTGTGCCGGCCGCATTCGCACCAATGGGTTTCTCGATATAGTTGGTATAGAAGTTGCCGTTTTCTGGTATATAGAGGCGGAAGAGGAGGAAGAAAGTGGTAGTAGAAGAAGAAAAAGACGGCGTAGGTACAAGGTTATAACAGTAAAGAATACTTAGGTAGTTGAGTGTGTGTTGTATAAAACTCGGAAAACCCCGATAGACAGGAGACCAGGAAGCAGGAGGGTCGATCAGAAAAGAGGCGGGAGGCGGAGGGATTAATAAAACAACAAGAGCGAGCAATGGGACAAGCCAGCGTTCGTTCGCCTCGAGAGTTTCGGCAGTCTCTCGTCTCTGTGGCGGGTTCTGGGCTTGGCGACGGCTGCTACCTGTTATTACAGTACTGCCTGGTGCTGCTGCTCTCGATACTGGGGGGTGGATGGTGGGTGGTGGCAGAGAGTGGGTATGGAGGTGTGTGTGCTAGAGAGTTCCCCAAGGGGGGCGTGAGGCGTGTGGCAAAGGTAGGTAAGTGCAGAGAGACAAGACAGATGGAGACGGACAAGAACAAGGAGAGACAGAAGAGAGACGCTATGTACGATATGGGTGGGGGGAAGGCGACGCAAAAGGTTCGCTGAGATGCGAGAATGTCTGTGTGTTTGAGCTCACCTGGGTTGGGGTGCTGTATTGTGTGTGCTATGTGCTTTGTGCTTTGTGTATAGAGTACAACCATAAGGTACTACTAGATATTGTGTGTGTGCACGGCGATATGTGTGCGGATGGATAAGGTATGCACCAAAGTACCGCCAGCCGTACATTTACATCCCACAAGGGACCGTATCCAACGATGGTTTCCGCCCTATAGCTCGGTTCTAGCCGTAATTGCGCTGTAAGTACTGTAGCCTGTAGCGGTACCTACAATCTTCTGACAGCACAGCAAGTCCATCTCTTTCCCACGCAATTGACTCCACACGATATAATAGGGCTTTCTCTAGAGAATTGAACCGCCTTGGGACCATGAGATGGCATAATACCGTAGGAGAAGCATAGCCAGCTGGCCAGCCAAGGGTCTGGGACAACTGCGTTTCACCCAAAATGCGTTGTACTTTGTATTCTGTACTCTGGCTTGGCCTTGGTTTGGCAGCCAGTCCAGAGAAGATTTCCCCCTACTCCCCTCCCTGGATGGAACCTCTTAAGCCGTGCACCGTTTTGGATGGTTTCCCTTACCGTCTATCATACGTGTCGTGGATGTGTGCCGTCCCTTCGCCAGAGCTTCGCATTTTGACACGCCCCCCCTTTCCCTCCCTTTTGGCACATCGTCCTCCCGTCTCTTTTGCCATCTCTTCAAGTTCCTCCGCCGCCAAACCCAGATGGATAAGCAGGTAGGGTGGTGATGGGAAACCCCCGGGTTGGTTTAGCAGGTTGATGCGTGATGCGATGCATGTCCCCCATCAGGAATCCCCAGGTTAGAAGCTTGTATTCTAAACATGCCCACCTGTCGCACGTTCAACCGGGCAACATGTACACGCGTATATACTGTTCTTCCGTCTGTTCTGTAGCCGATTCCACCGCCGCTTTGTGTCCATTGGTATACCAGGTACCCGGACGGCAGCTGCGCCAGCTCAGCAACCAGCAGAGCATGGCAATCAGCATCATCATGATCTTCCATTATCCATAAGCCGCCAGCACCGCCATTCAATCAGAGCCAAGAATAGGCGGGATCACCCTTGAGATTGCGACGACGTTGACGACGACAGCGACAGCCAGTCAGCCAGCCAGCAATGAAAACGGGGACCAGGACCAGGCTGGCGCGCTTGCCCTGTCTGTTTCCCCCCCGTCAGTGGTGGACAGGATTTACGATGCGCTCATCGGTTGTTAGCCCCGACGATTGTATTTGCCCTGCCTGTCGTTTCTGCTTAGTTCCGGCGACTGACGGGGCCGACAAGGGCCGACAGGGGCCCGGTCTCGAAGTGTGAGCAAGCATAAAAAATGTCAATGAGGCCAATTGTGTGCACTCAAGCAAGCAAGCTATACTTTGTCCTGTGCAGTAATAATGGGACACTCACGCCACAAACGAGCAATTAATACCAGAGTGCTAATTGTGGTGGACATCCCACACATCCACTCAAGTAAACACTAGCATAGCATCGCCGGGCCATCATCTTCGTCTCCGTCTCCTACCTGCACATTGCATTGTGTAGGTTCCGAGGCCAATGCACACTCTCCATAATACTCCATACTAAAAAACACCTAACACTCAAAGAGGTTTCCCGGCCCATCACAATCGAGAGGTGCCAATTCGTCCGACGCCGAGCGGGTGGGATTCGCCCTGCTGCACAAGCCAGGGTGGGGGGAGCAATTCAAGCCTGCATCACCGCCAAAACATGTCGTTTCCGCACCTGTGCAGGACAGGCTCCATTGCTTAGGCCCTTTTTTTTGGCTGCGAATAGTGGTGCATTGAGTCTGCATTTAATCTTGTCCCAGCGGGAAGCGGCTTTTTATCCAAAGATGCATGTATTGCGGTTTCTGCTTTCTGCCGGATTAAACAATGTAGGCTCCATTATCCAGTGGGCCGCTCCCAAGCGCCATCATACCATCAAATCGACGAAACAACCCAAGCCCATTTAGATTACATGGACAGACTGCGTACCATATAGAAGCACTTTTATCAGTTGTAGTAAGATAATCAATCCCGATGCGAAGCAATTACTTGCTAGTCATTTACTCATGAGTAGCTTTTTGCGCATGGGGCGTCATCAAGGAGGTCCCAGTTGGCATATCTTGTTACAACGTGCTCTCCCTCCTAGGTTACCTTAGGCCAAGATGTGTCTATATTGGTACCTACCTGTGTAGATCTTGCATTTCCCCCTTTCATTCTTTTTGGGGCCCTGTTGCTGTTGCTGCCAATGTTTTGCCAATGTAGCTACTCTAAACGGAAGATTGTGTTCGGTCGCTCTACCGAAGAATGAAATTCCCAATTGCCCTACGAGACGCCGTCGTTCTTGGCATTCGCGGTCTGAGGCTCGAAAGAGAATGAGAAGTGAGACACGGTGATGAAAACGGACACGGCATAATCCCTCGCTGTCCTACCTCCTCTAGAGCTCATCCCTCGCGCCTTTCGTCTCTGTTGGGTCGTCTTGGCAAAGACATAATGCTAATACCGTTTTATTAGCCGGGTGCAAGTTTTGCTTTCCAAAGGCCCTTTGCAAGGCACACTGCTCTCTCTCTGACTCTCTATCAGTTCATCCTGGATCTGAACCCTTGGATGTGTGAACCGCCACAGGCGCTCTGTGATCCAGCCCCAGTCAAAGTCAGCTGGGGGAGATCGAACTAGCACCGTTATAGGTACCTACCTCAGTCTAGCAGTCACCTGCTTGTGCACGCGACAGCTTTAACTGGAGGCTCAGCGGCCGTTTCCCTACAAGCCATTGATCCAAATTATGTATGTTACACCCACTGTGGCTCAGGGTTGAAATTAATTGCTATTCGATTCGCAGAGCCTGCTGTCACGGTGCCAAACCGGGCACGTGTTTGTTAACCTTATTCACAAGCTTTGAACACACAAAGTGCCTAATTTTGTAGTTCCCTTGCATCGCCCATTCCACACGCAAAACATGGCAGCACACCGTCCACCAACAATGTCCAGCAAACGACATCATGGCAGCACCTCAAACCGAGGCACGATCCTGGGGGTCAACCCTCCCTGCTCGACCTTGGACCACTTCAACATCCCACCACCACGAAAGTGACCGCACCCCAACCATCCATCCAACCCACCCACACCCAGCGTCAGAATTCGTGCCACAAGGACTTTACCCCACAGCTCAAGCCCCCTTCCCCGATGAAGGCGCTTGACGAGGCGCTTCGTCTGCTGCTATTCAATCCCAGACGAAGTGCTGAAATCCCTGGCTCATCGTCTTTCCGGCCCAGAGCCGCCCTAGGATTAGCCCCAGCCAAGCTCCACCAAGGGTCTTGTGGGCAAGGGGGAAACGGGGATGTAATTAAATATAGCTGCAGGGCATGCGAAAGGCCCTGCACGCCCGCAAGGTACGTTTATTCGTACATGCGAAGCTGCAGCACGATCGCTGTCATGCACGGCGACGGTGTTGCTATTGGTGTTGTTGCTGGTTACTGTCTTTGGATCCAGGACACCACAACACCATCGCTTCGTCACGTCGACCAACAGGGCAAGCCAACCCGACTGCAGAATCCCCCTCTGGTTGCTATGATGCGAGACTCCCATTATAGCATTATTGCATGCGGTTTCTTTGGAAAGTCTTCATGCACGCCAGCCTCTCCTCCTCTGACCTGCATCTTGCGCTATATGATTTTGAGCTTGTTACTTCTCCCACGCGCCATTCAGCAGTATTCGGACCACCCCTCTGCAGCCTTCACATCCATTGGAGCAGGTCGGCACTGTCGGCACGGGCTACGGATACAGCTTCCAACTTCAGGCCCAATTTATCCGCTCCACGCGCGCCCTCTGGCAGCCGCATGGTCGCGTGCTACACCGAGAAAAAATCTAGAATACTAGTTTGCCTTTTTGCGCAAAGCACTTTGGCGTATTCGGCACACAGAAATCGTCCGGTCTAGTTAAAAAGTGCTTTGTACAACGTGGAGTTGGTGTCGTGTCTAGCACGCACGTTTTGATGCCGACCATCCATCCCCCCCCCCCCCCCTTTTTTTCGTGGGCCGTTTGAACACACACCAAACCCCCACTCTCACTACGTCTTATCCATTCCTCATGCTTCAGCTTATTCAAGGGCCGCTGACGCTGGTGCCAAAAGAGGCCTGAGAACATTTGGCGGAATGCCTGCAACGAGATGTGCGTGGCTTCGGAAAAACGGCTCTAGATTTGACCATCTAGCCGTCTTTTCCGTGAACAAGATGGCAAACCCCTCTAGCTACCACATCCTAATCGTACCTCCACGGAGTCTGTCAAGTACACGATACCTTGTAGAGGCTGGCAAATAAGAGCGAAACCATTGACGGAAGCCAATAATTGAAGCTTCAGCCAGGCGATCCCGAGGCGCCTCTGCCCCTAGCTTCTTACATTTGTCGGCCCGTCGACGTGCTAGTTTTTTTCGTATTGTTTGCTTGACACGCTGCTCCCTACATTGTTTACTCGTGGCCACCTACCTGGACTGTAATTTTAAAGTCCTGCCCCATCAACTCAGCCTAACCCATCACGCCATCGTCAGATAACGAGCAGCTGAGCAGACAGAGTCATCATCGCCAGCAGGCTACCCGTTGAACTCGCCCGCCCCAGCCAGCCGGTAAAGGCTGCCACAGCAAGGGCATAGTCTCCAGTTCTGTGGGATGAATACATAGCCTATTACATATCAACGGTACGGCTGCGTGGCCACATGTCCGGGCTATGCAAAGGTGGCAGAACCTCGTGCAGGCTCCTTGTCGCCCGCTGGACGACTTCCAACATTGCTTGCACCAGGGAGCCTCCCTCAGACACGACGCAAGGTGGTATCAATGGCCTCGGTGCATCGCGTCCCCCAGTTTCTTTTTAGGATTTTAGAGTTGTTTGGATTAAGGCCAAAAGGTCTCAGACAGAGTCGCGCTCCAGGTCGCCTCATTTGCTTGACTAATTTTGTGTTTATGCAGTGCAGTCTTATCGCCCGTAGCCCCTCTATCTGGTGCCCAGGATGCACGAGTAATTATCCCGTTTCCTGTTTCAAAGGCAGTTAGATAAGAGTGTGAAGTGCTTTGTACAACGACAAAGTACTCCGGTCTTACTTGTCTAATAATCCTTATCTTGCGCACGTCATTGGCATCGCTAAGATGGTTCAGTGTCAACCTTTGCGTCCACGGAAGTGGCTTAAATTGCCCTTAGCTTCGTTTTTTTGCTTGCCACCAAGGAACCGGAAATGTCTTTGGGCCCGCCATGGCCATTAGACTGCGAGGCCAAATGACGATAAAGCGAAACTACGGCAACAAATAGAAATGACGAAAAAACTACCAGCAAAACTTGGATGACAGGACGGCACTGTGTTCAAGTGCTCCACACCGCCTGCAGTCCTTGCTGCGTACACAGTGCTTCAATAGACCACACTGTTAGGTCTTCGAGCGTGTGGCAGGTTTAGTCATCAAGCTGGCTCGATGGAACCATCCAGCTGAAGCCGAAGAATAACCAGGTTTCCGTACGTTACCAAAGCAGCTTAGGTAATTTTACTTGCTCTGACCACCCATAACGGTAAAGTCGACAAACATAGACGAGACAAAGGGGAGAAACCATGAGGGGGGTGTAGTCATAGACACTGCGCAAACGCCGATGCTCACGGGCTGCTCACATTTGGTAGCGTTTGAAACGGAGACCGGATCGAACCGCACCAGGGAGTTTCTGGTATTATCATTTTCCAGTGCTTGGATCAACTGACAGCTACTAGAAATACTCCGTTCTCAAACGCGTTGTACGTATTCAATCCCGTCCGCCCACCGGAGAAAGGTAGCAACGAGTGCTGACTAGTAGGTACGGTAGGTCGGTGCTTGCGGCAGTGTTCTCCAGCAGGGATGTTGCGGCCGATGCACCTGCATCACATTAGGCCCAGAATGGCTCAGGATCGCCTCCCGTGTCTCGATGCTTAACCAAATTAACCTTACATCGCACCAATGTCACTTACGAATCCCAGACACCCAAGATGCTGAGCAAACTCGAGGCGCCTGCCCCCCGACCATTCCGGGGAGAGGGAATCGCCAAGCAATCAGGGATTGATTGCGCCACGCCGGCTGTTGGGATCTGGAATCTGAGTGCTGCTGTGATTGCTAAACTGATGAACCTGTCGTGCCCTAACTTGGCATCAGGCAACGAAATGCCCAGCTCAGCGACCGCTTGCTTGGCAGTTCGCCCAGAAACGCCACAGGCACGTTTGTTGGACAGGGGAAATATGATGAGGAACGTAATAATACCCCTTGATCTGCGCTCGTGGCCGCAATGTTTGAACGAGCATTCGTCACGGCAGTGAGGCGACACGTACCGGTATCACTGACTGGGTTTCAATGCTGCAGGGGAGTGGGAGGCGATCCTGGAATGCTGTGTCGTGCAAAAATAGCAACACAGCAACTGGGAACAGGGACACAGCATCCAGCGATCAATGTGCTGGCTGGCTTCGTTTCGGCCTCAGTTGGTAGTAACCACGCACTGACTAACCACTGGGCAATCGTTATTACCTGTGGAATTTTTGCTCACCATTGCCAAGCAAGGACAACTTCCCTGCCGGCTTACTTTGGTCTTGGCATTTTTCGTTTGCCTAATTTCGATCCCGTCTCCAGCGTATCCAACCTAAATCGGGGACAGCTTGTGCGAATTGGGACGGGACACTCAGTCATGACTTGACATGGCGAGATACGGTTACGGTCGACTAGAGCTTGACCCTAAGTTTAATGGGGATCACATCACTATCTGCCGGGGAATCTAGTGCCCGGCACTTTATTTACTGGGTCTTGGCAAGACAGGTCGGTTACGCAAGCTTCTTTCGACCACAAAGACTGTAGGACACCACACAGGTCTATTCACTCCAAGGGGGAAAGGGGGGCCCCGGCTGTCACTCACCCTGAAGTTCTTGTCAGAAGTGGGAGGGAGAAACAGAGCGCTACGGTGGTGCTGCTCACCAGCGATCCGGCATTCGCAAGTCCCGGTGGAACGCAAACTGGTGTTGTAATGCAATGCCAAGATGCCCAGACCTGCCGGACGAACATCGCCGCCTCCTGATTCGCTCTTGGCTAGACTCTGGCATCTTACAAAAGACATCCACCAGCCCGCTCATTAGAAGCGATCACCCCCAAAAGCCGCGTCCTAGATGCAGCAAACATTCCGCAGCCAGAGACAGCTCATCGTTCATGACGACAACGGCGATGATGGGGAGAAGAAAAAAAAGGAATGACTGCATTTCAATTTCCCAAACGAGAGTTGTCAAACGTGACCTTTAGACACGGCCATTCCGACGTGCTTATCTGATCGTCATATGTATGACAAGACCAGTATGCTACCCTCGACGCCGCCAGCAACGTTGGCACGTCCTTTCGAGCGAGTCGGCTGCGTTCTATTTTAGCCCTATACGTCTTGATGATGTTCGATAGCAAGGAAGGATGGTGGTATGTGTATGTGTGTCGATTCATACATCGAGTCCGTCCGCTGCTTTGCTACAACCTTCTCCCACCGTCTCCAATCAATTGAGGGCTTGCTACGCACATGTACTGCCGCACTAGTCGCTGCGATGGAGTGAGCAAGACACGATGCTACCATACGGGCAGCCATGGGATGTCTACACCTACACAAGGAGACTTTCCCGGCCTATTCATGCTAGCTCAAGCCGAATAGGGCCTTAGACTCGGACAATGACAGCGGAGACGTCCCGCCCCGTGATTTCCCTCCTAGGAGCAGTTGATTCAAACATGGCCTGACAATGCCACCTTTCGTTTTGCACACCTTCAGCTAGGGTTGGGCTCGATATCCGTTTCGATCTAGGATGGAGAGCATCATACCACAATCGTCCAACGACAGATGGAATTGGGCACACGATCATTCTTGGTGCGGAGTAGCGCAAATATCTCAACTTCACAGCGGGAGCCGATGCGACCCTACCGAACAAGAAGAGATGCCCATATGTTAACATTCCGTGCTACCACTCTGCCCTTGGTTGGTTGGCTGATGGTGCCACAGAGTTGTGGCCCTCGTGTGCGACACATGCTACTCTTTTGGGGTTGGGGAGTGTATCACACCTTGACATCAAGCTTATTTTTAAGGTATAGGCAGCGGCCGCGGAGAATTGCATCAAAATTGGTTCAGCAAGCAGATCAGTAGTTTCCCGACATGCGTGACGTGATGCTTGCTTGTGCGTGCATCAGCACTATGTACAGTGTGGCCAGTATATGGCACGCTTCTAAGTGCATGTCTCTGATGTTAGGTATGTAAGCAAGAAGTCATCTAGGGGTTTCCCTGGCCGGTAGCCATGTTCACGGCCATTGGGTTTTACGAGAGCTTTTGCATGGCATGCTGTATGTGCATACATATACAGTGCTTTGTCAAGCCCGATCCTACCTCCCGTGCCAGCATCGACGTACACGGGCGGCGTCGGTGTTTACAGTACAAATAAGCATGAAGTATTGTAAGCCGCGTGCGTACTTAGGCTCGCTCAGGTAATGTGTGAACTTCTAGAACGCCAGAAATTAGGGAAAGACACGGGCTGGTGGTGGGGTTCTTCCGAGCGAGCACAGGAACAGGAAGCCGTACAAAGAGAATGGCATTGCTGGCTGCTTAATCAGATGCCTGATTGCGTGGTAAACTCCGTGTTCTGTAGGACTCTGGGCGCTGGAACGTGCGTTGCCGGCCGCCCGCAGAAGCCGCTCTGGCCCGATGGAATCTTGTGTGTCCTTGGATGGATGAAGTTGTTTCTTGGCTGGCGGGTGGGAGCTTCTAGATGATTGATTAGGCATGTAGCCCACTGCACCACCATGATGACCAAAGTTGGTAATACATAGGGGTGCTGCTGCTGATGATGATGGTGGCGATGGAGGCGGGACATGGGTACTAAACCTCGAATCGTGGATACTAGATAAATGCCAAACTAACTTGATAGGTTTACACACATACAGAGGGAACATGGGATATTCTGCCAAGCTTGGGCTTCATCACCGGGGGTCAAGTCTTGGTGTATCCACTAGAATAAGGTACCGGGCTGGATGGATGAGCTGTCATCGTGGCCCCAGAGGTGCAGCCGACATACATGAAAAATGCTACTGCTTTATACGATACCAAAGTAACCATATCCTTCCATCTTGCCCAACCCTCAGAAGTTCCCCCGCAATAGGGGGGGAGCATTGGCGCGATGGCACGATGCGCCCACGGGGACGGCGATGGATGATGGGCATGCTTACCTTAAAAAGAAACATAGGTACATAGGGGTTGCTTTGCAAGGGATAGGGTTGCAGCACCAAAACATAGGTTATGTACAATGTAGTTTATAAACGAAGCAGCGGTATTGGCTCGAAATGTCGTTGCCTGGAAAGGATGGTGAGGGATGCCACTGTAAATGTGAAAATAGAACGCTTGGTTCGGTCTCTAGGCGTGAGTTTAGTGAGTGTTGCACGTGTTGCGCGTGCCCATGATCTAAATTGCTCACTTATTTGCGAGTAATGGGGATTCTCTGAAGCATTCATCGGGTTTTTTTTTTCTTTCTAACTTCTACATGCGATTGTCTTTCTCCTTTTTGTGACATTTTTAAATCGAGAATTTTAGACAATTTGTATGCGACTTTACATGATGGCTCATAAAACCTTTTAGGATTGCTGAGTGTCCATCACCTCCGCATTCGGATATCGCAGATGGCCTACCCGGAATCGATCAACCCATGATGGGGCGATGGACGATCTTGCTCCAATTTCCAGTACAATGTCAGCCGGCGTACTCCGTAAATGATGCCAGTCAATAAAAAGTCGATTATTGTGAGCTACAAGAGTCATGAAGAAGAAGAAGAAGAAGATAAAGGACTATCAATAACATAGCCTTGCTTTGCCTAAGACGTCTATCCTACTAACTATTTGAATGATTTTGATGGATGCCACTACGGACGACACAGCGGCTAAAACACGCCAAACATGTCATCCAACACACACACACACACACACACACACACTCCCCTGTGTCACGCTAGACATCCTTCGGTGACGTTTGAGTGCATTACTTGGTTGGGAGTGATTCGTGCGTATTCGTGTAGATGAGTTTTGTGTGTGTGCTTTGCATATTTGTAGCCTTGCAACCCCGGATTTTTCAGAGGAGGATCAGCAATACTTGTGATATGTTGGCCGTGACGTTTCCACGGGCATGGACTTTACCACCAATGATGAAGAGACGCCGCCGATCTTACATGCATCGTATCTAACCTAGCTATCTCTAGATTATACTCATCTCATCTGCATCCGCGTATTGTAACAACGCATGCCTACATCTACGATTATACACCCTAGCACCAGTTTCTTTAGAATTAGCACCTGCGATGAGTACAGTAGGTAGGTGGGTAGGATCTAAGCAACTCTTTGTACCAAAAAACATCACCTTTCGGCCCTGCTTTACAATGGGGGTGGGGGAGTGTGTTTCTATGCTCTCCTTCTAGGTCTCGTATGTATGTAATAACGCTTTGTATTGGTTCGACGTAGTTTTTTATTTATTTATTTTATTTCACAAAGGCTTAGGGCGGGCATGACAAGTGGCCAGGTGAGTGACTGATCACCATCACATTTGGACTAGACAGAAATCGGGCTTTTTCAATGGAACATGGCCCGTGATGCCGAGCAGGCTCACGGTCGTCCTTGTGTGTGTGTTTTGACAAAATAGAAACGTAACATGCGCCCGGTTGTGGGGGGAAAGAAGGCGAATGTTTCCTCTTCTTTTTTTTGGTTGTTCCGAGACGATGCTACAAGCCATTCATGGAGGGTGAAGGCAAAGGAGGTCAGTGTGAAGCTGTGATGACTTTTGTCGAATCTGAGTTTTCTGCAATTTGTGATATGTGCAGCTGCTACATGTTCCAATACATCTGCGATGACAGAGGAGATTCGCGGATTTACAAGTTTCCTTAATAATTATGAAACATTCAACGTCATGGGCGTAAGTGAGCTGCGTTGAATACTCAGTCTATAGCGTGGATTCCCATGGCCACATTCTCACCATCTCGCTATCTCGCCACCCAACATGCACACAGCACTGTCACCACCATGTAAAAGCGGGATAATTTACCCCAGACTTTCGTGTACTACTGCCGACTTTCTGAATCCATATATTAATTATCCCATCAATGATCCCGATCTTGCTGCGGGGAATCAGCCAGCCCTTGCGCGCTATGGCCCCTCGCCCCTCTAGATTTCCCCAGATATTGGCCCTAAAGAAAAACCTGTTGTTGGGTCTCTGCCTCTGTTTATCACATTAATTACTTGACCTCCCCTCCCGTTCCGTGGATACCCGAATAGAAAAAAAGGGAAATCCGAGAGGGCGCGCGCGCTTGTTCAGATTCGGGGAACAGTCGGAGTTTTTTCTTCATTTTTCATTGAGAACGGGGTAGACATTCCCGCGATTTTGTCTCAGATCCTGTGCCGTCTGCGCTGTTGTAGCACCTCCGCGGGATGATGATTTGATAAACAGTTGGTGTCTTGCTTGTCATGAAAAACGCAGTGTGGATTAGTGAGCACGACCGGGTTTGCAGAGTGTTTCTGTCCTTTGCTGTTTCTTTAAGAAATACAGCATAAACATGTTCATCTGGTAGCAAAATAGGTGTCTCTCATCTCGGACTTGACCGTCAACCAGGTTTATTAGGCAGTTGTCGTTGTAATCGGATTTTGTGGTGGGATAACCAACATGTGGCCAGGCATTGCAGCCGAGGTATTGCAAGTTACTAGGCCTAGATGAGCAGCATAATTCATGCTTGAGAATGGGACTGTTTGTCCATGGAAACGTGAAAGCTTTGTCTCTTCATAAGTATCAATTACAGAGTTCAAGGACGCGGCTGTTGAACACGTTGACGAAACGTGACCTACTGGGAATGCGAGGAACAGGCATTTCGAGATTGACCCTCGTTTAGACAGGCAACAGAGCCAGGCTGGTGGCGTTTTTCTGAGAATCTTGAAAATGCGAGTGCATTATCGAGCCAGCCTTCATCGTGGCTTGCATGGCTGAGTTTTTGCCAAGCCCATGGTGTGCATGTTCTTTCACCACTCAACTTGGGTGGGCGTCTTTGTAGTATCTTCATTTGGTAATGGAGTATATGTTATATCTTCGGTGAATTTTGAGTTGCAAAGTTAAGAGTGTTGGCGAATGCCAAGAAGCCATATAAGGTGAGTGATGGGACTGTAACAAAAGCTGTGTGTTCTTTTTGCTCTATATTTTTATTATATTAGATGTTCAGACTGTGGTGATGCTGGATGACAAAATGTCTCTGAATGCAAAGTAAATCTGGATAATTATATGGCAGATTTATAACTCATTCAAAGTAAGACTTCTTGACGGAGCATGTCATAACTCGATTGCCAGCGGGTGAAAAGCGTTCCCATATATCACACCGAGTTGTCCCTCGATATGTGTTGTTATGAACCATTCAATTCGTACTTTGGCATGCCTCTAGTTTTGGTGAGATTCTGCGTAACTGAACCATTATGAGCATTAAAAGCGCAAGTAAACATACTGCTGTATGCACGTTTCTGTTACTCCATCAAAGACATGCATCATTGTTCAAAATACAGTGTTTACTTACACATACTCACACTCATCCTTTTTTTCGTAGCAACAGCAAATCACACGCTGGAACCACACCATCCCAGCCCATCAAAACACCCCTTGTCAAATCGCCAAAAAGGATTACTAGTCCCTTTTCAATGCAGGCAGATCCAAAGAAGAAAAAGTACGGGGAACCAGCGGACAGGCGATTATTTTACGGGGTCAGTCCCAGCCAGCCTTTTTCACGCTGTCTGCCAAGAATGGCACAGTAGGTAGGTAGTGGGAAAAAATCCGTCAGAAGCCAAGCCTGCGCCCGATTCGGGGCTCTTTTGTTGCTTGGCGTGCCACCAGCGAAACGGGCCATTAATTATGCTTACTTCTGTGTGTGTGTGTGTGTGTGTGTGTGTGTGTGATTGATTGGTGATTTGACACAGTTCACGGGGGAAGCTTGTGCGAATCTGGCAGTTTGTTGTGCTTGTGCTGCTGGGCTCACGGTTGGCACCAGAGGGGAGAACGAGAGAGAAACACACGAGACCAGCTACTTCTTAGGGGGGGTGGTCGCCTCCGTCAGCAGAAAGAGAAGAAGAAGCAGAAGAAGCTTGTAATTAAGACTGTTTTTTAGTGGTTAATCAGTGTTACTCCGAATGCAACGTCCGACACTGTTGAAGGTTTGGGTGCGACCAACGGGCAGAGTTGTATCGTGGAGGAGGACTGGAGGTGACGAAGGAAGCATATGCTGCTTTGCTGTTTGTTGTTGGCAATCCGGGGCCGTTGTGACCTGCATCCGGCCATATGTACGCAGACACACGCTGTCATTACCCCGTCGTGCGAATGAATGAATCCCCATTGAGGTCTGTTGATGCAGGAAAATGCCTCACCTTTTCTGCGCCTACGTCTGGCTGGCTGTCTTTGGGGCAGACAGGCAGGCAGGCACAGATGGTCTTCGCACGGTGATGAGAAGTATCTTTTTTTTTTGGATCAAGATCGTAGCTCAGACCTGCAAACCGCTAGTTGCATTTCATGGTCGCGCTTTGTGTGGATGTGGATGGGATCAGACGTGAGTCCGCCTATTTGCCAGCCGGGAGTTGTCAAGAATATAAACATTAACACCTACATTAACATAAACATAAGCTAATCAATCATCATTAACAACATCTCAAGTTCAAGCACGATTGGCCATACTGATGCATCATACAGTCCAGCTCACTACTCCCGTTGTACCTCAACTCACAACTCAACTGTACAGCAAAGCCGGTTCTCGCACAAACCTAATGTCAACTAAGCATCCAACCCAACACGAATGCAGAGAGGCTGCATGCAGTCCATTGGTGAATCAAGAGGCTTGCTTGCTTGCCTGCCTTTTCCCCGCATCTCCGGAAAATCTCTGTGTCACCTTGTGATTGTCAACCCTCTTTTCCGGGGGGGGGCTGCATGCTGCACTCCGCTTACTCGTAACAAAGACTTTACCCTGCCGGACGGGGGGGAGAGAAGGCAGACCGGGCTGACAGACAGACTGACAGACCGACAGACAGAAGACAGTTGCTGTTACTAATTAGATGAGGGCAAATAGATGCTGGTTGTCCATGGAAAACATCAGAGACAGCCTTGTGCGTCCATCTGGGCCTGCCATTCGCTGGCTGCGCATTCCCACACCAAGTATCGGAATGACGACAGAGGCAGCATCTTGGGTGGTTGCCACCCCCTGCCTGGGGAGGCTTTCCTGTCAATAGACGAGGAGACGGCGGCGCTTGGCAAAAGGCATTCGAACGCAGTGTTCCGTTTGGCCGTGATTTTGGTGCGAGCACCTTGTTCGCTTCCCTTGCAAGTCACAGAGCACAATCTAGTCTAAACACTGACACGTTATTTTCTTGGTGTTCAACTTGCTTTTGTTACAGTGTGCTTCTCGTGGTATAATCGATCTATAAACGTGCAATTACGACTTGTAATGTGTTGAGAAGCCAAGCCTGGCTCCCCGGTTTGGATTCGTGTGTTATTACCACAGGGCAGGTTCAATTATTTTAGACTTCTTCCATGCAGCCAACCCCCAAAAAAATAGACGCACAAATGAATGGATTGCATCATTTTAATTTCTTGGCTTTGGAAGGATGGAAGACGCTTGGCTGGTCGCTCGCTGTGTGTGTGTGTGGGCGTGGACGTTTCCATGTCTGGACGAAAGACTTGGCATTTATCATCCGTCGCCTGTGGGATCTATTTCTAGCAACAAGGCTGATTGACCGTGTTGGAAGCGAACAAATGCTAATACATTGCTTGTTAAAAGCTTTGTGGGTTTGAACGACGGTAAGTGAAGGCATTTACACATCATGTGGTCGTCGTACGTCTGTTTGTGGACGAATCATTTTAATGAGACTTTTGATCTGTATTCATACTGTAGCAAGCTGTCAGAAGCATCACGAAAAGGAAATAAAGGCAAAAAAAAAAAAAAAAAAAGTTCCGGGTACAAACTCCGACTGCGTAAAAAGGCAATCCGGCAACGTTGCTCTCCGTCCTGTATGTCTTTTCTATATGAGACATCTACAAGTGCCGAAGACCTTTTTATCTACCTAGTGCCTAGTAGTAATAAACAAAAAAAAAAGACAAACGCCAACCGGAACCTTCTACCTATTTATCTACACTCCCTGCATTAACGACATACAATATATATTGGCTTTTCCTTTGGCGGCGCCTGCACAGACGCGCACGCGACACTAGATTGCTGCAGCCACGAGCGCCGCCGGACATGGAGATGGGATCAGCTGCTTTGCTATTGTGCCCGCTCTGTTTCAGGGCTTTTCTTTTGGTTAAATTCTGACAAGCGTGTTTGTAGCTGTAGCTGAAAAGAAAGCCGATGGGCTGGGTGCGGACATGCCCAATTTGTCCCATGTGGGCGTGTTCTGGAACCGGTCCATCCCATAACAAGTCCATTGGGCAATTGGGCAGCGCTTTATTCCTTCTTTTTTTTGTCTTTGTTTACATTCGGGGTGTAACTTCTCATAGGATGTATTCACATCATCGTTGCCTAAAGCTAAAGAGTTAGAGGCATGTATGGTGGAGCCTCGTGAGCATATTAGAAGGCTGTGATATTGGTCTCCATGTGGCTTGCTTGCACTGCTGTCGCTGGCCTATCGGGTGTCGCGGGTCTCTTAAGAAGGCATGAGAATAGAAGACAGGGTATGTAATAAGTGTCAATGATGCATATACAGATATTGGCGTCTCGTGAACGCAGGGAGTGTTTAGCAGGTGATGTTCGTGCAGGAATATTGATGAAGTGTCAGGTCAGGGTTATAATACATCTCGATATAATTCAAAAATAGAAATAACAATTAATGTTTTCTTTCCGGAATCCTTCAGGTAGAATGCATGCTCTATCGACTGAATTCATTTTTATAACGTAAAATGCGTAGACATCACTAGTGATTGGACATGTTTTGAAACACATTTAATCCTGTATTTGCTTGTTAGATGTCCATAAGGTTGTAGTGTATGATGAGCTGTAAGGAATCACTTCACTTATACGTAGATAGGTTGTCAACGTCAGGTTCTGAAAGGCGCATATCTTCTTGACGTTCCTGAAGTACGATATTGAGTGACTTATTGGGTGATGAAAAATTCGCTGAAATAGGATTCCTCTGAAGAATGATAATATTTACCAATATACCATTGCCAGTACAAATCTATCCGTCAATTAGATTTTTCCAATATTAAAGGTCCTAATCGAGAGAATATAAAGATATAATTTAGCACATTTCAGAGGGTCCTTGAAACAAAAATGTTGTCGCATCATGCTGATATTATAGAGAAAAGGAGATTCACCGTGATCCAAACATCAAGCTTTAATAAGCTCTGTAATTGAGGCTGTCTGAATTAGCTTTATCATGAATTTAACCGGCGGATCTTGATGCTCAATGCTAAACGGAATAGTAATGATAAATCAACTAGAGGATGGACTGTTCCAACAGACAATTACGATCAGGGGATGAACATTTGTATCTTTACCACTTGGCTCTCACTAGACTTTTCTGCGGAAAGATACCTGATCAACATATAGCGTCTGATGACGAAACCTTTTTCTCTCTAGTATTTGATATTTACACGTCGACAACTGAGGTTCTGTGAGAACACCTCTGCGGCAACAGCTTCACTCTTGGCTAGTGGGTTGGCAAGAACGATACATTTTTGGATGAGAAAGTATGTGATGTCTATTACAAAGACCTGTTGAATACTATCTCCTGAAGCTAGGTTTTGTTACGGGGTTTATGCACATTCTTGATCCGTATTGTATTCGTCTAGGACTCGGCGATGCAGTCGAAAATGAGTATACTAGCCAGCAAATCAGACGCCACACCCTCAGGTGACGAGGGCAATGCCTGAAAACCACAATGATGGGAAACGAAACATGACACTGGCTTCGAATGGTTGCTCCTTAACATACGCCCAAAGTATATACGGAGTGCTATAATCATCATAACAGAAGTAGGTACAATGAAATGTTCTTGCTGAGCAGGTCAGTAGCTGGATCTATAACATTTGCATGATGCTTGTGAGAGACGTTATTCCCCTATACATGAAGCAGAGGTATGGGGTGAGACTGTCTCCAGCCTTTACAACTAGAAATATGACCAGGCTAAGAGCTGGAATGAAAGCGTATTAATCTAAAGTGTAGTTTTACCAATGATTGCATTGTACAAGGTTGAGACTTGTGATTGCCTAGTTTCGGGCAGAAGAGCTGTCTGCTCGTTATCAGGCTCGTTACTCGGTTTGAGCACGGTGAAGTCGGTTCTTGGCTGACAATGAGAGGGCGGCAGCTACAAAAGAAAAAGAGAACAGTTATCACAGCATGATTGAGATTTTAAAAGCAAAATACAACAAGAGAAGAGATAATTTGCCTTTATATCTCTAGTATCATAAAATACCTACAGCTCTGGACAGAAAGTCGCATCTCCCAGGCGCCTGGAGGTCAAGAAGAGCATCTGCATTATGGGCTTTCAACAGTGATCGCAATCCTTTGGCTGTCCATACTTGCTGATGCGTTCGCTGAATTGGTTTACAGAACACGGCAAGCGTTGCACTGTTCATTGGTGGACTTTTACCCTGCACTATTTTGAATGTTATTCATGGACTATCTACTCTAAATGTGAGGCAAAATGTGAGAGCACGATCAAGCATGATCTCCGTGGTCCACGTTCAAGGTGTTAGGTGTCGCAGGGGCCGGCGATAGGGGCAGTTACAGTGGTATATGCGGCGAACGAGCGCTAACTCACCCGCTATGGCATCCTCAGACGGCCATGCCGAGTGCTGTGACCCCCCTAAGAATCCTGAATTGCGGGGAAATCAGCAGATCTCCTGCAGTCAGATCTTACACAACGAGCCAAAGTCAGCAACCTGCCCGATTGGGCAATTATACAATCCAAAGTAAGGACATCATATACATGTAAGTAAGCTGATATGTATGGTATGGTATGTACAAGGAAGAGTAACATAAAAAAATACAATGGAAAACATCAAAGCTCATCTCATTCCTCTGGTGTCGTCACAGGAAGATGTCGTTTTGCGCTCCGGCAGCCCATCCCATGCCTTCGTTGTATCCCGGAGACACATTGTCTGGCATCACGACATTATTGCCTTCTTGCTCTGTAATGAAGCCAGTCAGCAAATTAAGAAGATTAAAAGGGTAATTAAAGAATCCATGACTTACGATTCCAAACAATCATTTGCTTTGCCCCAGGAACGCACTTGGACTTGTCCTTCCGACAGTATACCGGAGCCTTGGCTTTGGCAAGCTTCCTGGTTGATGTGCTTCCGGTAACGTGGCACTTGAAGTTTGACATGTACCTAGAGTATCAAACAAGAAATAATTATCAGAATTTAAGATGCCGAGTAAGCACAGGGTATGAGGGGGTCTGTCATCACTAACATGTTGGGCTGGCCGCATCCCGCCGGGACCCAAAGCCACGCACAGTAACACCCACCTGACGGGCATTCCGGGAGGTCCTTGGGAACGTCGTATTTGGCAATTCTTTTCCAGGGTGTTCTAAAATGGAAACTAGTTAGCTATGTGATTTGATAATGGAGTGGCTGTAAAGGGAGCACCTACTTCTCCAGCACAGAAAACACGACCAGGTTCTCCATGTTGACCTTGCTCGGGTCTGACTCGTAAGAAATCGCCCAAGCTGTCCCCGCCGCTGTCGATTGATTGTGAGCATGCATCGCCCCATCATCTTCAATGCACTCCGGCGGGTTGCCAGGACCAGACCAGTTCTCAGGATGACTCTTGCCATCGGGCCAGTCACTCGCAAATCTGCCCTCAAAGGACAGCGAAGTCTGGGCCTGGTTGTGCGCGAGCTCGACGGTGAACTGGCCTCCTGCCGGTAGAGCGAGAGAGTCATTACCGCTGGGAGGGTTCTTGTCACATCTGTTGGCAGCTTGCATCCACCACTTGTTCTTGGGCAGCATGTAGAGGGGGAGGACGGGATCGTTGGCGTTGGGGTTGTAGTTTGAGGGGTTTGAACCGCCCTGTTATGTGGCATAACTGTAAGCTTTGGCAAACGAAGGAGAGAAGTGCTTTTGTCTTTTGGTAATACGGGCGTGAGAAGTGAACTGACCTTGCAATACATGCCATTTGCAAAGGCCGATATATGGGCGGTGGCGCCGGTGGCGAGAGCCAAGGAGAGTGGAATGGACCAGAGCATGCTCAGAAAGATCGAAATGAGGAGTTATGGTATGCTATTTTGGTTGCACACACAGAGAAGAAGCTGGATTGTTCAGTATATTGAAACCAAATCAATAGATGCTCGTCTGTCGTATCTATATGCCATCTGCTCGAGTCTCATCTTCTCCCCTCATGACATCAAAGCAACCCCCCACGACTCAATCATCAGTGTTAGAGAAGTTCGTATTCACCCCATCATCTGCTTCGAAACGGTATCACCTTCTTTACTGAGGTTTACATCACACGCTTCTTCCCCAACATTTGTTTCCAAACGAGGAAGGACTTTGCACAAAGCCATCAGCGCCACCAGATCTGATGACGATGGGGGTGGTCCGGGTAACGCTTTGACCAACAATGGGTTTGGAAATCCCATGTTTTTGGCCGTCAGCAAACTCGTCAATCTGCGGCTTAAAGAGAGAGTGAGACATGTAATCTGGTGTGCTGTGGTTGGCCAGGACAACACCGATGGATAGCCTTCTGACTCGTTGTGTGGAGGTTGGAGCGTGGCCCCGCGAACTGATGGGGATGAGGAAGCATTGACCAAGAATGTGACGTGTATAGTTGGTGGAGTTCTTTTGGGACAGGTATCTATTATATGTGTTCACGCTTTGTGAGTGTGATTGTTAGAAGTGAAACCGTTTTAATCATGGTGCTAAATAGAAACTAATACAGTTCAATTGTCTATAATGGCAATGAATGGACACATCTAACCCACGAGCAAATAAAGTCAATCCAAGGGAATACTGTTGTCATCTTTTAGGCGAGGATGCACAAGGCGCTAATCGCGTCAGCATGGACTTCGGACACGGAAGCTTATTCGTGGTTCTTGGTGTCCCTCATTTATCCATACGGAGCCCTTTGTAATCGATGAGACCCTGACCACTTGCACTGCCTTGCATAGCCTCTTTAAAAAAAATCCAATTTAACAATCTGCTCCTTGCTTATTCACCTGCGTCTAATACCTTTGTTATACCATCTCGTCCAATTCTAGATTCTTCCGGCACATGTAGAGTTTAATTGCCGATGCGTAGAAAAGGATTGACCTGCTGAACAGCTTCTCCACTGCTGCTACGAGGTAATACAATGCGCAGTTACTCTATAGTGTAAGGGCAGCGGGATACAATTGATTGCCGGTGGAGAATGGCAATTGAGCGGATACCCGATCGGTTTCCCTCGCCCCGTGTTGAAGTTGGTGTTGCTGAGGAATGCAGCGGTCGTGAAGAAGGCTGGATGGGGGCATGTGATGAGGATTGGAGGTGAGCTAATAGGAATATCCATCGATGCGCAATTGAGCGGTTGGTATAGATGTGCTAGCAAATGGAAGTGGCTTCCAAGCTAATGTCACTGAGAGATCCTCATGCTCTTACATCGTCGCTCACAAGTGGCCGTCATTGAACTGTCCTACTGTTAAATTGATTGCAAAGAGAAGTCTATTCGAGAGTTACTTGCACGGTTTCTCGTAATCCTATACTTACAAAATCTCATCATCCAATGTTTGGCTTCCAAATCACAGAGTCCTCCATTCATCCTGGCCAGAATCTCCCTCCGGGTTTCCCAAGGCCATTCGGGCCGGCCGTCCGGAACCGTTCGGAGCTCCCCCACTCGGCAACCAGCCAGCCACCCGGTCCCTACAAGACAATAAGATGCATCATTTTTATTCCGTCACCATCATACCAGCGTGAGGAGAAGAAAAAGGTAAAAGCCATGCTCGTGATCAACAATGACAGCACAGTGGATTAATTCTTTCGGGGGCGGCCTTTCCATTTATTCTACAACATTTCATTACCTAGCAACCCCCCAGCCACCGTCATGTCAATCTGTCACCACCACGCTAAAAACCCTCCGAGACGGTGTTCGTTCGCCTCACTTATCCCATCATTTGACATTGCACTGAGACATCAATCGCGAACCTTGATCCTCCCTTTTTATACTACTCGAACCAGCGGGTCCCCCTCTCTCTTTCTGTACATCAAATGTCCCACACCGTCCTCTCCTTTACCGCCCTTGACACAATGCAAAGGAGAACATTGCCCTTGTGAGATGCATGATGCTCTCGGGTGGCCTAGATGCAGGCCATTGTCCCAGCCTTTGCTGTCTGATTTGCCAAGCATCTTAAACAGATTTCATTCCCCCCCGCTTGATGCATGATAGATTGTCTCGCTATGGAGGAAAGCAGCTTTTTTTTTTTCCTTTTCGTGCGTTCGTCGCGTGAAGTGGCTGAGATGTGTTCGCAGGGTGGCCGGACGACCGTATGTCTTGTTGGGAGAGCATATGGAAGATATAAACACGCGACGTGTCTGCGAAAAAAACAAAAACACTTCTTTCCCGGTGTTCCCCTCTGACAATTGCATCTCTCATTTACTGAATACCATCAGATCGTCTTGCTACTTGCCAAATCGGGCAAGTCATTACACCTCCCACCTCCTAATATCAGATATCAGCTTCATCACGAAATACAAGCTACTTTGCAATGGTCGTTCTTACCAGGCTACTGACTGCTCTGGTGCTATCAACCGCTGCTTGGGCTGCGCCGAAACACTACCCTCGCGATGTACAGAATCGAACGACATTGGTGCCTCCCAGCAAAGATGGGTTCTACAGCGTTCCTCACGACTTTCTCGACAAGGCTCCGCCAGGCACCATCTTGAGTCATCGAAAAGTACCCGCGCCGTTTGGAGCTTTCAAGGGTTTCCCCATCAAGATTCATTACAGCCACCAGATCTTGTACCGAACCACCGACAGTCTGGGCAACGCCACCGCCACGGTCATGACCGTTCTCATCCCGTTTGATGCCGACTTCACCAAACTCCTGTCCTTTCAGGTCGGCCAGGATTCCCCGTCTATCGATTGCGCACCGTCCTATACGTTCCAGCTCGAGTCTAAATCGCCATCTCTTGCCACGCAGACCCAAGTCCTATCCATCCAAGCTGCCCTAGAGAGGAGTTGGGTAGTCATCATCCCTGATTTCGGTGGTCCTCATGCTGCTTTCTCTGCTACCAGACTTGCCGGTCAGGCCACGCTTGATGGAATCCGGGCCGCGATCAAGTCAGGTGAATTCACTGGCATTGAGCCCAACCCTACCATCACCATGTGGGGGTACTCTGGTGGTGCCCTCGCATCTGCCTGGGCGGCAGAACTTCAACACACGTACGCGCCAGAGCTGAAGATTAACGGCGCGGCGCTGGGAGGCATTATTCCTAATCTCGTCGGATCTGTCAATAAGACCAATGGACGGTCGATGAGCGGTCTCATCCCAGCGGCTCTGGTTGGCTTGTCTCGCCAATACCCCTACGTCGCTGAGATGCTAGAAAAGCAGGTCCGGCCTGAGCACAAGTCTGCCTTTGAAAAGGTTTCCCAGCAGTGCTCCTCAGAAACGATAGAAGACTTTAGGCAAAAGGATGTCCTCAAGATGTTTGATGATCCCAATGTCCTCTTCTCAGACCCGGAAATGGTCAAAATCTTTGAACAAAACAACCTCGGACATGGGACGCCCAAGGTCCCTCTCTACGTGTACAAGTCCATCGGTGATGAGATCAGTCCAGTAGCCGAATCTGATGCCCTCGTTTACCATTATTGCAACGGAGGCTCCCTAGTCCAGTATCAGCGAGACATGGTATCGGACCATGCCACACTTGCTGTCCTCGGATTACCGAAAGCTCTCTCGTGGCTCAGCGACATCACCGCCGCCGAGGGGCCAGTCGCTGGCTGTCTTGCTGAAACTGTCTCGTCCTCCATCCTCGATACCAAGGCTACCAAGTCTCTGCCAAAGTTTATCCTCGACGCCGTATTTGACCTGGTCGGAACGCCAATCGGGCCTCCTCCTCCTTGATAGTTCGGGGGCATTGACCATTTCCCTGGACTAGATGGACTGATGCTTTTTAACGATGCTACGGTGGATATTTTGTGTGTTTATGGTAGGTATATTGTTTTTGCCTTGGGGGTTGTATTGTGTATTTCGGAGCGGAGGGCGGGCCGGGACCGGAACTGGGGACTGGGGAGACTGGGGGTTTTCTGCTTTTTTTTGCGAATGAATGACGGCGTTGTTTGGTTTATGATGATATGACCATATTTAGTTTGCGTATAAGGTCTCTTGGGGAACTCGATTTAGTATAAGATAGTATGACAATATGTAAGCAGAGTTATCAATATACCATTTTCAGCTCTAACAGGGAGAAGTTCAGCTAAGGGAAACGTATATACGTGTATAGGTTCTAACAAAGGAAACCCTTCCAACTCTCATCCACTCGTTCGTAACTCGCAGGCATGCTCCATCCTCAAATATTCACTTCACCTTCCCATGAGCTATATACAAGATCTCGTTGCTCCCCCATTCGACCCCATTCAGTTCCTGTGTCGTAACCTCCGAGCTGGTGGACTTATCGCTACGCTCTTTGGTCGCAACCCCAACTTGGATGAAGAAGAGCTTCACTGACACTTAGGGTAAGCCTGCTTGGACGAAGCTGTCTTGAAGAGCTTAATCTCATCCTTGCGGCGGTTCACCAAACCCTGCAAAACCTTGCCACCAGCGTACTTCCACTTGGGCAGCTCCTCAGCAGCCACAGTGTTAGGGCTGTCGCCCTTGTTCAGACGCTTGACGAGTGTCGACGTCTTGGCGTTGTTGCAGCCGACATTGAAGACCCATGAAGACAGCGCCGCCCACTGGTTGTCATTGAGCTTGGGCTTTCCATTAAGCAGACCAGCGAGACACTTTGTGTATCCGGGCATGTCATCGTTGAGCAGCTGCTTGGCTGTGGCTTTGGTCAAGGGGAACTTGTACTTGACCTCAGCGCAGCCCTTCTTCTTGCAGAGATGGCCGTAGCCGACGGTGGGCAAGCCAATGGGATCGGGCTTGGGGCTTGGGACGAATCCCTCCCACTTCATCACCAGGTTGAGGCCTGCTGCGTTGAGTGTCTTGCAGTAGCTGCCTGAGGGAGAGCCGCCACCCGGAGCACCGGGACATTTATCCTTGACATAGCCGCTAGAGCCAGTCTTGACGTAGTAGTCGGCAACGTAGCAGCCATCGGATGTTTTATCCCAGATGCTATTGCCATTGATGCTAGGGCCCTGGGTCTGACAGGTGATTGTGATATCTTGGCTCTTCTTGTAGGTTCTGACAACGCTCGAGCTGGTGTCAGGCTTGGAGCGGCAGTTGACGGTATCGCCAGTGATGGGGTAGGCACTGGCGAGGGAGATGAAGCCCATAGCTAGAGCTGAGGCGGTGGTGATTGTGAACTTCATGATGAAAGAGGCTGGGATTGTAAGGTGTGTTGATGGTTAATGGTTGATGAATGATGAGATGAGATGAGGGAGTTGGTGGAGTTGTTTGGATGAGATGAGCAGAACAAATATTGATGCCTCGACCGATATATATACTTGAGCTTCGGTGAGGATGAAGATATATTTAGACAAATCGTCTTTCAGCTGATGTTATTAATATCGTCTTGCTAGAGAATATTACTTGGAACCAGGCTTCACTTACTCGCTCCTCAATTCCACAATTCCACAACTTCTAGCGATCTATAATTAGAGTTCTTTTTCAAAGATGAGAGATGGGAGATGAAGAAAAACATGCAAGTGCAAGACTTCAAGCGAGATATGACTTGGCCCGTTGACGAAAACAGACCGGGGTCTCACTTCAGCTCGCTTTTAAACGAAGGAGTCAGTATTATCAAGCAACAAACGACACTTACCTACATTGACTCTACACTAACTGAATCAACCCACATGGGACGAACCCCTGCTGCAGTAGCATTCCAAGCGGGCGTGGTATATCTCTCTTGGCCAGATTGGGTATCCTTCACGGGCCGTTCCCCCCTCGAAAACGGACGTCATTCGCGCACGTTTACATTGATGTTTTCTCCATCCTCTCAATCAACAAATAATTATAGCATAACTTTCCCCCAATCCTTGCCAGGGACCCTGGGAAAACACATTGGGCTGTACCTGCACAGCCCTCCCAAGCCAGGGCTAAAGACGTCGTAGTAAATTGGCATCCCAACGCTTTTGAGATCGTGCATCTGATCCTCGTGCTGGTTGCCTAATGCGGCAATCCCTAGACCGTTTAGGGGTCAGGGGTAGCCGCAGCCTTCAGGGCGTCTGCCACTATAATTAGGGGAGATCGGGTATCGATGGCGCTCAAGCCCCTGTAACGGCGGCCTGTATTGCGCCGTCTTACAGCCACTTCGTCTCCTTTAGCGTAGCATCAGATCTACTCGTGCTCGATCACCTTGGCATCCAAACCACTTGAGCCCAAACTAATCTCTCCATGCCACAACAAAACGTGTCCATGCAAACCTAAACCAATGTCGTTCTGTTTTGTAGTCGCCGATCAAAAGCTCCCATTCTGCTTACCCGTTTGTTTCCCCGACTGCCATCCAATCCTCTTCAGCCCTGATGTAACCCTGGAAGAATAAACCTTGATCGCGAAATGGAAGCTTTTCAACAATGGAATGCTACCCTGGTCGTGTGAAGATTTGCTCGTCTTGGCCGAGTCCCTAGACCACCCAGGAATAGAAACAATCATCCCTCGGCAACATGGAAATAGACGACGTTTTGTTGCGGGCTCATCGCACTGGTCTATCCTTTTCGGATTGAGTTGCGGAGAAATGAAGATGGGGCAAGAGAAATGAGGATGCGGCTCTGACTGATGTAGAGTTCAGCTGATGGCGACTAGGAGGCCATCGCAGCGACATCCGATATGTTGGCAAGATCATCGTCGAAATGAGTTCAACACTCCATTCAAGTATATAAGTCCCCGTTGCCATCCATTCCATGATTCAATTCATCCACAACACACCAACCATCAAACAAACACTCTACTTCTCTTTCATCCCCCTTCAAACAAAACTTCAACATCTTCTACATCACCCTCACCATGCAGCTCATCACTCTCGCCGCTTATGCCCTCGCGCTCGGCTCCTTCGCCGAAGCCTATCCCATCACCGGCACCACCGTCAACTGCCGGGCCAAGCCCGACACCAGCTCCGCCATCGTCAAGACCTTCAAAAAGGACCAGAACATCTCCATCACCTGCCAGACTGAAGGCCCCTCTATCAACGGAAATAGCATCTGGGACAAGACCACCGATGGCTGCTACGTAGCCGACTACTACGTCAAGACCGGCTCCAGCGGCTACGTCAAGGACAAATGCCCCGGCACCACGCCGAAGCCCCCCTCCGGCTCCGTGCCGGGCCCCATGACCAATGATTATCCCTACAAGGGCAAATGCGGCGGTGTCGACCCGTGGAACTACTACAAGTGCCAATGCACCAGCTTCGTCGCCTGGCGCGTTAACAAGCGTCTTGGGCTCAAGTTCCACAACCAGTACAAGGGCGCTCACTGGGGCAATGCCAACTCCTGGGACGAGGCTGCGCGCAAGACCAAGGTCCGCGTGGACAACAAGCCCGTGCCTGGATGTATCGCTCAGACCAGCGCTGGCAAATGGGGCCATGTGGCCTGGGTATCCAAGGTGTCCGGCAACAGCGTCACTATTGAGGAGTACAACCATGTTACGCGCGAGGGATACAGCACTCGGACGGTTCCCAAGAACAACTTTGTCTATATCCATGTCAAGGTCTAAAGGTGAAGTAGGGGGTAAAAGAGTGGTTGCTTTTCATGTCTTACCCAAGTGTACATAGCTGGGGATTTCTTCTCTCTTTTACTTTCATCTCATATAAGTTAGAAACTCAATTCAAGACTGTTGCATAGTATCGTGGGGACATCAAATGGACGCTCAGTGAAATTTGTTCTCTTTTGTGTCTAGAAACAATCAACCTCTCCAAGTACAGCTGGTCCACTCCTCGAATAGAGATTTTACCACTGCAAAACAATCACTGCACACAGCCAGTAAAGCCTCATCAGGCTATCTGGTTTCCATCCACCTTGTAGGCATTTCGGATGGCCAACACCGCCGATTCCTCTCTCATATCCATGATTCTTCCCTTTCGACCACCAGGTTTGGTCGGCGAGCCCCAGAATTGAGACTGGTCTTCTTCATAGACATGGCCAATGCGGCGCGCCAGCTTGCGTAGCATAGAGGACTTTAAATACGCACCAGGAGATGCCCAGGTTGGCCCTCCCTGTCCACACTCAATGCGGTCTTTCCACCATCCAGGAACTTCGTGTCGCTGGCGTCGAAGGATGTTGATTGCAAAGGCAAAGTAAAGGTATCGCAAAGCTGGTCGTTTATCGTTTCGGAACGTCAATCTTCGTCCATGTAGATCATTGCCCATAGGACAAATCGCGTGCGGACCATAGGGCTCCTCTGACTCTCTCTTGTCCAGGATGATGACTTGTAATTCGTTATTCTGATCCGTAGGAATAATGGCAATCTGTGCCATGTCAAGCATTTTTTCGTAGACAGAGGCAATTGGGATACCGTTTGCTGTGCTCCAAATATGACCGCCTGGATTCTTGGTCTCACCGAATAGGTGGCCTGCTGACCACTCCGGCACATTGTGCCTAACAATATGCGCGGCAGTAACCCATTCCTTTGGCAACATTTTACCCACGATAGGGCACCAAATGTAGCCAGTACGCTCATCAACAGCATCGTATTCCCGAAGCAGTGCCTTACGCCACTGTTCCTGTTGAGTAGGATCGCGCGAGAACTTCAGGGTAAAGGCCCCTTCAAGGTCGGCATATCGCCAAATGAGTTGGTCAATATAAGACCAGTCGTCTGCATTTTCGGTGTCATTGTGGCTCTGAATATCCACAATCTCCCCAGCTAAGCGACATCGTGATGAGCTGATGACAAGAGTCTTCGTGAGTAGCTCCCCTAGATGCTTTTCCAGTGTTTGTAACTGTTTGTTATATTCATCGAATGTTGTGTCAATATTGCCTGCCTTCCAAGATGAAGTCAGGGCAGCAATCAGCTTATCGACTTTGTCCATCTCAGCATCGAGTATGTCCTTGTAAGTCTTAAGAGTTCGCAAATTGTGGTTCCAGGCCAACCTGATGCGTGATTCGGCCTCATCCTCATCTTCAAACTTCAAGCTTTTCTGCTTGCCTTCCAAGGCGCTTAACGCCGAGGCCTGGGAAACATTTCGCTTTGCTGAATGTGGCCGATCATAAAACGGATCCAAACTATCAATGTCGATGGTTTTTGCGAGCTCACTGCGAACCTTGGGTGACAACAGTGATCCCGACGAGGCAATGCTCGGCACAGGAGACCTAGCGATGGGGGCTCGAGATCGGATTGGGGTTGATGGCCCAGCTTTCGCCAGCACGGGTTGCTCTGTTGCCGCGGCAGAAGCAACAGCTTTCTTCTTTCCCTTGCCTCCTTTACCCATGGTGGAGGTTTGGCAGATAGCACGAAGGATTGTGGGAGGGTTTCGCGACAGATGCTTGCTGGTTATGTAGAAACTAGAGATGAAAGTAGCAACCTAAGTTAAATGAGAAATTTTTTCTATGGGCAAAGTGAAGTGAAGTGATATTTCACTTTGTTTGGCAGCTGGCAAACAAGCTTTGGTTGGTGACAGTCCGGTGGGGAACCCTAATCCTCTGTCACCCGTAACCTAATTTACAAGTCACCCTGCCTGGGTAGTACCTACTCAAATGGTTTGCTGAATGACACTCCTTATATTTTGTCCAAGAGTGTCATCATGTTAGAACAGAGCACAATTAAATCGGGACACTAGATATATCACGGATATCAGGAAAATAGGAGGTGTCGAAGATTAAAGGGATATGACAGATGTACCTTAAGCAGCGAAACAAGAATCAGTCTACTGGGACATGAAGAAGAAGATTTTAATTCCATGTCCAACCATATTTTACCCTAAACGCTTTGGATTCGACAAGCCATTTTTCCGCCTCAGTTTCGTGCAACCCATGATCCTGTAAGTACTGAGCGTATCGCTCACAATGTTCCGTCTTTTGTTGGGCCTTCAACGCCAGTGCTCCATGCTCCTTGAAGAATTCGGCCACAGCATCATCCAGAGGCTCGTTAAAAAGCTTCTGAGCAAAAAAGTCATCGAATACATTGGTAAGGTCGTTAGGACGATGCAACGTGTGTGCAATACAGAATCTCATGTCGATTTGGCTTATACCTGACTTACCCGTCTCTAATTGCTCATACCATTCCCTCCTAAGCTGGTCGCAGAGGCTACTGGCCTTGCTCTTCTCCTCCAGGACGCCACAAAACTCAGCGTGCATCTGCTTGTTTGTTTCAATCGAATCGTGGCCGGTAATCCATGAAGGTGGAGTGAATACTTGTCTCGGGACTGTGCTTGCAAACTCCCAGTCGGTAATGCCTTGGATTTCCAGAGTCCCATTCACAATAATGTTGGGGCTTCGTAGGTCTAAATGGTTCAGTATGTAGGGCCCCTTGTCCAGCTCCGTGTCGATCACCTGGGTATAAAGACTTTTCATGTTATATTATATATCGCAAACATTTCCTTTTGGACATCGTCAAGGGTATAGTAACCAACTGGGGGCAAAAAGAAACCCGACACAAGACTGAATTGGCGTCTCATATAGGCCGTGGCAGAAGTGAAGATTGGCAAGTGCGGTAAGCCTAGTATGGCGGCAGACATAAGAATGAGAGGGCCCACAGCTGGATACGCGCCGCCGTCGGGACTTGGTATCAAGGAACCTAATGTTGGGAATTCGAGCGTCCTAAGCTCAGCCAAGATATCGATTAATTGGGAGTAGAAGTTCCTTATCCAGCGGTTCACCCAGGATAAGGTCTGCAGTGATGAACATCTGCGTACCAGCGCCGCTCTTGGCCAATTTAACATCACGCCCATATGCATGAATACGATCCACTTGGTTTCATCTTCATCAAAATCAACAAAAAAGCAGACATTGAAACTGCCATTTTTCTTCTTCATCACCCGACATGATTTGCCATTGTTGTGCCTTGATGCCAGAGCGCAGACCGCATCTGGGTCCAAAGTCTCGATGAATGACTTGGTCATCTCATTTTCTTGGCAATCGGTCATGGCAGGAAATCCCTGGGCATCAAGCCTAAGATTTACAGCCTCTGGTTCTTCATCCTCTGGTTTGTTGGCCGCGATGAGCCTCGTAGCACTGGTGAAGCACATAACTTTACTCCGAAAAAACTTGGACAGCAGGTAGGTTACCGCCGTTCATCGCGCGCGGGACTGAGCGGATGAGCGCAAGTAGCATGGTTGAATGTTTCACCAACATTCACTCGGTTGATAGTAATTACGGTGACGGGCATCAGAAAAGAAGAAGTGGTGAGGATGTATTAATGGTTGGCCAAAAATCCATCCGAAGATTATTGTGTCGGGCACTTGACGTTACTGCATGTTCCGTCCAATCAGAAGGTCCATCACGTTGAAACAGCAGTATTATAATTAAAAAAAAGAATCATAGAGACATGATGGCAAGAATGCCTTGTTTGGTAGAGATATTGTAAAGAATTACATTCTTATAGAGGCTAAGATGGCGCATTTCAAGATACTATATTAAACGTAGTGATGCTATTGCTCCTCTCATCTTCTTCACCTGCTACACCACTAGTGTTCCTTTCCTCCCCTTAACCATGCAGTGTTCCCGTGCAGCCTGACAAAGGTCTGCATGGCAAGGTTACAGCCCATGACTAATGTTAATTACCTACTCAGGCCAAGGTAGCAACACATCATCTTTGTTACCCAGCAGCACATGCTGTGCACGGTAAAAAGTAAAGAATCGCTGCGCTTGAATAAATAGCTGAGAAGAGAAGAAGAAAAAGGCGCGTTTCATCCATGCTTTTCGTACGAGTACTACCATAGGGCAGAGAAAGAAAACTCTGCTGTTCAGTGTTTTCCGAGTCAAGGGTTGTTCTTGGGGTAGTATCACCAGATGTACCACCTACATTGCCGCTCCGGCTCGAGGTTACTATTTGCTCTCCGAGTACGAGTCGTAAACACATGTACACTGTACTGCGCTGTACCTTAGATACACTCGCAAGCCCGGATCAGTATTGAGCGGAGCCAGTCGAGTGAATCCCGGGCCGTGCCATCACAGCTTGCTTCGGTGCGGGCTGAATATGACACACGTACGACAGCTTCTTACACAGTTGCACCGGACCTATAACTATGAGTAGCATTCTCGTCATCCTTGCTCATTGCAGTTCCTGCTCTTTTTTCTTTCTCTCTTTTTTTTTTATTCCCACTGTATTCGGTATTCACCGATTGCATGTGAATTGAATTCGCCGTAATGGAAAGCTGCTGATTCGTTATTGGTAAGTTTGGTAGGCTATCAACTGCAAATCTGCACCCATTCCGCCTTCTCTAGCGGCCGTTGCAGCGGAATACTGCAAGTTTACACTTAGAACTGTCAGCTCCGTAAATAGGCTATGCAAACTCCCAATCCATCCCTTCCAAACCCGGGCCCGCCAGTCTGGTTTGGAACTGATTGCAGCTGATTTTAGCGTCCCGAGGACTTCGAGATAAGCGTCACAGCGCTAATTAGTCCCTGCTTGCTCCCCGCTAAACCTGCGTGTGCCGTCGGTAACGCCTAGGTAATCATTCCCACCCATCCATCCATCTTTATAGAACCTCACGACCGCCACTCTTATCGCCTTCAATCCCTCCCAGGCAGGTTTTTTTTTTGCCTCCTCCCACAATCTCTTTCACATCCTTTTTACTTTCTGTTTCTCCCTACACCTCCAGATTTTCCCATCTTGCATTGGAATCCCACTCGCAAAAATGGGGTGGATGGAAAGAACAAACGACTCCATCGCCGCCGGCCCGGTTGGTCGCTGGTTTCGTCTTGAAGGCTCTGGCCATGTAAGTTTTGTCTTATTTTCGCGTCTCTTATCTTTGCTTTGCGCGCCTCTCTTGAAATTTTTCATCAGCCCGGTGGGGGGGGGGGGCCGTTGTGGTTGTGGCTGTGGCTGGAACTCCACATGTCTCTCACACACCAGTGAAGACGAAGATCGTTATTTCATCAGTGTATGCTTTCAATTACTGCAATTGAATAAGAAAAAACAGCGATATAATATCATCGAAATAAACATCTATAACCAAGCCAAATCATGTACTTACTCAATCCATCTAGCCCAAGGAGCGTAAAGGCTCTCGCTTCTTCACCGAGATCCGCGCTGGCCTCGCCACCTTCTTCGCCATGGCCTACATCATCGCCGTCAATGCCTCCATTGTCGCCGACTCTGGCGGTACTTGCGTCTGTCAGAGTACTGCCGATGATCCCGTCTGCGACAAGAATGAGGCCTATATGATGTGCGTCCAGGCCATCAAGCGCGACGCCGTCACTGCCACCGCCGCCATCTCTGCCTTTGCCAGTTTCTTCATGGGCCTCCTAGCCAACATGTGAGTTCAGAAAACATGAAATAGCAAACTTCCAGAGACACGAAGAGCTGACTGGTTCGATTTCTGTATAGCCCTGTTGGCGTTGCTCCGGGAATGGGTATGCTCTCCTATCCATGTTGAATGGAAAGACTTGCCTTCAACAACTCTAAATGATTGAGCTTTTGCTAATGAGATCACACAGGATTGAATGCTTATTTCTCCTACACCGTAGGTAAGTAAATCCTATGATCCCCTTTTCATTCAAGCTATAAGAAAGCCCGTCAATACTGACGACATCCAACAAAGTTGGCTACCATGGCTCCGGCGCCGTCCCCTACCAAGTCGCCCTAACCGCCATCTTCGTCGAGGGTTTCATCTTTCTTGGTCTCGCCATCTTCGGTATGCGCCAGTGGCTCGCCCGCGCCATCCCCCACTCCATCAAGATCGCCACCGGTGTCGGCATTGGTCTCTTCCTCACCCTCATTGGCCTCACCTACAGCGAGGGCATCGGCATTGTCGTTGGTGCTGCTGCCACCCCTGTTGAGCTGGCTGGCTGCTCGCCCCAGAACCGTCTGGCCAACGGCTCTTGTCCCAACTGGGACAAGATGCGCTATCCGGCCATGTGGATTGGCATATTTTGCGGCGGTATCTTTACCGTCATCCTTATGATGTACCGCGTCAAAGGCGCCATCATCGCCGGCATCGTTCTCGTCAGTGTCATCTCCTGGCCACGAACCACCCCCATTACCTACTTTCCCCACACCCCTCTCGGCGACAGCTCCTTTGACTTCTTCAAAAAGGTTGTCGACTTTCACCGCATTGAAAATATCCTCAACGTCCAGGAGTGGAATGTGGCACAGTATGGTGGTCAATTCGGTCTCGCTCTCGTCACCTTCCTCTACGTCGATATCCTCGACTGCACCGGCACCCTCTACGGTATGGCTCGTTTTGCTAATCTCATCGATCCTGTGACCCAAGACTTTGAGGGCTCTGCAGTAGCCTACATGGTCGACGCCATTAGCATATCCATTGGCGCTGTGTTTGGTGTTCCTCCCGTTACCGCATTTGTCGAATCCGGCGCTGGTATTTCAGAAGGAGGCAAGACTGGCCTCACAGCCGTGGTCACTGGTCTTTGCTTCTTCATCAGCGTCTTCTTCGCTCCCATCTTTGCATCCATCCCACCTTGGGCTACAGGCTGTGTTTTGATTCTCGTCGGTTCCATGATGGCTGCCTCCGTCGCTGAAATCAACTGGAAATACATGGGCGACGCCGTCCCGGCCTTCCTTGCCATCGCCATTATGCCATTCACATATTCCATCGCCAATGGCCTAATCGCAGGTGTCATGTCCTACATCATCATCAACACCACCGTCGGACTTATTGGCCTGGCAACTGGTGGCCGCATCAGACCAGCAAATCACAGCGACAAAGAGAATTGGACCTGGCGTATTCCTGGTGGTTTCTTTCCCCCGTGGCTGATTCGCGTCTTCCATGGCAAGAGGGATTTCTGGCGCGATCCCACACCAATCGCTCAAGAGCCTGCCGCTCAAAAAGATCAGGACATCAACTCCGATCATGCAGGCTCTGATACTGCTCGCCCTATAGATGAACCGAATCCTACAAAGGCAGCCTGAGCGATATTTTCCAGGGGGCAATACGCAATGCCACTATCTCGTATTACCAACTTTGGAGTCCGTAAATGGTTCCAATCAGTCAGTTTTGTGTCAACATGAGATTTCAAAATGAAATATGGAGTAACTTTTATTAATGTTGAGGTTTTTTTTCTTCTGATGGGTTGTGCAGCTGCTTTGTGAATTGGCGTCATACTGGTGTTTCAAGCAATGTTGTTGGAAAGAGCTTTATTATTCAACCAAGGATATCTGTTTTCGCGGCATATATGCAATTTTAAAATGATTTAGTAAAAACAACCGTGGATCCATGAGTAAACGCGCCTTATTGCTCCACCTTGATATCTCAAACTTTTCATGTCTATCACCTACGGCGAGAATGCCGATTCTTGCAAATCAACTACGCCATCAAGGCAATATGCTTGAGCTCGCTACAATTGATACTGTTAGTATGACAGACATTTAAAGGTCTAATGCACTGCTCTTGATAAATCACTTACCCTTGAACTTGATGTCCGACCTTGATAGGCGGGTACTGGACCTCCTGACCCTCGTCGCGGCCAAGAGCAAGCTGCTCATCCCTCACTTTCTTCGCCTTGTCTGCCAGCTTCGGAACAGGCGTCAAATCAAAATCAGACCCCAAATGCCAGAACATGGTGCTGGAAATGCGCACAAGAGGTCGATCCGGGAATTCCTTCTTACGACGCTCAATAGTCTCCACAGTACGCTCATTGATAACAACCTCATGATATCCGGCCTTGATGAGACCTCCGGTGATGTATTCAATTTGCTTGCCAGCCTGAACGAGTAGGTAATTTCCAGGTGGGATTTTGACGGCGATGCGGTTACCCGTGTTGCGAGCCCAAATGTTGAGGCCTGGATAGCGAGAACGCCCATGGATGGTCAGGAAATTGAGGTCAGTATGGAATCCGGCGAGGATGGTGTCCTTATGACCGTACTTGACGAGATCAGAGGCGGTGGGTGCAAGGAGATGTGGGCTGTTTATGACGGTATGGACCTAGTTAGCGAACGGAACATTTATTTGACCAAGGGGACTCATGGATACGAACCCATATTTGCCAGCGTTACTGAAGTGGTCGGCTTCAAGACCCAGACCCAGCGCAGTCATCTCGGATAGCTTAGAGACGCTGTTTGAAGAAATGTGCGTGTTAATGAATTGACAAGATAGTTTCTTGAGTGGTATTGAGAACTCACGCATTCATCATGGAGTTGCCCCATAGGTTCATTGTAGGAGTCCATCGGTCTTTGACATGGGCTGCCTCTGGCACGATATTGGCGGCATTCAGCCCTGGGAACTGTGTCTCATATGGTGGGGGCTCAGCCATACGCCAGAAGAAACGGCATTTCGGGTCCGGCGAGTGTCCCTTGATGTCCAGCGGCCGCTGAGAAGGGTGTAGACGCTCAATAACATCCAGGCACGGCTCATCGACAGCGCACTTGGGCTTCTCGGTGTTCTCCATTGTCACACCGATCTGGTAGCTAAGTTCTGGTCTCTCATCCTTGCGCAACTCTTCCTCTGGCTGAGCGAAGTAGTCCTCTAGCAGGTCGAGAAAATCTTCATTGTCACGGCCCGAGACGCGCGAGTCGTGCAGAACGAGGGCGCCATACGAGATGAGAGCTTCGGCGGCGCGGGCGCACTCAGCTTGGACAGCCGGGGAAGAAGGATCGTTAGAGAGGTAGATGTCGAGATCGATGACAGGGAGGTCCATGGACTCGGGCTGCTGGTTCTGGGCTTGCGAAGCCATGGCTGTAGCTTTATAGTTTATCGGCTAGAGTAGGTACGTGGGTGTGTGAATTATACGTGTTTGTCGCAAAGACCAAACGGCGGGGTGATGAGAGCGCAGGCACAGAAGAAAGGGCCTGGGTCGAATTTAAGTGCACTTCAAGGGTGCTCTGGACGGCAACAGGGGGGGTTCTGTCTATGAGGCAAAAATATAGAAGTAACGGAAGGGAAATGCAGAAAAAGTTGCCCGAATTATTAGTTCACAGTTTGTCCAGCTGGTTTACTAAGTGGATGCGCCTGAGTGGTCGCTTCCCTTGTCCACCTCCCACAAGGAAGGAAGGTGCGCTCGGCCATGCGGGGGCGGGGTCGTTCTCTATTTTTTTTGGCGCAGGAAGGAAGGCATAGCCCGCAACCACCTGCTTGTGGCTGCACCGGGCAAAGGTGGCAAGACACGGACCACAAACGGTCGGCATCAGAGATCCAAGGTGGGGCGGCGCCTCACCGGAGCCGGCCGATAGCGCCTCTTGTCGGGATTGTGCGATTCTCCGGATAACCAGATGAATGCATCCAACAAGTGGGGGATATATTAATTTCAGCTTCTAGAAGAGATCGGCGGGGCTTGCCTTGCCGAGATGCTTGATCAGAGCACCGAGATGGGTGAGAAGTGTGCCGGACAAGCGGAGTCCGAAAGCTCCGCATTTATAAAGATCGGACGGAGGGCATTGACTAAAACACCGTTTCGGCCGGCCTTGGCTGGCCTCAGATCTGCATGGGGTCCTTTTACCATGATTCATTCCCGGTGGTAATGCTGCAGATTTCTTTTTAACCTCGGCCTGAGTCCGGCCAGTCGCGTTTTTTTCCTGTCAAGTCTACGGAGTAACCGTAATACTAGGTATCCATAGATAGGTATACTGTGGAGGTGATTCACTGCTGCATGTATTCTGCTAGAGATGATGTTAAGGAAATCCAATCTCTTACAGACCGGGTAAAAGCAAAATCTTAAATTTGCGATAAACCTACATGAGCAAAGTGGAACAAGGAATGAAAAGGTACTATTTCAATCATAATTCAGGTTTTCTCGCCACCACCCAAAAAAACGACTCCGTCTTATCTGTCACAACCTCTTGCTTCGCAATCTCAAAGCCTACTTCCCGCAACTTCTCAGCTATCACCTCTGCACCATAACTGCTCACATACATCCAGCCTTTGTCATCTAGCCAGTGTTCAAACACGCCACCTTTCGTCTCCACGGCGTCGAAATTCGCCAGTAGGCAGCCGCCTGGCTTGAGCCACCTGAAAATGTTGTGCATCATGCCGAGCTGCTCCTCTTGCGGGAGGTGTAGCAGTGTATAGAGCGCCATGACAGCCGTCTGCGAAGCTTCTTCAAAAGATAGCTTTGTCATGTCTCCTGGGCAGTAACGGACGCGGCTGCCAAAGCCAGCCAGGTTCCTCCGCGCTAGATCCATCTGTGTGTCCGACATGTCGTTGGCCACGGCTACGAGTCTCTCGTTCTGGAGCAACAGTGTGTCCAGAGAAGGTGTGCCCTTTCCGCATCCAAGCTCTAGTATAGAAGGTGATGCTGCCCCCGACGATGGAGATGGTGCCGTGAGATTTGGTACGCATTTGCACAGCTCCCCCAGCCATTGTAGCCGGTAGCTGTCATGCTGGGATGTCCATTCATTGTATATATTGGCAATGGCGTCATATGAAGCCTTTTGCCGCTCCTTCAAGTTCTGTGGGAGGTCGGTGGTAACGCTCATATGCGAATCGTTTGGTAAAAGAGCTATTACGTCTGCCATGATGGTTGGTGAGTGCTCCAAAGTGGGCCAAGTTCAAAGGATGTTGCAAGTAAATTATCCTAAGGGACAAACAGACAAGAAAGAAGCCGACGGTGGATGTATCAGTTTTTTATTCACAGTATCGATAGACTTTTTTTTTTCTTTTTTGCTTTCTTCAATGTACACTTGTATCACCCCTCTAGTTTTGTAATTATGAACACATCGTCACTGACCCACTGATGCTATCCCGATGCAACATTCAACGGCAGAGCAACGTCAGGATACACGGAATACAAACCAGGATTCAGTTCAGCCAGCCACGCAACATCGGTTGAGCACTTCATAGCCATTCAAATCACTAGCGCGAGCATAAAAGCGCTTACCTCGGTTGGGAATACGCCCACAACATTACAATACAAAATACAATCGATCAGAAAAGACAGGTAGTGGCGGAAATGTGCCACTTATGTCTCTAGTACGTCTCACAAATAACAAGAATTGGCTCTGAGCTGATTGATCTATTCATCGGGTCTGCAAAGACTGAAAGTCATAGGCACGGCAGGCGTCCAAGTGAACAAAGGTTGGGCAGACCAAGCTTCAACTTTAGTATCCCGCAACAACATATTCTGCATTATTAGTCCATTTATGCTGGGCCGATCGACAAACTACTAACCCTCACGATGCCCTATCGGTTAGCACGTTGTTACGATAGTTGTGCAGTCGCAAGGCTCTACGGCTCGAGTAGCGGTCTGCAGATGCTAGCACCTAACAGGTCGCAGCCGATCAAACACAATGACGGAATCTTGATTACTAGGCTTTTCGAAATCAGGTTGTAACCCTTCGCCCACATCCTTTGCCGCAATCGTTCCCAGTCTGAGTTCGATGATCACATGTGTTGTACAAGCTCAAAATTATCAGGAAACATGACAAGGCGCCCATCTTACATGTATATGACAATTGGGCAAGGACAGTTGTCGGGGCCATCACGTCAAGAACCCTGTTCTCTCACAACTTGACCTTGTGGTGATTTTCTAATTCGGTCCTGGATCGAGACATAGGTTGACCCTAATGTCGTTTGCAGAAGAGTGACATCAGAAGTATAGATCGAGCTCGGTTCGCTATGATGTAACTGCCATTGGTACCACACCTGTTCCACCCACAAATGACCCTCATTGCCAGTATTGCATCTAGGTCCGACGCAAAAGCATGACTGCCCAAGCAATGAACACTAGCAACAGCCGTCGCCCAGAAAACACTCACGAAGAACAGAATCAGGAAACAACGGATGGAACAATGAAATATTTGTATCGTATGTGGGCAAAAAAGGACATTCAGCCTTCGAGGCTATAGCCCGTTGCGCGTGTAATGTACACACTTCTTCCTCTGTCTTTCTTTCTTCTTTCATTCCCTTCTTATTCTCATCCACATCCCGCTACCCACATGCTCTTAACCGCTTCGCTCCGCCTCCAACTCCCTCTCGGCCTGCTGAAAGTACTTCGCTGTGTCAACGCCATGCTGGCTGTGGTTGACAAAGTTGAACCACGGTACCGTGCTCAAAAACAGCGCCGAATATCTGCTCTGGCGCGCTGCTACGCCCTGAAGGTAGGGGCTCAGTTTGCTCTCGCCGTACAGAGGCTGGCCGGCCTTGACCTTTGCAACCATCTCCCGCATGTCCATATCGATCTCTCGTGAGTTTTCGGTGGCGCCGTAAAATCGCACTGCCATGGTAGTTAGTTAGCCTGTGAGCCCAATGGTTGTCATAGCGAAAAATGAACAAGTATGATAAGACCACAGAATTAGTCACGTACGGGCTGAGCGCTGGTAGAAGTAGAGGAAACCACCAGCCAGACCGATGAAGCCTGTTAACCGCATAGCCTTGGCGAATCCACCCTTTCCGACGTGCGAGGGGGCAAACTTTTCGAGCGCATAGAGCGCTGTTGGGGCAAAGGCCGCGGCACCCGCGCCGTAGGCGTAATCTGACGTCCTCGCATATCCGACAACTCGCTTGAAATGGCTATTTTCATCATCATTCGTCAGCGCCTCATAGTTCAGCATAACAATATGGACATATCAGGTTCAGTCGTTTCGATTCGGCGGGTAGACGTACGGGTCATTATCGATGAGCTAAAATCTAGTTAGCGATTTCAGTCCATTGAGTCGTCAATTGCGCTACTACTTACCGGATAGTCAGTTTGGACGACCTTGCTGGTCCCGACGAACGTCGACGGGGATTGCTTGGTCGCAGTGTCAGCCATTTTGTCGTGACTTGCCCAGAGCCTCTGATATCGATCCTGCTCAGGAAGTTGGACGTTCAGTAACCTCAAGCTACGGCATGAGAGGTTGTTGCCTCAGGACAAATATCACGTGATGTGAAATGCTTTAATCACGTGGTTGAGCTGTGGCTCACGGCAATGGAAACGCGGTTCGCCCCACCCCGGACGCGTTGAGCAAGAGCCTTTTAAAGTGGCATGGCGAGTGTAGCGTCTAAGTGACGCAAACCACAGACAGACGGAACAATCGTCAAAATGCCTTCAGCCCTTGCTTCAGAACGCAACGCAGCGCAACAGGATGACTTGGATAACTACGATGTTGACGATCTCTCTGACAACCCCTTTGCTACACCTCCGCCGACTACCTCGACAAACAAGCGAAAGGAACGAGAGGGCGACCTTGGAATTGACGAGGAGGTTTCCGTCCAGAAACGTGCCAGAGTCCCTAATGTTAAGCTAGATGAGGAACGGTACGCAATCACTTGTGCCAGGATATTATTATCTCATTGTGCTAATACGTTTCCATTGTCAGACTATTAAGTGAGGCAGGGATACCAAAACTGAAGAAGCGAGCCGCAAACCTCAAGTTGAAAGGCAAAGGACACGAGGTAAGGAACCTATTAGATACAACCTTACAGCTCTAGAATTTTTTGCTGATTTACAATGGTTATTTTCTTGCAGTTTTCGGATGCTTCTCGGTTACTCTCCTTTTATCAGCTTTGGCTAGACGATTTATTCCCCAAAGCCCGGTTCCTCGATGCATTGACCATGGTGGAAAAGGCCGGACACAAGAAGAAGATCATGATGGCAAGGGCAGAATGGATAAACGATGGGAGGCCGAAGAGCGGCGCTGCAGATGACGAGGAGGAGGAGGATGATGATAGGCCACAAGACACTACTGGCACAACACACAAGTCAACCCAGCTCACCAGTAGTCAACCAACAAGGCCGGCACAGTCTCGGCCAAAGACACCACCGCCGAGATCAAACCCAAACAACGATGTGCCCGACGACGATGACCTCTACGATGCAACCCCTCGTGCGTCAAAGTCCATCTTTGGCCCGACTCGCACCAACGACAATGACGCCCCAGATGACGATGATCTCGAGGCCCTCATGGCAGAGGCTGAAACCCAGGATTCTGTACGAAAAACAAATCCAGCTACTACAGAACCAGAGGGAGATGATGAGGAGGATTTAGATGCCTTGATTGCAGAAGCAGAGGCGCAAGACCTGAGATCTAGCAACACACAACGACCACACGGTCTAGGATCATCATCTGGCAACAAAGCTGGCACACAAGACAAGGGGGATGATTTTGCAGATGAGGAGGCAGCTATGCAGGAGATGGATGGGCTGTGGTAAATCAGTTGTTTTTATGCACAAAATGCTGAACAAAAGCGTTGCATGGCGTTGGGCGTTTGGAATTTGGGCATAAATGCAAGTTGAGTGTCGCTTCAGCGCTTCAACAACTTATCAGGCATATAACATGAATTAAACGAATGATGAGCCATGATTTAAGTCACTTGGCACTGGGGCAAAGACAATATTAAACTGTGGATGAAGAAAATCGTTTGCTTGATAGCACTTGTAATATTGTACAGGGTCATATAGATATATATCTTCCCATCCCCAATCATGATGATACCTTCGGTCAAGCCCTTTTGGGATGACACGAGACCTTTTTGCGCCGTTTACCAACCAACCACCCGCTCCCAAAACCATAAACCGCCCAGATAATCCCCATCTCGTGCCAAATAAAAAATACTAGTTATAAAGAAATCACCTCATGAGCCGACGCCTCTTTGGGCAGCCGCCACTCACTCGCGATGTCCTCGGTCGCTTCACTCCCGCCACTTTTAATACGTATTGCTGTGTTGGTTGCTCTGGGGCGCCAATCTCGGGTTCGAGACGTGCCACGTTCCTCCGCTGGCTCCTGCGCTCCTCGACCTTCAAGGCCCAAAGGAGAGTCAAGAGAACTTCTCTAGACGGTAAAACAATGCTGCTCAAAGATCGTGTCAGCTGGTCATCGTTGCCGCGCGTCGCACTAGGCTCGCACTGCAAGGTCCCGACCCGATTATCGCGTCCCTCAGATACCAACCGCAATGCCACCATCGTCGCATCCATGAGTGGACGCGCCAGACTGGGGCTGCTGGATAGGATATTCCGAAGAGACTTGAGTCTCAGGGTCGTGGACCTCGAGTTCGAGCCCGTGGTCCGCAGCGGCGTAGTTGCTCGCTGCCATAATGTCTGAAGCGACGTGGTTTGCTTCGTCGTTGAGGAATTCGTTGATGTCGAAGAGGTCGAAGTCGGCGGTAGAGTCACCAACCATATAATCGTCGTCAAGAGTTGAGGAGTTGGGAGAAGAGAGAAGCCCGCTTTCGAGGATAAAGCGATCTGTGTCAATGGCCGCTGACAGGCCGAAAGAATCGCCCAGGCTGAAAGTAACATCATCCTGAGTTGCAGGAAGCAAGCCAAGCGAGTTGACGTCTGAGTCTGTGAGGCCAGAAAGGACTTGGGCATCTCTTCCGACTGACACTGCAGGTCGCACAACACCTCAGCAGGATGTTGTGTCAAATCGGAAGAGAAGGCCGAGGTCTTTTGGCTGGACTGCGTCTCCGCAGTGATAGATAAAGACTCTTGAGTGGATTCGTCAGTTGAATCGGGAATGGGTCCCAGTTCAGGTGACAAAGAGGCCGGGTTTACAGTAGGGTTAGAAGTAGAACGCATGAGTTCGTCTACCAAAGTTTGCTCTGAGTTGGTTTGGTTGGCTTCTTCTGAAACGCCAAAGAGCTGTTGTGATAATGTAACGCTGTCCCGGAGTGGGTCCAGCGGAGAAGATGAGCGAGTGACGACACCAGAGTTTCGTCGGAAGCGGTTAAGCTCCTCGACGAGCATCAAGTTAGCCTTTTGGGCATTGATGAGTAGCTCCTCGAGTTGTTGGTTACGTTGCTCAAGGGCTTCAACCTCTAGGCGCTTACGCTCCCTGGATGACTGGGCAGCGCGTCGGTTTCTGAGGACACGCTCAACACGACGCTGCTCCTTCTCATCATCTGTCTTGGCCCGTTTCCTGATGATGAAAGTTAGCAACTGCGTCTAATGAAGCAAGCCATTTGTATTGGTGTTGTCCGGGCATGCTTACCTTGGAGGAAGATTTGTCTTTGGCTCTGGGAGCACCTGGCCCCAGGACTTGCGCTTCTTGGAGGGTTTCTTGTCTGAAGATGTAGAAGACTCTTCTTCTGGAACCACTGAAAGACGAGACTCATCCTCATCGTCATCGTCGATGAAGGACTGTGGTGACATTATCTCCATGGGATTCATTGTTGAGGTAGCCGAAGGACTGGCGGCGGAGAATAGAGATGTGAAGTTGTCGCCGGGGGCTGATAGGAATGACTCGGCGGGCGAGTTTTCGAATTTTGTCATAGGGGAAGGCTGTTCAAACGCCATGGTTGCGACTGATGGTTGGTGTGAGGGACTGCTGGACTTGACCGGACTGCTTCTAGGCCCAAGATGATGATAGCTCAAGAATTAATGGGGGCAATCCGATGACGGCTGGTGCTCTCTCTGCTGAGGCGATGGCACGACCGGTCCTTAGTAACAGTTATACATCCAACCTCATGGCAGGCAACAGTCCAAGCGTGTGAGTCAGCGATGATGCGGCGCAGAGATGAGTCAGGTGATTGCGACGCTTAATCTTAACACGAAAAGGACAGACTGGCTTTTGTGGCCTTTTGGGTTTCGTAGCAACTGCTCGCCAGGTTTGCGATGGTGGAGGGGCGGCCTCTTTATGTTAAGGACACGTTGGAGTTTCAAGGGGAGTTGCTGCCTGAGGCGCCAAAGGATGGGCTGACGCAAGCCTAAGCTTCAAACACGAAGGCGAAGGGGGCAGTGGGAGAGTGGACCTTGATGGGGCCAGAACCATCGGCGGGCCTGCCAATTGCCAGTCTGGGGGAGGGCCGGGATGCAACGCCTAAAAGGGCCTAACAGAGCCCTAGAGTGGGTGCATCTGCAGGGGGGTCTGAGCGCTATGCGATTGGCAGCCATGGTGTCTGTAGGGCGCTGAAGCTGCGGGCTCAGGGGCACTTGCTGGGCACTTGGGGCATCCCGACAGCACGCAGACCGGGCACTCAGCGGGCACGCCATCTGAAGCTAAGGGCTCTGCTGGATGATAGGCATCGGCAGATGAGGGGCTTTGGCGAGCTTGGAATGCTGGCACAGTGATGGGCAGAGGGGTTCTGGCCACATCATTCGATGGGCTGGTGAACAAAGAAACGACTGCATCACATCTGGAACTCTCACCACTTGGCCCTGCCGTGTCCCCCTTTTTTCTGATTTTAGTGTTTTTTTTTCTTGTTCGTTTGTGCCATCGTATCTTGCTGGTTGCCACGAAAATCTCTCCTTAACCATGGTGTAAAATTACTCGGTTGTGTGAATATGATAGAGGAGCGCCGTCAGCCCTCAGGTCGCCTTGCCCGCAAGCCAAGGCTCTCCCACTTCCGGCTTACTGTATTTCTTCCACACAGTCTCGAGGGCTGGGATGGCTGTCACTTACTCGCCGTGCATGTCGGCATGTACACACTCCCAAAACAGATCACCCCAGTTGCATGAGTGCGTGAAGAGATTCTGGGAATGAGGGGGAGGGGCCGGCGGCATGATCGGACATCGTAGAGAAGACGGGCAGAGAAATGCCCGACATTTTCGGTTGGAAGCGATGGAAGGAGTGCAGATATAAAGAACATTGTGATTATACATGAATTAACCTGCTCTGTTTCATGGTGAAAATGAGTCTGGGCCGGGACTTTTTGCTACACAACAGGGCGAATATGAGCACCTGGCGGAAGTAATCAGTCATTTATCAGGCAACGGGGGGGGGAAGAATACACTGTCGCTGGCATATACACCCAGCCATTCTTCAAGAGAACTTGATCAACTCACCAAATGTTTTCATTGCTTAAAGAACCTAGATTATGCTATAGTGGGACCGGCTAAAGGGACTTTGATGCTATAAACATGGGTTTCATGTTTGTTTTGCTAGACTTGAAAATGGATTTTTCTATCAATATGCTCGTGATGACTTGAGCTGACACTGGCGATGTATTTTTATTTTATTTTTATTTTTCTCCATTGATAGAATAGTTAATCAGGGTTATGTTAAGCAAATCGGCCATATACCTACCTATTCAAACGTGAATACACAAGTTGAAATACGGAGTTATAAAGCGCGGCACTCTCTTATATTAATGTGTCGTTTGAATTGATATGCAAGCATGGAGTGTTGAACTCTACTCCGGTACTTCCAGTGATTGCAAACCATCAATTCAAAACTACGGAGTAGCTGTCGAGGCAGTTGATGACGGTAGGGTGGTTATTGTATATCCCCCTCGGCAGTAGACAGAGTCAAACATGCAGCACGCACACACTCTCACACAAGGTCGTTGGAATATGCACGCATTGAGGCACAGCCGAGCCTACAGTACATGTCAAGGCTGTAACCTGCTTGAGACAGTGGGCTCCGTGTCTTATGTGCGTGGCTTCGCACGATTACAGCCATGCCCTTTCGTCGTGCTATTAATACTACGTTGTACGGAGAAAAACCGGGATTTTGATTATCATGGCCAACCTTGATCAGCGCGCCTCAACCCTACTTATGTTGGCGGTGGCGAATGAGTTATCAGATATGCCGTGAGTCTACTGCACGCCGCTGGGCCATCGGCGACCATCGCCTGCCTTGGGTGCAGCAACTCGAGCAAGGTGCATGCCTGTGAGGAACAACACATCAAGGGCAAGTGGTTGATGTTGTGGTTGTAGCCATTGTGCGGAGAAACGAGCAGGGAAGCAGGGAAGCCAAAGCACCAGGTTGGGTTTGCTGGAATGTCTCCCATGCATGCTGCTAGTCACCGCGGACTCCGATGATCTCCACTCCTCGTCTGCGCTGCCTCGATGCTTCGGCCTCCACCCCTATTCGCCCATTAGTTGGCTGATATGAATAGCCGAACCAGGCAATAAGATTTGAACAAACGGAGGACAGAGGGTTGGGTTTGCGTTGGGCTTGCCCAGTGCATCTCGCTTCGCCCAGCCACTATCTTGTGCGCAGGTTTTATCTCTTGCTGCAGAAATGTTTGCATGCAACAAGACATGTGTAGATGCATGTCTATCCCAGTATGATACCACTCATCCAACAGCCCACTGCAATGGGCCACCCTTGCTCTGGGGATGGTACGACGATGGATGTGACCTCCATGATCCATCACACCATTGCAAGCAATCCCAAGGAAACTCGCCGTTTGCCTTCCCGACGGGGAGTTAAATTGGCTCTGTGGGGTGCTTCAGGCTTCTGGAATCCATGAAACATAAAATGGTTGCCCACGAGTAAGGGTCGGTAAAAGGGCCAGGGCTGGTCAGAAGCTGGGAAAGGGGGGGCCGTGGAGCTGCCTGATGGGGAAAACGGCGAAAAAGGGTCGCGAGGTGAAGTCCGAAACCGATGGTGGTTCTGGGCAGTTCCCCCGGATTCCATGCCTCAAATCCTCCCAGCCTGGCCATCCATCCAGTGTCACGTTTCACGTTTGAGCCCACCGGCAGCGGGCCGACTTTGATCTGCCACGCACCCGTCCGCCCACACAGACATTTTGCGCTTCTTCTTATCATAGACGGAAACGTAAACAGGCACAAGCGTGATGATCCCCAGCCGCCACGGCCACGGCAATGCGACATCAGAGTTAACGACAGTCAATAACTTAATCTGGAAGTGGTGTCTGCAGACGAGATGGACGGGTTCTTTATTACCCGCCCCTTCCTCCCTTTATTGAATCAAATCTAATCAACTGCCTGTAATATCGATGAGGGAGAGTACAAAATTAGGCTGTGAGCTTAACGACCGCACTAGGCCGGGTTGGGTCTACTATCCGTAATTAGTCCAGTCTTGCCCTGACCCAACTCGTGCCAATGCCGCCCGCAGAACTGTCGTGCGACTGAGTTCGGGTTTTGCTGACATGAATCATCATGACCGTCAGATGTGTCTGCGCTGACTAGCCACAAGAAGAGAAAACCTACAACGCCAGGACCGAAAAGGGTGCAAGATTATGATAATATAGACTATCTATTCATAGAGTAATTATGGCTCATGAAACTGTGCCTGCATCTAATTGCCGAGTCAGTATCTCAACCTCGACCCTCATTTTCAATAAAAAAAAAAAAGTACCGGGTAGTTCAACATCAAAATGGTATTTTGCAGTAGCCAAATTAAGGACGGTTCAACCGACCCATGCAATGGTTGGCTTCATAAACAAGGGGTGGCCGCTTTATTATAGTATAGCTTCCTCTGCCATGTTTGAAACTTATAACATTTTACGAAGTAGTGAGCGCGGAAAAGGCGATAAGCTGACATTATGAGGATTCACTACAAGAAACAATTCCGATGAGATTGAGACCCAAGTCTCGGGAACTCTAAAATGTGGCTAGTGACCATGATCTGTGCTCTTGAGCCACGTGGAGACCAGTTCGTCCTGTGGCGGTGCGTGAGGCGCTGAGCATAGGCTTTTTTGTTCCTGTTGCGTCACCCCGCCTCAGCCCACCTGACAAGGCGGCGACAAAGGAAGAAAGTTGCCTTCCAATCATCCACTTCAGCCTCAGCCCTCGACCTGCGAAAGCCCAAACCCCAACCAGACCACATCTCCCCCCCCTTTCAATCCAAGACCCGACAAGAAAACAGAACCCAAAAATCTCACAGGATGTCGAACCGCCAGCTCGCCCGCGACACCCAAGTCGAGTTCCAAGCCCGCTTCCAGGCCAAGCAGGCCCGTCGTGAGGCGCAAAAGGCGGCCAAGCAGGACCCCATCCTCAAGAAGCAGATCCAGGACCTGCTCAAAAAGGGCGAGACGCAAAAGGCCTACCAGAAAGCCAAGATGCTGCTCTCCAAGCAGGCGCTCGCCCAGCAGATGGACCAGATGGCCGACATGGCCGAGTTGTCGGCCGCCCAGATCCAGGCCAACAACGCCATGAACCGCATGACGCACATGATGGCCTCGTCGTCGCGAACCATGAACGTTGCGCAAAAGAATACCAACCCTGAAAAGGTAAGCAAGAGCGCAAACCCCCCCTCCCCCTGTCTAACTTTATATCTTATCAATGATGGGTGATGGGACTAATCTCGGGATTGAAAACACAATGTTAGACCCTCGTCACGCTCGAGCAGTTCAAGCAGCAAAACGAAGAATACGCCATGTCCAACGGCATCTACCAGGACGCCATCACCCAATCTACATCTACCCAGGTCGGCGAAGACGCCGTACACGAATTACTCGGCAAGCTGGCCGACGATGCCGGCCTCGAACTCAGCCACGAGCTCAACAAAGCCACCCCCGCCTCCGTCGATCCGCAAACCAATGATCCCAACGCCGAGGAAGAGGATAGGCTGCAGCAGAGGCTGAGGGCTTTGCGGGCATGAGCTATGCACACAACCGACGGACAGAGGACAGATAAGACAAAGTCAGACGGACAGACGGGCCGACGGGGGTTGATGATGAATTGATGTGGAAATACGAGCGTAACTAGTTACCCAGTCATCGGACTTTTGGCGGGTATTTCTTTTTTGAACAAAGAAGTTCGGCGTTTACACGGGATGGCGCGAATGGGGTTGGTTTTATTTTTTGCTATCACGGATCGACTAGAACGCATGGGGCATCTCTGCTGCATTTCGATGTGCCTTTTCCTTTCTCTTACTCATTGACAGACTCTATGATAAACTCGACCATCTATCTTTGTTTATCACTATTCTCTAGTTATATCCGACATGCGCCCGTCATCCCATTGCTTCTACTGCATACGCTTCAGCAGCCTTTAGCGCCCCTAATTTTCCATGCTTCATTGACATTTTCCCCACTCCACTCCCACAATTTACATGTACAGACTCGCCACGGCCGTGATGTCACGTTTAATCATCTCCTGCGCCTGCTGCATTTTCTGATACAGATCCGGGTCGCCAATGATTCTCGCCGCGTTCTTCACCTCGCGGCATGTCTCATCAAGACGAGTGATAGTACGCACAATCGTGCCCTCTAAAACGTCCGTCAGTCCCGTAATGTTCTTGAAGCTCATGCCCCTAGCCCATTCGTAGACGACCTCCATCAGCCCAAAGCGTGGCTGTGACACAAAGTCGTTGGAGTCTTCGCTCGACTGAATCACCTGCAGCCGCGTCTGTACATCGTTGACTTTCTCCGAGAGAGCGATGATGGTGTCGCGGCCGCGTTCGAGGTTGCCTGTCAGCACGGGCTCTGTGGTCGTCTTTTCCTGGAACACGAATGATGACAGGAGGGCGGCGATTTCGGCGGGTTCGAATTCGGCTAGGACATTGTCGAGGATAAGCTCCGTGAGAACTAGTTCGTCTCCTGAATGGACCTCGCAAGCGACTTTGCCCTTGAGCTGGATGCGAGTTGCATCATCGATGAATCCTAGTTCCTTTAATACCTGGACTCGTTGCTCGTAGTCAGGTAGCAGCTGGAGATTCTGGCCCGAGAGAGACTGCTTCAGCTGAGAGATGTGTTCCTTAATGAGCCATTCATCGTGACACATAGCAAACTAAGTAGAATCGGCCCATGTTAGTTCAATTCTCTTCATAACCGGAATGCAAAAACGGAAAAATAAAATTGAAGAAGAAAAAAAAAAACCTACGTGTTTGAGGAAAGCTTGACACTTGATAGATGCTGAGCCAGCCACATCCTTTGTCAACTGCACCCTCTTCTCTATCATCTCCTGCAGCTGCATGCTCTTGACTTTGCTCATGTCCACCTCATCCCACCTGTCATCCCAGCCTGAGCAGATCTCCTGAAGCCGCTCCATAGCCTGCTGACCAACTTCGCCTCCTTTGTATAATTCGGGCACTGTTCCTTTCAGCACCCACTTCGTCACACACTCAACATCTGCCAAGGGAACGTGCAGCGTCTTAGTCTGCAAGCGCCTTTTACCCTGTGGCAGCTTGTGCAAGTATTTTCGGAAGATTGGTATGAATGGGAGCTGATCTGTAGCGTCGCGCCTCTCTCTGAGGGGCTTGATTACGCATACATGTAAAACGGGCTCCTCAAAAGACCCCCGTGGACTCATACCCTCCCCTAGAAGAACGCCGGCAGTGCGGATGCCGTCCCAATTGATAACAACCAACCGATTCTGCGTGAACATTCGTCGTCCGATGGTAATCTTCAGTAGAGCCTTGTAGAGATCAAAGGTAAGCTGCTTGTAGTCTTGCGCAGCTTGATGGCACTCGTCCATGCCCTCATCACAGATCTTGCAGGACTCTCGCTTGACCTTTGCCAAATCTGCCTGCGCGATCTTGACGTCTTTTTCGTGCTCGGGTAATAGCTGTTGAGTAGCATGCTCTGAGAAACTTCGCTTAATCATTTCCTCAATCTTGAGTGCCTCCACTCTCAACAGGTTAAGAATCATGTTATAAGTCAACCTGAATTGTGACCTCAACTTAGAAGGCTCTCCTTGTATCATGTTGCGCAGTTCGGCCACAGGGGGAACATCATCGGAGCCCCCCGGAGGCACAATGATCACTGACCCAACCTTATCCAGTCCACGACGGCCAGCTCGGCCAGCCATCTGTGTATACTCACCCGGTAGCAAATTTCTGAAGGAGTGACCATCATGTTTACGGTATCCTGAAAACACGACTGTTCTTGTTGGCAGGTTGAGACCCATGGCGAAAGTCTCCGTAGCAAACAACACCTTGACGAGCGTTCGAGCGAATAGTATCTCCACCAACTCTTTCACAATTGGCAGCAAACCACCATGATGGACCGCGATACCTCTGCCCAGAAGCTCCCTCAGTCTAATAATCTGAGGGAGTACTCTGTCCTCTGGTTTCAATCGCGCAATCGACTTTTCAATGATCATATGGATATGACTCTTCTCCGTGGCTGTACAGAAATCCTGGTTGCTCAGGGCGTCTGCATTCTCTTCGCATCTCTTCTTAGAGAAGACAAAGATACAAGCAGGCAGGAGAGTCTGCTTCCGTAGGAACTGTACAAGATGCACCCAAAGGTTTTTGTCCTGAGCAGCAGATGAAAAGCCCCCAGGTCGTCCAGTTCTACCCATGTGCCCTGGTGTATGACTGGCACGGGGAGGGCCGCCACGTCCCCTTTGCTGGTTTCCACCACGACCACCACCGCGTTGTGACTGACCTCCTCCGCCCCCCCTTTGGCCATTTCCACCTCCTCCACCACCACGTTGGCCACCTCTCTGCCCACCGCGGGGGTTACCTCCTCGCGAGGAAATGGTAGTTTCGGCTGGCGCTGGTTTTTCTTTTGACTGAACCGCAAGGTGTGCGTCCTTCCACCCCTTTTCAACAAATTTCTTGTCCGAATCCACAATCTTGTGAATGTACTTCCCAGCCCAGAGGTAGTGTTCCAGTGGAACAGGTCTCTTGGCGGTTGAAATGACATAGATATCCTTTTGCTTTGTTCTTCCAACCCACGAGGCAAACTCGTGCGTGTTGGGAACTGTAGCTGAGAGGAGAATGAGAGAGATATGCTCCGGCAACATGATGATGACCTCCTCCCAGACAACACCTCGCTCAAAATCATTGACATAGTGGACCTCGTCGAAAATGACAAACTCCACATCACGGATCAGGTCAGCTCCTCGGTACAACATGCTTCGAAGAATTTCCGTCGTCATGATAAGGCAGCTCGCTTCTGGGTTGATTTGAACGTCGCCTGTCAGAATACCAACTTCGTCAAAATCCTGTCGGAAATCACGGAATTTCTGATTGCTTAGGGCTTTAATCGGCGACGTGTAGATGGCCTTTGTCATGTGCTTAGCTGCCAACGCAATAGCATACTCGGCAACAACAGTTTTACCGGCAGAAGTGTGAGCTGCAACGAAGACCGAATCACCGTTCTCTAGATGGTAGACGGCCTCTTTCTGGAAAGTATCGAGCTCAAAGGGCCACTCACGAGCCATATCAGGCACCAGTTCTCGGAAGTTGGTCATCTCGTGCTTGATATCCACCATGTGTGCCCATTCTCGCCCCGCTTTCCTAGCACTAGACGCTGCAAGCACTCCATGAGGTTCCAGTGACGGGAACTCCACAGGTAAGATGTCGTCAATGTCATCACCATCCTCATCATCTTCGGCAACGTCGTTTGGCATCTTGTCTAGAGGCGTATCGTTGTCTAGTACATCCCCATTTGCATCCTCTGGATCCTCCCCAAGCTCCTGTTCGATTGCTTCGGCAGCTTCCTGGTCTTGGCCTGTCTTTTTGCTGAAATCAATGCCACGATCTAGCCCCGGAGCCAACTCTAGCAGTCCCCCCTCAACCCCGAGCTGGATAACACGCTCAAGCTTACTACCTCCAGACTCAGTATCTCCGGTGGGGCCAGCATGGACCTGGTCTTCCAAAGCTGCAGTGGCTTCAATACCATCCAGTCCGCCGGGAGCAAACGGGAAGAACCCAGCAGCACCTCTCACAAACTCAGCTCGGTTTGCCGGTTTCCGAAGCAGACTTGTCGAATTTTTGGCCGTGGCGCTGTTTAGAGGCACTGTCACATTCTTGTACCCAGTCACTCTGCCCTCGAGCCCATTACGCAGAAACCTCGTGACAGTTCGAGTCTGAGGCGGGGCAATTTTGAAGAGCGATGAGTAGTCGGCCTCGAAATCCCATCGTTGCTGAAGTCGGTTGAGCCATTCGTGGGAGAACTCAGACGACGGCTTGAGAAACTCATCCTCCAGCCGGTGCTTCAGCTCATCCGGGTTCTGAGGCTCGCTATTCTCAGGAAGGATGCCGGCGACGCCTTCATCCTGCGATTGCAGGAGGGCATCGATGCCAGACATTGTTTCAAAATGGAAGTGCTGAGCGTTGAGGTAGATGTTTCTCTCTCTGTTATGAAACGAACGAAGGAGAGAAGTGGTTGAGTGACAGCATCATGTACAGCTGTTGTGCCCCGCTATTGCCGGCGGGTCCTTTTCAGAAATATTTACTTGGTCATTGTCAGTTAAAGTTCTAATAGAACCCAACCTAAACCTCAGGTCTCTGACTACCTTGATCTGCATCAGCTCTGCACGTTTTTAAAACAACCTGTCTAGGCTGCAAGAGTCATTTGCAAAGCAAGAAGTATTGGCCAAGCTATCAGCTCTGTTTCCCTCCATTTGCAATTGTAAACACCGCGACGCTGACACCTGGATCTCCTAGCATGGACTGAAGCTTAATTTTGAAGTTTTAAATATTACAGGGTAGGCCAATCATGTCATCTCTTCCAATCTCGAATATTAGAACAACATAACCAGTGGTCATCACGTAACTCCGAGGTGCTCACTGGAGTAAATATGGGATACATCAGAATTCGTTTTGCTCACAAATGATCATTAAAGACGAGTGCCGTGGTAGGGGTGTATACATGAGCCCACATAATACAAGTACAAGTCCCTTCCTCCCCATCCATCTATCAAAAAAATATACGGCTTCAAGTCACCAGCAAGGGTAGCCAGCCTCATGCTTCATATTTTGAAGCAACCCTAACTAGACCTGCGCCTGTAGTCAGATTATACTGCCTTGACTCATCCGTGGTTTGAAACACCAAAATACTCCTCAACCAACTTCCCACACCGTGCTCTTTACAGTCGCAGCATCTTGGCGGCCCAGTCCTCAATCAGCTGCTCTGTAGGGAAGCTCATCTCCTCAAGCTTCTGGGCGTAAGGGGTGGGGACCTCAGCACCAGTGACACGCTGGGCGGGACCGTGAAGGTAATCGAAAGCGTACTCCATCGTCAGGGCCATGATCTCAGCGCTGACACCAAAGGCAGGGTATCCAGACTCGACGCAAAGGAGCTGGTGGGTCTTCTTGACGGACTGGATGATGGTCTCAAGATCGAGAGGCTTGATGGATCGCAGGTTGACAACCTCAACCTCGACGCCGTACTTCTTCTTCAGGTTCTCTGCGGCAATCAGAGACTGGCCAACACAGCGGGACATGGTGACGATGGTCAGGTCCTTGCCAGAGCGCTCAATCTTGGCCTTGCCGATAGGAATGACAAAGTCATCCTTCTGAGCAGCCTCCGACATCGGGAAAGATTGGCCGTACATGAGCTCGTTCTCCAGGACAACGACGGGGTTAGGATCCCGGATGGCAGCCTTAAGGAGACCCTTGGCATCCTCAGCGCTCCATGGCGAAACAACCTTCAGGCCGGGGACGCTGCCGTACCAGGCAGAGTAATCCTGAGAGTGCTGGGCACCGACACCGGAGGCAAATCCGTTAGGTCCACGGAAAGTGATGTTGCAAGGCTGGATACCGCCGGACATGTAGAGGGTCTTGGCGGCCGAGTTGACGACTTGATCGATGGCTTGCATGGCGAAGTTGAAGGTCATGAACTCGCACTGACAGAGTCTTTAGTTAGTACGATGGAGCCGCAAAATTGCTTTATAGCATGATGGAAGATCGGGTATGGGTTGACATGATGAATCGCATATCACCACAATGATGATATCGTTCAATCCTTTAGACAAGAGTACTCACCACAGGGTGCAAACCACTCAGAGCAGCACCAACAGCCAAACCGCAGAAACCACTCTCCGTGATCGGGGTGTCAATGACCCGCTTCTCACCGAATCGATCCAACAGCCCCTTTGTGACCTTGTAGGCACCATTGTACTGAGCAACCTCCTCGCCCAAGATGAAGACCTTGGAGTTGGCCTCCAGCTCCTCGGCCAAAGCCTCGTTCAACGCATCTCGGACTGTGTACTCCTTGACGCCGTTGCCGTCAGCATACGCCCGGATTTGAGAGGAGCCTCCGAAGTAGACGGGTCGGGCAATGGCACGCGACGTCTGCGCGAAGGATGGAGCCTGTGTCTTGATAGTCGCAGCTCGTGTTGTAGCAGCGAGGCGAGCCGCAGGTCGGAGAAGTCGAGACATTGTGGATGAGGTGGTCGAATGGGGGATTTGTGGATGGCGGGAGGAAAAGGTTGTTGATTTGGGTATCAAGAAAAGGAGTCGGAGAGAGGGCCGCTGCAGTAAAGCACCAGCTCTAAATGTCGCAGGAGGCGAGACTCGTGAGAATTGGGGAGGGATTGGAGCTGCAGAAGTGGTTGGAGGATGGAAAGAGAGGCGATGAAAGCAAGAGGGAATTTCCGGACCGGCCACGCCAGAGAAGGTCTCACAGCTTTTTTTTTCCCTTGGGGTGCTTTGGGGTGGTACCAGACAGTAGCTAAGAGCTCCCACCGCACCCAATGCCAGGCCCTGCAGCGCCCTGGAATGCCCCGTTGAATTGCAGCGAACGCGCTGCCGGACCCGCCCAGCGGCCAGTCTGTTGGGGCATGCCAGCGAATGAGGGAGGGCTGACGGCGCTGACTAAGACGACTCTTATCGCCTGCAGAGGGCTTTTGAAGTGTTTGGTGCTGTGTGCTCAATTGGGCATGGATACCTCAGATAAAGAGCCTCCCTATCAGGACGGCCCATGCTGACAGGAGGCGGTCTATCGTCCGCCAAAGAAGTTCGTTTAGAATGCCTACTGACTGTGTAGATAACACACTCAGAGCCAATATTAACTAAGAAAGACAAAGGCAACTGATGCAAACAGCAGATTTAGAAAAGTGTACCCCAGCTCGGGCGTCGATTATTTTAAACTTTCCGAGAAAAAGAGTCTAAGTATGTGCGTTGTAGACAAGTAATTATACGCATAATACAGTAAATGCCTGTCCGTCCCATCCATCTGCTTCCCAGCCGTATCGCAGATATGCTCATCATCTTACTCCGTCCAAGAGAAAATTCATGCTTGCCATCTTCACCTCTGCCTCATTAAACGTCAAGATGTTGAGTTGTTGTTTTAGTTCATCTATCCCTTATCCGTTACTCTCCTTTACGCAGCGGGCTTGCGACCGACCATGAGGTACATGGGTGTGAAGAGATGCTCCCGTCCGCCGGCGACCAAGCAGTCGGCTGCGAGCGCCAGGCTGTCTGCCGTCTTCCTGGTGCCTGGTGGTGCCAGTCGGAAAGTCTCCAGAAGACCGGCAAAGTTGTGGGCAATTGCACGACCCCAGTGTGTCATCCGTGCGATGGTGAAGAAGTCTCCCATGGTCTGCAAGTACTTCATGTCACCGGACAGGGGCCACCACCAGGGTAGAGGATCAGGGCGGTCGGCCAAATCTTCGTGATGAAGCATCTCGAAGCCAGCCTCCTTCATTGCCTGCAGAGCCTCGGAGATCTTGACCATGTTGGAAATACCATCGCCTTGCTCAATTCCCAATCGAACCTCGCGGTGGTGCAGGTTTTCGTTGTCGTAATCATCAGTCATCAACCATTCGTACACACCAAAGACACCGCCCGGCTTCAGCACACGGAAGATTTGGCTGTAGATGCCGACCAAAGAGGGGGCATGGACGGTAGCCTCGATAGCGTAGACGGCATCGAAACTTGCGTCAGGGAAGGCCATTTGCTGATTGTAATAGTTAGTATGCGTTTCACTTGAGAGGCCAGATGCGTAGACTGGATTTGGAGTTGTAGTCTCGTACCATGAAATCGCCCTTGACAAACTCCAATTGGTTTGCCAGGCCCTCCTTGGCCGCATAGTGAGTGGCACGGTCGATCTGGTAATCGTTGTTGTTCAGGCCAGTGACGTGGCAGCCGGTAAACTTGGCAATCTCTCTGGCAGGGCCACCAACACCACATCCGACATCAAGGACCTTCATGCCATCCTTGATACCAATGCTGTGTGCAAGGTAGTGCTCATGACGAGCAATGGCCTGGTAAAAGGGCTCGCCGTATGAGAAGCGGCAGAAGTGGAATGATTGACCCCAGCCATACTCGTACAAGTCGGTAGCCAAATTGTAGTAGCTGAAAGAGGCAGGTTAGCCATCGAGCATTCAATCCGAAAGTAATGTTCTTTGCGAGAGCTGTCATATCATTACTTACTTTCTCGTCAAGGTGGCGTACTCTGCGGTTCGTGCCTAACCCTCCTCATTAGCCCAATTGTCGGGTTGGCATATCCAATTGAGGACAACTTACAGCACGTTCCTCTTCGGTCTCGTTAGCAGCGGGCTTGTTGTCCCAATGCTTGAAGTACTCGTCTGAGGCAGCCTGGTTGGCATCATTACGACCCTTGGACATCATGGCCATGATGCCACCCCTGGCTTGGGCAGATTTGCCGTGCATGGCCTTGTTGAAGGCAGCATCCCGGCTCTTGTCCTCGGGCTCGAGCTTGTGTGAGGGGGGCATGTTGAATGTGATTATTGGGGTTGGTTGACAAGGACGAAGCTGCAGTACAATATCACAGGATGAAAGCACAAACAGAAATAGGGCGGGAGCTGTTCAGGATTCAAGAAAAACTGGCAGAGGGGCGTTTTAAGTAGGCGGCCTATCAAGGACTGGGCATCGCGACAATTTCCACTGCAACCCAGCGGGAGCTGTTACGCCGATAATTGCTGCCCACCCAACTCTCACCTAATCTCAATTCCAGGGGACCTTCGGCCCACTAATGCCGATTTGGGGCGATATCTTGATGCCGTAGGGGGTAAAGTTTTCTCCATTCGGGCAGAAGCGGCAGGCGGTCAGAGGAGGGCTCTATGTACGAATACGAAACCGAAGTGTTAATGGCCAATGACGTGGGGTGTTTGGTCAAATGGTGGCCAGAATGCGGAAACCGAACAAGCGCTTGTGGCAAAGTACGAAAACGAGACCTGTCAATATTAGGGACAGGGGGATCAGGGGCGCTGACAAACAAAAGTGATGCAATCGGATAGACAGTTATCGATAATGCCACCCCTGTCGCTTATGTAACACTTTGTGGTGGCGGGTAGCTCAGCATCTCAGATTTCTTCTGCGGGACACGATTGAGTTGAAGTCGTGGCTGGCTTCTCCCTCTGCTTACACCATCATCAGCATCTGCTGCACCGCTTATAATGCCGCCTCAAATCAAACAAGATCTGAACCGCTCGGGATGGGAGTCCACGGACTTTCCATCAGTCTGTGAGAAATGCCTTCCTGAGAATCCCTACGTCAAGATGCTCAAGGAGGACTATGGCGCAGAATGCAAATTGGTAAGAAATCCGTCTCTTTTGATGCGCCTGGAATTTTTTGCTTGTAATGACGAGGCTAACACTAGGTGCAATAGTGTACGAGACCGTTCACCGTATTTAGTTGGAGCGCCGATCGCGCCCAAGGCCGGAAAAGGCGAACAAACATTTGCTTGACATGCGCAAGACTCAAGAACTGCTGTCAGTGCTGCATGCTGGATCTATCGTTCGGTCTACCTATTGTGGTGCGCGATGCTGCCCTGAAGATGGTCGCCCCAGGACCGCAGTCGGACATCAACAGAGAGTACTTTGCCCAGAATAACGAGAAACTCATTGAGGAGGGCAAGGCTGGAATCGAGGAGTATGAGAAGACCGATGACAAGGCCCGTGAGCTGTTGCGGCGCTTGGCGGCCAGCAAACCATATTTTCGAAAAGGAAGAACCGTGGACGAGTCGGAGCTGGCAAATGCTAGAGTGGGCGGCGATCCCGCCGTTGGAGCTGGGGTTGGAGGACCGGGTCCCATCCGAACGCGCGACTCTAGGGCAGCGGCAGCGGCGGGAGCAAGACCAGGTGGGAAGGGCAAGGCGCGGCAAGCCTTTCCAAGCGCCGCACAATTACCACCTAGTCCCCGAGACTGGCTCCCACCAGATGATCAGAATGTCATGTCACTTTTTGTCACGGGAGTGGAGGACGATTTGCCTGAGCACAAAGTCCGTGACTTTTTTAAGGCCCACGGCAAGATCAAGAGCTTGGTGTGCTCCCACATGTCACACTGCGCATTTGTCAACTATGAAACAAGAGAGGCTGCGGAAAAGGCGGCCAGCGCATGCCAAGGCCGTGCTGTAATAGCTGGATGCCCACTTCGAATTCGCTGGGGCGTGCCTAAAGCAATTGGTACTATGGACAAGGAGCAACGATATCAGATGCTGCAGGACGCTCGCATTCGCCGAGCATCTTCAAGTACACAGAGGCAGGGTGCTCTCCAGGGCGGCCAGGATGGCAACCCAGCTCCGCCATCGCTGGCGGCGCCTCCCGGAGCGGAAGACACACCCAACTATGCCAGTCTTTCCGGAGACTAGACAACGGATCTCTTCATTCATCACCCTTCGGAGTCGGGAGTTTTGGCGAGACGGGAAAGCAGGATTTATTCAGTTTCAGGATGTGTCGTTTGCAGCAGACAGACAAGATCAAATTTGTTTCGGAAATGAAGTTCATGGGTATCATAGCTGGAGTTGATAGTTTTACATGACTTATTCACAATAGAGTACACGGCTGCCGTTATTATCTGCAGCCACATCCACCACCACTCTTCCCGCCGGAGCCTGCCGTCAATATGCTCTCGTTGTCGCCCCTCTCGGTCTCCTTGTGAATCCGCAACTCTGGTGAACACTGTTAACGACTTGTAACCTCATAACCACGCAGGATCATAATGCACAACACATACGGTAGGTGTGGTCCTCGGCCGAAGCTCTTCGTCCCTGAACGACGTTCTGGCGCAAGATCTTGGCTACATCATGAGCGTGCTGAATTGCCGTCTGGGTGTCGGTGTCGGATGAGTTGAGAGAGCGCTTTTCGCGGAACCCCTGCCGGATCTGGTCTTGTGCTGCCACGAGCACTGGCGCATCGCCTGCACGAAACGAAAGATGGAGGATTAGCATGGAGTTTGCATTGGGGATGCGTTGCCGGGGGAAGATTGGATTGAAAACCTACCTTGGAAGGCGATGCGCGCAGCACGCATGATGTTTCGGTATGCTACCAATGCCATAGCTTGTGACGTATGGTGAGGGTCTTAGAGAGTGATCACAACTCTTCTGGAAGAAAATCGTTACCAACCAGGTTCCAATGTCAAAGTGTAGTTCTGCCGATATTCCGCCGCCATTGTCAGCTGTAAAGTGGTCAGTGACAGCGCTATCAATACCTAAAGTACAGCGGTAGGTACCTCGATACTTCTACTCCCACAGAAACGACCCCACCACCCACCGCCACTATTTTTGTGTGCAAGAAGAGCCTGGCAGAAAAAAAAATTGGTAGCAGTGGGATTTATTTAGCCGGGTCCTGGATTTTGAGGTGTTTCCCGCCTTTTACACTTCCAGCCCAACCATATTCAAAGACGAGATATTGCAAAAATGGCTTCCGTTTCGCACGTCGTCACCCTGCCTCTGCCGGTCCTGCCCGCTGGCTGGAGTGCCGACAAGGACTTCAAGGCCGTCGGCAAGCTCTCCAATGCTGTGCAGCGCAGCATCGAGCCTGTTGGCCCTCACTTCCTCGCCCACGCCCGCCGTGCCCGCCATAAGCGAACCTTTTCCGAGGATGACCGTATCCAGGCCCAGGAGAGCGCCAAGAAGGTTGAGGACCTCGATGATGGCGAGGAGAGCGAGGCAGAGGACCCCATGATGCTTCAGTTGCAGGCCAAGGACTGGAAGGTATGTTGTGCTCTCTCGAAAGTTATATCAATGACAATTGCAATTGATGCCCTGGCCGTATTGCACTGTATAGATTCTGACAGCTCTTTCTTATAGTCTCAAGACCACTACAAGGTTCTTGGTCTGTCCAAGTACCGCCACAAGGCCAGTGAGGACCAGATCAAGAAGGCCCACCGCAAGAAGGTGTTGAAGCACCATCCTGATAAGAAGGCTGCCAAGGGCAGCACCGAGGACGATCAGTTCTTCAAGTGCATCCAGAAAGCCACCGATGTGCTGCTTGACCCTATCAAGCGTCGCCAATACGACTCCGTCGATGAGGAGGCTGATGTTGAGCCCCCTACCAAGAAGCAGATCCAGAAGGGCGACTTCTACAAGCTGTGGAGCAAGGTCTTCAAGTCCGAAGCTCGTTTCTCCAAGAACCACCCTGTGCCTACCTTTGGTGACTCCAACTCCTCCAAGGATCACGTCGAGGACTTTTACAACTTCTGGTACAACTTTGATAGCTGGAGGACCTTTGAGTACCTTGATGAGGACGTCCCCGATGACAACGAGAACCGTGACCAGAAGCGTCATGTGGAGCGCAAGAACACCAATTCTCGCAAGAAGAAGAAGGCTGAGGACAATGCCCGTCTTCGCGGCATACTAGATGACTGCTCCGCTGGGGATGAGCGTATCAAGCGCTTTAGGCACGAGGCCAATGCCGCCAAGAACAAGAAGAAGTTTGAGCGAGAGGCTGCCGAGAAGAAGGCCATTGAGGACGCCAAGGCCAAGGCCGAAGCTGAAGCTAAGGCAAAGGCTGACGCCGAGGCGGCGGCCAAGGTCGACCGTGAGTCCAGCAAGAAGGCTAAGGAGGCTGCCAAGAACGCCGTCAAGAAGAACAAGCGTGTTCTCAAGGGTTCCGTCAAGGACGCCAACTACTTCTCCACTGGCGGTGACGCCTCTGCCGCTCAGATTGACGCCGTGCTCAACGACGTTGACCTGGTGCAGAGCAAGATTGATCCCGATGAGATGGCCGCTCTGGCTGCCAAGCTCAACGGCCTCACTGTTGCCGACAAGATTAAGGGTGTCTGGAGCGAGGAGGTTAAGAGGCTGGTGGGCGCTGGCAAGCTCAAGGATGGTGAGGCTAAGAACCTGGCATGAATATGATGAGTTTTAAGAAAATGAGATGAGATGACCTGGAAAAGTAAAATGATGATGATGATAGGTTTCTGGAGGGGTTAGATATCACAAAATAATAGACATGAGAGCACATCCATGATTGGTGCTTGAACTTCTTGACCCTTTTCCTACAGCCGAGTGATACCATTTAGCTTGTAGCATGGGATGATACGATCGTACTGTGATTTAGTAGAAACGACACTCTGGCTTATACTCAATTGAGAGAGATCACAGCGATTTGGTAAATCCAGGATTCTTATAAATTATTATGAGAGGGGGAAAATATATATTTGGAGGTATCATGTCCGTCTACGCTGCCATTCTCTTAAAATACATCGTCGGCCCTAAATATCACTACCTCTATCTATGTACAAACTTTCTCCGTTACTGAGCGGGACATGGTCAATGTACATGCAGTTTTGAATATCTCTCCCTATAAATAGTCTGTAAGAGCTTCTCATAATACCTTCTTTACGAAGCGTCTCTGTCAAGTGATTGTCCCAGAACCATTTCGTGATAAATTCCCTTCTTCGTTACTAGCTCTTCATGGGAGCCCATCTCAACTATTTGACCCTTGCTAAATACGACAATGACGTCCGCATCGCGAATGGTGCTCAGGCGATGTGCCACAGCGATGGTGGTACGCCCTTCCGCAGCTCGATCGAGTGCCTCCTTGACGACCTTCTCAGACTCCGAATCTAGAGCACTTGTAGCTTCATCAAGAAGCAGAAGGCGCGGCTTCCGGATCAAGGCTCTGGCAATCGCAATCCGCTGTCTTTGGCCGCCTGATAGTGACAGCCCCTGATTACCGCAAGGGGTGGCCAGGCCGTCAGGTAGGGACGAGACAAAGTCCCAGATATTCGCCTGTTGGCAGGCAGTGACAATCTCTTCTTCTGAGGGCTCACTGCGTTCAATACCGAGAGAAATATTGTCGCGGATAGACCCTTGGTATAGCACAGGCTCTTGTTGGACGAGAGCAATATCGCGTCGGTAGCGGCATCTGTCATGCAGCTTGACGTCTTTTCCGTCAGCACGGAGCTCGCCCGTTGTAGGGTCGTAAAACCGCTCGAGCATTGCAATCATGGTAGACTTTCCACAACCAGAGGCACCGACAAAAGCAACCATCTTACCAGATTCGATGTTAACTGAGATATCTCGGAGGACCTTGATATTCGGCCGCAAAGGATATGCAAAACCCATACTGCTGCAAACCATTTCAGTGCCTTTGCCAACAGAGTTTGAATTTTTTTCATCATCGCCTTCGTAATCGATGAGTTGCCGCTGTTTGCGCAGTTGGAAGATGTAATTGATGGCGGTGCGGGCCTTGGTAATGCTAGTGCTATATTGGAAGAAGGTCGCCGCCGCTTCACCAGAGAAAATGGTGGCAATGAAGACAGTATAAAACTGCCCACTATTGTATTCGCCTGTAGACATCAGGCGGCCGCCATACCAGAAGCCAAGCGCCATGGCGAGGAATGAAATGGACTGGCTTAGCGAGTAGAACAACATCTTCCACCATAAGGACTTGATTGTTAGCTTTGAGATCCCGTCAAGAGCCTTGTGGTATCGTTCAATAACAGCCCTTTCAAGAGCCAAGGAAGACACGGTCCGAATTGCCATAACAGCTTCAGAAGCCAAGCCACTACTATTAGCGAATCGGGCAGCTGTGTCATCGTCGAACTTATACTCCAGCCTGATCCGCACGTAACCAGAAGCAACCAGGACAGGCAGAGCACCAAACACCAAAACAAGACCGAGTTTCCAGCCAGTTACGATGGCCAGGATGCAACTCGAAAGTAGATTTACAACGTTGATGGAAATCAAGACCAAATTCATCGAGACAAGCTCTTGTAAGCTGCTGGGCTCTGATGTAAGACGTGATGTGAGGGCACCTGTAGTGTTTTCTGGTTTATCGAAGAACGCCATATCTTGACGTAAGGTGTTACTGAAAATCTCACTGCGATAATACCGTGTGATATGCTAAAAGTATGGGACCGGTGATCAGCTTCATTGTACAGGAGGTCTCTACTGTAGTTATGATTGGAGAGAGAGAAAATATTTACCTGAGCTAAAACGTTCGAGTTCCACCCTGCAATTGCATAAGCGATGAAGTTGCCGATTGCTACTACGAAGAACATGAGAGCGAAGAAGTTACCCTTGCTAACATCAATAGTAACAAAGGCATCCATCGTTTTCGAGAACAGAACGGCTAAAGCAGGATATGTGGCTCCTAGGAGTAGTTTGTTAGCTGATGGAGAATTACAGGGAGCTGGAATAAGAGAATAGAAGTAGAACTTTACCTCCGACTAGACAGGATATAGAAATGAAACCCAGATTTGGCCACAAAATGGGCTGCTCTTTCAAGATGAGATATAGACCGTGTAGTAAGCCATATGCCTCCTTTTGGGCTGTAGCAGTGGCACTCTGAGTCCCTGTTGCTGAAACATGGCTAGGTGCGAGTACCAGGTTGTCAGGGTTGTCTTTCTCGTCTGTATCGTCTTCTGTGTCACTGGCTGCACCCGTTTTGTCGCCGAGATCCTGTGCCTGGACAAGCCTTGAATATGCTCCACCAAGCCCAATTAGTTGCGAGTGTGTACCCTGTTCTAGCATCTCACCCTTGGACATGACAATGATGTTGTCTGCGTCTCGGATGGTAGAAAGTCGATGGGCAATAACAATCATCGTGCGGCCTTTGGCAACGTTGTTCAGAGCCTTTTGCACAATTCTTTCGGCGTTGGGATCGAGCGCACTTGTAGCTTCGTCAAGTAATAGGACCTTCGGGTTAGAAATGATGCTTCGTGCGATGACGATGCGTTGCTTCTGTCCCCCTGATAATGATGCACCTCGTTCTCCGATGTAGGTTTCATATCCCTAACTCATGTGTTAGTCTCAAGATGGTACTATCACAGGATTATCTCCATATTAACTCATACATTTGGCAAATCTTCAATAAAGTCGTGGGCATAAGCTGCCTGGCATGCCTCTTTCACCAACTTCTGTTTCTCTTCATCAGGGAGATCAGCTGCGGGGGTACCAGTAAGTCCATCGGCAACATTTTGAAAGATTGTGCCGCTGAAGAGCATTGGTTCCTGTTGCATGTGTCAGTAAACAGACGGTATCATATACAAAGTGGGTCTGCTCTTTCATACCTGTTGGACCAGTCTGAGGCTAGTTCTCAGCCATTGCAGATTCAGAGACTCAATGGGGTATCCATCCAATGTGATGGAGTTATTAGGGCATGGATACCACCGCTCGAGCAATCCAAAAAGCGTACTCTTTCCAGACCCGCTGGCGCCGACTAGGGCTGTCGTTCGATTCGCCGGAATATCTATGTTGAGACCTGCAAGGACAGGGACATCTGCGCGAGAAGGATACGCGAAATGCACGTTTTGAAACTTGATATTGCCCTGAAAGTCTTCGATCTTCTGCCCATCATCAGAAAGCGAATCGATGGCGGATTTACGGTCGATGACATCAAATAGATCCTGCGCTGCAGCACTCGCTTTTGAGATCGCCATGCTCTGAGGCGCAATCTGTGTAAGAGCTTGCGCAGCAACTAACACCGCAAAAATAACACTGGAATGTGTAAGTTGTAAACGACCGAGAAGGAAATTGTGATAAATCTGCGATTGAGCTCAACTTACGTTACGACAGTTCCGGGTTGAGTTATTTCCCCAGACGAGTACATCCTAAACCCTTGCCAAAAAGCGAGGGCATATCCAGCAAAGACACAAAAGAACTCCACGGGGAAAAGAATTGCATAAAGCGGCGACTTTTTGAGCCCAATCTGGCGCGCTTCCTCGAGAATGGTTTCAAAGCGTCGCGAGAGCTTCGGAAAAGCCCAAAACGCATGCGAAGTCCGAATAGTCGCAAACGCTTCTTCAGCAATGGAACCAGCTTTGGAGTAAATGTCAAACATGGAATACTCGTAGCCCGTGTCTATGCCGATACCAATGATGCTAATGATAAGATTGGCAGGGATGATGCAAATGACAATCAGAGTCAGCTTCCATTGAACGGCAAATGCGACGATGAAAGCTGATGTGAAGCTGGCGATGCCTTGAATGACAATTCCCATCTTCTCCGAAATACCAATGCTGATGTTGTTGCCATTGGTAGTAATCTGACCAGAGATGGACGAGGATGGGGAGTCAAAGTAGGACACTTCCTGGCGGAGAGTTTGACGGACAAAGTCAACTCGCAGATGCCTTGTTGTTCGCGTTGCAGATATGGATATGAGGACCTGTGAAAAGGGGGGTTGGGCTATCAGTATTACTTGTGTTTGATATATAGTTAGGAAAGGGCCAACTAACTGTCCAAACGTAGGTCAAGACGAATCTTCCGATGAAGAGATAGACGAAATAGAGCCTAAATTAAACGAGATCAAAGGCTTCAGATAATCCACCCTCTTGAATGCCAAGCTGAAATGATCATGTACTTGGGGACATTTACATACGTATACTTTGACAGCTCCTTTCTGTATGTCCCCGGCGACATTTCCCCCCTCGCGAAATCGTTGAACACATTGACGAACTTGCCGAATAAGACGTCCATGACCGGGAGGAGACTACCAGTGGCGACCATGCAGATAAAAGCGACGCAGTTCATGAGCCATCCTAGACGATCCGTATAGGAGAAGACGCGCTGCAACCGGGGGGAGCATCATGGGCGACGAGTTAGCATGTTGATCTCCTGACCTCTTTATATCCTGTGCCCCCATGGATTCCGAACGTCCCAAAAGGGGAGTTTAATTGTCTGGGTATTTGAAAGCAGAAGCTGTGTAGGGCTGAGAAACGCAGAAAATAGAATATGAAGATGGGAGGTATATTTTGTGTGTGCACGTTAGGCCAAACGGCAGTTGCACTCGTGGTACTGATTCTGCTTCCTTCCATAATGGATCGAAAGGTAGACACTGCGTCCAACCAACCAGATGACCGTAATTTGAGCCATACTTTGGGCCAAGAAATAAAAGATAGAACAAAAAAAGAGTACGCACGATGAAATATTTGAAACTTGTCTCGCGCTTCTTTGGCTCTTCATTCTCCTCGCCCGCTTTAGACCCATTGACATTTGTTTGCTCATTTCGCGGCGTGCTCATCGCCGTATCAGAGCGTCCATCGACCAGCTCTTCCTTTTCAGCACCCATACTGATGATGACGATGATGCACAACCCCTTTTATGAACTTTCTCTTTTATAGCCTCTTCAAAATCCGCCCGGTGTTGTCCGCAATCCGGCGGAGGGATAAAACAAACTGAAAATGAAACGGCGGGAAGCGCTCCCCAATAATGGGTGATTAATAGGAGGCGGAGGATCGGGCGGACATTTATTAGCGTAAGATGGGCTGTGAAATGACGTATCTTGTATGTTGGAACTGTATACAGGAATTCTCTTTAATCGAAAGACGCATAATATACTTGGAAAGAGAGAAAATGAGATAGAATGACAATGAAGGAGACAAGTCAATCAACGTGGTGCTGCCATTATAGCATGATTAATGTATAAGCCGGGTTTTGTAAGGCTGCAACTTGCAAGTAAGTTCGTGCGTAATATACTCCGCTCCGTATCGATCGCATATCTCCAAGGCTGCGGACTAAATCTTTAAAAATCTCCTTTTCCTTGACAAACATGACTTGTTAAATTGTCACAGATTCCCATGTGGGGGCCACGAGTACGACGCCATCCTACGTAAACTAACGCGCAGCTCGTTTACTGTATTAGGATGTTTCTCAACAACCCCGGCTTACAACTGCGTACCCAATGCACACACGCATATAAACCCTCTCCAACCTTAACAACAGATTAAAATCAGGATGCCCTCAGGAAAAACAACAGAAAAAGGGTTGGTAGTAATATAGAAGGAATATCTGCAGTGAACGCTCATTAATGAGATAGGCCCGCTTACTGTACCAGTAGGAACGGGGATTGCTGTGACGGGTACTCGACCCGTTGTATGTTGCAGTAGCGAATCCATCGTGAATACACGTATACAAAATACATTATGCTAAAATAAGCATACGTATGTAGCTGTATATAAAGATGTCCACACAGACTCTTGCCCAATACAGAGTTTCCCATCATTTCCACGTGGTTGTGCGGACCGACCGGTATCCTCCGTAACTCGTCCCGACATGCCCCTCTTCCCAAGTTATATTCCGGTGTGACTCCCGTCTCAGGCTTGTCCAGCCACAGTCAGGTTAGCCGAAGTGTTTACCATATAGGCAATAAAGATGGAAAATACCGTATTCGTTCATCGCTGCCTGGTAAGGGCAAAACTGGGGTTGGCATTTTAACCCCATCAGGACTAGAAACATGCCTATCATTGGCCCATCTCTAAATCGGCATCAAGTCGCCTTTCGCCCTTTCGGCCTCCGCGGGGTCCGGACATGCACTACGTTATCAATTGATATTGACCAAAAGTTAAACGCCTACAATTGTGCTCAACCTTTCTCCGTCATTAGGCAACACTACTGTTGAAAAGGAAAAAAAGAAACCTAGAAGAAAGCAAGACACCCTGGGTGGGACTCTGCCTTGTCCATCTTGTTCCCTTGTTGCATCCATTCTGTCGCCGTTATCATTTTGGAGGTTCGGCAATCCCATTCACCATCTCTATTCATACCTGGGTGCGGGTACCGCTTCAACGCCCGTCTCTACCATCGACAAGAGCCAAGTCCTAGGTTTCCGCAAAAAGAAATACAGGAATAGAAGCCGCCTTACACCAATTGTAATAGTTTTATCCCGTAATCTCGCCGTGCCTGTGAACATCGCCCGCAGAGCTCTAGAGTCACCGACAACCAACAGCCCGAATCAGAAGGGGCCAAGCCAAGCCAGGTGGTGGTGCATGTTGCATTTTACCTTTTGGAGCTGCCCTAATACTCACCTACCTGCCTCCCTGCACAAAGAATGCAAAACATCACGCCGTCCGCGGCCACCGACGATTCGTCCGGCCGAAGAGCTGTACGTCCTTATCTCGTTGTCTCCCCCCTTCCCGGTTTTGTGCTTTCAAAGGACAGCCTGCCCAACCCGTGAACGCTCGTTAAGCCACACACACCCCAGCCTTCTCCAGTCTCGTGGGGTTGATCAAGTGTCTCATGGTTCTGTCTATCGTGCAGGTGCATGCCGGTTTGTCCCAAATAGGAGAACAGATGTATTGATGCTTCATATTGGGAAATGCAAACTATATCTTGTACCCCAGTACACCAGCTGCAATTGAAATGCAAATCTAAGGGACCAAATAAGTGCTTGCCATTCCGCTAACATCTGTTATTCAGTGTGACCAATGTCGCGTCCGAAAGGTGAGCGATACAGGCAGTTTGCTGTCGTGCCCCCGCTGTAAACTACTACTTCTGATCGTCACGGAAAGAAGCTTTAGTGCTGACCTAGCCATGTTGGCCTTTTGGGTGTAATAGATCCGATGTGACAAGGACTGGCCATGTTCCAACTGCAGGACTGCAAAGCGGTCTTGTTCTTCAACTGGGGCTGGTCAGCGACCCAAGGAACCCCGGCAGAGGGTTCTCATCTCATCTCAATAGTAGGTCCAATGCCATCCTCCTTTCCATATATTTCCCTCCCTGCTGTGAACCTGTATCCAATGTTATGGTTGTTTTGTGGGTTGTTCCGTCACCTCTGCTGGAGGGATATTTCAAGAGACTGACGTTCCTCTTTGACTGACTTTTGGCACCGCATTGGTAGTGAGAGAAAGATTGACCAGATAGAGGCACGGCTGGGTAATATCGAAGCCCTACTGAAGAGCATCGCTTCTTCACAGCCGCCTACCGGCGCACACGATGCGCGGCTGTCCCATACACCACAGACAATCAACAGCAGTATCCCCACTGCTGCTTCTATCGCTGAATATGACAGCACAGATGAGGAGGCCGGCGCTGGAGGCGACTCCGGCCTGAACGTTCACTCGGCATTTGCCAGTGAGTTTCTCGAGCGCGCTGTCAAGAAAACGTCTCTTCATTCAGTCAACCCAAAAATGGAGGCGGCTCTGGCCAACCTGAGTCAAATCATAGAGATGCAGAAGCATCGCTCCATCAGCCACGGTCCTCGGTTCCCTATGCAGCAGCCTGTCCCTCCTGAAGGTGTCACCAAGCTTCCCATGCCACCCATAGCGACTGTCGTGGGTTTACTGAAGCACGTCAAAGGCAAGCATCTCCCACCACTTTCTTTCATTCGTCTCTCTTCTTAATAAATAGCCTCGCTGACCCCCCGACCCTATTGTAGCCTCCCCTCCAACTTTATTCACCATAATCTCCGCTCTTGTCGGGGTGTGGGATTTCTCGAATCTCTGTCGTACTGTCTATTTTGCCACTGAAGAGTTTTCTGATGCCACTTTCGCTGTTGTCAATGGCTTGTTGTATACTCTTTTTGCCGAGCAGCATTCCGTGGCCACGGACCAAGCTGTGCGTGACGAGTATAACTCATACGTTCAACTCTGCCAAGCCAATCTTGAGACCATCCTAGCCAACTTGCCTCTGTTCCTCTCCGCAAAGACTGAAAATGTCCAAGCGCTTCTTCTTGGTGTAGGTTTTGTTCTTTTTGGCCTGAATTGCTGCATTTTGTAATCTTTCTTTAATAATATGTTTGTGCTGATGAGTTAAATACATTAGGCACTCTATGCCATTGATGTTTCAAGACCATCAGTAGGCTGGCACCTAGTCAACATGGCAGCCGAGCTTTGCCAGACGGGTGGCTACCATCGTGTGGAGACGGCGCTGAACGACCCTCCAGAGACTACTCGCCTTAAGAGGATACTCTTCTGGCACGTCTATACACTTGACAAGGGTCTTGGGTTGCGGTTGGGACGTGCTTCCATTATCCCGGAGTGCGACATATCCATTCCTAGAGAGTTTGAGTTCAATGGCTTCACCGAGCCGGAGGTGTCGTGCATCCCGACTCTCTGGGTTGAAATAAGCCACCTTCAAAGTCGCATATACGAGCAGCTGTAAGTCCTGTCATCTATCCATCTCTCGAGTCTGGTGACCAGGAAATGATCTGACAGTTCATGGCATGTTAGTTATAGTCCAGCAGCATTGGCAAGCCCGCCTGCGGACTTGGTACACCGCGCACAAATGCTGGCTGCTGAATGTCGGAGCTTGGAGGCCAAGGGAAACGAAATGCGTGCCAAGGTTTACGCATATCTCAAATCACAGAACACCTCGGATGGTGTTTACGTTTTCATCAGAGGGGACGAAGTCCAGTTTCAAGTGACAATGACTTTAGTGTATCGAGTCATACCAGCGCCAGAAGGCTCTCCAACTCGGTTTTGCAGTGAATGCCTTGACGCTGCCCGCAATGCCATGAGCACGCATCAAGCATGCGCGCGCCTCATGAATCTTGAAACGTATTCCAAGTCCATGTATGTTCATTGGTAAGTATTAACTATCGGGCACTCCAAACCAATGCTTTGGTCATATATGCTGACTCTTGTGTTCGCTCCAGGAACCTTCTACTAACGCCATTCGCTCCCTTTTTTGTACTTTTCTGCTATGTAATAGAGACATCTTCGCCTGTCGACCTCAAGATTCTCCAGGATTTTGTTACGTCACTAGACGAAGCTACAGATTCTTCAGAGTCCATTGAGAAGCTGTATCGACTTTGCAGCATCATGTGTGATATTGCCGTGCTTTATGTAGAGGCCAAATCGCAAGAGCAAGGGGGCCACAATGCGCCACCGATGGGTGATGAGTTTGAAATGTTCCTCACGCAATTGGGGTTCATGCCGAATGAAGACCAGACCATGGCTCACGCGAACGATACGGGCATGCCCATACAAAACAATGGGCAAATAGCGCAAATAGCGGACTGGTTTTCCGGTAGCCGAAACATGATTGGCTTGCTAGAAGAGGACCTATCGCAGATGGAATCATATCGGTGGATGCAACAACCTTGACTCCACTCGAAGATTGATCGTGGCCAGGCGCATTTAAGCGGAGTTCGGATGGGTTCATAGAATATTAAGATACCACCCTTCTCTTTAGTACATCTCCCCTGAAACAGTCTTGTTTTTGCATCTTAGTCGGTGGGGTATCTGGGATCGTAAACTTCGTAGCCCTCGTCTTCCGTGTCGCTCTCCACCAACGAGTCTTTCTGAAGCTGCTGAGCAGGCTTTGTTGTCGAGGCATTACCAGCAGTGGCAGATTTGCTAGGTATTTTATCGGCTGGTGGTATTTCACTCTCAACTGGCGCAAAGGCATTTTTAAACCCGGCCTTTTTGAATCCGCCTTTCTTGAACCCTCCGCCGCTGGAGGGTACAGGATCCTGATTCGCCAGCTTGATGCTGACCATTCCGTCGGCCTTGGCTTCTGCTTTGCGTGCCCTTGCCCCAGCATTGGGATCTCGAACCATGGCCTTCATGTCCTTAAGGCGCTGCTTGTGACTGTGGTCGTAGCTGCTGAGGTGAGCTTCGTAGTCGTTCATGCGCGAGTAGCCCTTGGAGCACAATTCGCAGTAAAAGGATTTCTGTGCCTCCCGCGCCGATGAGGTCTGGGCGGGGGGGAGCGTTTGATGTCTCTTTTTAAAGGTCGGTCAGTATGAACAGTTGGGGTGTAGAACAAAGAGCATTGCTCAACTAACCGGAGGCATTGTGTGGCGAGAGTAGCTCAAGACCGGATGGATGAATGAATGGAGAGTTGACGGCGGCGGTAGCCGTCGTTGAAGATTATGCCGCGACCTGCGGATGTGGCTTGGATATGGGAAGGCGTAATTCACTGCGATGGCCTGAGATAGTGGTGACAGAAGAACAGAGGCGCGATGTTTCACGATGTTCGGTTGGCGTTGTCAAGGTCTGAGGGTGGGGCTCCGAAGGCAACCAGTCCCTGAGCTCCAGTATCGGCTTATCAGGCCGGACTAAGCTGGCAGAACCCCTGCAGCCGTCAACGTCACTCAGGCGCAACCCTCAACGCAGCCTTAAAGGTTTGACGTACGTGAGACGACAGGACTGTCCGTTGGGCATCATCTCATTTAAACCAAGCGGCCAGGGTGTATTTTTTTCATAATCATCAGAAAACTTCACTACCTTATTCTTGCTTCGACATCAGGCCTTCATAATGGACGCCTACGGGCACCGTGGTCGAAGGGACTCGACAAACACAGCCATGTCCCTCGCAGAGCTCGATCCCTCTCCAATCGACTCGCCTACCTCGTCACCGTCCAGGTCCGACCAGGGACTCTGGTCATCGCAGGAATATGACATGATGGAGAGCAGTGCCAACACCGTCAAAGCCGGCCATAGTGTGACGGGCTCGACGGGCTCGCTGGGGTTGAGCGGAGGCGGTGGGCGTGGAGCCATCTTTTACTGTTCGTACAAAAGAAAAACAGCACCAATGAGGATCGGAGAGTCTCAATGTGCCAGAACTAACTGTGAATCCCGTCTTTATAGTATCGCGAATTCAGAGATACTCTAGCTACGCCATGTCCATCTTCATGTCGCTGCACCTGGCCAATGTTTCTCTGATACCTGCGGTCACGCGATCAGTTCCTGGCTCTGAGACCTACCTCTTGATGACGCGTGAAATCTATCAAACCTCCATCACAGAGCCTCTCCTAGTCGGACTACCTGTACTGGCCCATGTTGGCTCAGGCATCGCTGTACGCCTGCTCAGGAGATGGCAAAACATGACCAGATACGGAGGACAGATCCCCGGCATCCACGCAATACACCGCTGGCGTACAGATGAGGCCCCCGTAAGGTTATGGCCACCAGTAAGCTACATATCGCTTTCGGGTTACGCATTTACCTTGTTCTACTCGGCGCACGTCTTCATGAATCGGGCGGTGCCGCTGATAGTCGATGGCGACAGCTCCAACATCGGGCTGGCCTATGTATCACACGGCTTCGCCCAGCACCCGATTGTGTCCCGGATCGCTTACCTGGGTCTCATCTTCGTCGGTTGCGGCCACATGGTCTGGGGAATGGCCAAGTGGCTGGGTATTTCGCAGTCCACAAAAGGCTGGCAGGTCAGTGAGAGAGCCCCCGTCGACAAGAAGACTAGACGGCAGCGTAGACGGAAGTGGCTAGGAGTGCAGGGTGCAGCGTTGACGGTTGCTGCGTTGTGGGCCGTTGGAGGCTTGGGAGTTGTTTCTCGCGCAGGGCCAGCAGACGGCTGGGTCGGGAAGCTATACGATGGTCTTTTTGCACGAGCAGGTTTGTGATTGAAGGGCGACTCGGCCGGATGATGATACACACACACGCACACACACACAAAAGCGCGCGCGCGCCCAAATCCATACACCACCTGATCAGCAGCCTCAAGACTATACCATACACGGTAAAACAGGTTTGCCCCCCTGGATATAATGCAGGAGAATGAAAAGCGCGTACGCCTCTACCGGTTTATTGCGATGTACGGACACATGTACTCCTGATGTATGTATGTATTTAGTTATTAGATACGGCAGCATACAATCGTCTGCGAGATGACAAATGTGGTGATGGCGACAGGAGGCGTTCAGACAGTATGAACCAACAATTTCTACCACCAGTTCACGTACCTATCCATGATTTGACTGAATAATGCGTGTATCCAGTTATTCTCCGCGGCAAAGTACTTTCTTCTGCTCCAGCACACATATACCTTACATACAAACATGAAAGCATAAGAGGGCTCAGAAACCGGATTGGCTGACCCTGCACATCAACAAGGCGGTCGCATCTCGTCCAGGACAGGAACCAGCTGCAGACGCCGCCTCGATGAGGCTGTGATTCTGTGACGTGTCGCAACGCAGCGAGGGGTTTCTGAGACGCCTTTGTCTCTGAACTTTTTGGTTATGGCATGATGAAGAAGCAAATCTTTGACCACAAGTGGGGTGAGCTGGAAAAAGCAATGGGCAGCTGGGCCAAGGGTACCAACCGTACACAACCGTACGTACATGAGGCAATCTTGGAAACCCAGGGTTTTTGTTTGGCATGTCTAACCCAGGCGCCTCCTAAAAGTCTAGTCTTGCACAAATATTGTTTGTGATGGCCTGATAGCCTGTGTTTTTGACGTTGCTTACACCTAGATGTTCGCCTAACATGTATGTTTGTGAGCAGAGAATGGCTCGCTAGTAATATTAGGTTCGTTAGCCACTCTTACTAGGTGCTAAGAGTAAATTGGTGTGCTTTATCGGGTTCCACCATACAGGGCAAGGGAGATGATGATGATTATAAAGTTATAGTAATGGGGGGGGGGGGGGGGAAGCATGCTTCTTTTCTTCTTCCTCTTTATTTTGGCATGATGCCCTTTGCCCTATGTAGGTATTGATATGAGGTGGAGGCATATCGATCCACCATGAACAGCATTGCACAGTGCAAGACCAATTAACACGGTTGGAAATACTTGCAGGCATATGGAATTCTAGAGCTGAACGGCGCATCAATCCGGGGGATCGGCTATAATGGAGCTGTAATATTGATGAGGCAATGCTCAAGTAACTACAACAAGTAATTTACAGACAATTTTGTAGCCCTGAATTTTTTTACTTGTTTATGTATTTTGGTTTTTTCTCGGTGATGGGCAAAGCAATGAGGGCCTGCATCCTAAGTCGGTATGATTTTTCATTGCAATGTACGAATACCTTACCTACAGTATGTATGTATGAGATACATTCTCCTACTCGATACCGCAACGCGTGGTCTCAACGCATCATTGTCGTCCTTCTCCCACGGATTCCAGCCTTCTAGGACATTGTGTGTACTCAGGATGAGAAGCCGTTTGCGCATTCTAATTGGCACATTTACGCAGTATGAGACCTGTTATCGAGCCCTGCGATGCTTATCACATGTACCGATTACAGTATAGAGAAGGGAAACGGTATTGATGCGAGACAAGTGAGACGGTGAAGAATGAGGTGACGGGCGGTTGGGCAGCGTTTCTGCTGTGTAACCACCACATTTGCATCCGTCCTGCACCGCCAGCCCATATTACAGCATTCGGTACTTTATACAGTGGTGTAGGATGTAATTTCTACGGGGGACAGTGGTGTAGATTGAGGTAGTCTACTCTCCCCCTTCCCTTTGCCTCCTTTCACCTTCTTCTTCTGCTCCTCCACCCCCTAATTATCCGCCACACCATCACGGCAAACACAATACACTCAGAAGCAAAGAAAAAAAACCACCCGGCATACGGCATCTTTAGCCGCAAAGAGACGCAGCGCAGCGCAGGGAGGGCAGGGAGTTGAAAGAAAACAGGTCCTGTCCATTGAGTGGTCCGGTGCCTTTGTTTGGGGCGCCGCATCCATCCGTACCACAAACGATTCCTTCCACTACCTTACCCATCCATCCATCCGTCCATCCGCTTCTAACCACAACCCACCCCCGTGCCTGTCTGTCACGGCTAGCCCAGCCCTTTGGACGCACCCGTAAAATAAGGTTTAGTATTATTAAACAGGCGCAAGAGAAGTTGGCGCCGGCCCTGCCGCGGCGAGCCTGGCGTGTTGGCCGTGTAATAATAATATTTGTCCAGTGTCTTGTAATTCTGCATGGAGGTTGATGCTAATGTACGGGTGATGTACAGTGCCTACAGTGCCGTGATTACTCGCACACGATGGGGCTGCCAGGCTTGCTGGGTACCTGGGGTACTTCCAAAACACGTTTTCGTCCAGCTGCATGTGCATGCATCCCTTTCGTGGGGTGGCAGACGCACCTGTATTTTTGTATTAGTAGTGGCAGGCGGGCAGCCATACAGGGTGCCGGAGCCCTTGGAAGCTGCATCATACAGGGCTGCACACGCCATTCAAGGCCTTACGGATACAGGCACGGAGACCTGATGTGCTTCAACCATCCAGGCGCTCGGCTGCTTAATTAATACTCCCCACTGGCCCCCCTCTCCCGTCCTTTTCAATCCCTTCCAAGCTTCTTCTTCCCATCTCCGTGGCAGATTTGGCTCCTCGTCATTGTTTCTGCAGTCGGGGGGTGCTTTAGCTGCTGCCGCCGCCCTCGTCTCGCCCAGTTTCTCATCCCCAGCCAGCCTGCACAGCTACAACCAGACAGCCCTGTCGTTCTCTTCTACCCTCGATTCGCCACAGGCTCGTAACAACGCAAATACCCGACATATCCACGCTTCAACGATCCTTTGATTCCACCATGTCGAGCACCAAACGGCGGCTGTCGTATGATGACAGTCCGGCGTCGGAGAGCAAACGCCGCCAACAGAGCAGCTCTGGCCACGCTGCTCCATATAAGCGCCTTCGCGTCGCCAACGCCTTCACGCCACCTCCACCATCGCGCGACATCATCTCGACCCTGTCCGATGAGTTGCTTGTTCGTGTCCTCTCCTACATGGGCGAGCGGACACTCCTCGAAATATCTCTCGTCTCCAAACGCTTCCACTCCATCACCGCTGATGGCCAGCTCTGGCGCCAGCACTATTACCGACGATTTATTCTCCCCCGCGCCCATCGCATTCCTGGCTTCAAAACGGGACCCTCAACCTCAAGCAAGCTCCAGTACTCTGCCCAGCGGTCCGTGTGGGCAGATGGAGGCTGGGGCAGGTCTGCGCCTGCTCAACCAATCGCTCCCACCGATACCTCTGCCAACCTGAAGGATGTGGTCGACTGGAAGAAACAATATCGACTGCGACACAACTGGTCTCGAGGCTCCTGCGCACTAGACGAGGTCCCTGTTAGTGATTCCGAGACTGGCTCAGGTACGGAATGGCAGACCCTGGTCAAGGTCGTGGATGGCACTGCAGTCACCGCCGACCTCGATGCAGGACTGCGAGTCTGGGATCTGCGGACTCGGAGATGCATTGCTCAGTCAGACCTAGAGACTGGCGACAGCATCTATCTACAACCGACATGTTTATCAGTAGATGAGCAGCAGTCAGCAAATGGCATTCTTGACATGGCAATTGGCTTTGAGGATGGCACCTTTGGTATCTGGAGGCTGAACATGCAGAACAAGAAGTTGATGCTGCTATATCGTCAGGACAAGAGCTTCCTTGGAAGCCTTGTCTCTGTGGCGTACACCTATCCTTATCTCATGACGGCTGCACAGCTGGGCTTCATCTCATTGTACACATTTGCACCGCCAGACACCGACCCAAGCACTATATCTCAGGACATGAGCCCTCTGGTTCTGCCACCTCCCTTTTTACCCTCGGGCACGGCCATCAACCATCAGCACTCTCAAACAACGACCGAGACAAACGATAACTCGACCAACACCTCGCTTCCCCTCCCATACCTACTATCATCACTGAAGTCTTACCACTCCCGCCCACCTCTCGCGCTATCGATACGGAAACTAGCAGCATCTGCCATTGCTTCGATTGCATATACCTTTGACACCGTTGGCGGCTGGTCCATCGGCATCCAGGACTTTGACATTAGGCCCGCTGGATTGTATAAACCGGACACAGTCAAAACCCGCCTTGCATACACTCTACCTACGGAAACTCGGAGCTCGAGCCCATCCTCACCCACAAGTTCTCCTCATCAACCAAGCTCTCCGAGGTTCACCTACGACCAGGAAGGCGATGGCCCAGTCAAGCTGTGCTATAGCCACCCTTATCTATTGGCCACACTACCAGATAACACACTGGTGCTGCACCTTTGCACCTCCAACGATACATCGCTGTCCATTTCCAAAGGCATTCGACTTTGGGGCCATACGTCCGGAATATCTGACGCCGAGATTACACCGCGAGGTAAAGCTGTCAGCGTCAGCACTCGCGGTGATGAGATTCGTGTCTGGGAGCTAGAGGGTCGTATAGGTGGTGGTAGTGTCGAGGTGCGGCCAAGATCACAGGGTGACAGCTCCTTGAATGGGTCAAGCAGCTCCTCTGTCATCTCTTCAGATCCAGAGGACAAGAAGAATTATGTTGGTTTCGATGACGAAAGGGTGGTTGTATTGAAGGAAGCAATCGACGGGAAAGAGAGCCTGATGGTTTACGACTTTACTTAAACCAGTCAATGTGCAAACTGGTGATAATGAGTGGTCCTTACAGGGACATGCTCCCAGGTGCCCTCCAATGGTACAGTAGTCCCGCGCACCTTTGAGTGCAAGGATTCACTTGACTTGATTTACCAGGCTATCGGCAACGCCTGGTAAACAGCGCTGGCGGATTTCCCCGCGAAATATGGACTATGAATGATGAATTACGGAGTTTTTGACGGCCATAGCTTACGGCCTTGGGATGAGGGGATGCACTCTCACGGGATAGCAGGGGGCATGAAAATCGGAGTCATTTGCGAACATTTGTGGACAGGAGCCTTTCATATCCTGGTGATGGTACTATGATGAACATTTTGGTTTATGCGAGAGACGTCTTTTTTTTTTTTTTTAGATACCATTTTTATATGGCACATGCCAAGGTCGGGAAAGAGGCGCACTATTGTACCATGGATACCCCGAGGCATAAAACTCATGTTGGATTTATTTATCATTGTTATTTGGATTTTCCTTTGGTTTTGTATTATTTTAGATTTCAATTATTAATATCTTTGCTCTTGGATGTCACGGATCTGTTTGAAGTTTGATGCCTCTAACGCCGCACCGACAACATTTGGGACTTTACTATATACGCAGTACATGCTGTGTCTTGTTACTCAACAGGACGTTTCTGATTCTTGGTCCCAACTCTTACTGAAGAAGTGAGGAGAGACATTTTCTGTCTCCAACGGCTGTCCTTGGTCATTCCGACACTCTTGTGCCTTGAGGGTAGCCAATCTCGTCATGACAAGGTAAGTTACGGTGAGGGGATATGCTGTGTAACTTTGACGGGTCATCACAGTCACACTTTCTCTCTCTCACACACACACGCACACACGCACACACATACACATAAACACATTGTCAACTCGCTGACGTTCACTGGCACTGACAGATGGAACATTACACAGCCGAGACATGGCTCAGAAGAAAGCCGTCACACATCAAGAGGACGTTTTGGGTGACCAAGAGGTTTGTTACAGTATGAATTAAAGAGCATGCATAACCCCGTCTGCACTGCAAGTGTGTGTCCGTCTCAGGGTTCTCGGTTTATGCCCGTCACTGCACAGAGGGTAGGGTAGGTAGCGTAGTAGTTTTCCTCTCTCCTGGGCTGGCCGAATCGTTCAGGATGAGACAGGGAAAAGGGTATCTAAGACTATTGAAACATAATACAGAAACATGTTATTAGTGCCCACGGGGGGTGGCAAAGACACGCGCGCGAGACCTAAACATGGTAGTAAAGGAGGATTATGTGTCTAGGGCTCAATGGAGAGCCGAGAAAACGCGGGGATACTTTTAATTGATGGAATACGTGTGTGTGTGTGTGATGGGCATAATCTAACGTAAACATTGACCATACTGTGTACGTAGTAGCCGAGACCTTGCCATCATGAGAGGTATTTGTCGAAGCTGCATCCTGCACGTAGATATTTGTCAGAAGTAAAGCTGTCTCTTAAACCTACACAATTTTCTCACCGAAGAATTCATAAACGCAAGCAAATACGCCACACGGAACAGAAAGTCGAATCCTATCTGTTTACGTGTACAAGATTCACGGGACATGCACTTGGATTTAAAGGAGGCAAACAAATGAGAACGAAAAAGATAGTAAATACATACACAATATTACCCGTTTCGTACAACTTCGAAAAACAAAAAACAAAAAAATACAGGCCCACCGGTCGGGAGCGGAGAGAAAAGAAGAAGAAGAAATGGCGGGGGTCTCACATTTGGAAGTACCTATGCAAGACGCCCGAAATGGAAAGGGAATTAGGTGAGACAAAAGGCAGAACAATTGGTAGTTTTGACTTGCAGCCAAACGTCTTTTTAAACACTCTGTCCAAAGAAACGCCAGAGGAGAGAGACATGCAGGGTGTGTACTGTGCTGTTCTGTCGAATTGGTTGGATGAACGATGGATAAGTGTAGGTAGATGGAGTAGAGGGGGCGGATGTGTGTGGGTATCCGATATGTGGGAGGCGGGTTTTCCTATCTATTCCACGTACTTGAGTACTTCAACTCTTACCCCTGATCCCGTTCTTTTTGAATGTATGTATGTATGTATGCGTGTATGTATGTATGTCAGTAAGGATAGCCATTTTGTACGTGCTGCAAAAAAGCACGAACACGTACATTACGCATCATGCACAACAGCAAGGCTCCCCCCCGGATGGAAAGTGTCTCACTTGGGTGCGTTTTTTTGAGCCAGTCAGGGATGGCAGCTCCGGTGATTCACGGCCTAAAGAAAGATACCTTGCAAAGAAAAGAAAAGAAAGGAAAAGAGGGAGTATACTACGTAGATGTTCACATCGTCTTGGATTGGTCCAGTTGGCCGGCTGCTTTGGCTGCTTGGCTGCAATGTGACCCCCATTTTGAAATGCAGGAGCAAGACTCTGCCAAGGTATAGAAAGCCTTTTGTTTGGTCAGTGCTGTTTGTTTGCGTGTGGGTTTTGTTTGCTTTCCAAGTTTTTTCTGTGAATGATTAGTTATTGCTTGATTACTCCGTACTCTTGTTTGTTTTTGTTGTCAATGCAGAAATGACAAATAGGATGGGGGAACTTGGTCGGCTAATCTTACCAAACTTGGCTTTTCACGAGTCAGGGGAACATTGGATATGAGTGCCAAGTGACGTTCAAATGACTTGAGGTTGGTTTACTTTGGCTGTGCAAGGGGGGTTGGATGGACGTGCGGGATCAACGGTGCGGGTTGCTTTGTGTAAGCATCACCGTAGTAGTTTGTGTTTCATGCCAATGATTTATCTGTACTCTGCGAGCGGTCTACATATAATCAGTACCTCACAAGGTGGTTACTTGCTTTGTGAATGTTGAATGTTGATCAAATCACAATCGTTGCCAAGATGAACGATTCCACGCGATCCCCAGCGTGTATGAGAGGACATGTCTTGATTCCAAATTCAACAGTCTAAGACAAAGACAGCGCAATAAGATATTACACCTTGTACTTGTTGTACTCATCAGGAATCAAGGTACTCATCCAAAACCCACACCTGATTCCATTTCCCTCGGCATTCCGTCCCCCGTGTCGGGATGAGGCACCCCATGTTGCCTCTTCATCCATTCTTCCACACCTTCCGGCAAGCCCCACCATTGCCATCCTTGATCGGATCCAGTGCCGAGCTGTCATCCCATGTGTATGCCGACAAGGCCGGCATCATTCTTTACATGCCCGTATTATTGATGGTTATCTTGCGCGTCATGTTTATCACGACGCAGCGCCCTTGTTGAGTGACTCATTCAATTTTTCTGAACCCCTTGACTTGAGCTTGAGCATTAAGCACAGTGCAATGGGTTTATGCGCTTACGGGTTGGCAGTCTTGATGTTTCCAGGCTTTCGTGTGTATATCTTTACCCTGTACTCAGAGTTCGCACCAAGCGAAATTACAGGATTGTTAGAACTTAAAAGGGCTTACGCAAATACAAGCAGACCGAGAAGATATCGTTGTGCGTTGTAGCAATAACACTATAAGCAGGCACAAACTCGTCTCACTATGTCGGTGCTGATGCTTGAAGACATCACACAGTACACATTGTCTAGGCTAAAGAATGCTGAATAGGGAAAAGGTTATATGAACATCACCACCACCTCAGATAGCACTTTCTGGTCTCAGTAAAAAAAACCAGCTGCCGGCAACGGCAAAAGAAGTGGACGAGCGGGGAATTGAACCCCGGACCTTCAGCAGACACATATGGTTGTTCAACAGATGCGAAGCAGACGCCATACCCCTAGACCACACGCCCCTGAGATGTCGATGTGCGAAGCACACCAGCTTCAAGAGTGTTCAGCAGCACCCGGTTCTATTTAGCGACTGGAATTCCATGGAGAAGGGATTGCTAGGCATACTTTGGAAGCGTAATGTTACTGTTGCGCATTGTCATGAACAACCGAGATTTTATCTATACATACGTTTATCATAGAAAATTCCCGTTGCTAGGATAATAGCTTCATGATAGCGTCAGACTGCGCCTTCTGGTACAATGTTAACAACCTCATCGATATTGAATGCATACACACCCTACAGCGCCAAACTTCTGGCATGCTTCTGCTATGTGTGCTAGAACATTCTGAAAAGGGCCACAACATGCGTTTCATCGTACAAGGACCCACTGAGAAAAAAAAAGTCCCACCAGGCAGGACCCGCAGTGAGTCACGGACCTTAAACCCCATATGAATTAGTTTTGCTTCAAGTTTGATATCGATAACGGGATTCACCCCAGAAACATCAGCAACATAGCTCAGCGGAAGAGCGACGGGCTCATAACCCGTAGGCCCCTAGATCGAGACTAGGTGTTGCTATGATTTTTTTGCCTCATTTCTGTTGCTCCTTGCGTTGGGTATAACATCTGTTGAAAACATGGAGTTTTTCTTTTTAACATCAGTACTTTGTACGCTAAGGAATTGCAAGAAAAGTGCTTCCAAGCCAACAGCGCCTCTCCAGGCTTGAGGAGAATGACAAATGGCTTAGATTGTGCTGCGAGAAGTCGCAAATATAAACACTCTAATCTATAATGAGCGCTTTCAAGGGCCTTCAGGATTCATGCCTTCCTCTTGACGGCTTTGCGATAAAGTGCTCCATTGCGTTTTTAACTTATGGGAGGAAGTCTACCAAGACAGTATCTTTTCTCATCTTTCTCAATGAGTATGTAAAAGAGCTTCTTGCTCACGTTTACACTAATACCAACTCTTCGTCCATCTATCAACCAAGATAATTAAGCTAAACATAGCCAGAGTGAATTATACTAGCAGTCAACCTGATGAACTACTGGACAAGCTGATATCCTTCATCTGTCCCTTGAACCCTCTCCCTATACGCTCAACTGGCGCCGCAATAGCCATTGGCCCTTTTCTCAGTCCACCTCCCCATATGCCCATCATGATCGTGACCTCCTCCCGCTGGGTCGTACGTCCCTTTCCGCTCATGGATATGAATGTGCGTGGTCCAATACCTTCGACAGTCACGTCACTCCACTGGCCACGAGGCAGGGTGAGATTCACGGGATAGGCGATATTACCAGATACAAGCATCAGCAGTGGCGAGGTACCATTACCGTTGAGAAGACTACTATCCGGGCCTGAGAAGAGCTCGCCGCCACTAGATTCCGGGTACACGGAGAATGTGAGTTTATAGTCGCGGCCTTTACTTGTGAGAGGTGTTTTCAGGTGTCCCCCTCGTCCGTCGAGATGTAGCACGCCACGAGAGACCTTTGCGCCACGCTCGAGATGACCGTGGTAGCGGTTTCCTGATAGATCTTTGACAATGGGTTTTGATCCATAGCCTGTGTCATCGTTGCCATTGTCAAACTTGTATGAGAGTATGGTAGGACCTTTCGAGTTGATGCGCAAGTCTAGATTCTGACCCGGTACAGCGGGCTGCAGCTTTGCAAACAAACCAGCATAGTCATTCTCTTGCAACAAACCTCCCCACTGCTTATCCGCCAGTGCGGGAAGTCCATCACGAACCATGTGGTATGCCTCATGATAGGTACTTGCATTTGGTCCCCAGTCATTCCACACCACGGCCAAGTGTCCGAGGATATTGGGAGTGTAGCGAGGCGGATTGTTGGTCGCATTAGAGTGATCAAGAATGTTGGGGGCAAATGGCCCGCCGTCTGGCGCACCATGAAAGACCCGCTGGATATCGAGCTTCTCTGGGTATACGTTACCTTCGGCATACTTCACGTCGAGGTAGAAGAAGTCATCGCTGTTGAGAAGCGTGTAGCCACTGTTGATAAAGTCAAACAGGCCGTTGTCCTGCCCAATCTGCCACTGCTGGACCGTGATTTGCTTGTTGAGGTTGACGGCGTTGGGCTTAGAAGAGGGTGGGAATGTGCCCCAGACGCGAATATCCTTGCCGGAGATCTTTTTGATGTAAGCCTGCATGGCATTGACAAAGCCTGTGTACTTGTCGACATAGTTCTTGTCGTACTCGTCTGCGCCGATATGGACAATCTTGGAGTGAAAGTTGCCGATGACGGACTTCCAGTACGCCTGAACTGCTGGAAGAGTCTCTGGGTGGCTTAGGTTGAGCATTCCAAAGTCTGGCAGTGCAATTTGCGGCTTCCAGTTCGTCGTGGCCATGGAGTGGCCCGGCGACTCCAGCTCCGGCAGGATCGTGACGCCTCGTCGGGCGCATTTCCGCTGCAGAGAGTCAAAGACAGAGGGAGAGTATGTCTCGTTAGCAGGCTGAGCGAGACCAGCGACAGCAGGGTCATCAGAGGCAGGTCGAAAAGCGGCATAGAGAGTCTTGCTCTGCTCGTGGGAGTGGAGTCTCGCCGGATCCCAGACGAAGTCGCTCAGATGCAGATGGAAGACGTTTTGTTTGAAAAAGGACAAGTACGAGCACATCTCAGCGAGGAACTCTGCTGGATAGTAGTGGCGAGCGACGTCCAGCTAGAATTGGCGATGTCAGTTCAATCTGTATCGACGAGTTTCCATATTTGTTGACGATGAAGCTTCATAGAACAATATCGGATAGCTTGAACTCACCATCATGCCGCGTTCAGACCATCCAGCAGCGTCAACACCCGCCCCGAACTTGATCTTCTTGTCATTAAGCACCGCCTGCTGCAGAACAGAACGTGTTCCCCACCAAGCACCGAGCGGACTAGCACCAGCGATTGTGATTCCCGCCCTAGCAACGGACAAAAGGTAGCCTTCAGACGTTTTCTTACCCGCAGCATTCACAAACTTGGCCTTTTCGGGGTCAAGGGTTAGGAAGATGCTGTCAGAGAGAGCTTTAGACCCAGGTTTGAGGGTGGCTTTGATGCCAATGCTGGCAAGATCATCGCGGAACGTCTCGGCAAACTCCCAAAGCGTGGGTGGTATGGTGGTGAGGCCGTCATGGTCTCTGGAAGAAGAGTATTGCCAATCTACGAGGATGGTGCGTATGTTTTTGAGATTGTAGGTGGCATCTGAACTAGATTTGAAGGGGACAGTCGGTATTCCTAGTAAATGCGACTCGCCAACCGCTATTTTCGTCTCATGTCAGAACCAGATACAGCAATGCGGGTTTTAATTGAGGCTCAATTGGCTCTCAACACCAGAGGATTCGTGATGTGATGTGGTGTTTTGTGGGTGTTTATCGTGGAGCGATGATGTCATGCGGATAGAACGTACCGTCAGTTACGAGTAACCCTAGGAAGGCCAATGCTACTATAAAGAGCCGCATCATTGCCCAAAGCTGTCTTTAATGAAAATGGTTTTGTTTAACCTGCAATGGGAACTTACTCCAGAAAACATCATGGGATAGCCGAGGGCCGCCTCATCCATTATGTATGAACTTTGACCTCCTATTGGCCGTAACGTTACAGCTTGACAGACACTCTAACATTAACAGTGCTCAGAATGCTCAAGTCCCATGCAAGCTGCAACAAAGAGGTTGGCCGGTCTCTCTTTTGCCGCTTCTTTCTGACGGCCAAGCGGCTCAATACTACGCTCTGATTTCCACCAGTCACAGCGTCAGATTTGCCGAATCTGCCGTTATTGAGACCTGGGGAACAAATCTCACCTCACTACCTTAATTGCAATCAAATATACAAATACTGTTTCGATAATATGAATACCATTTGTGACGTTTATTTATTTCGAAAGAGGAAAAAGGTGCTCTGGTTTGCCGATGTATATGCGCTTTCGAGATTTATGCAACGTTTTATTTCAACTTCTTTTGTGTATGGCTGCAACAAGTAGTCTTGTGCGGATATGTCTCGAATAAGCCCTAGCAAGAGCATCAACATGGTATATCGATAGTCAGTTGATAGTTGCTAATTTGTATGGAGATTATGCTAGAAAGAGCATGGCAAGGTAGAGTTCTCGGAGTTGGAAATGTAAGCGCCTGTAAAGAAGTGAAATAAAATGTAAGCAGTAACAGCGTTTAAGTAAAGTACAAAGAAAAAGCAGCCGTTATCCGAAGCTTATTGTAGAAACATATCCCTTGCAAAATACCATTATCCAATCTAAGTTTAACCCCACAATCATTCTAGCGGAACAACCTCAAGCAGGGGCTTCTTTGCACAGCAATACCCTGGAATCTCGGACACAGTTTTGGCAAGGAACCCCCACGGCGGATCGCAGGCATGCCTCGATCCGTTGATGAGGTCGCCGTTAATTCTGTAGAACCAGCCTGTAAAACAAACGTCAATGCAAAGGTCTTCAATTTAAATACTTAGGCTGATGAAAGAAAGATGAGGGATGGATTGAGGTACTTACCATTTGCGCACCGACAAAGGAGTGGCATACAACAGCCATCGATCAAACTAATTTGCACATGTCAGCTATAAATCCTGCCAAAGCAATACAAGGGATGAGTTTAGATTGAATTCTTACTGGAAAAGACAGCCGCTTGCTGTTTGTCGTACTTCAAGGCCAGTCTCAAGACCAGACTGCGGTGCGCTCATATCCACTGGGCTCGCTAGCCCACGAGCAGCCGCAACAAGACGCAGAAACAAGGAAGCTTTCATCTTGGAACTTTGAGTGTTTGACTACTGTAACGGTAGTGTTTGTAGCGAATTCGAGGTTTGTAGCTGATTGAAAATACGAGAAGAAGGGAGATGCTGATCTTCTTCTTTAAGTAGTTGCCATTTGCCTGCTTGTGAGCAAAGCTTTTGGCTTTGTCTCAGGCCACAAACAGGAATGCAAATTACTTTGTTCACTTAAACAGGCAGACAAAGAAATATATTAAGTGTGCATATCACAAAGAAGTTTCATGAAAGGTCAGCTTGGAGGTATAGTTTGTGAGGCTGTTCAAGAGAAATAATCGCAAGGTTGAACAAACTAGGGGTAGGTATATGAACTGCTCAATTTGGCTTGCTTTGTAGAGATTAATTACAAGACAATGATCGAGGTTGTTTGATGATTCTACTATGAAAGCCTAAATTTATTAGCACATTCAATGTTGAGTTCTTTTTGGCGCCATGAGCAGAATTGCTTTCAGGGCTCATGTTATACATCGCCATCACAAGTAAATATGACAAACTTATAAACGAGAAACCTTGGGAGTTTCGTAAGTTGCTGGATGAATTTTAGCTAAAAGTGCAACAAGGCATTCATTGCGTTAGAAAGCAGTTTACATTCCATTACTTTAACATTGGGTTCTTTTGAGAACCAACATTGGTGCGATTGAAGGTCTCAAAACTAATATAGAGATAGAATTATCACATCATCATTGAAACGATTTTCTTAAAACATTATCAATTACGCCCAAGAGCTAACTCGTCTAATATCTGCCGTACCCTCATAGTTCCAATCTTGAAAAAGTAAAACCCAAAATCGCCTTCCCAACGAAGCCACAATCTCATCATTCCACACATTAAGTAGTCATTAACCATTACCCAAGAAGCCTATCAGACTTAAGCACAGAGAGTCAAGGTCACATCGTTGCTGGCACCGCAGTTCTTGACCTGGCTACCAGCGGGCGGCACGCCGTTGGCCCAGACGATCTGGGGGCAGTTCTTGTTGGCGCTGGCAATGACGAGCTTGCGGCCCTTGAATGGGTCGCCGAAGACATCGCTCATGTCGTACCAGACAACTGGGTCTTGGAGGTTGTAGGCAAAGTTGGTCTGAGGCTTGCCGGTGAAGAGACCGTTAGGCTCAAGTGTGATCTTGAGCGAGCGGCCACCAGTCTTGGGGTCGCGGGTGAAGGTCTCACTGTAGACACCGCCAGACTTGGCCAGGGTGCGGGCAGGAGAGATATCACTGCCAACGGACCAGACAGTGACGGAGAAGGGACAGTTGTTGACGACACGGGCCTTGCCAACAGCAGCAGAGGCAATATCGGCCAGGGTGGCGGCCACGGCGAGGACGGTAAGCTTGTTGAACATCATCTTGGAGGTGGAAAAGGTGAGTTTGTCTGTTTGTGTGTGTGTGTTTGTTATGAGTGCTGAGTATGACTTGCAGTTGATGTAAATGGCTGTAGATGATCTGGATGAAGGTCAAATGAAGGATACCATCGACCCTTTATATACTTCTTGGTTAGATTGTTCAAACCATGTTGCTCGGCTGAGCTCGTATATGACCATAGCAAAAGTCCAACCAGGACCGGGAGATTCCTCAGACCAGAAATGTCCGGAGCAAAACGACCAAACCATCTGCCCATAGGCTGCAACAGTGTGGATGCTGCCATCATGAACTTGTCCATCAACCTTGCCTGCCAGATGCTACCAAGGGCCGAACACGAGGCAGCCCAGTGCCAGATTGGGCAACATGCTGGCGGTGAGAGACAATTTCCAATCCTCTTGCAGGCAAGTCTACGGCGTCGTGATACGAGAATGACTGGGGGGAGAAGAGCGAAAAGAAGCAAAAAGGAGGGGCAACAGAGATTGCGAAGAGGTGTGATTGTTAGGTTTCTACCAGTTAGTGTGCCAGCAAAACAGTGGTAAATCGAACCTTCAACCTACCACCCACCTCAGATCGGGAGTCAATATTCGACTTACACTGGGTACTGCAAATACATACTGTAACAGGATTTCCTGACCTAGGAACATCGCTTTCGGGCTCCATATTGACGAAGTATTGCCTCAGACTGTACGGTAACCCAATAGACAATGTAACTTGACCCCGATGATTTGCGAGCTGAGTCGCAGCCCAAGCAAAGGGCCTAGACGGATCGACAAGATGCTGCAGATGTGCCAAGCATCGTATCGCCAGATGCGGGGGAGAGCTGGATGGACGAGAGTCCGTGCTGGCGGGAATGGAGATGACCCGTCTGGGTGTAGGAGGATGGAGTCGTTGTTCCAAGGGTCCAACCAAAGACCCTTCTTGCCTATTGGAAATGCTCCTCTTCTTCCCCGCAAGGGTGCTTTCAAACCATTGCAATGCTACTGTATGAACAGATGCGGCACTAGCAATGATGTAAGCCCAGCCTGTGAGCCAAAAATAGAGCCCATCGATCGCCACTAGCAGCATGTCTTGCTCGGATAAAAAGGCCTTATTGATCAATTCGGGGGGGAATCGATGAATAACTCGCTCGTAGCAGTCCGATGCCCAATCCGCATGTACATCTGTCTCCGATTAGTGAGGGGAAGACAGTGTTGTATTAGTTTTGGCTGCAAGCTTTCGGCTCTCATATTCTCGGGCACCCATGATTTGTTCTTTCTTTATGACCCCCAAAAAGATGGGCTACACAGTTAACAATCTGCTGACATTTCTGCCACCCGTCTGTCCGTACACCGTGAGAGCCTCGTTTTCCGTTGTCAGAACCCGTACAGATTCTTTATTCGGTGCCTGCTCCATCAAGCTGATGACGCGCGCGGCAATGGGGCTGGCGGGCGGGCGACCCATCTAAATGCGAGACTGATGATGAAGCAGAAACGATAACCGAAGGGATTTGATCCAGGGAAACCGTTCGTGGGGTCAGTCACCTGCGTACCTACCAGCAGCGCTGAAGGATGTACCTGTTAGCGCACCATGGGTACATCCGTCCAGTGCCAAAGGTGGCTGCGGTCCGGACAGCCATGCTGCAAGCCTTTGACAATTCAATTGAACATCATTGAGCGAGAAACGGCTTAGCAGGGCTTAGCGCATGGTCAGACATCGTATCCGGCAACTTTCGGATGCAAAACTCTCTTTGAGAGGTTTGGTATACCTAAGATTGGCATGGGCATGGGCAGCCTGGTGACTGGAGAATTGTCGTTTAGGCAGTTCAGGCGGTTCAGGTCATCCTTTGGTCAATACGCATCGGATTTGCCCCTTATAGTACCCAGCCGTTCCAGAGCCTGATGTTTCTTGGATGCCATACGCGATCATTCCCCAGAGAACGATGGATACCCGTCACATACAATTTGCCCCGGTGATGAGACATAGGTGTGTGCGTTTATTGTTCCAAAGCCATTGACGTATTGGTCCCAACGAAAGAAAGTGAGCCTGCAGTGTGTCTGGGTGCATACAGTGGCTCACCATCTGTATCACCTTACCCGGAGCCTCTATTTCTGTATCAGCGCGTTTAGTGAGCATACACCACTGTAGGACAGCAGTGGCCTTCTGTGCAAACAACCAACAGGACAGGGCAGCCAGCCATTGAACCTTCGCCAGCACGATGACAGCGAGCACATTACAGCGGAACATAGTGGGTGTCACATTATAACAGCCCTACAAGCTCACTGTAAAGCAAACGCCGAACCCCGCTATCCTAATAGATCCACCAGCCACTGTATGAAGCTGCCCAGTGCTGTAATACTGCGACCGACTCACTGTAATCAACTTTCATGCCAGCCAACATAGCCAGCACCTAAACATAATGCATTCACAGAGGAGAGAAAAACGTAGCATCTTCATCCGAGCACTAGAATTTGGGAGTCAAATTGCATACTCTAAATACTTATACAGTTTCACTCAACAACCAAACCCTACTTTTCCGTATCCTCCGCCTAACCTCAACCCTGTCACCCCATTCTCTAGCAATTACCATGTGTGGATCCATTTCGGGCCAAAAAGACCCTGCATCAAACTTGTTTGACGCCCCCACGCAGAATTCGGGTCTAGAGGTACTTCGTTCGTTACAGTAAGTGCATGTGACATCCAACCTTCAAGCCCCCGGCAAAGTACCTATCTACGTACCTGTCAAACTGTCAGACATCCCCGCCAGCCTCACCTCGGTAAGGCTTCACCTCTAATTGCGTTCCTCCACACCCACCCATGCAAAAAAAAATCAATCTAACCTTGCTGCAGACTGATAACTGTCCGCTGATAACGCCCCCCCCTTCTCCAAGACCGTTGTTCCCGCTTCTACAGGAAGCATTGGCGATCATTTGTTCTTCAACCCATGTCCTACCTATTCTTCCCATATGCCATGCCGATGACAATGATAAAGTTTGTAGTATCAAACAATAAATGAGTTGATGACGCTGGGCCTTGATAGCAGATCACAGAATTGGATACGCCGAAATGTCATACTTCAATCATATATGTATTGGGTGTCACATGCCATCGCCTAGCTGCTGACTATCTACCATGAAGTCACTCTCCATCCAGCGTCCGGTGGGTTGTGCCACCCGACTGTGCCAGGGTAAACTTCACCACCATCCTCTAGGCTCCACCGTCATTCTTGCGAAACTTGGACAAAATGGTTTCAAAACGCGTCGATGCAGCCAAGCACCGTATAACCCATGACAACCCAACAAAGCAAGGTAGAGCTGTATTCCATCTCTCTCAAAACCTCGCCATCCAATCCGTCAACCATGCATACATGGTTGAGTAATGATCCAGATAGCCCCCCACAGTTTCCCCATTCCGGTCAAACCGAGGGATGCAGAATAAAAATATCAAACGCCGTACATGCATGGTCCATCATGTCTCAGTCCATATCCATATCCTGAGAAAAGTATGCTCATCCGCAGTAACAAAAACCTTCTTCCGTCTGTGTGGTCGAGAAGAAAAAGAATAGCTGATAGAGACAGAGAAACTGAGGATAGAGGGAAAACAAAGAAAAAGTAAAGAAAAACACGAAAGTCGTGGGTGGAGTGGCGTGGTCGTGCCGGGGTAATGTCGCCCTCCGGGTATCAAGTTATGTAATTCCCCTAATGCGCTGATGTATGTCATGGCCCAAGAAAATGATCCCATAATGCAATGCGCATGAATGCGTCGTGTCATGAAAGACAAAATAAAAAGTGCTATGAGGCTGAAGAAAAAGCAATGGCTCAGAAAGTATCGCTAGTTGCAATGAGTGTAGTTGGGTGTGTGTTGAAGTCACCAGAGTCGTGAGCAAGAACCATGGTCTTGAGTGATTACCATGGCTAGCAAATTTGCATTGTTGGTTGCATGCCGACATAAAAGTTGCCAACGAAAAGAAAAGATATGGGTCGCTTTATAGATATCGTCGTACCCACTCCGCGCTGAGCCAGCCGACCTTGTCAAACGCAGTCCATAGCTTGGATGCTTTGTTAACGTCAATTTTGCAAGCTTGCTGCGCATCCGTCTTGCGGAATTCCTTGCCAGTACGCAGACACTGGAGACGTCGCTCAAACATGCGGCGTTTGCTGGTTAGATATGTGGCGCAATCGAGACGCAGGTTACCCGCCAGTGTTACTTCATCGGGGTGTAGCAAGGGTGCGTGAGGGTCGGTACTCAGGTCAATCGGCTGGCCCTTCCAATCTACCTTGAGGCTATTGGCACGACCCGGAAGCGAATTGAGCGGGGGACAATAGTCTGGCAAGGAATTGAAATCCTTATCTTCGCGGTTGGGGGCAACCATTCTGCGAGAAGGCTCAGGTGTTGCGCTAGGGCGACGGCGGGCAGCGGGGCGAGCGACAACACCGGTGGGTGAGGATCCAGTGGCATTGGTGCGGATCGTTCGCGGGGCAGGACCCTGTGGTTTTGACACACGATCGGCACGCTGCGATCGTACAGGCTTGGCAGCGATAGGTTTGGCAGGCATTATGGCATGATACCGCTGCGCGCCGGCTTGACGGTCTGCCATGAGGAGGGCACGTTCTTTGCGCAACCAACCCCTTCTATTGCTGGTATAGTGTTTCATGACCTGTGATCGGAAAGTCAAGGCTAACTCATAATCCTCCCGTCGAGGTGGTAGAACGCCACCGAAACTAATAGACGACCGGGCTCTAACGTGATTGTCGACAATGTGTCGGTGGCTTTCGTCGAGCTCAGCAGGAGCAAACAGTGGTGGTTGAGGAGGGCTTGATGGAGATGCCTCGTCGGAGGGATACAAGACGGGATCCTTGATTGTCTGACCTGGTGGTGTCGCGGGGACGTTGCTGCTAGCGGTGATGGGCTTGCTATAGGGTGAGATGGGCGGCGACATTGGCAGCGGATGCTGGCTGGATGCCGCTCGCACTTTTTGGCTGGCAATCATGGCATCCATAGACTGCTTTCGAATATGGCTGAAGCTATCGAGGACAACCTCGGGGGGAGACATCAGACTGTTGATATTGACTTTGTTTGGCCCTTGGGCAGCTGCCAGAGCCATTGCAGACATGGACTGGCCGCTGTTGTTAAAGTTCGCAGCCATTGAATGTTCTGATGAGATAGAAACTTGATGGCGTTGCGAATTGATGGAGTTAAAGTTGGAAAGAGAAAAAGAAAACGGAGGAGAATGCGCAGAGGGATTCACCAAAGAAGTGTGAGCCTGGTCGAAAGCTGTGGAAGGCTGCTGGAAGTGAAGGTGGGATTGTGTGTGGCCCGGGATGGGTTTGTCAGCCATCACAAGAAAGCGATGACGACTGACGTGGATGGGTGGCGAAGGCCAGTTAGTTCAAGCCCAGGTAGGCAGCAGCCGGGTCGCAGTAGTCACTTGTAAACCCGGTAAACCAGACCTTCCAAGAAGATTGGCAATCCGGCTTCGGCGAAGTGTATTTTCGGGAAAGCAATGCAAAATTCAATCTTAAACTGAAGAGCAGAGCAGACCTAAATTTAAGGTGCTTGGTAATGTGGAGGTGGTCGCTGAGAGCCTCTAGGTGAATGCAATTGAGTGGGGTGTTGGTTCAATTGTCTCGCCGCGCTGAATGGAGGGGTCCGATCCATTCAACTCGCGGTGCAGTTAAAACGGTGATTATGTGCAGAGAAGACGCCGATTGCTGAGATATTGTCGAGCAATTGATTGACTGCTGTCAGCTGATGAGTGCAGCAGGAGGTGAGTGGCGAATTGAGTGCTCTTTGGCGGGACTGCTGAATTGGCTTGTGCGAGTTTATAAGGCGAGCAGAGTCAACTTTGAAAGAATTGGAAGACGTCAAGGCAGAAGTTGGTGGGAGGAACCAGAAAAGAATCTGTGTGCAAGCACGAGGGATGAAGAGGGCACAGGGTTGAAGAGGCCGGCAAAAGTGGATGATGTATGACTGTTGCCGATGACTCTAATGACTGGCACTTTGACGCATAAACTCCCACAGGCAGGCAACGCGGCGATGCAAGGCAGTTGTCGTTGATACCCGAAGGAGATGATTGCTTGCTATTAAAGTAAGTGTGATGTGGCGGACGGAGAGAAACCTGACGCAGGCACACACGCACGCAGGCAGCACACGGGCCCCGCAACCAGGACAAAGGCAGAGCGAGAGACGCACACGTACCTAGAGTAGGTACTGTGTTGTACAGTACGGAGGAGCTGTAAGCGGTACGGTAGGATGGGACGTTCGTCGGAGGGGGCGTGTGCCAGGAAGCGTGAATCTGAGGCCAGGAGTGAGGCGTATCGGGAAGCTGATTGCGCCGGAAACCGTAGATGTTGAATGACAAACGCGGGGCCTGTTTGGGAGGCAGCCGTCAATGGGCGTTGGAGGCGTTGGCGTGCGAAACGGCTTTGTGTTTTGCTCGCAAAAGACGCAATTGACAGCAGGAACAATACGATGAAGAGCAGTGGATGAAAGGAGGAGAAGAGGAAGACGAAGATGAAGAGGAGAGCCAGAGAAGGAGTAATCAGGCGCGACGTGATGGGAAAGATGGCTGTCGTGATGGAGGGGAAGCACCACCACATCCAGAGCACAGTACTGTTACAGTGGTGAGCGTGATGCTGAGAGAGCTGCAAAGGGTCGCGAAAGGGGGGGTCAGGCAGCCCCATGGCGGACCGGCTCTAGCGCCCAGGGAGGGGGTGTTGATAGTGATAGTACAGGGCTCTGGGTGATGGGTTTGTACGGGTACGTACTGAACCTGTCGTCCAGTTGGCACGAGTGGGGCTGCCTGGGGCTGAGCGCCTGTAATTAGGCCCCAGAATGCGCTGGGGTGTACTAGGATGCACTGGGAGCCCAGAAAAACGTGGACGGGCTGCGGTACGTGAAGCATGCACTACCAGCAGTTGCAGGTTCTGTGACACCCACCTGTTAGCACGGGCAGTAATTAGTAGCCTGCATCTTCCCGACAGAGAGGATGACGGCCTACTGAACAGGAACGCTGAGATGTGATCTTACTTTTGGAACTGCTGTCTTCTGCTGACTCCAGTAGAAGTCCGAGGCAATCTCGGGTTCCTGTTGAGACAATGGGACTAGGGTAAAGGCAAAGAAGGGGGCATTTTGGCCCTCCAGGCTCTAGGCACTCTAGTGAGCAATCTTCACAAGCGAAATAACAAGACAAGCCAACAGATATCAATCAATAGGCGCCAACGAGATATGGTACTTTGTTGCCAACTTGGGCATGGAACTTCTACTAATTCCACACCTCTCCTCAGCCCACCATCAGCCAGTCAGGTGCCGTCTCGTAGAGTGGTCATCAGGCACACTGTCCTGGTGGGAGGGCTGCGATTTGCTCCGGGAGGAGTCCCAAAAATACCACCCACCCGCCTGTCGACAAAGTCGTTCCAAATAGGCCATTGAATGGTTGCAAGAGATGGCCAGCTTACAAATTCTCAAACTGCACTCCATTAATCATTCACTTTTATCTCTCAGGGTAATTGAGTAAGGTAAAGCAGGGAGAAGAGTGAGACGGAGAAGACTCTCGGATATAGGAGGATTACCGTGAGATGCGGCCCAAACAAGCGCAATGATGCAGACAAAGAGGTTTTTTTTTATAACTCACTGGGAAGGAAAGGCGGGGACAGAACCGCAGCCAAGACAAGCCTGAAAGAATGACGGGCAGAAGCCAGTCGCATGGGCAGTGGAGAACTTGGGCTTCATTTTTTTTGCAAACTGTTGTCCGTGGATAGTTTCGATAGATTGCACTGTCTTCAGAAGAGGGCGGTGACCTGCCTAGCATATGGAATCTCACTAACTAGCCATATTGTTTGGTTCCTGGGAAGGCGAAAGCCTTATCGAGGCAATGGCAGATGAAGTGGCTTCATGCTAGATCAACCTGACACGCTCGTTCTCTGTCTCATCTCCTACCGACACAACTATCAGCCACCCCTTTTGCATCAGGCCTGCCTGCCTACCTAGTTGAAGGCACACTGTGTTAGGCTGAAATAGTGGAAGCTCGGGTTCTGTCCTTGTGCTGCCCTGTCCTGTCCGTGGGTAGGAATTGAGTAATGGTTCGCACCCGGCTGCCGTGGTGGGATGTCGTGGGGATGGGCACAATGGCGTGCGGTTGATGTGCAGTGGAGGGTGATAAGTTGTAGTGATAACGGGTCAGTGAGGGGCATCGCTGTTCGATAAAGGAGGGGTACATCAAACTCGATAACGCTGCTGCCCCTCATTTGACTCTTGCGAACCCGATTATGCGCCTTTAATTGTGCTGCAAATGCTATTGTTGGGCATCAATTGGATCGCATAGCATCGGAGAATCGAAATATCTCATAAAACCCAACCATATGTCATGTAGCGACTCAATTGGGGACGCAATGCGTTCAAAGATCGCTGTTACCATGCAGAGGCGATTGCGCGTGCGATGGAGGGGCAATTGCTGATAAGAAGGCGGTGGGGGGAGGGGCGATTGGCAAGAGACCCCGGATAGGCAGAAGTTGAGAAACTGCCCCAACCGCTTGCAGCCTTGAAAAGTGATACCATGAAAAACACCACCCTACTGTCAAAAGGGAGCCGCCGAAAATAGCCCCTTCATTCAAGTTCTGTTGGTTCAGAACGAGGCGAAACGAAGCCTAATGCCCAATGAGACCACGGCACGCCCAATCAATCAACCACAACGCCTCACGCGAAACAGGCGCCACCCTCCTCCTACGTTGGGGGCCTCTCGGGTCTCCACGGTGATGTGCTCTCTGGTTCGTTGGTTTTGGCGCTGGCGGGTTCCTTGCTCTTTCAGACAATTACAAACCAGTCGCGCGGGGTGAGTTGCCAGCAAGTTGCGTTCCAGAGTTGCAAAATACCAACCACTTTCCAAATCAGGGCCGTTGGTTTACAAGCACCAATGGCCCCAGAATGGCATGTCCCGAGGACGAGATAGCCGGCAACAGCCATAGATCAGGCATACAGTAATTGCGCCAATTGCAGTTTTGGGGCAGACGCGAACCAATTCAAACCCTAGCAGGCAAATGTCAGCCTTGGTTCAGTGAGGCGGGCTCAATGGTTGGTTGCCTGTGATTCAACCCCATTCTCAGCTCAATTCCTAGGTTACCCAGCAGTAGCGAACGGCTGAGGCTACACAGACCCAATTGGCGAGTAATTGCCCACGAAGCTGGATCGATTGGCCAATGGTTGCGCGGTCGCATAGACACACACCCCCGAACCCGCGTGACCGCGTCCGCCTGGCCCCCCAACTTCTGGAGGCGTCCACAGGCTGCCACATCTGCCATTTCTCAAATATCGACAAGACACACTCCGTACTGAATACTGTGCTTTAGGCCGAACCCGTGGCCGACCAATGCAACTGACAGATCGTGCGAGCAGAAAGAAAACATGTTTGGCAAGACTAGCGATAATGCTTCAATTCGACACCAAAACTAGCATTGACCCTCCTCAACAATGGTGATTACAGTGTTGCTCCTCAATCTCGCACTCGCACTCTCACGCTTCGTTCTGACCTAGCCCAACGAACAATGACAGCCTATGCTGTGTGTGAGTCACACGATGAACCTGTCCAGCGGCTTGGCGTGACGGCCACTAAACAAGCCGAAACAACGGATGAGCCCATCCCCGTTTCGAGTTAGCGTTGGGTCATACGCACACAATGCCCCAGGACTGTGGAAGAGCCAAGAGCCAAGGACGGATCAAACAGCAAGGCAGGCGTCTAGGCTATCGATAAGGCAACATCCACCAGAACGGCTGGGCACCACCAGTGCAGGTTTCTACGCAGGCTGTGAATTGACAAAGACAATGCATGACGACGACGGCGGCGACGGAGAGTGATGCCTTTGCTCATTATTGGCTAAAATCGTCCTGTGCGCCAGCCTCACCATTGCGGAAGCTGACATGAGCTGACTGGACCCTGAAGAACTGTGTGGTTGGTGTACATTGGGGCCGCCATTGCAGTCGACAATTGAGAGCGCTTGGAGATAGCGATGCCTATTTGGTAGCGGGCGACATGTGAAAAGCTGTGCCAACGTCATCTATGGAAATGCATACCCGTGAAGTAACGAGCAGATTCAGCACTTCAAGCACTGGAGTTGTCCTAGAAGGATTGGTATTGTGGGGGAAGCATGACAGAACTGTTGCGGGGTGGATGGAAAGGGGAGCACAAGAAAGAAGGGTGTGCATTTATCAACAGGTGAGCATGATCATAATGAGCACCACCATCATTGACTTCAAGTGGCGGCGTCCGATAAGATAACGCGGCCAGTTGCGACACTGTGGTTCTAATGGTAGAAGTCCGTACAAAGACATCCCAGCCTTTTTCGTAATGCGACCTTGGAAACAGAGGCGAGCAATGATATCGTACATTTTTCGAGCGTCGTCAACCATTACTGCTGCGCCCCAGTGTCTCGCCACTCCGTCGCCTTTCGGAATTGGCGGAGTTTATCCAGTTGTGTCCGTGATGGTCTACATTTGCAGACTTGTCAGAATGCTGCAGAGCCGATGTGGTGATCCGGCCCAGCCGGAACGGATTTCCAGAGCACTGTTTAATGTAGCTATGAGCCTAAGTCTATTGATGAATTGATCAGCAACGCAAGCGCGTCCAGATTGCTCGAGGCTCGAGCCCTGCCCGTCTCCGGTTCCTTCCAGCCTGAAAGCACCCAACTTGCAAGTTCCTTTGTCAATATCACACTAATTCAGGAAGCCAAATATGCCACAAGAATAAGCATCCACTTCAGGCTCAACTTGTTACCCATGCCCGGTCATTGCAACCACCGAGCGGCGTGGGATGGAGGGGAACCGGATGGGAGCGGATGCACACCATACTCTCCCACATGTTATAGTCCCCTATGCAAGAGTATGCAACTGTTCTGCGCACCACAGACGCCCTCATTGGGCGCGCCCGCGGCGGCTGTGAAACGGGCCGCTCGAGATTTGCTTTTCGCCCGCAAGATGGCGCTAATGGTTCCCATCTCGCTTCGCTCTCCGCCGAGCTTAGGGTGAAAGGGCTGCTGTAGGTTGTACTCTTTGGTTTGCTTGGGTATGAATCTAATATGAGGGTGTGGCTGGATCATGGAAGATGTGTGGCATCGTGACAGCGACAGATGATGGAGGCCGACATCACTTGACCCCGTGTTACGCACCAAATGCTGTGAAACATGTGCGTCATTGTCTTTGCATCTTTCTTCATCGGCTCTGGAAGGGTTCATGGTTGAGGAAAAAGCAAATGGCGCTTGCTGCAACTTTCAGATGTCAAAGGCAGATCTTGGGGTCTGATTGATTGATCTCGCTCGAGCCCTCAAACTCTCGCAATGCATGCACACCGCTGCAAGTGGCCCAGTGCCGTGTGCAATATAAGTGTTGCTCTCCTCATTTCCACCCCGCAATCCCCGCCACTATCTATACAAAAGCACGACAAATGGAGAACCCTAACCCAGCCCGTGATGACTTTCCAGGCCTGTGTTCAATTGAGTTCTGAAACTCGCCAGCATGATTCAATCACAAATTGGGAATCACGGCCATTCGTCTGTGTGCCGGGTTCCGGATCAATACAAGTATACAGTATAATACGACAAAGAACCTAACCGTGCTTGTCCGTCCTACACGGTGCGGCTTATAAGAAATGCATCAGCGTTGCACACTGGCTGCACCCATCTATGGCTGCTGGGCACTGACAGGAATACAGTGTTTGTGGAGCAGCCTAGAATATTCCTTTCATTCGATGTCCTTGTCTTGAGTCAGGGCCCAATCACTATGGAACTTATTGCCAATGTGCCTGCCATTGAATATTGTGTTGCATTCTGGCGGCTTAACCTCCTCTCCCACCGCCAGTTTGTGGGAGACTATCCCTTGCATTCTCAAACCGATGGGGCGATTTAATATGCCAATTCACCGCTTTCACACAAAACCGTCGAGTCATCCCGTGACCTCAGTTGGCCCTCGTCTTACCAGCTTCGAAACATCCCTCGCAAGTTTACATTGATCTTATCTATCGGTGAGCGATTAGCGTTGGGTCGATGTCGTCATTGGGTATTTTCAAGGGGTGCGCTCACGGACTTGCCCTAGTTTCTTGGACTAGATAGCGACTATTCTATCAATGGGCTGCCTACTATGCAAAGTTGCCTGTCATAGCGACTTTGAACTTTGTCATTTCTTAGAGCTTATGTTTTCGGTGTGTGGTGGGTGTGCTTTGTGCTACCCTGTTTTTGGCTGATGGTGTTTATATGAGACAGCTTGTTGGACAGTGTGCGAGCTGTTGGTCGTCGGCGAGTGCCGCTACACGTGGACCAAAGTCACGGCGCCACTTAGTGTAAGTTTGTCTGAAATGTCGAGATTTTGGTTGCTGTTAAATGGGATCTTTACGAGATACGGCGCTTGAATCCTGGATATTCCGAGGCTCTGACACTGTTGAACTTGGACAAGTTATGTAGTCCGAGCAATTGGATCCAGCACCGTGACCAGTGACAAAGGGGACATGCTGTAATATTGTATCTGGCAAGTTTTCAATATTATAGACCCAACATCTTTGGGTTATACTTTTACACACTTTTGTTCGCTCATGGAATAGGAACAACCATGTGCAAGAGTATGTCTGCCACCTCTGACGACTGGTACATAACTCAAACAGCATTGAGCTATACGCATACATTGAGAATTCACCATCCAACATCGCAAATGCTATTTCAATGTCGTGCATTCCTACATAGCCACTGCAAAATCGTTTATTTCTTTCTAGTTTGATGGATGTTCTGATGGTAAGGGATGGGGGTAGCGGGAACTCTTTCACATGTGGCCCTTGACTTACTGACGATGAACCTTGAACGAATAGATACCTCTACCTTCAGAAACAAGCACATATACCCGCCCTGAGATATAGAAACCGTATCAAACTTCGGCAATCCATATATACCTACTCTAGTAGTGAGCGCATCAATAACACCCCTTTCGCGAGTGAAAAGGGGTGGATTTCCAGTGAGGATAGCTGTATCCAACGTTCAATTAAACCGAGCTACAAATCCAATGCTGGCCTCTGTAAGTCTCCAATAATAGATGATCTCTAGACTTTTCATTGACGAGACTTGTATAAATGGTTTATGACACGTCGTGGCAATTGTTTTACAGGGGGGTTTTTTTTTTGACAAGGATAGCCGAACTGTCAAATCCTCAATAAGTCAACACTAGGCATTGAATAAACCGCTACTCCACTGATATTAGTTTGTATCGAGCTCCTAACATATCTAGATAATGTGATAGACTTCCTTTTAGGCTTGTGATATGTAGCTCTGCCCCCAAACACTTTACAAGTCGGTTTTTATGCTGCGACATGCTGTATTTAAATAGCCAACAGTGCGGTTGCCGTCTTAATGAGAATTGGCGTGCGCAGCTTGGCGAGTACCAGGCGCTTCAAGAATCATCAACGACTTGCAGAAGCACCCGTTCGGGTGGCCGAGGGGGCTATAATCCTATCTATGACATACTTTATACATTTCTGTGGGATTGTTTGATAGTAGCCCCGGAGGGGCTGCCTTTGTACCACTTGTCTGGTAGCAATTGAACGAGCTCTATCAAGCATATTATGTAGAGAGCAAGAACATCTCACTATTCACAAAAGAGTGGTGAAATATGGGTGGTTTTGTTAAAAGCTTTGCACTTCTAAACTCGTCAACTTGTCTCAGTTTGCACCGATTGCCATCTTAAGTGCTGCTATTCTTGAACATGTCCAATTCTCTTCCACGGCGTACCAGCGACTGTATGCCAGCCTTGATGGTGAATTAATGACTCAAGGGTAGCTAAGATTTCATGGTCTCAAGGCATGAAATTTAGGAAGCGAATTCATTTGCAAGCCCCGGAAAGAATTCTTGGACAATACTAAATACGGATAACCATGCTACTCGATTTGGTCAGTTAAACTAGTTGCCATCATTTAGTTCTTGGTAATCCAGGAAATGACTAACAGTGGACAGCAATATATAGAAATCCACACCGAGAGTAAAAGAATGGACAGCGATTGATCTCAATTAAAAGCTGAAGTACCACATCCTGTCACTTTTAATTGCAGTGCACCACGTTGGACAGATATGCTTTCTCAACCTGCTAAACACTTGATGAGGGGCACAACACCACCAGAAGAAACGCTGGTGATACGCCTAACATTGTCAATGTTGATGTCAACCAACTACGCTGAGATGAAGCCAAAACCAACCCAAAGATTGACACGGGCCTTCTTGTCTCATCAATATATGCGATCAAACAACAAGAGGTTTGATAAAAGAAACTATAATCTGCACAAGAAAAGGCGTGATGATAGCATTAACTGTGAGTGTCTCTCATCATCTTTTCTGTACTACAGAAACCAGCTAACTGCCACTCAAGATAAATATGCGTCTGCCAATTACAACCCTCTGTTCGTTCTCAGTCATTTGTGGGTAGGGCATAGCAAGGATCCCCATGACCGTCGCCGTCATTGTCATTGGGCAGCAAGGACTTCTTCCCCAATACTGCCTTATCCAGGGCTACTTACATTGTGAATATTTCAACATCTTAATACTACCACAACATCACACACTAAGCCGTTACGATCTAGTAAAATCCATGATCCAGCTTCTCATACACAAAATAAATGGTTACATGCTGTTTTTGAGCATACGATAATGTGCTTGTTATCTTGGTAGTATAAGATTCTCTAAGGTGATTGTGTCGGTAGGATATGTGTCTTTGGAATTTATGTGCACGTTGTGGCGGGGAGAGGATTAAATAGTGTTTGTTAGAGTGATGGATATTACAGGAAGAAAGTAGAAGCCAAGTTTGACAAAATCGCTGAAAATTCCATATCTAATCCGCTTTCCAAAAGTGCACTGCCATGTCCCGCCCCCCCTCAATCAGTTGTTATTGGTGTTGTTGTTGTCCTCGCCCTGATACTTCCACAACGCTTTACGGTGGAGATTAATGTCCCCAGACATGATGGCAATTGCCATGCCATATAATCCTCCTATGGGCCACTTGCTGTAAAGAGACGTCTTCCACTGGCTGCGCTCCTTTCGCTTCGCATCAACATCGATCTTAACCTTGTCATATACCGTCGGTAGCGTCGTGGCAAAGTACTTTTCCCTCAGGGCCTGGTACCAGGGCCGGTTGTATACCTTCCAGAATTCGTCCTCCGAATAATACGTGTGCGCATACAGCCACTTGCGACCACCGAGCTCAGCCAGTTTGTCTTCCATGCCACGGTTCCTCTTGACAAACTCTTCGTAGTCCTTGGGGCCCCATCCCCAAACACCGATATTGAGCATTGGCCGTGATACCGTCGTGGCATTCGTATCGGCCTTCTCAGAGACGTCGATGAGAGGGCCTTCCTTGTCGGTGCTTACAGGGTGGAATGTGGGCATGGAAGTCTCCCTCAGGGGGCATAGCCACAACGGCCAGATGCCAAAGTCCTCGTCAACGTAATTGATGAACTTCTCGGCTGTGTCGTACGGTAGGCCCAGATCCTGGACCACCAACTCTGATGAGATGCCGCTGCCGTGCAAAGCGTGGTATAGCGTTCTCGTGTGGGAGAAGTCATCGAGGAACCAGCGGAAGAAGCTGTTAAACGGGATGTACTTGAAGTAGGTGTAACCGTGTCGCCCAACCCAGAAGCCAGCCCTGTCATACCTGAAGAAGTACTCGCCGAGGGGGATGTAGTCCACAATGCAGGACCCTGACGGCAGTCCCTGCGTCCTCTCCTCCACATACATGTAAAACCAGGGATCGCTAGCGTCGCTAAACGTGCGCGGCTTAACGTCGTCCGGAATCTCATTGGTCAATTCGCCCGTGACAATGACACCGTGGTGTTGGGAGAAAAGAATGCCGTCGACGTAATCATTCTTTGGATCTTTGGTAGCGGCTTCGGTGACAGTAATAGCCTCAGTGGTGGTAGTGGTCCGGCAGTACGTCGTCTTGACATACTTTTGGGCCACAACAAGCTGCACCTCCATCAACGTGGTAATACCAAGAGTACCCGCAGCGCCAGCAGCGCCGTGGAAGAGGTCTGGTCGCTCAGTGCGAGATGCCTTGACAAGATCACCATTGCCCAGAATCATCTCGACATAGTTGATTGTGTCATTGAAGAAACCATGGCGGAACGAGCTGCTCTCTCCCGATGTGCCTGAGAACCCACCTCCGGCGGTGATGCCTGGAAACTCCATGACAACTGGCGGCACCAGTCCATATGGCAGCGTGGCCTCGACGAGGCGGTCCATGGGCACATTGGGCTCGACGAGAGCTGTTCGCGTCTCGGTATTGACAGACACGACATTGCGCAGGGCGCTGATGTCGATGATGTTCTGGTTTGGCCCTGGCCTGGGCCGCGTGCTGTTGGTAGAGCCGTGAGAGATACGGTACGACTCTCCGCACTTGAAGAAGCAGCGCACTTGGGCGGCGACGTCCTCGACGATTTTGTTGTGGACGTCCATGATGGGCGACTGTTGTTTTCTCTTCCTGCTTGACTCTTAGGCACTGTTGGGAGTGATCAATTCGTCGTCGTAGGGTATTGTCGTCAATTCCTAATAGGAGAGGAGGAACAGCCGGTGAAGCAGGCGATACTGCGAAGCTTGGGGAAGCTGAGAAGAAGGCCCGATGGTGGGGGAGGTGGGTGGAATAGAATTGTTTCACGAGCCAAGGCCAGATATGTCAAGGGGGGCGGCCCGCCAAGAATGGTTTAAAAAAAATTAAAGAAAGCTAAATTGGCAACCGCCGTACCGACTTCCAGGGCCCGGCGTGAAACGACTATTACTACGCAGCCGTCCAACCAGAAGGCCTGCAATCAGCAATTCATACCTTACTTCGACCATTATCTTTTCTCGTGTCTCGTTGCATCCTGGTTGCGCGCCGCCTCCCCCAGCCGTCTGTCTCTGTGGCCGGACTTTGTTTTTCGAGGCCTGTCAGGGCCCTAGCGCAGAGCGGTCAGGGGTAGCAGGGAAGAAGATAGGAGGAGGATAGGAGGAGGAGGCCGTGACCAACCAGACAGCTAGACAACCATTCAACGTTTTACGTTTGTACCTTTATATTACTGGCCAATAATGGGCATAATAAGGAGAAAGAGAGGTCATATTGGGGCTGTACTCTCGCTTCTTGGTCACAGACTGTTTGTTAGTTGGGCTGTCCGATGCTTGTTCGTCATGTAGGTGGCTGTTCGGACTCGTAACCCCCTGAGCACCAACAATGATGCATCTCCCATCATCAGCAGCCCATGGATTGCCCATTGCCCCATCATCAATCTTGTCAGCCAGCATTTCTAGCAAAGTAATGAAACATGCATGGACCCCCAAAGAGGAAAAAACCGCTCACGGAGAACCCGCAACTACCTAATTCACTGGCAACTCGGAAAAGGGCCCAGTCGGCAGAACGGCTTCACTGGCGGCGCAGTGCTGCTGTAGATAAAGAAAGAGAAAAAAATTCTTTAATTAAGAGATCCGGTGGGTCGCTATTAGCGGGTTGGATGGTGGGCTGTGGCTAGTCTTGTGGCTAGACAGGCGCTAGCGCTAGCCTGCGCCACTCAGAGGCTCCCCAAACCATGGTAGCTCCCGCAAGCGCAGCCAATGGGGGGCAGGCAGTTGGAACAAGCTTAATGCGTGGGCTCCATTTACAGTGGACGACTGATTGATTGATTCCCTGAAAAAGACTTTGGGGGAGGCAAGTTTCCCCTGAAGCAGTCTGTTTTAGAGCCAGGCCAGGCATGTGAAGAAGAGGCGAAGGAAGCTACGTAAGCTGTTGTTACGGTGCCAACCGTGGACAGGCCTCGGTCTGCTGATTCCAAGACAAATTGCGTTTTCAGCTCAAGTTACTCCGTAAGATGAAAGGCACATGCATGTCTTTACAGAATATGATTGCTCCGTGGTATCGCTAATGACAACGAAATGCCTCAAATTACAATGCCCTAACTAACGGGGGTTCAAAGACCTTCCAGACCTCCTCCTCCTCCTTTTCTGTCTCTCCTCAACAAAATTTGAACTGATTTGATTAAGTGCTTGATTCACCACACGCCGGGCACAAACCGCCACGGCACGCGCCGACGATATTCCGTCCACGCCGCTCTGTATTTCACCGAGCACCGCTGCTCGTCGCGCAGGCAGCGGTGAACCAGGAGCAGCGTCATCCAGATGGCGTAGTACCACACCAGCACCTTGCTAGTCCCGGCCAGAGCACACGAGGCGAAGCTAATGAGCAGGTCGCCCACGTAGTTGGCGTGTCGCGACAACCCCCACCAACCGCTGCAGAGGAGCAGACTCGTATGCTGCTTGCCATCTGTTGTCGTATACGCTGCTGTGATGACCTCGGCCGGTTTGCCCCAGACGAGGCATTGGCCGCCGGTACGACGGACACGGTCCTTCTGGTCGTTGACGGAACGGAAGATGGCGTAACCTGCAAGGCCGATGCCGAAGAAGAGTGCCTGAGCGGCCACAGACGGCGACGTGGGGTGCAGACCGAGGTATTGACCCTGGATCGTGTACATGGTTGGCAAGTAACAGAAGCAGCCCCAAGCAAGGTAAAAGCCATAGTGATCATGGGCAATGTCAATGGTGCGCAGGTACCATGATTCGTTGAAGAAGAAGTCAACGACGTAGATGGTCTGGAGGATAGTGACGAGGACGAGCGACGGCTCTACTCGTCCCTGGTTCTGGTACTGATATGCCAAGTTGGATAAGTCACTGCGGGATGGCATCAAGCCAAAGTCAGCAACGGATACAAATCTTCAACTTTGATATCAGTGGAGGGGATGGTGGGTATGTGCCTACATCAAAGTCCATGCAACGATGCCTGGTCTGCCATTGCTGAAGAGCTTGAAGTCAAACATCTCACCAATCCTGGGGTTCAACTCAATGCCCATGTAAAAGTCATAGAATGCGGAGCCTATTACAATATGGTTAGCACTGTGAAGTAACAACGCAACACCAAAGGTAGCGGAAACATTGATCATACCACTGAACCTGCGGTCCTCGGGGTGAGATGGCCACAGGTACGCTTTGATATACACAAACGTGGTCACCACAAACCCCATGATATTCATGGCTGCCACCAATCCTCCCCAGTTTCGGGGTATAAATCCAGGGTCTAGATATCCAAACCAACACAGCCCTGCCAAGAGCACATGGCTCACAGCCCAGGCCAAGAGGCCGTTTGTCCGATAAGAAAGCAAATGGCCGGCCGGAGTGAGCTGGCCGGTGTTGACCGGACCCGGCAGCCAGACATACAGTACGGCCTGCAAAGCAACCCAGCCCACAACGGCAAACAGACTTTTGAAGTCCGGCCGGGGACCGTGCGTGAAGATGAGATGCCAAAAGCCCTCCTGGGTCGCCGCCCGGATGAATTGCGTTAATGAGCCCTCATACCGGTCAAGTGTGATGTAGAATGCCGCAGAGGCAATGACGGCCAATGGACCAGGCATCGCGACCATTGTAGCACGCAGCCATGACCGGCGAAAGCTGGAGCGGCCCCAGCTAAGTTTCTCCGAAGAAGACAGGAATGGCGGCTGTGCGGGTTCAGCATGTAATCTAGATGTGGGAGTATCGCGATGCCGCGTTGTTAATGTAGATGTGGACGTGTTTGAGCAAGACTGTGATGGCGCCATTGCTGCCGGTTATGTCGATGACTGTCTCCTGTCTCTGAGTCCAAGCATAAACCTACCCCGGCCTGACGTGCAGATGCAGAATCAAGTAAAAGGAACAAGATAAGGTGGTGAAGATAAATTCGAAGTGATGGATGGGTGTCAATTTTAGTTCCCTATGCCGGCCCGGGTATCGATCGTGTGAATGGATGGATGGATGGATGGACATGGATTAGGCTGACTGATGAGATTGCAAGGCTTTGTGAAATCAACACGACTCTGCATACTCGCCATGTGGGCTTTCCGAAACTGGATGGCTTGCCGCAGGGGGGAGAAAGCATTTCTACTTCTACTTCTTTATTTTAGGCATATTGTGTAGAGACTTGAAGACAATCTGGCTCTGGTTTCTCACTCTTGATCACCAAGTTGGGGATATGACGTTGGCTATAGCGAACCATCGTCACAAGTATGTCATTGTCGAGTGCTATTGAGCATTGCTGGAAAGGAGTAGAAGATATGAGAAGATGATGTTTGCTAAAGCTACTACGTATGTATGTTGGCTTGCCACTGAGGTTCGTGTATGGTCTCTACATGCATGGATGGAACAGACTAGCAGATATTTTGTAGATACCGCAGATGAGGAATCCATGCTTGCTTTTTTTTCAGGCTGGGGATACATGCCTTGCTACCAATACTAGCTGGGTGAGAGCATTCTTTGCGAGTAGAAACGTCAGACAGCCCTTGGAGTCTAAGTGATAGGCTCAGAATGACTCGTAGATGTAAAGGAATTTATCTACTACGTATGATGCCCGATTGCCAGCGGTGTGAGTGTCTCTCCATCAAACACAGGGAGACTACGGAAAGCCACAAACAAACAAGACATGCTCTTCTAGCGGTTAAGGAGTAGACATCGTAAGAATCTGTACAGGGTAAAATCAGATATTGTGAAGCTCAAAAGGGTTAGAAGGCTTATTGTTACATATCATTGCGCCATGGGGGTTGGATATTTTGTCTCCCCCACGAAAGATGCACCGCACAGGAAGTGATGCTCGTGTGGGGACGTAGAATTGTATGTGCTTATCTGTACCCAGTGTTTTTTTGTCTGGATACGCCCAAACAATGGATGAACTGAGACATGATGTCAAACAAACACAAGTTGGGCTGGCTCCATCGTACCCACTCATGTGGATGCCAGCCTGAACCCTTGACGGGGATCCATGTTCAGCTCAGCAAGGCCACTTTGAGTGTGGTTCGGCACACCAGGTGTAAAATTACTGAACATCTACGTACTCGGACCCGTCAAAAACATACAAGTTGTTGCTAATCGGACACGGGAACGCGGAACCCTTTCGGCAATGGCTTACACCTATGACGATGACGCCGCACACTCGGGCTCTCGATCAAAGATCCCGACTCCCGCCCGTGCCGAAGTAAACAAGCTGGTCATTTATGAGTTAGCGTAGGATTACTGAACTACTGCAGCACAGATCTCCCTTATGAGCACCAACTATAAGTGGAACATGACAACTTTGATAGCCCGGTTTGTGCTTGATGCTACGCAAGTGTTGCTTTTTCCTTGTCTCTGTGTGGGGGGCTCTAGATTTGCAAGAAGGGGGGGGGGGGGATCTCGATTACGGCTCTCGTCCAATTGCCCGTGATTGCTGGGCTCGGCAGTCATGTGCCGTGGTGGGAAGAGAGCGTCATACATACCAAGCCAGGCTAAGTGGGAGCAGATTTATATTTGCAAGTGACACACTATAGCGTGAAGGGTTCCGTTATGACGAATCTTACCTAGACTATGTCGGGCGGGAAACAAGAAACGAACAACAGCAGCTATACCTCAGCTGTTGTACTTCGGACATTATTGATTACTGCTAGCCCTTTTGCAACAGACTAACATCCTGCTAAGTACAAAACCGTATCAAATACTAATATTCTGTTATGTCTGCGTAATCAGTTGTGTAGCCGTGATGTTTGCCCCTAGAAGAAAGAAATAACAGGATCCAAGAAAACAAAAGAAATATAAAACTTGACGTTGCAATAGATGCCCACTTGGGCTGGATCCTTCTCTTCTAGTCCGGTGATAATCTGTCACAAAGCATCTATCCCTCTAGTTTCTATCATTACCCACACTAAGCCGCACTTGAGATTGGCCATCTACGTAGTAGACAAAAAAGTCTCACCAGTCAAGCACCACTCCCCTGCTCTCGGCACTTTTCATCTACTTAAATCCCGACACGCATGCAGCATTTTAGCCGCCGCACAGACGGCATGGGATGTAGCTGTTCTTTTCACACACGCATCGTACATCATGTACATGCGTCACCCTACTCGTCGGGATATGCCATGTAAGACGACGCAGCATCTCATCAAGGCGAATGAGAAGCCAAAGTAAACATGTGCTTTCCCAGTTCATGGGTAAACACTCCGTAGTTGCTAGAGACTTGCTTTTTGAATGTAACCCTACAATATTAGTGTGATGACATAGTACAGCGTAGTTGTCCAAGTAGAGACAATTCGTATCTACACCAAAAGTATAGACAGATTGACACGCCTGAGACAGACCTCCTGGCCTGTCAATATGACGGAGCTGACTTGAATCAGAATCCCGCCCATTGTATCTCGCCTAGCCGTAATGAGCAAATGATGCTGGTTAACGTTATCCGCACCGATACCTTGGTGCATGGCACGTTGGCCATCCCATCCAGCCGGGTTTCTCCAATCGTAGGGACTGCCACAAGAATAGCAAGGCTTCGTAATATTGCATTGCAGAATTGGATCGGTTCCCTTGTCAGATCCATGTTTCCCTAGATGTGCGCCACCTGAGCTACCGATATTCACAAGCGTGCTGAGCTCACAATAGCATTTTGGTGATTGACGTTGGCTGCTAGCCATAGTTCATTTTTCCAATATGCTACAGACCAACACCCCGAGCGAAGGTTTGGGTCAGGGGGACGCCTTAAGTGAAGTAATTATGCTTCAACAGACTGCGAGTACTAGTCACCAACAAGCAAACAGTGACTCCTCGCCCACAGAAGCTATCGGTCTGTCATTCAACGACGTCGAGCCTGTTGAAGTTCGCATTCGCGATGTCTCCGTCTCTATCAACACAGCGCCCTCCTGGTTGGAACCAGAAACATACGCAGAACTACGAAGGCCCCGAGGCGACCCCGACTCACACCACAAGAAGTTACTTCACTCCGTATCCGCTAATCTCCAACCTGGTTCTCTCACAGCCATCATTGGCGGCAGCGGATCCGGTAAAACGACACTATTGGACACCATTGCGGAGCGCGTTACAAGCTCGAGGCTGAGCTACGGTGGAATCACAACGTTCAATGGGAGAGTAGGCGTGCAGAGCGTAAGGCACGCCTATGTTGTTCAACAGGATATCTTGCTGCCTACCCTCACGGTTAGGGAGACGCTTCGATATGCGGCGGAACTGCGACTCCCGCCCTCAACGCCGGCGGATGAGCGTCGAGAGCTTGTGGAGGAAATCATCCGAGAGCTGTGTCTACAGGATTGTGCAGATACACGGATCGGGAGCAGTCGCGCTCGGGGGTGCTCTGGCGGAGAGAAGCGGCGCGTGAGTATTGGCGTTCAGTTACTAGCGAATCCGTCAGTTTTGTTTTTAGACGAGCCGACGACTGGTCTTGATGCTGCGAGTGCGCTTCAACTCATGCGCACTATGAAGAGTCTGGCGGAGAAGGGTCGAGTTGTGATTACCACGATCCATCAGCCGAGGTCAGAAATATGGGAGCTCTCTGACAACCTCATCGTCTTGAGTAAGGGAAGCCCCGTTTTCTCTGGTCCTGTTGCCAACGCACTGCCTTGGTTTGAAGCTCAGGGCTTCAAGTCACCAGCTTTCATCAACCCAGCAGACTTTATAATCGACACGAGCGCTGTAGACTCTCGGTCTCCGGAACGAGAAGCAGAGAGCAGCACTCGTGTCAACGCACTAAAAGATGCTTGGTTACTAGAAAGCGCAAAGCATTTCCCACCGCTGTCTGATATCGCAGCTGGACATGCGAAAGAGATAAGCTCCATAAAGACACATACAGGACACCTCCGGCAGATTCAAGTGCTCACCCATCGAACCATGACCGTCACATATCGCGACCCTCTAGGAATGACAGCCTCGATACTAGAAGCCATCATCATGGGTCTAGCTACAGGCTATATGTTCTACGACCTCGGCCGCGATCAGGCTGGTATCCGCTCCCGCCAGGGCTGCTTATACGTAGCCGCAAGTCTTCAAGGCTACATCATGCTCATCTTCGAAACCTATCGTATGACTCTCGACATACCCACTTTCGACCGAGAGTACTCTGAAGGCTGTGTTAGTCCTCTGGCGTTTATCTGCTCCCGCCGCCTTGCGAAACTATTGATTGAGGATATCCCTGTGCCTCTTTTGTTTTCGATCCTCGTGTATTTTATGGCCGGGTTTGAGCGCGAGGTATCCAAGTTTTTCATCTTTCTTGCAATTTCTCTGATTAATCAGTATATCGTGATGACTTGCGCAACGGCCTGTGTGACTATGAGCAGGCATTTTGCTGTGGCTAGTTTGATAGCGAATCTGGTGGTTACAATTCAGAGCATTTCTTCGGGTATGATTATCCAGGTAGATACGATGCCGGTTTATGTTCGATGGATTAGGTGGATCACTTATACGGTAAGTAAAAGTTGTTCATTTCCACTCTGACTTTTTTGTGTCTGACCATGAACAGTTCTACACCTTTGGCGCATATACTGGAAACGAATTCCAGGACAACTTTTACGACTGCCCTTACCCTGGTGGCGCATCAAATCCCTCGTGTACGTCTTACACTGGCGAATATGTAATGAAGTCTCTTGGGTTTCCTCGAAACTGGGTAGGTCGCCCAATCGCCTTTGGCGCGGCCTTCATTGCAGCCTTTCTCATCGTCTCACTCCTTTGTTTGCGATTCTTCAAAGTCGAAATTGCTGTGTCGCGTTCTCGAAGACAAGAAGTCGACACTTTTTCTATCAAGGAGAAAGTAAACGCGAGATCGATTGACAAAACAAAGACTGTAACCGTTGGACTTGAACGCTTCGGCCTGACCCTGGAGAACCCATCGCTACTAAAAGGCGAAACACTACAGAAGACGGTCTTGCAACCTACAGACGCAAAGTTTGAACCAGGGGTCTTGAATGTCATTATTGGTCCGTCTGGTAGTGGTAAGACGTCGCTGTTGAATGCAATGGCGCTCAGGTTGCACAATTCCATGGGAACGAAATACTATCCTTCTGGTAATTTGACGTTTAATGGCATCGTACCCTCTGATGTAGTTATCCAATCTGTCTGCTCGTATGTCCACCAAGACGACGACGCGCTTCTACCAACCCTGACAGTTCGCGAAACTCTCCGTTATGCTGCCGCACTACGGTTGCCTCAGTTTATGAGCATCGACGAGAAGTACCAGCGCGCCGAGGAAATCCTGCTGAAGATGGGCCTGAAAGACTGCGCCAACAACATGATTGGAAACGAAATGGTCAAAGGCATCTCCGGAGGCGAAAAACGCCGCGTCTCCATCGCCGTTCAGATCCTTACAGAGCCTCGCGTGTTGCTAATCGACGAACCCACATCCGGACTCGATGCATTTACAGCCCACTCCATCATCGAGGTCCTACAGGGACTGGCAAGCGAGGGCAAGACGATCATCATGGCAATTCACCAAGCCCGGTCGGATCTGTTTGACCACTTTGGAAATGTGCTGCTCCTTGCTCGAGGAGGTTCAGCTGTGTACTTTGGCCCAGGGAGGGATATGGTGGGATATTTTGCCAAGCATGGCTATCAATGTCCATTGCATACGAATCCAGCTGATTTCGCCATGGATATGATTACGGTTCAGGCGAAGCAAGATGATGAAGAGGTAAAGGGCCGTCAGAGGGTGCAGAAGCTGCTGAAACTATGGGATGAAAGGTCTGTTGAAGGAATCGACGGAGACGAACCTAGAAGTCCTACCCTGCGAGAATCCACAGAGGAGAATGAAAAGGAGCTCGAAGCTGGCCAAAAGCTTGCCGGTCCAGGGAGTGACCCTGGAGTTGTTGCCGCCGCCCAGCCCCAAACAGATTCATTACTCCAACGATCCAACAAGACGAATCTTGAAACACCAGCTCAACTCGGTGCACTGATGCGTACTCGAGCGCCGCTTCTTTCTTCCTTACCTTTACTTTTCCGTCGAAGTCTGATCAACACCCGTCGCCAACCTCCCCTCATCATCGCGCGAATCATGCAGTCGTGCGGCGTGGCCCTCATCTTCACACTCTTCTTCGCTCCGCTCGGCCACGACTACTACTCCGTCCAGAGCCGGATGGGCTTCGTGCAGCAGCTTGGTGGTTTCTATGTCATTGGTATGCTCACAAATGTGGCCGTGTACCCCAACGAGCGAGATGTTTTCTACCGTGAGGATGAGGATGGCGTATATGGTGTGGATGCCTTTTTGTCGGCATATACGCTGGCCGAACTCCCCTTTGAGGTGCTCAACTCATTCTTTTTTGCCTTGCTAGCCGTCTTTGCTGTGGGTCTACCACAGTCAGCAGCGACGTACTTCATCTCTGCGTTTGCCTGCTTCAGCGGCTTGTCGTGCGGTGAGAGCTTAGGTATCGTCTTCAACACACTCTTTTCACACACAGGCTTTGCCGTGAATATGATGGGTGTCTTTTTAGGGCTGGCCAACGCCATGGCTGGCGTCCTTTCTATTAACGAGCCAGCTCTGTTTCGTTACTTCAACTACATATCACCCATCCGGTACGAGACGCGCGCGGTTGCGTACTATTCACTGCATGGCCTCAATCTAAGCTGTACCAGCGCGCAGCTGTTGCAGGATGGAAGCTGTCCCTTAAAGACGGGCGATGAGGCACTAGAACTATACAAGTTCAACGAGGATCCGCTAATTAGCTTGGTTGGCATGGCTGTTTGTACGGTTGTGTATCGACTGGTGGCGTGGATGCTGCTGAAAGCTGTCAGGGGGAGATGGAGCTTTGCAGCTTTGAGGAGGAAGAGTTAGATGGGAGATCTTCAGTGTGCCAGAGTGACTGGCTAACCTCTCTTCACGTTTCTCTACAAGCATTCTTTGCAAATAATTTCCTTGGTGAATAAGTAGACAAAAGTAATTTAGATTGCGAATACATTTGAAGTCTGACAAGGCTGACATCAGATGAGTCTCTGGCGCTGGGGTTGTCTGTCCACCAGCGGCATTCCCGATTCCGATGGATGCTAAATCCGGCCATCACAGCCGGTGTTTGTGTTGGGTTTGGCACCTTGACTTTTCATAACCAACCCATGTGGATGGAAGTTTAGAAATATGTAGATATTTGAGCCGATCTGCACAAGCTTTGTTGCAGATTTCGATGGCTTTGGGTAACTAACGAAAAAGAACAACACGGTTCCTGTATAGATGATTGATTTCATCGCTTGGCGAGATGCTGTTTCCTTGCAAACATTATTACGCTCATTTAACATTGCAAGACTTTCTTACTCACCCCAATGCTACGCCATCAATACTTCCACATGGAGTAAGTACACGTACGAAAATGCGGGGGAATCTCACCTCTGTAAGACGAATCACATCATAAATGCCCGGATCTGCTGCAAGGTAGACGCTTGAGAAATGCGCCCTAAAATATTATAGTCGCCGTCTGAAAGCCTATACGTCAGGCATTTCCACGCACGAATTGCCGGTTGAGCGGGTATTATTACCTTACCTGTTGGGAGATAAAACGACGCAAACTCAACAAGCAAGCACTCTTCAAAGACCTATAAAAGCTCCGAAACGGTCACTAAACCGCCCGGTATTCACTCGAATCAAGCACCTTGCTACCCAACTCTTTGAAACCCTTAGAAACCCAAGGCAAAATTCACATGACAAAGAGGCCAAATCATGCCTACTTTCAAACTTACCAAAGCCCACGTCTTCGCGGCCTTTGAGCCTCTCGCCGAAATCGAAGACTTGACCGTCCGGAACCGCTTCTTCTCCGAATATGTGGTGCCAGACGTCATCTGGACCATGACAGGCAGCGCGCATTCGCTCATCGGTACCCGCACCACTCTTCAGGCCCACTCAGACGCCACGTTCAACCGACTGGGGAAGAAACTCGTCAAACCCATCAAGTTTATCGTCCTGAGGGCTATTGTCGATGGTGAGCGGAGCGAGGATGGGTGGTGGGCCTCGGTCGAGACGAAGGGCGAGGCGACAAGAAAAAATGGAAAGCCGTATGATAATGAGTATGTGTGGTTGACGCGATGGAACGATGAGGGGAAGATGGTGGAGATTAGGAGCTATTTCGATACGATGCTTTCGGAACAGGTGTTGGAAGATCCTGAGTGAAGGATAGGTTGCATGAGGACTGAATGAAATGCACGGCTAGATATCTTGGGATTGATAGAGACTCCGTCCATCCTCTACGTGTGCTGGTTTGTGCTTGTCGTGAATGGATTGATACCCTGTATAAGCTCTGTGGTCAGGCATCTACACATCTTTCATAAGGCAATTAGACACGCCCAAGCTTTCTATTTCCCAATTTCTGATGATTATTGAGATCCAATGGGCCTCCATTTTCAAAAGAATGGTCCAGCTCCGCCGGTTAAATGCTCCAAAGACGAGCCTTTGAGCCGGCTAAAGTAAACAGCGTCGTATATTGCCTGTTTCCCTACGCCAGGCGACTGGTTACAATTGGGTGACGAGGTTGCACTTACGCTAGGCAGAATAACTCCGAATCCAGGAACTTGAAACGGCGGCCCTCTTGTTATCTTGGACCAAAAGTCTAGGCTGCAAATCTTGATTGGACTCGGTGGCAGTTTCCACATGTGTGCAGTGGTGGAGAACAAGGCGTGGCAGACGTGGAAGACGTGGCTTCTAGACTACTGCCCGTCGCAGTGGCATCTTAAACTGCCGAGCTCAACCATCACTGCATGTGATGCCGAATGACCCGTTGACTCTCAAAATACAGGGAAACAGCTTGAGACGTCAGCGGCAGAGATGACAGCATTTGGGGGGCGGATTTCGCCCTGAGCGGATCCCGTAGGAGTGGGCCATTTGCTGTCATCAACAAGCAAGGCCAAGACCAAGACCACGCGGAACTTGCGATTGCTGTGCCTGCTTTCCTCCTCAATCCTAATTTTTGACACGTCGAGTCAGATGGTGGAGATGCGAGCAGGATCCAATCAACAAACCCGACTGGGAAGCAGCCTTGGATGGACAGTTGGCAATTGGCCGTCACAAATATGAAACGTCAGAGTAGGAATTGATAGAATGGCCGAAGAGGCCGGTCAATGGGTCTCCACGATGACGGGTTGAAGGCCCGAAAGCGGTACTTGGTCGAGATGTGACTGGCTTGATCCAGTTCAGCTATCGTTCCGTTCTGTGAGAGGGCAGCCCTGTGAGTACTGTACGATAAGCTATTTCTTAGGTAGCCCATTCGAAGCCAAGCTACCCTCAGCCACTGACGCCTGTTTAAATGGCATTTGGTCATTGGTCGTGTTCCTGCATCTCGGGCTTAGGCCCCGAATTAAAAAAACGCGTCGTCTATAGACACCTAGGCTTTGGGTGCCCACAAGCCGATGTGTCCCGCTGCTTGCTTCACAAGTTTGCCATGTACGTACGTACAATGGGTTATACGTGTCCGATTATGCTGGTAACCTGACATTCGTGTGACTGTCCTTGGTGGAAGAATCCCACTAGTAGTAATCAGAATATGCATGTACTTTGTACGCCGTGTGGCTTCGTGCAGCAATCGAGAGCCGCATGCGATCAGGTACGGAATCTGCACTAAAACATGACGGCTCTCATTAGTGGTTAAAGCCATCACATGTGAATAGGGAAAGCGGCCTATTATTACCATCTGTCATCTGTTTCATTGCTGTAAGCAAGCAAGCAAACAAACAAACAAACATGCAAAGTAGGGAAAGCGAACAAACACACTTGCCGTCCTCAGCCGCAATCAATCTAGGCGATCAACCTATGAAGAAGTTGCTTCTTCTTCAACAGCCGCAGCCACCCACCACGGCCGCTGGTATCCGGCAAATGCACGTAATCATTACCTACTCGTTGGAAGAGATCAAGTTGGTACTTTGTACGGAGGTGCACTAAGTACAACTCCGGTTCTTAATGCAGAGAACTTCCCATACCTGCACTCACCGCCAGGCAATCCTTGCTGCATGGACAGCGCAGCGGCGATGCACGTCTCCATCCAGTGGGCTCAATCAACGACAGCGGTGGCAGCAAATCTCAAAAGCCCAACCATAGCCGGCGGCATTTCATGAGAGAAAGGCTACTGTGCTAATTAAAGGCGAGGTTTTCCAATTGGGACGGCCATTTGAATCCTCTCAGGGATGCGTGCAGCCAGAAGCAGTGGGGGCGGCGAATCGGATTGCAACGCGTTGTTCATGCAAAGCGGCGCAAAACACTTCTCCTCGTTGGTCTTTGACTCCTTGTAAAGGAGATCCTTCCAGTGAATGGCCTGGTTTGGGTTGAATTGGTTTTGGCGTGTTGGGCACTGACCTGCTCGTTGACTTTGAGTGGCTGGGAGGTGGAAATTTCGGGGTCTCTTTTTTTGTGGGTGAGGGTTGGATTGGAGGAGGAGGAGTCAGCGGCCCAAAGCAGGCTAGTTTCCAGTAGCCACAGGCGGGCCGAGGCCGTCCATTGAGTCTGCAACCACGCAGCCAAGTGCTTGCATCCATCCATCCAGCTGCCTGCATCCAATCCGTCTTGGCTGAACCCTTCTTTTCTCTTCCATGGCTCGAGGTCACCTGCTGTGTTGATTCTGCCCGGCTATGTATGATGTTGCATGGAGGTGATGCTTTACTCCTCGTTTCACGGCACTTGTTACAGCAAGCACAGCAAGCACAGCAAGCACAGCAAGCACATGGCATACGATCGACGTACAGGCATTACAGATAGGTAGGTGACTGTTACTCCGTATTGATGGCACACATTGGCACAGTCAGAATCCGAGTCAGAGTCAGGGGTTGAGGGGGGCAAGGGGAAGAAGGGGAGGGGGAGATCGTAGATGGGAAAAAGGAAGAACGGTAGAGACTATCGCTGCCGATCCCTTTTGTTTCCTTTTTCGTGGCCTCAACGCAGGGACTTGTCGTACTGTTACGGTACAGCTTTTCGTGCATTGTGCTAGAAGTGCCGTTCATTGCAAGTTTCGTAATATCAGATAGACACGCCAGTCTCCTGATCGCCAGCCTCTGTACAAAACCTCTCAGCATGACCCAGTACTTTCAACAACCCTGTGCACCGGATGCACCCCCCATCCCGTCACATTACATCCCACGTTCATATCCATGTTTCCCCGTGCGTGCAGTGCAGTGCATGTGTGACGTGGAGCGCCTCCAACCTCCAAATCCTAGCAGGGGGTTGTGTGTTCAAAGAAATCCAGTGGCCCAGATACCCGGACCATCAGGCAGTGCCACGCATCCAACGTGGTATTTTGGCTATCATATGTAAGAAAAAATGTTACTTTATCGGTAGTATTTTTATTGTAGATAATAATTACCTGTAGCAAAGACATTTCAAAGTAGGTATGGTATTGGAAATAAAACGGCACATAATAGCAAAAGCATCACATATAGGCAGTCACCTACATGCCTCCGCACAACTCCCTGATCCCCTGACCGTCTGCAACGCTCCAGCCGGCCAGTTGCCCTAAAACTCGTGCCCCAGGCAGCCGACCCCTAGTATCCCCCAAATCGCCCGAATCGCCCCAGTGTCCCCAATCGCTTCCAGCACTACTACAAGGCTCCGAGGCCTCGGTTACACAGCATTCATCACGCTCGTCCAGCCAGCCACTTGGCCAGGCTGTCTCACTCACCCTCCTCACCTGCATATCTGCATATCCTCCAGGGTCTCCAAGACTCCAACTCCCACATTGAGACACACCAGACACTTTAGACACACGTTCAGACGCTTTAAGGCACACGGAGCGCGCCGTGACGCCGCACAGCTTCTGCCGCGACAAGGCGCATCATCAACCATTGCACAGCATCGATAGTCGCCGCGGCTCATCTGAGCCTTCGCCTCGCCTCGCCTCGCCTCGTCTGCTCAGCTTGCTTTGCTTTTGCTTCTTTGTCCCTAATGATTGATTGCTTGGTCGAACGAGTGGGTGTGCGCATATATGCATACATACGAAGCAGTCCAGATATATCCTCTCTTATCGGCGCTAATACCTCCTGTCCTCGCCCAGCTTCTCGATTTGCGGCATTCTCGGGTGGTCCCAAAAGCCCCCATCCCGACCCGTAATACTATCGACCATTATTGCACTACACCCTGTACCGACGGCCAGGTAGCGTTTATTAGTACCGACAAACTTGGCTTGAGATCGACCAACCCTACTTTTCCTTGCCTCTCACCTTTATTAGTCGGCCACCCCTCCACCATCCTCCACCCTCCATCAATCAACCCACCACCCAATCCAACCAGCAGACATCTGCGTCATCACACAGCTCGCTTCTCCTCCGCAGGACCACCCACATCCGACATACATTCTGTACGGTGCGAAACGCCACCAAAAGCAAGTCAGAGCAAGCGACAAGGCGCCGTCATCCATTTGCTCGTCCGACAAAGCATCCCGTCTAATCACACGTCCGACAGCTTTCCGCTCAACTAAATTGATCTCGACAACAGCGGAGCCACTACCTGGAAAGTTCACTCGCAACAAGTCGATGGTGTTCCGTGCAGTCACCTATCTGCTCGGCGGCGCATGCCAACCATGATAACGTTGGCTTCCGACTCCTTCCTCCCATCCGGCGGTTTTGACAGTACCAAAATGTTCGCCAACGGCCCTTCCTGTCACCCGGACCGCAGCTCCTCGACGATCCTTTCTCCGCAACTCCCTCTCTCCTTCAAAACCATGTCCCCCTCTGCGGGTCCTGCCGCCATCAATGGTCATCAACCGTCGTCTCCTTCTCAATACCCGTTCGACATCTCTCCATCCTCGCGCGCCTACTCTAACTCGATTTCCTCCTCCGCGCCACACGCTGCAGCTCCGTTTCACCACTATACGTGGGCTTCTTCGCTCCCGCCCTCAATCGAATCAGTGTCTTTGTCCTTTCCAAACTCGTCCCTGCATCACCTTGCCAACAACTCGTCTTCGAATATTGCCAGTCGACATCTGCCCGGTGCTGGCCCCCCACACTCCCACCTAGCGCCATACGTTGGGAGCCCTCTTGCGACGAACAGTCTTCCCGTCGGACTCGACACCACCACATCTCTTTCACGGTCCGTCTCTGCTGATGCGGCAGGGCTCCAGTACCACGCGCCGCCCTCGTCATCCTCTGCACAATACATGGTCCAGCGCCTCACTCAGCAAAACGCTTCGATTCGTGAGGCTTGGGAGGCTGAACGCAACTATCTCGAGGCCAATAGGCGTCGGGCTGAAGAGGTCTACCAGGAAGAACGTCTCATAATGGAGGATGTACGGGAAGCCTGGTACACTGAAAAGAACGAGATGCAATACGAGATGCAGGCTCTTAGAGAACGCATTCAGCGCCTCGAGGGTGAGAATTCCACTCTCAAAGCTGTCGCTGCACAGAGCATCCAGGTTACTGGTGTCGTCTCGCCCCTGGCTAGTTTACGAGGCGATAGCGCCGATGATTCCACCGGAAGTCCTTCATACTTCTCGGTTGTCCCCGGCTCCGTACCGGCCGCTGCATCATCGCTAAAGCAATCTCGACACCATAACGATCGTGATCTGGCTGATCCTCTCCCCCCTGGATTAGATGGTGCATCCAGACGACCACATTTTGCTGGCCCAGGTAGTTCTCGCACGTCTCCCTCACGGCAACCGGACTCATCGAATTTTGTCACTCTCGACCCAAGAACTGAACCTAAAAACTCCACTACGCAAGACTTCTTGTCGCCCATCTTGGAACCCACCGATATGGCTCCAGTCCCCATTATCGATGTCATGGAAATCGATCCGAAACTAGAAGGCATCTCATTGAAGGCTACAGCCATTCAGAAATCTACATTTGTGGGGTCCCCTACCAAGTCATCCCCGGCCACATCTCCGCCAGCCAATACGAATCTGGGACAATTATTTTCCCCACAAGATCGCCCATTGCCGGTTAAGCGCGGATCATCCAAAGACCACACTGTGCAGGTAATGGCGGTGGAAGAGTCACGGCGGTTGACAATGCATGCTGGCCACACCCCAAATCACTCCCTGTCGCTTTTCCCGACTATGACCACCGTAACAGAAACTAGCACTGTCGTTGGACAGAGTGAGGAGCATACGCCAAACCCAACATCTACGAGACGGCATACTCGAATCAATGCCCGCGGCGGCCGTCTGGAGCCTCTATCCCATCAAAAAGGCAGACTGGCTTCACTATCTGATGCACCTTCGGCGAGTGGAGAGACCGGCGAACTCGACGACACGCTTATGGATCCAAGTGATGATGTTCCACTGAAAGGCCCACTCATGGTGAAGAATATCCCGGCCCAGGACGAGATTTTCTGGGAGGCGGTGAACAGGAAGCTGGAGCCCATCAGTCAGGGACTTGATGCACTACCAACAGTAATGCAAGCCGCTCTAACCGAACCAGATGCTGTTACCCAAGATCCCAGTGGACATAGCGCTAAGCCGCGAACTTTGCCCCCCATACCCGTTGTTGGTGGCGATGCCGCCAACGATACAAATGCAAGCGAATCCGATGACAATGAGGCGGCGCACAACAATAAGACAATGCTGCCTGAAGTACCTCTCAAATTCAAGAGCACGTCCAATTTCGGAGCGCCATTCGGAGCGATGTAGGAACACGATGAATGGCAGTCCGGCAAAACGGTGGAACATGGAGACCCCAACGAGGAGATTTACGTCCCTCGAAATCCACCTCCTTCTCCCCCAGATTTTCCCCTACTACGATCTTGCGGCCTAAACTTTGGTGCTCTTTTTCATGAGGCGGCACCATCACCTTGATATTGCAAGTATCCGGTATTTACTTCAACCAATGCCCCTTTCGACTTGGAATACCTGCAAGTTGTGCGGGTGTCCTTGTTAATTCAAGCAATGCATTATCACGACAACAAATTCCCCAATTTTCCTTGTTTTCTACCTTGATTCATCCACATGATCGGGATATTCTCAGCTCCCTTTGCTCTTTTCAAGTAGATAGAATATTTTCGGCAATGACCGAGTTACATATATATATATATATATCATGGGCCAGGCTTACTTGCAAACAGGCAAGGTTACCCAAGCCCCGCAACGGAGGTTCCCTCCTTTTATTTTCCTTTGTTATTCCCCATTCTTACGGCGGCGCGATTGGTTAGGATTCCCCCTTACGGTTTTAGCACAGCGGCTACATGGTGTTTTCCCCCTATTGATTTTGGTTTTTTTTGGGGTGGGCACGGATGACGGTTTTGTTTGAATACCCCCCTTCCGGCTTGGCTGGGCTTGCAGCAACATCAGCTGGCAGGTCTTTGTTGGGCTGTGACTAGATGGAAATTCGATTGATTGAAAGGCATATCACAAGAAGGTGGTGTGGAACGACCTTTGTGGTTAATGGTGAATGATGCGTGGTTCCAAATAGTGGGAACGCCTCTATAAGGCCAAAATACACGGCTCTAAGAGCAATCTTTACATGATTATCAAATTTGCATGTGACTACGATGACACTTGATGATGCCCAAGCCAGAGCTAATGACGTCACTCTTTCTTTTATATCTGACCTTAGTGTCATCTGGGAGTGATAATTGTGTGATATTTTCTCTACTCGTTCTGATCTGGATGTTCACATCTATCCTTTTCATTGGTTCTGAAAATCCATGGCTAACCCACGAACATAAAACCGCATTCAACCAACAAGCAATCATATAATGCACCCTAACTTTCCAGTCAAAATCCCTTAGGAAGAAGGGCTTTCCAATGGGCTGCTCTTGGCATCAATTAGCAATAACGAAAAGAAAAATGAGAAAAACGTCAAGCCTCTTTGTGCAAAATCAGCCTTTGCCGTGTGCGCCCCAAACGCCGAAATCATCATTTGGTGTGAATCGGGACGTGATATAAACCAAAAGCATGGAAAGAAGTAGAGATGGATGAATCAAAGATGTGGTTTTTTTTTTGGATGAATTTATTTGTTGACTTTATTGTTGCATTTAGACGCTCATGGTGAAATCGTAATCGATGCCAGGGGTGACACTAGCCAGGAACTGGATGATGTGTTAGCCAAAAAAATGTGTTATTAAGGTCGGTATTTCTCATTCACCTTGATGAACACAACCAAATAGTGGTCCACGAGGATAGCATTCGCCTCAGCCTCATGCACCTCCTCCCACTCATCCTTGTCTTCGCGCGCGGCACCCTTAACATCAAGCCTGCCGAGCTCGTCAACCAGCCCTTGCATACCTGATGGCAAGTCTCCGGAGGCGGCTTTACCCGCGCGACGCTTCTCGCGCTGGATCTCGAGAGCGGCGTCGGCACGGTCCATGAGCGTCTTCATGACGGGAGCGTGTTTGCAAGGGTGGACGCTGGCCATCTTGACGCCGTCGTAGTAGGGGAAATCTTCGAGGGTGACAGTCTTGTCTTTGTAGTCGCCCATGATGTCTTCCATCATGGCGCGTGGGGGGAGGGGCGTGCCGTCGGGGTTGTAGCCGGCGAGGTAGAGGCGCGGGGTTCGCCAGGCGTTAGAGTATGTGATGTAGATATTGTAGGTTCGTCGACCACTAGTAACGTCTGTTAGCTTAATGAACGAAGATTGCATGACTTGGCGGGGGATATTTCGTATCTGTGCTTGTTGTTTAGCACCGTTCACAAGCTTACCTGTTTTGTCCCTCCGCGTTGGTATCCCTGATGATGGCATCGTCATCATCCTCGTCTTCCATGTCGGGGATTTCATCGTTGTCAAGCTCCGTCGAGTCCGCCACGTTGCCCGAATCATCTACCGACCGCACATTCCTTGCCTTGAGAGCCTGCGAACTTGCTAGCCCGCCTGTCCTCAGCCAGCCATCTTCATCATTCGATGATCCCGCGGCGCCGTCGTTGAAGCCTTCGCCGTCGTTGACTATGGCCTCCTCGTGGCCTGCATCACCAGCAAAGTCCTCGTTTAAGCGGCGGTGGCAGGGCACGTTGCGGGTGACGAGGAACTGCGTCTCCGTGTCCGGGAAGAAACGGTTCTTCTGAGGTTCGGCATCGGCCCACTTCCAGGTCCCGAAGTGGTCGACGAGGAACTGTCCCGCGGCGAGGAACTCCTCGGGTGTGATCTGACCAGTCTCGCGGAAGGTGGATGTGTGCGATACGGGAGTATAGCGTTCCCGCAGGTTATTGACGGTTGAGTAGATGTAATTCATGATGATTGTTTACTATATTCCAGGAACCGGCTTGACTGCCAAAGTGGGAGTTTTACTGGCCGCCAGGCTGCTTGGATACGATGTGATGCCGTTGATCTGGAGCTGGGTGTCGTCGTGGATATATCGCTTCTCTGTTGGTTGTTGTTTCGTATATGTGCTGGGCTTTCTTTGAGTGCTGAGGTGAAGAAGTTGAGGGTAAATGGGGGATCAGGATCAAGATGATGAAGATGGGGGAAGAGGCAAAAATAGGCAGAAATGACGAGATGAGTCCGAGTGACTGCTTGTCTGCTGACTGGAGCTGTCAAACGGGTTCGAGGCAGCGACCCAGAGGAGGCGATCACATGGCGGGGGATGGCGGGGGTTTGCTAGCACTAGCTAGCGTCTGTGATTAGGCCGTGGCGGTGCTGTGTGGCTGTGACTGTAGATTTGATCTCTGAGACTTTCCTCATAGCCCAATCTTGTGTTTAAACTGTAACACAAGCAAGACTGCTCCGCCATGCAACATCGATTCAGCCATCTTGGTATGAAGACAGCTTGTAGAACAGGTAATGGATGTATTTATATACAAGGCACATTGGGTTAACACCTATGATGGCGGCATTCATCATCAAACCGGGCCGTAACGAGCAATTACTTTCATCTCTACCAATTCAATCGCTTGGCTGCCGCTCTGCCTTCAAAGAAGCCCTCCATCTGCCATCGAATAGACAGGAATGCATCTCGGATCTCTTCATTGCGCGGTGACCACCACTTATCATGGAGCGAAACTGCTCCGCCTCGGAGGTCGCCAAGGGTCGGGGCCATAACATTCCAGTGCGTCCGCAGCGGCCTCCATGGCATATTGCCCTCGCGTCGGTGCGCGTAGTTGAGCAGGCTTTGCTCTGCCAGCCCATCTGGGAAGCGTCCAGGGAGCCGTAGCAAGGATATATAGTATTCGAATAGGGTTATCGATGGTGCCAAGATGAACAACCCGCCGTTGAGTTGTTGTGGTTCCTCAAAGTCAGGCGGGCCGGGAGGAAAGTCATGTTCTATCCAGGTTTGTGTAATGGCAGCAAACGCATATTCTGTTGGAAGAGGCGCCTCATCAGACTTTATGCCTGCTGGTTCGTTTACAACGGCGATGGTGCTAATCTCATCGTCATCGAATATGCCGTCCAGCGGTGCTGTAAGAATCGTATCGGCGTCGATGAAGCAGATACGGTCGTATTCAGTCATCTGCCAAAAGCGAAGTTTTGCAAATACCTGTTTCCAGCGCTCTTCATCTGCGACAACCCATCCAGGGTTGATAGGCTGGACCTCGACGATTGTCGCCCCATCTCGCTCCAGCTGCGCTCGCTTCGCTGGATGGCAATCTGGGAGCACTGCTACCAGAAATGGGATATCTGGCCTATTGCCTCGGGTCTTTTTGGCATGTCGAAGCTGATATGTCAACATTCTTGCTGCTATGAAGTACGGCTCCGTCATGTTGCCATCCGACGTTGTGCCTGCAAGTAAAGTGGCAAAAGCATACTTGGGTCTCTGCGGTAAATGTAGCTGGCGAGAGAGCGTTATCAAGGTAATTAGGAACACGATGAGTCCCAAAGGTCGCAGGCAGCGTGCAGAAAAATACATCGTCAGAGGTCGCTTTGAAGAGATCAAGCAGACATCCATTGGCCCCGTCTAGACGTTGAGCACCGCCTCAGCGATTTCCGTGCTTGCGCTACATGTCCGGTTACCCATACCAATCATTATTCACCAACCATTAATTCGTCTACAGGTTAATTAGTCCCAGTCAGATTTTGGCGCCAACGACTTGCGCAGTTGTGCTTACGGCTGCAGCCCCGGCCGGGATCACGGCAGCACGGCCCCAGGACGTCTTAGCTGGTGGTCCGTTGTCTCCTTATTCAGGACCTTGAAGTATTAAAAAGCTGAGTCTTTCCAATTTAGGCTGCCTGCTCAAGTAAGCTTAGGCTGAGCCATGTGTCTCCACCAACTTGGATGGTGTATGTAGCAACACACACGGCGTGAACAAGCGGAGCTCACTATGAATGACATGCTACTTCCTTGAACTCCATTGGAAGTCTGGAACGACAGCTTTGTTTTTTGTCACTGTCCGTACTATCGTGTCCTTCCCACAACGTCGAAGAAATAGATAAGAACTGGGCAAGCCAAAGCATTCATGCTTACATGATCGACATACTCGGAAGTCCTCAGCATTTCTTGTCTTGCATTCGAGTAGATGATGCAGCTAAGGCGGCGGTGGTTTCGCCTCTGTTGTCTCCTCCTTTTCGTGATTTCTGTCTCAGTCTTTTGTATCTCTAGGTTGGGACTGCCCAGGTACACAAAAATAGCTTGGTAGGTACTGACTGCTCTACCCCTATTAACAGCATGTGCCATTTTCTAATCTAGGTTGTTTTTTGGTAGGCCAGGATACCATGGCAGGGGTGTTGGCGTGTCAGACCGGGTCAACCTGATCAAAAGTCTCTATGAGGCGATCAAACATGATGGAGCCAGCCCATTCGTGACCCCAGATGGCATCACCTGGACGATTAGAGGCGATGTAGTATGGAAACATCCTCTTGAAAACCAGTTATGCATCCTCGACGTCAACACGGACTCAATGGTTGAAACGGATTCCGCGTGGTATACGGGCGGTTTTAATTGGACAAATGCTAAGAAGACAACTCCAGGCGTTCTCAACCATTACCTGTATGGTGAGTGAGCGTTGTCACACCAGCCCACCGCTATCATATCATGTGCTAATTTGGAGCGCTATAGCTAAGATCCACGGATATCAATACCATTTTATGCATTCACCACCGATTGCTGGTCGGGACGCAGCATGGCTTCGAATTCCAGCGATATCTGTCGCTCTGCAGCGTGGTTGTCGTTTCGTCGTCTACCTGGATACAGACGCCATATTGCCACACCTGCGATTGCCTATGGAATGGCTCCTGAACTACTGGAATATAACAACAGATACAATCATGGCATCGTCTCAGGAACCACTGTATTGGCTGCGGAAGCTTTGGAATACCAGCCAGGAGGAGGTCAATGCCACTTATGAAGAACCCTTTTTGAGTTGGACTTCTGGATTTGATACTCGTGGGCGCCGTGCCGTCAATGGTGGCGTGTTGATCATACAAAACACACCGCGCACGACAGAGATGCTACGACGCTGGAAGGACTGCCCTTCAGGTAGTCGATATCGTGGATGTGAGGCACTGGCGCAGGGTTGGCCAGCGGAACAAGGTGCCTTTAATGAGTACGTTCGTTATGACTTTCTCAACTATATACGGGAGCTTCCATGTGATGAGGCCCACGGATACCCCAACGCGTCTATAGATTGTCATGGTTCGCTTATCCGACATTATACCCTGGACAAACAGATGGTTGCCAAGGCTATGGATGACATTATAGCACGGGATATCATGGAAAGCACACAGAGATTAATGCTTCGAGAAAAAAAACATATATATGAGGAAATGCACTTAGATAACTCGAACATTTAGAAATGAATATGTTGAATATTATATACTCTTTTCTTATTGTTTTAGAGTCTGTCGAGCGTGTGAATATACAGGTTTGTCAATTCATCGATATAGATGCCGGTTAGGCGACATGAAGATAACTCTGAACACATGATCACATTTCCCATGGTTTCCACTATTCAACATCATGATTACACATGCGTTGACTTTCCCAAAAAGCTGTATGATTATTCACGCTCAAAGTTGCACTTGATTATAACCAGAGCGAGTCATATTCAACAACTAGCTTATCTATATAATCCTCCATTTCATACCATACAATGAGTCTCCAGGCAAGAGATGCCATGTTACAGAGGCAAAAATTCTTTAGAGATCGGTGAAAGAATCTTATCAAACCCATCAAACAGCGCGTGCCCTTTGAAGTAAATGCTCTTACTGCTCAGGGTCAGAAATGCGAATGGGACGAGGACTATGGGTTTAAAAACATATTGTTAGTGGTGAGCCATTTGTGTTTTTATTTCAGTCAAGAACATACCCATAGAGTGGGCTGCGAGCCTCAACTTCGGGAGCGGCATCCCTCTTTTGATCAGGGTCCGAAATGCGAATTGGACGAGGACTGTAGATCAAAGATGCCTTGTTAACAATGAGAGTCTTGGGTAGTTTCTTAAAGTTATTACTTACCCATAGAGCGGGTTGCGAACCTCAAGTTGAGGAGCCGCATCCCTCTTTTGGTCTGGATCGGAAATGCGGATTGGACGTGGGCTGTGTGAATAAAGATTTTGCATTAGCAATGTGTTCTAGGTATTCTTCTATAACTAACACATACCCATAGAGCGGGCTGCGAGCCTCGACATTGCCATCGCCATTGTTGGCAGAAGGCATGGCGGCAGCAATACCAGCGAGCATGGCAGTCGCCATGGCGAGAGTCGATGTAACATGCATTTTGGCGTTTGAATAGTATTTCGAATTTCAACAGTTGGTTTACTTCGTAGGCTGTGTGTCAAACAGATGATTTGACAGGATCATAGACAAGTATAACTAGGTAAGGTAGCTTATAAAGCTACTTCTTCCATACTTCATTACATCACCCTATCTTTAGCAGATTCTCACTTTTCCAACTGGTCAAGATAGTTCATTGGTGCGTTATGCTAAATGACTATATTCTTTCCAGTTCCTAAGCAGGGTATAAGATGTGTCATAGGATTGATCATGTAACTTGCGTGCTCGAATAAGCACTAAGCAAGGGGGGGTTGTTGCCTCGTGTGGCGACAGAGCGGATCTAGCGCAAATTCCGGCACTTTTAGCCGTACATACCAATCAGCTCGGACCCTGTCAGCATCGTCAGGTCTCATCAGCCTTAACTGAACTCATTCACCGAAGCGATGCGGATTTAGGATAGACAGGGCGTAATCTGTTGTCAACCCATAACAACAACATCAATATATCTGATTTAAATCCGCGAATGAAAATCAGGTGGCGTATGATACTCTATAATCTCACAAGTGGGAACGGTGGATAAGCAGAAGTCAATCCGGAATCGTCCTTGGTAAAAGCATCATGGAATAGTTCTCAAGCCCCTGTATTAACTGGTGTGACATTGTCACGTTCCATTCATCCGATACAAGTCTTGAATATTTTACATTCAGCTTCTCAATCACCGTCCAAACAATATTCACTCACCATTGTCGACTGTATTAGTGGCAATGGCTATCATCGACCGGCTCCTCTGGAAGGCTTCGGCCATGGCAATTCTCGTTGCCCTCATTTCAGTATTGTCAGGGCCAATTTTATCTCAAAGTCTCCCCAAGCCTGCTGCGGCCATTGTTAATAATATTTATGACCTCATGTACCGGAGTGAGGGCCAAGAGACCAAGTTCTACATTCTTTCTTATGAGCCCCTTATGATTTACATGGTGAACTTCATAAAGAAAGCAGAGAGAGAACATCTTCTTGCATTAGCGTAATATTTGTCCTCATTTCAATGCGTTTCGTGTTCCCAACTGACTGAATTCCGTATCCAGGGAACCGCGATATTCAAGATCAGAAACCACGCTTCACGATGGAACGGTCGGTATTGGCAATTACCGGACAAGTAGCAGTGCACCGCTCCCATCGAATGATGATGTCATACAGGCCATCATCAAGCGGGCGGCCGATATGCAAGGCTTCATGGCACCCGGAGATTTTGAAGTATTCCAAGCTGTGCGTTATGGAGTAGGACAGAAGTTTGATCCGCACTATGACTGGTATCACAATGCTACGGAGCAGAATAACACTGCGAGAATCACATCCATCTTCGCAACTCTGCAGTCTAATTGTACGAACTGTGGTACTCAGTTCCCCCATGTTCTTTACGACTGGTCCTCTGAGGATCCTCGACTATGCGAGTTTGTTGACTGCTCCCGCAAAGAGCTGACCATCAAGCCTATTGAGGGGAATGCCCTCTTTTGGCGTAATCTGCTAGCTGATGGCACAGGTGATGAACGTACACTACACGCAGGCTTACCACTGGAGTCTGGGTCCAAAGTTGGTCTTAACATTTTTGCCCGGACAACACTGGGCTGAGAAGTTTGCCTGAAAGCTGTAGTGAAGCGAATATAGAAGGGGAGAAATTGACAACAATTGAAGATGGCAGTAAAGGTGCCAGGCATTTTGTGATGTTTATTGATGTATTCTACTGTATGAGAAACTACTCTTTATGATCATCTTGGGCAGTCAGAGCAGCAACTCTAATATCTGGGAACTATTTGGGAAAACTGAACAATTTGCCACAGTACTACAGTTATTCTGGCTGATTACAAGAAATTTTATGCTTTCCAGATAGGTATAAACACAAAAGTGGTGGTGTTTGACAAGATTAGTTAAGGTTGCATAGCATGTTTTCAATGCTACCTGTCTCGGTAGATGATGCATGACTGCTTATTCATGTTCAAGATGTCTTACAAGCAGCAGGGATAAAAGCACGGCTTGCTGAGGAGTTCTCACACATACAATGAATTGTATGAACCGTGTACACTAAAAGCCTGGAAGCAAGGCATCAATTGCTATCAAAACGATGGGAGCCAGGAAGACCCGGACGATGAAATCAGTGCTTTGAGGAGGATCCGCCCCGAAGTGTAAGTGATTGTACCAAAACTAACTTGATGCAAATTATATCTACTGGATTCTCATCCTCCCCCACAAGCGGCAACAGGGCTGCTATTCAGCAGGAACGCCACCAGGCTCACTCTTGAACTCGTCACTGGTCAGCCATCCTGGTGACCGCTTCTTCATTTGTGGAACAATGCCCCTTTATCAGCTGCGTATTGCATTCGCGTCTGACTTGAAGTCAGTTATATCCGACGCCCTAGCAGATGGGTTTACTCATGTCAATTACGTTTCGACCACCCTCTAACCTTGACAGCCATTGCTGACCTAGGTTAAGAGCGCATTTGGAAACGCTCAGATATCAGCTCAGATCACCCCACGGCCCCCAAACGCCCCCCAAACGCCCAATTCTGTGGCATGTCAGATCCCGTAACCTTGTGTTTCGGGCAATTTTGACTCTTGTCTCGTGCCGAAAATGCCGAAGATCATAAGCTGACTTATTCTCTAGCCCTTGGCTGTCCTAGGATATGTCAGCTCACAAGCACAAACAGAAACGAACTAGCTCGGATTTTCGTCCCTGCTCATACTCTACTCTGTATTGTGTGTTGGAACATATCGCGGTTCGCCTACTTTTCCATCACGGACAAGTGGGAATCTCTATCCATCAGAACGCTGGACTTGGCCACAAAGCACCGCTTAATACGGCACCCGTACAGCAGCATGACCTTGTATCACAAACTTGAGGAAGATGATGCCCCAACTTCCAGTCCAGAGGAGGCGTTAATTTCGAATCAATCGGATGGCCACAACCGCGATAATAGGATTTACAAAAGATTATCCTCATGGGTTTCTCGGTATCGAGCTTTACTCACCCTGACACTGGGTATCATTCTCGGAGCTTCAGTCGTACTACTGTCCATGGGCCTCGCAAAGACCAATCCCTTCCGAGCCGCAAACCACAAAACTTCAGATGAGCTTTGCGTTCCAAAGTCTGAGCGATACAACTGCGGCAACTCAACAGAGCAAGCTCTTGCTCTAGGATGCTACTTCGACCTGCTCTCCGTCAGCTTCGTACCATGGCAGTGCGCAGATAGGGAGCTCGAGGCCCAATTCCTCGCAGAAGGACCATGGAAATACTGGGCGGACCGCCACCAAACGCAGGAACTCAAACAAGACGAGCTCTGGATGCGGCCGACGATGCCTAATGACTCCTTTCACGTTACGATGCACTGGCATCGCTTGCACTGTCTTTATCAGTGGCGGAAGATGCATCGCGCTCTTGAGAGTGGCCGCCGGATGGACACATCCTACAAGTTTTACGGCCATACATTACATTGCGGTGCTGTCTTTTCCGACACTCGGCCCGGGAATGCCACAGGAGGGACTGTTTCTATTCATTTTGACTCTTGTTGAGGTGTTCCTGGAAAAGGCAACAATCCACGGGTCTCTTTTTTTATCATGGCGTTGAATGTTTCTGACACATCATGTAATCCATACATCCCTTTGTGTAACCCAGCATCAAATTAGATAGGAAACATCTTTGTATTTATATCTGGACTTGGACTTATAAATCATTTTATAACCAAGCCTTTTGGTTCCGTTGTCCACTCTCATAACTCAGTCTCATCAGCTTCATCTAAGAGGCCAAGACCTATATAAGTCACTGCCAAACTCTCAACACTGAAGCAAAAGAAAACATCAAATACCTGCTTCACGGGTGCTCTTCTATTGCCTGTCTCTACAGCTGTACATCTGTCACCCAAGACCTTTTCTTCCCCGACTTTCTCACAGCTTTACACGCAGCTTCACTGCGCTCCCGCATGCGAGCTCGTCAATAACCTCTTTCGCCGCCCTAATTCCGGATCTCAAGGCGCCCTCCATGTATCCCTTCCATACAGTACTAGTTTCCGTGCCGGCGAAGTGGATGTGTCCTTCCGGTCGCCATTGATCGCGAGCCAAGCTTGAGAGTTGAGCAGCCGGCACGACAGGACAGGGAGCACCCATTGAGAACTCTTCGTTCTCATCCCAAATATGCTCCTCAATGTGTATAGGCGCCGGGCAGGCTTGTTCGTAGATGCGGTTTACATGGTCAAGCACAAGTTCAGAGCGTTCCTCTTTGGGTTGCTGGGCCCATTTCCGCCCACGCTCGCCTACAATAAAGCATGCCAAAGCAAATAGACCATCTTTTTCGCTTGATGTATCTCGTGTCAAAGAAACGGGCCCATTCAAGCCTTGAGTCAGACCACAGAGGCCCTGCTCGTGCCACCAGGGCTTCGAGTATACCAGGAATACTTTGGCGTAGAAGCCGAGGCGACTGGTGGTGCTTAGCCAGGACTTATCGGCTGACAAAGGGGGTGAGAAAGTAATCGTCTTCAGCAACGGACTTGGCACGGTTGATATCACCTTGTTGCATAAAAATTGTCTGCCATCGCAAGTTTGGACAACCGCCCCTCCTTCGGCAGACTGTTCAACGCTGCTTACTGCGCTTGTGTATACGACACTCTCTGGCTTCAAGCAATCTCGAAGGGAAGTGCATAGAGTCTGCGATCCTCCGCGGAATCGCAAGTGTTGCCCACCTCCGCTACGGTCTGAGCGCATCTGCAAAAGCCCTCCTCCAGCACGGCAGTAATGCATGAAGAAGATAGCGCTGACATCTGTTGAATCTACCCCGAGCATCGCACAGGTCCAAATGTTGATGAGTTGGCGCACCAGACTGCTTGCATTCATGGATCTAGCCAGTTCGTCCATAGATTTGTGACCGTGCTCTGCGAGCGCTTTGTCGGGTCGTTCAAGATTGATGTCATGGCATGCTTGCTCTACGGTATCTCTGATGTGAATAAAGACTGCCTTATCATCCTCAGACAACTTAATCTCAGAATAATTTGGTTAACTTTTGAGACGCCTTTACTAGAGGAGCTTCTCTGCATCGCAACGTACCTTGGGATCAGTTCCGTACGGAAACGAACCATAGCCCTCAATCAAACAGTCTCCTTGTGTGTTCTGCTCCACCATCTCCAATCCAAACTTCTTCACCAAACGCAACACATTGGGCTGATTGACATCATTCGTCCAAGCGCCGCCGCGTTCAATCTTGCCACGTCCTTGGGGGTTTGGCACTGACCAAAGCTTGCCGCCCACTCGATCCCGAGCTTCCAGAACGAGGCAACTTATTCCGGCTTGTTGAAGATCCCAGGCAGCTTGGAGGCCACTGATTCCAGCGCCTATGACGATGACCTGGCAGGCATGTTGAGCTTTGGGGCTTGGCTGCATCTTAGTCTTGGTAGTTAAGAAGCCCCAAGTATAGTGTTATGTTGCTGGTGTGTGCTTGGTACTATGAACTGAATGTATCTGGTGAGACGACGTAGGCCTTGGATGAGGTATGTATGTAGTATGCACCCCGCCACACCAAAGATTTGTTCTCCGTCACTGAGAGGCCGAAATGCCGCTTCCTCTTCATTATGAACAGCTTTGCCGACTTTCCGAAAGGGTACACAAGGCTAGGTAAAAGACGAGATGCAGAGTGATATGAACAACAGAGCAAGTATTACTGTGTTAAAGGTTGTTATACGGCATAGTTGTGAATAGTTCCATTTCTGCTAGTTACAGAACATGTCCGCCAAATTACTTGATACACATCTCATCAGGTTTTTCAATCACACAAATTCATGTACTATAGTACTCTAGATCATCGAGCCATCCAACCTCCATCAACCTGAAAAGCTCATAGTCAGAAGCGTCTACAAAAGGAACAGGGGTCATTCATCTCCAGACTTACAACCAAAATCTCCCCTGTGATATAAGAGCTTGCCTTGGACGCTAGGAAGATGGCGGGTCCCTTAAAGTCATCCGGCTTACCCCAGGCTCCTGTGGGAATACGGGTGGTGATTGAGTTGTTGTAGGTCTGGTCAGTACTGAATCGTGTGTCGGTATTCATGTCCGTGGCGATGTATCTAACGCAGATCTTAGCCATGACTCAGAATGTGATGTCTTGAAGTTTCAATTAAGCATACCCTGGCGCAATGGCGTTCACACGGATGTTCTTGCTGGCCCATTCGTTGCTCAACGCCTTTGTGAGCTGGCCAATGGCGCCCTTACTGGCTGCGTATGCTGCCATGCGAATTCCGCCCTGGAATGTGGCCAAGCTGGCCGTGTTAATGATACAGCCATGGATGCCGTTCTCTATCCAATACTTTCCAATGTCACGGCAGAGGAAGAACGTGCAGTTGAGGTTGATCTCCATGACATCATCAAAGTCGGCCTCAGAATAGTCTTCAGCTTCCTTTCGACGCATGATACCGGCCACATTAACCAGGATATCGATCTTGTGTTCTCCCGTGATTCTTGGCACAAGTTCCATTACATCCTTGCGAGAGCCGAGGTCGGCATCGAACGTAAAGCACTTCCGTCCCGCGGCCTCGATGGCATCCTTGGTAGTAGTTTGGTTCGGATCACGCTATATGCAAAGCCATGTTAACTCAGTGCCACAACGCAATGTAGGTGGTCTTGGCAGGCTTGTGTACCTGAGTCAAGATGATGTCGGCCCCCGCCTCAGCCAGGCCAATTGCGATGGATTGGCCGATTCCCCGTGTGCCACCGGTGATCAGAGCGGTCTTTCCAGCGAGAGAGAACAGCTCCATTGTAAATTGAGTAGTGGGTGGACAGTAAAAAGGCTGGTGTGATGAACAATACTCAGCAAAGTGAAAGTGAAATAATGCTGATAAGAGTCACAACGCGGTTGAGGAATTTGCAAGTTTATGTAACAGCGTTCTTTCTAGGCATCAATTAATTCACATACGGTGCATTTCAATTCATTCTAGCTTGCACGGCTTAATAATTGTTGCTTCGCTTTCCTCGTTTTCCTCGTTTGGCTCAACAGCATCCTATAGGGTAGCAACCGGCTGTCGACAAGCTCCGGCGTTTCGGCGTTTCGGGTTTCCCCGCACTCTCGTCTTGACAACTTTGTGGGGAGTTTTAACACCGAGCGAAGAACAACCTGAACTCGTCAAATGCCGACCTCCAACTCGGCCTCATGACGCCGAGCCTGCCGCCATGGATCGTGAAACCCAGCGAATCCGACCCATCAGTAAGAGGACACCCCCTGTTCTTCCTGTGTGTGTATGTGTATCGTGTGGGTAAACTGAACCCCTGACAGTGTAATTCCTCCAGAGAGAGCTTGTGCCGATTGCCACGCACGAAAGGTGAAATGTGATGGAGGCGTCAAGGGGTTTCCCTGCACCAACTGCAAGTCGGCCAGCATCGAGTGTCTAGTCCCTGAAAGACGAAAGCGCCGATGCATTTCAACTCATGATGCTGGGACTGCGTCGGCTCGGCGGGTGAGGCGAAGCTCTCGACAGACTGAAGCAGATGATGTCACGGCAACGTCTCCCATCTCAAGCCCCAGACTCGACGCTGCCACCAATGGAGAGGCGCAGCAAACTACTTCCCAGGATGGGGGCGAGGAACAGGAACTTGCAAAGAGGCATCTCGTCGACTTCTTCAGCCAGGACTTGCAAGACAAGCCCATTGGAGCCCGCCTCACCTACGTGGGAAACGAGCTGTCCAATTTGAACTACCTCACCCGCCAGCGGGCGGCTGATCAACACATTTACCATTATCCGACGTCTAACCCTTACGTGCCACGAGTGTTCAGAGGCTCGCGGAATCCTGCCGCACCAAGCCTCATCCCTCGAGACGCCTTTGTACTTCCCCCAAAACGCGTATCTGACAACCTGGTAAAATCGTATTTTGACCTAATTCATCCCGGGTTCCCCATCATCGACAGGCAAAGGTTTCTCTCTATTTACCATGATCCAGATTCTACACCATCCCTCCTTCTTCTCCAGGCTATTTGCCTCGCAGGAAGCCATGTGGCGGAAGGCGTCGAGAATGGCCAAGACTTGAAGATGGCCTTCTTCCGGCGAGCAAAGGCACTCATCGATGGGCGTTATGAGGAAGACCGCATGGAGATGGTCCAAGCTGCGCTTCTACTTGCCTGGTTCTCTGATGGTGGTGATGATGTCTGTGCCAACGCATGGTGGTGGATCGGCGTAGCCGCCCGGGCCGCTATGGGTCTGGGCATGCATCGTGAAGTCGGACCAAGCAACATGCCCCCGGAAAATAAGCGAACCTGGAGAATGATCTGGTGGGGTCTAGTCCAGTTTGATTGCTTGGTTTCATTGGCATCCGGAAGACCGCAGGCCATGTTTGTCATTCCTCTCTAACCGTACCCTCGACGAACTCAAACTAACTGATCTTTGCAGGAATCTTGATGACTGCGACACGCCACCTCTGACATTGGATGATTTTGATCCCGATACTCCAAAAAAAGCTGCGTATTTTGTCATGCATCACTCTAGTCTATGTGCTCTGATCTCTGATCTGGTGCGGACTCATTTCTCCGTCAAGGCCAGGAAATCTCATAACAATAGGAGAGAGATTTTGTATACGATTGATTCAGCTCTAGCTCAGTGGCTCATAAATCTGCCCCCTGAGCTTCGCGAGCAGGGGTCAATATCTGAAAAGGAGCCAGAACCATGGTCACAAATGATACTCCTGACATATAACGCTGTTTTGATACAGTTTCACAGGCCAATGGCCAAGCTGGGTCGTGATGAATCTACTCTGGCATCATCAAGCGATGAAGAGATCTGCGCAGAAGCTGCTTCTGCCATAATTCATTTGTTTGAGCGCTTGCAACAACAATCAGCACTAAAATACTGCTGGTTCTCCGCTCCAAGCACCTTATTCACTGCATTGCTTCAAATCAGTGGGCAACTCAAGTGCGACAATCCGATCCGTGCTTTGCGGGCGCAGGAGATGTATGATTCAGGACTTCGGTCTCTAAGGAAGCTGGCACGGCATTGGCTATTTGCAGCGTCTTTGTGGAGGTTGTTCCAATCCAACCTGATCAAACCCACCCAGACCGCTCCCGGCCAAGGGGTTACAGTTCCAGTAGAGTTGGATCCGGGCTCAGCCGGTCAGCAGTCTCTTGAGGGGACCTCTTCGTCCCTAGATCCGCCCCGCGATGGTTTACTCAATCATGATATTTCACGGGAGATGAACTGGGTCCAACCACCCGCTCCGGGTGACGAGCCTCAGGAAAATATGCAAGTGCAGCGGAATCGATGGATCAACAGTCTGGATGAGTGGAATTCGCTGTATTGGAGTGATCCGCTAGCTCATGTCCAACTCCAAGACGACATAGGCGATCTTCAATTTAATTGGATTCCCTGAACTTGTATGTCTGTACTTGTTTGTAAACCGAATTTGTGCCCTTGGTCATGATGAGGCATGCAGTCAACACGGCACGCACTTAACTGAATATAATTATGATGCAACACGGTTAGTACGTCAATTGAAACACTCCAACGGCTTCTTTGCAAGTGACAGCAACTTCTTGCGCGATTCATGCAACGCCTAGTTCGGGTCTCGGCGTTTCGGTGCGACGTCTTGCGCCCGTGGGCTTGGACCCATCTGGGCCACACGCAACAAGCGGACATAGTTGCCATGAAGTTGGACTGTCTGATCATGTCAACTCTAGCCTGTTCCTTACACTAGCACCACCTACGATGATGAGGAGGCAAATAATGGGAATACAAAAGGGACGGGTCTGCGGTGAATCTTTGAACGGCTCTGTATTAAAGGTTCATGGCATATTTCTTAACAGTCATTCATACTAGATTGACTACATCTTTTTTAGTTGTTAATACAGGGTGTACAAAATGACAGCCTCGCAAACATCTAATGGGAACGGCGCCAAGCAGGAGCCTATTGTTCCTGCAAAGGATATCTTGAATAGAAATGGAACCGGAATCTTGGATCAAGATACAAAGTCTGTCCTTGCGTTGAGAAATCTGTTATTTGACATTTGCAATCAGTACGGCGGTGGCCATGGAGGCTCAGCAGTTGGCATGGCTGCCATTGGTGTCGCGCTTTGGAAATACGTGATGCGATATAATCCTACAAATCCGGACTGGTTTGATCGCGATAGATTTGTCCTATCCAATGGTGAGAATAAGGCTGCAAATTAGCTTTCTCAAATCTAACAGTATTGCTGACAATTCGGAACGTGCGCTAGGTCATACTGCAATGTTTCTCTATGCCTTGAATCACTTGGTTGGCTATGAGAACTTCACCATAGAGGAGCTCAAGGGCTATGGAAGCCCAAAGCTAAATGGTTTCGAAACAATTTGCCATGCACATCCAGAAATCGAAGTGCCAGGCATCGAAGTAACCACCGGGCCACTCGGCCAGGGCATCGCAAACGCAGTCGGCTTAGCAATCGCCTCCAAGAACCTAGCAGCAAAGTACAACAAACCCGGTTATGATGTCGTGCAGTCCAAGATCTACTGTATGACCGGCGATGGCTGCCTCATGGAGGGCGTTGCTCTCGAAGCCATTTCTCTAGCTGGTAACCTTGAGTTGGACAATTTGATTCTCCTCTATGACAACAACCAAGTCACATGCGACGGACCTTTGGAGTGGATCAACGTTGAGGACACGAACGCTAAAGTGAGAGCTGCTGGTTGGCATGTGCTTGATGTCTGGGAGGGATCTCATGACGTGCAAGCCATTGTCTCAGCCTTGGATCACGCCAAGCACCTAAAGGGAAAGCCTGTGATGATCAACATTCGAACCATCATTGGAGTCGGCAGCAGCATTGAGAACACAGCCAAGGCCCATCATGGCGCCTTTCCCGCGCAAGATGTTGTGGCTTCGAAACAGCTTGCTGGCCAAGACCCATCAGTCACACACTTTATATCAGAAGAGTCGCTAGCCTATTTCCGTGAAATGAGGAACGTTGGGCAGCGTCGCGAGGGAGAGTGGGAGGATTTAATCAAGCGCTATGAGCAGCAGCATCCCGAGCTGGCTCGTGAATTCGAGCAGAGGAGGCTAGGCACAGACGACAAGGCCTGGCTAGAATGTCTGAAGAAGTTTGACTCCTCTACATTGACTGGACTTGCAACTCGAGAGATCAACGGCAAAGTCTTGAAGGAGTTGTGGGATTCTCATGCTGGACTGATAGGCGGCGGTGCCGATCTTATCAACGCGAACAAGTTCTCTTATAAAGATACCGACGTTTTCCATCCAAGTGTTGGCCATGCTGGGCGGTATATCCGATACGGTGTTCGTGAGCACGCTATGGCTTCAATCTCAAATGGCATTGCCGCATACAACCCTGGAACATTCTTCCCAGTTACGGCAACCTTCTTTATGTTTTATCTTTATGTAAGTTGTCGCCCTCTTCCTTGTGTAAATGCATTGTGGGAAGTTACTAATAAGATCACTCATTAGGCTGCACCAGGGATTCGAATGGGTGCCTTGAGTCATCTGCCCACTATTCATATTGCGACTCATGATTCCTTTGCGGAAGGTCAAAATGGGCCAACACATCAGCCTGTAGAGTTGGATTCATTATTTAGAGCGATGCCCAATTTTACTCACATCCGCCCCTGTGATGCTGAGGAAACTATTGGCGCGTGGATGATTGCGCTGGCAAACAAACATGGCCAGTCCATGATCTCGTTGGGTCGCGATACTCCTGGTCCAGTGTCCAACACCAACCGAAATAATGTTGCAAAGGGAGCATATGTCATCACAGATGTCCCCAATGCAAAACTCACTCTGGCTAGCTGTGGCACAAATCTACACCACGCTGTCGCCGCGGCCGCTGAGCTGACGGAAGCAGGAACGCCGACGCGGGTCGTCAGTGCGCCAAGTCTAGCTCTTTTTGACAAGCAGGACAAGGCATACCGCGATAGTGTGTTCCCGTTGGATGGCTCAGCGGTTGTGAGCGTGGAAGAGTATGTGGCTACGACCTGGGCGCGCTACACGACAGCAAGCATAGGTATGACTGGGTTTGGGTTTTCGGCGTCGAATGAGAGCAATTATGCTCGCTTTGGGCTTGATAAGGCGGGTATAGTGAGAAGAGTCCAGGGGTATCTGAAGGAGTTGGATGGGGGCAACGCGAGGATGGCAGGGTGGCATTTGATCTAAAGGAGGGTGTTGTCTAGGCCCTTTTGTGCTATATAAATGACATTTGTTACTCGGCGCCATAACATCCCTAGATGAAGATGAGATCTAGATGGGTAGTGGGGAGCAGCCCGTTCAAATTTGTTCCAGTTTAATGTACATTTTCATCATGACAATGTGATTTCATCAGTTACAAATGCACCCCTTTGTCGAGATATGTCACGGTCAATACTGGTCTAAGCACACAAAGATGTTTGTATGAGCTGGCAACTATTAGCATGTGGACAAGATATCTACCACATCCCTCCTGTCTGATGCCAACCTAGCCATTAAAAAAAGGCCTTCAGCACCCTGCATGAATGGAAATCAGTGATGGAGAGTAATGTTATGGAATGGCTAGATCTAGGCGCAAAAAGTAAATGTCTTTTCCAAATCTTTCAAGTCAAGCTGCTCTTAATGCCATGTAGCGACCATCCATTGAGTCACGCACGGCTACCGTTGCATGCATTATCACATATCCAAGACACGTAGGTTTGTCAGAAGCACCGCGATCTCCCCATAGGACGCTGCAGAATTAATGTTTCAACCCTCGCAAAGCATCTCGATACTGCGTCAGATCAAGTTTTCCAGCAGCAAAATTTACTAATGCAGGTTCAGACCTCTTGACGACTTTGGATGAAACTGTGCTTGGTTGAGAATAGCCCTTGTGCTACAAACTTGATTGCTGCAGGTGTCAAAGGAGAACAAAGGGGGCTGTGCTAAGAATGACGTTGCGAGAAGTATCGGCAGTGATCTAAAGAGCGCTGGCAGCAACAGAACGCCCATTGCCCACATGTTTCATCCCACGTCAGCCATCGATCTACTGGGGGACAAAGCGATGCTCCCTCCATATGTGTACGCGTAGTTTACTTACATTCAGCTTCAGATGTGAATGGTCTAATCCCGGCTTACGGAGCATTGTTGATTGTGGCGAAGCAAAGAATCCCAGGTCTGAACTTACCATGATGTCTCTGGCTAAATGGTGACATGGATAGGCAAGGAGAGTCTGTGAATGATATCAGTATATGCGTCTTAGTGTGTGCATTTGCTGCGTTTCTTGCAGTAGACGTCAACAGACAAATCCGGATCTACACGCCCCAAATTAAATAGAAAGACTTATTTTAGTATTTCTTTGTAATAGCCGGCAGCGGTATTTGATGCCAGTGCTACATGCCAGCTACTAATTAAGAAATACGGTCAGTTATTGTATAATCTGCCTGAAGAGAGCATGTCAACGTGGTTACTTGCAAGTTGCAACTTGATGAGCTTCTCTTCTAGCAACATTGCTGCTGCTCTTCTCTTTGTCAAACTCGGTTTAAAACTGCTGATGAGCTCATGATCAACGATCATTCAGTCATGCTCTCTCCCCAAAACTTATCAGCATTATTAGTCAAGTGGCTTCGGCATCTACATGCAGTGTAACCCACCATGCAGAGCCTAGACTTGCCGGGGGGTTCGCCCATCCTATCACCGGCAATCGTGTGACGATGGAGCAAAAATAAGTCAGACAGCCAAAAACACCAAAAAAAAATCAACATACAACAGCCGGTGTTCGCTGGTCGTCACCGACCCAGCTACTAATCTGCCGGTTAGTAGGTTATCTAGGGGAGAGCGGACGGGATCCCGAGTTGTCTACTACCTGTGGTCGTATGTGAGAGCTGATGCTTCATATTTTGCTGATAAGCGTGAATACCACCAACCAGCTATGAGGTAGCAAAAAAGATCAAAAAACATACAACAGCCGGTGTTCGCTGGTCGTCACCGACCCAACTACTAATCTGCCGGTTAATGGTTTGTCTATGGGAGAGCGGACGGGATCCCGAATTCTCCATTACCTATGGTCGTATGTGACAGAAACGATGCAATTCAAAATTATATGTAGATAATCCTGATGTAAGCCAAAATGAACTTGTATTCTTGCATCACTTTCCCTCAGTGGAGAGCTGCAGAATGTGAACCATCCTTGAATCACATGTAGCCCAAAATCGCCGATGGATAAGAGCGTTGATCCACTCTCGCAATCATTTGCCAACATTCAGAAGCGCCGTAAATGACGTGTGGCGACTTCCCAAAGCTGGACAGCATCTAGGGCACAGCCCGGATGCGACTTCCTTGATTGAACATCACGATGTCTCTCTCCTCTGCCTTTTTGACTGCCAACGTCATGATCAAAAGTTGACACCAGCACAGCGCCGCACCGAGAAAGAGACGTTTTCCACAGCATTTGTGAACGCCATCGCTTTCCTATTGCTCAATCCAGCAAAGGTCTTCCAGTAAACACAGCTCGAATGTCTCAAATTCTTTTCGTCTTTGCCAGCTGGGTGGGAGGCTGTGCTACATATCGGTCATTCGAATATTAGTATGACTACCAGCATCGCGACCCCTCTGGTATTACTTGCGCAAAACAAGACCATTCTTATCTATGGTCCCTTCTTTTTTGTTCTGGAGCAAATGGTCTGCGGCTCGTTATTTGCCATAGCCAGGTCTCCATAGAGAAAGGTATTACTCTCCTGTGGAAGCTTCTTTGCTTGCAGTGAAAGGCGCAGCAGATATCTAGGTTCGTGACAATGCAAAGTCTGGATCGATTCACAAAATGCAACCTACACTCACATTCCACTCAACAACCAAGTCTGAAAAGTCGCCATAGCCCCCTTTTCTAGCAACTCACAGTGGGCAAGTTTACCAAACCCACTATGGAGACAACAAAGTTCGGGCTCGGGGTGCTCTTTAACACCGTTGTTTGATGTCTGTATTACCTCAGTTATCAAGCTCGGTACTCTTTTCGCTGTTGCTCAGTTACAGGTACCCTCTACCATAGCTGGTTTCTTGTATGATGAAGAAGGTCGAAAAGAATGTCCGAGTTTCCGGGAAAATGTACGCACTTCTGTATGAACTCGGGATCTCTTTTTATCGTGTTGATTCCGCTCTCGATTCGACCGGGGCGACCATCCTACATTGAACCTAGCCAATTGGCTAACAATGGACCAGCTACCTCCTTCTCCGACGCTACAAGCTCCACTGCGCCAAATCTACCGAATTCCGACATCAGAAGTGAAGTCAAGCAGTCTGTTCACTTGTCTGTCACGGTACTGCTTTGACAAGGCAAAGTTGTTGTCGTCTATTCCGTCAACATCCCAACCGTCACACAGACCGCTTCATCTTCTACATCTGCTCTTGACTGAACTTTCAGGACCATGGCCAACACTTCCGCTCATCAGGTGTCATGCTCGGCTCTTGCAATTGGTTCCAGAGTCATCCAGATACGACCCAGATAGTGACTGTGCGTTATTGATACATGCTACAGCTAGATGTGTGAAGGACTCATATAGTTCTCTTTTTGACTTCATTCGAAATGACCCACTGCCAGCTTTACGTGCGGCAAGCTCCCACAAACCCATAACACATCAGCAACTGCGCAGGTTTGTCACCGAGTTTCAACTGCCCATTAAAGCCGTACTTCCGAGGCCGGTTGTCGCCATCGCTCTTCCAAATGGACCTCTTCTGGCGGCCACATGCGTCGCTGTGATGGCGTCCTACAAAGCGGCGCCAATCAACTCAGCAGTTGGACCAGAGCAGTTTCGTGCCGACATATCGCAGACCGGCGCAAAGTTCATTCTAACAACCCGAGAGGACTGCGAAAAGCTGAAGCTTGGAGAATCGTGGGTTACTGAGCAAGGCATCGATGTTTTGCTAGTGGATCGGAGCCCCGACGGCAACATCATCATCTTCAATCTAGCAAATGAGCGACTGCCACCAATGCAAGGAGAGCAGCAGCCTAACAAGGCCGACGACATCGCATTGATACTTTTTACCAGTGGGACATCTGGAATGAAGAAAGTCGTTCCGCTGACGATTCACTCAATCATCTCAGGGGTTGCCTTTGTCGTGGATTCCTGGGGTCTGACTTCGACCGATATTTGTCTCAACATGATGCCACTTTACCACGTGTACGTGAGCACACTCCAGCATCCAAGGGCTTTGGAAGAAATCTGACAATCGTTTAACAGCGGAGGCTTAGTGAGAAACATACTTGCGCCAATCTTCTCAGGTGGCTCAACGATCTGCTGCCCAGCATTTGACCCAAATCTGTTTTGGGATGTCATCGAAGGTATTCAGCCCACATGGTACTATGCCTCTCCCACGATGCACAACATGATTCTTGCCGAAGCCAAACTGCGACCAGAAGCTTTGAAGAAGAGCTGTATTCGACTAGCATGCAATGCCGCGGGTGGGCTTCTGCCTTCTCTGGCATACCAGTTACGGGACGTGTTCAAATGCGTCGTACTACCAAGCTATGGGATGACTGAGTTAGTAGAGAAGGCAAATTTCTCAGTTTTCTTTTTGCAAAGCTGATAAGCAACTTAGGTGCATGCCGATATCAACACCGCCACTGGACTATCGTCTCGAACGCGAAGGGACCTCTGGTATCAGTGCCGGTCCAGAGCTGGCTGTATTCGACTCATTTGACGTACTCATGCCATCCGGCACTGTTGGGAGAATCTGTGTACGTGGAGAGCCTATGTTTCAGGGATACCTACAGCCCAACGGCTCTCTGGATAAATCCTCAATTAACGCAAACGGTTGGTTCGACACAGGCGATCTTGGGTACATGGACGATGATGGCTACCTCTACATCACCGGGCGGAGCAAAGAAATCATCAATCGCGGTGGGGAGCTCATCAGCCCAGCAGAAGTAGAAAATGCAGTCATCTCGGCTTCAATGTCGACAAATTCTCCCATCAGCGGCCGCGTCGGTCAAGCTCTTGCATTCTCCTTAAGTCATAACGTTCTCCAAGAAGTGGTCGGGATGATTCTTGTGACACCTCCGACTACACCAAGAGTTGATCTACGAGCCATTCACGAGGCTCTGTCGTCATCTCTGCAGCAGGTCAAATGGCCTGTCATGTTGATTTATATGGATAGCTTGCCAGTTAAAAACAACAAAATTTTGCGTATCAATCTCGGAGAGAGGCTTGGTTTGCCTATCATGACGGATGATGTGCCTTATTTGGAGAGGCATTGGCAAGCAGCATGCCCACCCGCAGACACAGCGCTTTCAGTTCCTATCGAGTGCTTCCCTTGTCCGATACTTTGGAGTGAGATATCACGGTGCTTAGATTCAGTCATTCCTGCTGACATCAGGTATCATCTTCGAGAACATCCTGTCGACAGTGGTGTGGAGATATTTTTGGCACCAAGTTTCGAAGAAGCCAGCACACCAACACCCGAGCTCGAAGCTGCTATCAGACAACGAATATCAACCACACTGCCTAGCTATATGATCCCGAGCCAAATTCACATTATTCAGGATCCATTCTCCAGAGATGCTTGGGGAAGTGTAGATGAAGGACGCCTGGATCAGATGTTGTTGGAGTCATTCGAGCCGTTGGAAGAAAGTACAATTGGAAAGATCACAACGATCTTCGGCAATATTCTCGCCCGTGCCCCTAGTAGTATTCTTCACGATGTCGACTTTTTCAGCCTTGGCGGTGACTCGCTTAGAGCCGGTCGTCTTGTCTCAGCTCTGCGATCAGAGTTTCATATTTCGGTGCCCATCAGCTTGGTATTTAATCAGGGGACCGTCTGTGACCTCGCCGCCTACATCGACAAGCTTGTAGAAACGAGTTCTGAGAGTCCGAGTACTGAAAAGAACAGCGATTTTGGCTGCTCAGAAACGAAGAGCTCGACAAACCCTTTTCTCATGCTTGTCCAACTTATCCCCCTTGCAGTCGTTTACCCCATGAGGCGCGCCTTTCAGTGGACGGCTTTCGTTGTTGCCTTGAGCTATACTGAATCCCTAAGCATCAATGGACATGTTCTCGGTAGACTGATGAGAATTGTTCTTTCCGTGTCAATAGCGAAAACTCTCACCTGGTGCGTTGCGCCATTCGTTGGCATTGCTGCCAAATGGCTCATTATAGGACGATATCGCGAAGGATTATATCCAATGTGGGGGCTATACCACACACGCTGGTGGATGGTGCAGAAGATTGTGAGCATCTGCAACATGGGAGTCTTTGATATGGGCAACGCTTCTCGATGTCTGTATCTGCGCCTGATGGGAGCCAAAGTCGGCAACAATGTCACTCTTTCGGAAGTGGCGCTGGGGGAGTGGGACCTTTTGGACTTTAGAGATGGCGTCACGCTGAACAGTTGTATATGCAGGGCATTTGCTGTGGAAAGAAATACATCAATGTACCTTGGCAAGATTGTCCTCAACGAGAACTGCTCTGTCGGGGTATCATCCATCATTGCTGCTGGCACAAACCTACCTGCCAACACGTGCATTGGGCCAAACTCGTCAAGCTGGGAGCTGCAAGACGCCGACGAAGCCAATCGCGACCTCTCTCCTAGCAGAGCTCCACAGACACATTGGTTACTCACATGTCTGTTGACGGCTCCCCTGAGCTTCATCGCATGGTTTTTGGCTCTACTTCCTTGGGCGGCCGGACTTGTCGGCATGGCGATTCACCGTCAAAAAACTACCAAATCGCCACTTCGGGATAGCCTCGACTGGTTCACAGCAGCCGATCGTGTTGGATACCACTACTTGGCACTGATACTGCGGGGTTTCTTCAATCCGTTCATTCTTTTCGCGTTTGCAGTTTTGGTTAGAGTTACCCTCGATGCCATCTTGGGCAAGCAGCGTCCAGGGTCAGCAAAAGGTCGCGGAGCTATTGCGACCTGGAGAGCCGATGTGATTAAGACAGTTCTGCCTCCTCCACGTCTACATGATCTGACTAAGATGTTTGGGCAGCACTACGAAGCCACATCAGTCGCTCTCAGAATGCTGGGCTCCAAAGTCGGCAAACGTATATACTGGCCTGGGCTCGGACCTGGTATCACCGATTACCATCTGTTGGATATTGGAGATGATGTTGTATTTGGCTCCCGATCGTACATGATAACTTCAGACAGAATCGGGTCTGACAAGATTGTGGTGGAGGATGGCGCCATGGTCGCAGATCGGGTATGTCTTTTGCCTGGCGTGCAGGTTGGGCAACGCACAGTGATTGGATCAGGTGCTGTAACAAGCAGAGATAAGTCGTATGATGCCGACTGCACTTATATAGGCTCCAAAGGTGGTGATTCAATCTGTCTGTCAACTGGTCGCCACACGTTGCAGGGCCAATCGCAATCTCCGAGCAACACTGCAACCTTGGCCGAGTATCGGGGATCTTCAGAGAAACAGGGGGCTCACACACCTCCTAAACAAGGTAGCAGCGATACATTATTCGGAAAATTTCAGAGATCCTCGAGGCCGGCTCAGTCCCAGCAAGAGGAGGCGACTCCAGCACCGTCAACCAACTCCAGCAATAGTGGCAAAGGCGATGTCGACAACAAGAAAACGGACGTACCGCCAGACATGGAGAACATCTCCCCATTTGGGCGAGCGTTTTACTTGAAGCTCGCCCCGTACCATGTGCTTGGCCCGTTTGCAATATTCTGCTACTCGTCATTCTTGAAGTTGTTTACTGAATTCTATTGGAATATGCCCAACGTGTCCTCGGTCCAACTTTCGAGTCACATTATGAACCGCATCTTGCCACGAGATACCAATATGTGGTTCCAAATAATGATTCTGTTCCTTTTTACGTGTGTACTCGTGTCCATTCTCACAACAATTCTGGCGGTTTTGGCCTTGGCTGTGGTTATAGCATCGAAATGGGCGCTTTTGGGACGACGTGTACCCGGAGACTATGACTGGGATAAGTCTTCGTACTGTCAGCGCTGGAATGTCTTCCTTACTATTGAGAAGCTCCGCGTAAACTGTTACCAATTACAGGGTATCTTGGGGCTCCTTACGGGAACCAGCTGGATGGTGTTGTATTTCCGGGCGCTTGGTGCCACGATCGGCAAGGACTGCGCCATCTTTGCGAATGGCCTCCCCAGTGTCATGTTCACAGAACCTGACCTGATCACTCTGGGCGACAGGGTGGCAATTGACGATGCGAGTGTCGTTGCTCACATCAACACCAGAGGCAACTTTAAGCTTAACCGGTTGGAGATAGGGGATCGATGTGTCCTGCGCACCGGGAGTAGATTGATGAGCGGAGCCGCGATGAAGGCCGATGGGTTTCTGATGGAGCACACGTTGATCATGGGTGGCGATGTGGTGGAGGCAGGATCGGTTATGCAGGGGTTCCCGGCGGAAGACTTTACGGGGAAGAGAGTAAAAGATGAACATGCAAGGAATACATTGTAAATGGTGATGCTTATCAGATGGGATTTGTCGGCGTTGACGGAATCATGTATGTTGTTATTGGCGTCAAGTATTTGTAATGCAAATGGAATTCTGGTTTCGCTCAACACAGTACCTTGGTACCCGATTAGACACGTTTAGTGGCCTAGTGGGTGTGCTTACAGGCAATTGTCAGCAATTGCTTAGTCTAGGGCTGCCTAAAACAGACAGCCAGGTGCTTACTACTGGCCTGGAACGCACTGGCAGCTTGACGCCTGTTCCAGAACACTCCAAAATGACAAACTCCACGTCTGGTGGTTTCGTGAAGATGAAAGAAGCGGTGCAGAACTTCAGAACTTGGTGTATAAAATAGCAAATTGGTTCCTACAAATTGATTTTCGTCTCTCCTCAGAAACACACTCACACTCATATAAACGCACTCTCAACATCAGCAAATCAACCAACACTCGCAAATTCACCTGCACATTTACTACTTGAACACTTTAAACCCCAACATTCTTCAACACCACAAACCAACCTCACCACTACCAAAATCCCATAAAATGGCCTTTTTCCAGCGCAACGTCTGCTACAAGCCCTACCCCGAGACTTCCTTCACTCCCTTCTTCCACATCATCAACGACGCCGATAGCTACTCCCGTCGTCGCCATCATCAACAACAAGTCGTCAAGCCTCAGAGACATCAGCTTCGCCGCCCTGCATACTCCCAGTGGCAGCCCAAGTTTGATGTCCGCGAAACGGCTGATGCCTATGAGCTCTATGGCGAACTGCCCGGCGTGAACAAGGAGAATGTGAACATTGAGTTTGCGGATCCGCAGACGATTGTCATTCGTGGCAAGTTTGAGCGCAACTACACTTCTTCTTCGTCTTCTTCTGCCACGCCAGCTACTAGCACTGAGTCTCAAGACGATACTACTACTAAATCTGGCGAGGAAGAGCAGACAAAGCACTCGTACCAGGCTAGTGTTGAGGATGAAATCGATTCCATGTCTCTCGAATCCGCTCCCGCAACACCCACCACAGAAACAGAAGACTTTGTGACGGTCGAAAATACATCTACACCTACCGAAAAGACTCCTGTTCCTCAAACTGCAGCCCAGCAACAGCAGCCCACCGAAAACGCTAAATACTGGCTCACTGAGCGCCGTGTAGGCGACTTTGTACGAGGCTTCAAATTCGCCACCTACGTCCTCCACGAGAGCGTCACTGCCAGCTTCAAGGACGGCATCATCACTGTCATCGTCCCAAAAGCCAAGGACAAGGCTCGCCGAATCACCGTTACCAACAACTAAGTCAATTGGAATGAGGTCGCTCTCTATTCCCTCTTTTCCTCTTTCTTCTTTGGTTACCAGCATCAACGGTTGTTTGCATAGAGTCTTCTTGCTTGCATGAGACGGCGTTTTAGGGGGTACTATTAAGGCTTTTTGAGCATTTCACGGTGTTAGAAAGGGAGCTTGTGATATGAACAAGTCCCGGGTTCACTCATTTGTACACTAGCTAGCTAAATTGCAAAGCCAAGAATTTCATGAATTAAGTTTGATGTAATGCTCAATTAACGTGTATGTGATTAATATTATTGTAAAAGTCGTTAGGTAACTTTGGATCATACGTTTCAAGTTAGATTTCAAGTCAGCTTGCTCCTTGCCCTTCGAGTTCCAAAAGAATGGTGTCAACGCCTATTCAACGACCTGGCCTCTCTCAAATACCCCAGTGAGCGCTTATTTCGAAGGCGCCGGGCTGTAGAGCTGCTGCCCGAACTTCTTAAAGTCAACAATCACCTTCTGGCCCTTCTTGCCTACCAGCCACTTGGCAAACGCCTTAGCCATCTTGGGGTTCGGTGCCTTCTTTCCAATCAACAGATGGGCCGGGTTGAGAAGAGGATCGTCGGCCTCGTCAGTTCCAGCCTTGTAGATGACGGTTTGGTTTCTGAGGGAGGCATCAAGCGAGAGGATTGTGCCTCGGTCGCTGATGGTGTACTCCTCGAGCAAAATAGCGGCAGTGAGTGACTGGATAGGGAAAGCGATGTACTGGTGATACCATGTAGAGTATGCGGTCGCCCAGGGGACCTAATTGTAGCGTTAGAAATGACACGTTTATGAATCGCTGTTCGAGTCTCGGAGCAGTTTAAGTGAATAACATACCTGTCCAATGCTAGCCCAGATGATAGCTTCCTTGATGTTGGTAGCAGACTTATCATAACGGCTCAGAAAGCGTACCGGCGGGTCCGTCTTCTTGGTGTCTGCCACCGTCTGGATCTGGGAGAAGATGGCCTCAATGCTAGACTTCTCGGAGACGTTGGCCGGGTTAGACTTGGGTCCTACGAGAAGGAAGTGGTCGCGGAAGGCGTAGTAGCTGGGCGAGATAGCAATGCCTTGCTCAATAGCAATCCTCTCGGCAACGGGGCTGTAGGTAATGCCCACATCGATGTCGCCCGTTCCGAGGTTCTTAATGCTGTAGGTGGTGTCGCTCGTGTACCACTCGACCCGAAATGCTTTGCCGCCCGCAGAAACGCTGTCCTTGATGAAGGCATCGGAAAGAGCTATTTATCAGGAATGACGGTATTAGCAAAGCATGTTTTTCAACAGGCAGAGCTTCTAGATGTCTCTGGGATGTCTTTCAATTTCTTCAGGAATGTTTTGGGCCTCTCAGATGCCTGGTTGTATGCAGGGAGAAAATGATTGGGGAGTGTGTTGTTTTACCTTTAACCAAGCCACTCTGTCCAGCACCACCGTTACCAATCCGTAGCTCAACCTTGGAGTTGTTCCCAAATCCTCCGTCATAGGTGGCTGCTGGCTCAAGAGCCAATGCTGGCAAGGCCAGGAAGGCCGCAGCAGCAGCAACGATTTTGCACAGGTTGGCCATGGCGGGAAAGCTATCGGGGATTTGGGCTCAGAAAGGTTGGGCACTGGAGACGCAATATGGGGAAGAGGGAGGGACGGGATCAAATCTCCGCAAACCATTGCTGGGGGGGTTCGTCACATCATATTTATTTGAACAGTTCCCCCATGTCCGAGCAAGCAAGCATGCAACCCAACTCCCGATAGCTTGGGCACGTACTGTACGTAGTACAGTAGTAAGCGCGGGAAAGAGGAGATTGGTTTGAATCAGATCCATCAAAAAAGCCTATGCATTCAGCTCGGTTCCATTCAGCAGCCAAACCTCATCGGGTTCGCAGGGCTCGGCAATTCCAACAACGCCATGATCGGCAGAGCTGGTGGCGTAAAGGTTGTCTCACTTGCAAGGATCCCATTCGTCGAATCTCGCCGCTATTTGTTTACTCACTCCAACGGGTTTTCTCAATTGCTTGATTGCGGGGCTTTTAAAATGGTGTGGCCTATTCCAGCCATGGTTCAAGAGCTCCCCTGCGAGCTTGTTATCCGAGCTAAGACTTTCAGCTCCGACGTTATCTATACCCGTTCAAGGACTAGGTGCAACAGTGGTGGCAAGAGCTGTCCAATGATGATTGATAGCTGTGAATGCTTTAACCGACGGCGAAGTTGAAGCATCAAGTACAAAAAGAGCGAGCATTAAACACACTGTACTGCTCTGATGGATGGAAACCGTCAGTGACACTCAATAGGTTGACTGGGCCAAACAACTCACCTTCGTCGTATGGTGTCAGCAAATTCTTCCTGCTCTCCATTGTCGCCATCACTGGAGCGATGTAGCAATGTCGCATCAATTTTGGTGATCACTACAACGGCTTTTCTATCAGGAGAAAGCTGCGCAATTGAGCACTTTGGTGTTTGGAATGCTGCCAGCCAGACTCTTGATCGTTTTGACAAAGCCGCTTCATTCGCAATTCGAGGGGACTATCGGAGGAGGAGAAAACATGGTCGATTGACTACATCTACCATAATGTTAGCATGTCGATGATTCTAAAGAACCAACGATGGAGATGCTAGCCAACTTTGATGTCCTAGCCAGCGATGACCATAACGAAGATTCGAATTGACTGTAACGATGAAAAGATACGGCGACGACAAAGAACAGATCCGGATCGCAAGGGGAAAACAAAGAAAGGCATTGAATGACACAGATGCATTTAAATAGAATGCGGAAAGTTAACATAAAGAAGTAAATAACAAAGAGCTTGCGGGAGCATGTTGCTTGATCCCATGGTAATGGCAGTCAAATGTTGTTGGATGGAGAGAAAAGAAGCTAAAGCCAAATGCCACAAAGCGGAAGGTTTCTCATCGTCACTGTCTTTAGAGACCACACATGCTGTCAGCGTCAATACAATAAACTACAGCACTTGAGAACAATTACAGCAGTCATGTCAAGCGATATCTGCTCTGAGTTTTTACGTTCAATCTTTTCACAGCTTGGTTAAAAACTCATCATCCATCCACCACTACCTGTCGCGTCAAAAATCACTCAAAATTGAAAGCACTTGCTGATTATTTGAATAGATTTTTTATAATTACACTATGCGGAAATTCTATTGAGTGCCAAGGTTCCTTGGGTGCCCCCAATCTGATAACAACACACATTCCTCTTCCACATCACCCCCAACCCCCCACCCCCCCATGTTCCCTGAATCGCAACGGCGCGCTGGTTGTTTCCCAGGTTCCTCCTCTTTTTAACTATTCCCCAAGTAGAGGGGTAAGCTGAATAAACTTGTAATTGTCCAAAGGGGCCAGCTGAAGAAAACAAGAAAAGGTCAGTTGATGGCATTCAGCAGCATGTTAGCAGGAAGAGGAACATACCCCAGAATTTGATCAAGGCCAGCCCCTCTGGCGTCTCGTATGTTCGAGACTGCTTGCGGGATCTCTTGATCGTGAATATGTTGAATACCTAGTATTCAACAACACCCCCCTCTTCATACAGTTAGCCACAGCTCAATGTACAGCAGAGAACAAAACCAAACACAAAAACGCAGAAGACTTGCCATCATCCTCCGGAATAAAGTTCTCGTCCCCGGTGCCCAAGAGCTATCAGGGCCCGGGGATGACACCTGTGGTGGAGGGTCCAGAATCGGGTCAGCATGATGAGGTATGCCGGCTTGGAAAATCCGGACCCTCCCAGGCTTGGGTTTCCGTCAGGTAGAGTTGTGTTCCCGAGAACCAGTTGAAGGCGGAACAGATGTTGTTGTTTTTTTTGGGGACTTTTTGTTGTTTTTTGAATTTTTTTGGTAGTTTTTTCTTTTTGTGTTGTGAAGAGGAAGAGAAAAAGAGATGTAACAGCGGAGGGAAAGGGGGGAGGCTTTATACCCCAACAGCCCGCCAGCAGATCACTCAGACCGCTTGATCCCCAAGTGGCAGTAAATTGAATGGGGGATATGCCCTTACTCTGCCTGCCTGATGCCTGATGGGCACTGCAGCCGTCAGGGAGTGCACTCTGTGATCGAGCTAGAAATCAGGGGGGCGGGCTGCTACGGTTTGTGTGCCTTATTTATTAGCCAATGAGAAAAAAGGGACCATCTGATATTCTTCACCATTCACTTGGGGTTTGGTGGCAGCATTTACGACTCCTGAAGTTATTATTGGTTGGTCAGTCATCTTTCTCTCTATCTTCTTCGTGAACACACCCACAGACAATCCTATCCAGTGCAGCCCTTTCTTCCTTGTTCTCGAAAGTAATTACCTCCTGACCAACAGTTCATCCACCTAGCATGGCATCCTTTCACCACCCCATCCTTTATCCTTCATCATATGCCATTCCCTACCTTTCTTCTTCTTCTTCTCTCAATTATACTCTAGTTTGCAATCCTCCGGCATCTTATTCCACTCCTCTCGTCCCTCTTTCTCATCCATGAAAAACGCAGCAAAGAGCTCCTCGGTGGCCACAAACTCAGCACCAACCGTCTTCCGCAAACTCTCCGGCAGCTTTCGAATAGCCTCATACGCCGTCAACTGGATGTGGAGGAGCATGCTCACGGGATCCTCTGGTGTATCGTCGGTCTGCAGCAGCTCCTCTAACCACAACTCCTGTGCTACGCTTGACAGAATCAGCTCAAGGCGAGACTGCAAGGTCTTGACGTCTGCGAATTGGAAACCTTTTCCCGATGCTATGATCAACAGTGTGCTCGTTTTCTCTCAGGGGCGGGCCAGGTAAGCTTACACATCGTTATTCGAGTGGACTTGGGATCTTCTTTCTTCTTTGATTCTGTTGAATGTGTGTTCTTCTCTTCTGTAAATGGGAGTGTCTGCTCAAGAGTAGAGGCTTCAATAAAGACTGCGGCTCAACGCCTTTTATACTTTTTCCAATGTTGCTGACCAGTCTGCGAGAATCTCGTGAGGATTCACTACTCTCTGTGGACATGCCTTCAATGTCAATCACTGCTTACGCTGAAACTTGGTATGTTTACCCAGACTGGGAAAGAGCGTTTGGGTCCTGGTCACAAGTCACAAACTTTGATGCCATTTGTTTCAAACTGGCTTTTTTTCATTGCCTCGACGTCTTCACAGACCGTCCTACTAACGCCCATCATAGTTGAAGCCAGCACAATCATCACCCAGAAGGATCTCCATCATCGCGATGTAATGTGTTCAGCGCAACGCCTGCATCCGCGAATCTCCCCTGCCGTGGAAGCATCCCAAAGAGACTTCAAGCACATTGAAGAGAAGCACACAATAAAGAAAGGCCCACAGAAGCTCACGTTGATGCGGGTAGCTTCCTGTTCTGGTCGCTCACTTTCCATATGCTTATGCTCCTAGTCTTTAGCATCTGCTTCCGAACAGATGTAGTTATTCAAGACAAATCTTATTCCAGTATGTTCCTCCTGCAGTTTGATCAAACAGCATTATTCTAACGGAGCTTTACATACATTTTAGTACTTTTCCTCGTGGCGCTACAGCCCGAACTTTGCTACCATGTATTTCTTCGAGCACACGACATTGGCAACTACGCAAACCTCACTACGAGAGGTAGCAGTAAGGCACATCCAACCCAAGGAGCGAGTCAAGCAAAAACATGAGTCAATTTAGAAGCGTAGTAAAATATCCACATGGCTTCTTCAGGAGTAGAATAAACAAATCGGCTTTCATATAAGATCATGTCAATAAAACCAAATACCAAGGTCCAGAGGGGAGGTATACCATTAAAGTGTTGGTCCGGCTTGGGCAGCTTACAAGACTTGACCTTCGCTGGTTGTATGTCTCACAAACAAAAATGGATGAATCACGGAGGGTTCAGTGAAAGAGTCCCACCATTAAGCCGTTACTAAAGGCTAAAATTTGCCTTTTCATCCCGCTGTGCTGTTCAGTGGAATACCCAAGTTGGAGTTTCAAATGAGGGGCAACGGCGCATGTCGCTTTGGATGTCGCTGCAACGAAATGAGTGAATGCAAAAGAAAACATTGGACAAATCTCAAATTGACTAGAGAGATATGCGTGAAATTATCCAAAGGAATAAATGGCAAAAAATGTAACTCTTCTCCGGAGCTTAGAAACTCTCCGGGGACGGAATCGAACCGCCGACTTTTCGATGAGATGTGATCCATTACAGTCGAACGCCATGACCAGCTAGACCACCCAGAGTGGAAGAGTTATTTGCTTTGCTGGTGTTGGGCACTATAATCGTGCACTGCAGTACCCCACCAGCGTACTGCATGTAAGCCCTGACCCACCCCACCCACATCGCAATCCGATCTTGCAACTCGGAACGGGTTGCCAGTTTCAATTTATTTCCATTTTAGCCGTGTCATGCCGCATTAGTCAACCGCTCCATCATGAATCAGGGCCTCGCAAATGTCGTAAAGACAAACAAAAGATGCAATCCAAATACGAGTTATGTACTCCTGTAATTCCTTTTTATACGATGATACAATGAATGGCCTTTTTGTTTTTGTCCCGCCCATGCAGGTGACGTCGGTATGCAGGACTGCCTGTCACCAGAGACAGACAGGAATGCGGCTGTGATCTGGACTCTTCAGACCGATGCAGTTTCAATGTGAGATCTGAGATCTGAGACTTGACCTTGGATCGGGGTTGACTTGGCGCTTAAGCTACATGACAAGGACACAGCACATCTGTAGAGTCGACGAGCCTGAGTTCAGTATTACTTGGAACCCAATGCTTGGGTCTGTTGCAAAAGCGCCGTTTCCACATTGCTTGGCAGTAGTTGGCACCGTCGTCACGGGCCGCTTGAACAGGCGAGTATTTCAAGCCAGCTCCAATAGTGTTCCGTTAAACCAACGAGGAGGTATGAAGTTGGCCCCAACTGGCGGTTATGGCTTCATGTGCGCCTTGTCCAGCTCTCACAGCTCCCCCACAACGCGCCGTTCTTGTGCCGTCATGAATGGGTACACCATAAACCACATGCATACCAATGCTTTGTTGGTCCTAGTACACTCTCTGTACCCCAATACCTGTCTTGGAGGTATGTGAAGAAGCAGGCTAGAAGGTGTGTTGCTGCCATCAGTATCAGTGCTACATTGGATGGATGTTGGATCATGTATGGCGACAGCCGTAGAGGGCCAGTTGACGGCGTCTGTGTGTGGTGGTGCTTGGAGGTGGTTATCTTTTGGCAAGGCATGATCGGATGGCACAGCCAACCAAGAGCATCGAGGTGGTTCGACACTTGCAGCTGCAGTGGTCCACGACAGTCCCACAGCGGCCATGACAGCCCCTGTGGAGCGCCACACCCCGGCCACACGGCCACTAAAAGCGCGCCAGAGCAGCTAATGCACTTGGGCCTGCAGTTCCTTCTATTGCCCGGGAATGCAAGCAGCTTGCCCGCCAACAGGCCAAAAAGGCTGGATGGATGGCAGGTACACCACTATACATCCACTGTAGGTTGCTCAGCACAGGCAGACCGGCACAGTGATGTCGATGCTCAGTTGCTGCACGTCAGGAATGCTTGGCTGCCAGCCAACCATTGGAGCTGAGGCGGCTGTGATGGTGTCGGCCAACGTGCCCGACGTGTCGTTCTTACAGGCCATCTCACCCAACAACCAACCTCACTGGCCAGCACAGCCAGCAAGAGCATTGAAGGCAAGACCTACCTACTAACCTATCGCATTCTACCTGCCTGCCTACTACCAACTGCCTGTCTGCCTGCCTGCCAGCCTACCTCACCTCACGGCCGCTCCCCTCTTCCAGTTTCCAACTTTTTTCTCTCCTTCCAGCAGCCGCTCGCCTCATCTACAACGTTTAGGCTTCCTCGGCCCCGAAACATGGGGGAGCGGCATCAAATGTTTGTCATCGCCCGGCGTGGTCCGCGCTACCGGACGCTAGCTGTTGTCCACCACCAGTGGCTCTACGGAAAGGTGGCTCTGATGCGATGTCTCCGACTGCTGCGTATCTTTTCCCACAAGTCCAATCGCATCTCTTTGGAACAGGAGCTTGATTTTTCTGCGATTGAGAACGAACAGCGTGATGGTGAGCATAGCTAATCTTTCTATTGGTGACTAGCAATGGCCAGCAATGATGACCAGCAATCAGTACCCATACTTGGGGTGACTTCAGTGTTTCGTTGCTGGTGCTAGCCTACACATTCCTAGCCTCGATTACAATGTCCGATATATTAACATGCCGTTTTGAACAGCAAATGCTGGTAGCGCCGTGGTGGGCGGAGCTCCGCACCCATTCCCCTTCATCACTACCTGCCTATGCCTTGGTAAGACCCCTGAAGGACCCGTGGGTAACGGTTGCTTTGCAAGTTGCAGCTTGTAATTTTGGTTGATGGTGTTCAAACAGGCTCTGTCTGCGACCCGGGTCGAGGTGAGCTCTGCTCGCGAGCCTTTGTGGAAAACCCGACCATGGGATACGATGAGGGAGACAATAATACAGGCATCACCATCATCGACATAACTGACCTGGACCGTATTCAATACTGTTTTGTGGCTTGGGATTTGTGCCGAAACGATAAACCATTGACTGCCAATGAATATGTTCGCTTGTTCGAAGATTTTGATCAATACCGAGATGTCCAGTCCACCGAGGTTCACCAGTTATTGAACGACATTGAGAGCTTTGGCCTAATTCCCCTAGAGACACTCAAAGGTACGATTGTGTGATTTGCTACTATCATCACCCTTCCTTCTAATAGCTTTTTCTCCTTTCAGTGAATATTGTCATAACTCACTATTTCTTGCTGCTCTAGATTGCTGGCCCAAAGGCAAATGGCTTGAAAGAGATACCAGCAGCCAGGCAATCTCATGCGACGTTTTAGCTTCACCCAAGAAGTTCATATCATCCCTCCGCGATATGGCTACAGCAAAGCTTATAACAGAGCTAATCTCAAGGGGTGATGATGTCGACGTTCAGCTTCTGGATCATCCACTGCAGATTCCAGGAATGCGACGGAACTTGATCGCGCATTGTCGCCAACATGCCGACAGTCTAGTTCAGACATCATCCATGGCCACTGCTCAAATTCTTGCTGTCCTCTTTTCTTATGAAAAGGAGGTTGATCTCTCTCCATATCACCAGATGACCCCTAGAGCAATGCGCTTTCTGCTCAACAAGCTAAAGGCTGTTCGCGTTTTGAATCTGTCTGGAACCCTTGCATCTTCGGATATGGAAATCTCCCAAACCCTCACAGCTATAGACCACGATCTAGATGAGCTCTATATTTTGGTTCGACCTGACAGAGAAACAGATAACCCTATGGCTGCTTTTCAGGCTGTTAGCAGGTGGTCATTTGGATGCCGAAAACTCGTGTTGGGCTCCGTGCTAGCCCAGGCCATTGCTGAACGGCCATGGCTGTTGGATTACAATGATGAATTCAAGATCCAGACACAGCCGGATTTCCCTATTACTGTCGTCGATTCGTCAGCCTCTGCAAACATAACAGGCTTGCTGCGTTCATTCCCAGTCATCCAACTGCTGCTTCAAGGCCCTGGGATATACGAGCCTGCAACTCACGAGACCTACTTCCTTGGTGACGCATTCCTTAACCCGACTCGGTTTGCTGTGGGAATTTTCAACTTTATACGTTCCAGAATCGCGCGGCCATGGTTGGGAAGAACAGGCTCGGCTGTTGCTCATGCCTTTGCGTCAGCAGGTTCATCACTCCGGAGTGATGTCGGCGCCAATGAGGTTGAAGTTGGCGCACTTCCTGCTGAAACCATCCGAATTGGAAGACGGTGCGACAGCATGAGTTCATTTGAAGCGGTCCACTGCCGATTACGTGACCTTGTTCCCAATGCCTGGACAGCTATTTTGATCCAGGAGACCCGCCGTGGACCAGTATCTGGCAGTGGAAGTCCAAGCCCGGATTCTATTTGGTTTAAACTGGCCCTCGTGCGTTCCAAGAGACCAATTCTCGCACAACAGAGCCAGAAAGTACAGTTGGAGGACCTCGAAGTTGTTGATCTCGAGAAATTTCTAGCAATGACATCGGTTTCAACGGGTTTGACAGCTTCCTGCCACGCATCCGATCTAAAGCACGCCATTGGACGCCTAGAAGAGTTTGCAGGTTATTGCTCGCCTCAGGAGACGATGGTTTGGCCATTGGATGCACCACAGGTTTTGGCATCTCTAGAGCAAGCATTCTCCAGAATCGATGCCGATGAAAAGGCTCGAGAGACAGCCCGGAGACGGGGTTGGACTTGAGATGAGGACTAGAATGTGAGATGAGGATGCGTAATGACCTTTTAGGACGTACTGGGAGCGGCATCACAGCATTGCATGGTTGATGACTATCTAAAAATGAAACTAAACATGAATGGTAATTTACTATCTTTCTGTTGAGCATACAAGGATGTAATATGCTGCTGGCTGTACAAGGTGGATTCATCTTTTGCACCACACTTTTATGTCGGTATAGTTGACACGAAAATAATATGGGTAGCAAGTTTTACGCAGTCCTTTACCTGTAGCGTGTTCCAAGGCTCGTAGCAAGGTGACAAAACATGATAACCGTACACTGTCGTGAAATTAAGCATGACTATTATCCGAGACTCGGTTCTAAGAGTGCTCATGTTATGTAGGGAAAACATTGAAACGCTTGAAAGATTTTTCAGGCAGGGATTCAATAACGCCCTGTCCTCTCATGCCAACCGATGTCATTACAGAATTACCGAAGCCATAAATTATCTCTTGTGTTTATCTTCCCCCTTTTGACTTTTCCGATTCGGAATATTGTCAAAGAAGATTCACGAGTCTAGAGGGGATTGTTTGTCTTGACGAATATGACCCCTGGGATCCGTGTCGAGGGTGGGGACGGCATAACCGATTGTTGCGGGACCTATCAATGCCAATGTTGGTTACAAAAGAAGAACAATTTGTTATTCAAACACGGGTGTGATCGTGAAACATTATTTCTATTGGATTCCATGCTTCAGCAAATAGTGAGAGCAAGTCAATTGACCGTTTCGAAACGCGAGTAGGTGGGGTAAAAAGGGGGCCATTGTAGGCTTGATTCAACACCAGGGGGGGGGCGATGTGGATACTGCAAAAAGTGAGGAAGAATTGATACAATAGGAAATTGAAATGATGGGCTGTGAATGGTTCAGCATCATCAGCTATTGTTCCCCAAAGGGCAATAAGGAACTAGGTAGTGATAGAATTATGTCGATGAGTGGAACTATGACCAGGGAGGGGGGCTAAGCGATTGGGAAGCTTTGGCCCCTGAACAATAAGGCCATGACGAAACTGGGTCAGACTGGTTGCCACCTGGACGGCTGTTGGAAAATCTATAAGAAGAGGGTCAAGCCCGCGCCTTCTTTGTTCGGTAGATAGGCTTCTCACACTTTTCGTTCGCAAGTGTGCCGGACCTACAAATCTTTCATTCTATTGCAATTGGCAATTTCGATACTCTTTTGGTGTCTGTTACCACTTTTTTTTGTTCAAACTCTTTGACAACTTCTCAGGACAACACCGTTGACAGTCGGCTTCGGATTCTGTTGATTCCGAGTTTGGAGTTGTTTTCGAGCATCGCACAATTTTTCCAACCTACCCTGGTTTGAAGCACTCTCTCCTGTCTTTGCCTGCATAGACCCGATACCTCTGACTTTCTGATATTGTCTTCCATCGAATCTCGACTTCTACAAAGACAATGAGTTCACTACAGAGAACTGAGGGTACCAAACCGACCACCACCGCCTAGGAAGCAGTGAGGGTGGCTTGCTTTTCGGACCCATACGTTCTCCGAATTCCAAAGGACTTACAATACCTTGCCCGTTACACAGCGGAACGCCATTTAAACTGGCGACCCACGGATGAGGACACCGCGGCGAGAGTTCTGAATGTGCCGACTACGGCACAAGTTGCCCTGGACGATACCTTGAAGGGTCCGGACGTTGCTTCTGCCCGACAGGCAATGATTGCCGTCTTAGTCCAGGTTACAGGAGTACTCGCCGATGAAGCCTGTACTTGTTGTGCGAACGGAGGTGGCATCTGGGCTACATGCGTGGTCCCGCCGCCCGGCCACGGGCACAAAACCGCGTGGGCTTGCGCCAACTGCACGCGGTTCTCGAACCGGAGCACCTGTTCCCTTTATCGCAGAACGGAACAGCTCGATCGGATGAAGATGGAGGGTAAGTCATTCTCTTTTTCTTCTACTTCTCTTGTCTAGTCTTGTCTTATATTACAAGTTTTTCTTTCATCCTCTTTTCTAACCTGATTTTATTTCTTTAAACTTTAGTTTTCGGATGGACACCTCCCAATGGGGGTGGCTCTTCTGCTTCGGCAACCGACGCTATTATCATCAAAACGCTGCCTCATTCTTGAAAACGGTTCTAAATGAACGAACAGCTTTTGCGGAATTCTTTTCGTATGGCTCTTCGTTTTCAAGTCTGGCCGTTTAGACGAGATAGGTACATCCATGGGATCGAGTTTCACGCGACGATACGCTGACATTTTGTTTGAGATTACTAGAAGGATGGAATTTGGTTTGCTGGAGATTTGGGTGGGGCTGTGAAGTTGTCTTGACTGATTGCTAGTAATAGTCGCTTCGCGTACTAGATATGAGAACTCATTGCGCGCTTAACGTTTAATTTCATCTCCTTCTTACGAGTATCCTCGTCAAATAGATGGCGCTGTCTTCAGCAGAAGTAAAGAAAACTCGTTTATGTTTACTGATTAAATTCAAGCTTGTTGTGAACCCTACCTATCACTGCCTACTGAACTGCTTATTTCCAAAGATACCCAAATCTTAAACCATAATCATCAAGCCAACCCTGTTGGAAGCAATGTGTGCTGTAGTATCAACAGCAATGAAAAAGTTGCTGGTGCTCAGTCAGACTCATAAAACTCGAATGGTCTTTGTTGGTGGACTGGCAGTCACCCATTTATTAACCCGTCATCGCCCAACCAAGGTAAGTATACTTATGGCTGCCTTGCACAGAATTATTAACTATTGTTTCAGGATATTGACGTGTCTTTTGTTGGTGGTCTGGACGGCCGTATAGTTATGCCAGCTTGCACGTACACACTGATTATCAGGTTTATAAATCTTTGTAACAGTGCCATAGCTGTTTGCAGGCAGCGGGAAGTTCTGTCGCTGGCGCGAATCTGAATGAGAATATTTTATGCCATCGACTGACGCATTTCGTCCGTCGCTGCCTGAACCTTGTCTGGTGGTTTACCCTGTGTATCAACCATTTGCTTCAAATCCTTGAGCGATTTTCTTTACTGCTTATGAGCTTGAACGTTCCATTACTCAACCGACAGTACCGGGCCTTTATGTCCTTCCAATAATGCCACAATGAAACTTGCTTGGGGCGTTCATTCCTTCTACACCTCCATATTAAGCGAAGCTTGTGCAAAATGGGTGGAGCGACTTGCAGCTCTGCGGAAGAAGCCCATCCCCCAGTCTGTAATGCTTTGACGAAATTTGGTCAAGGCTTGCCTTCTGGGTCTCCAACCTTAAGCGAGTTCGACAATTTGCCGAGGAGGTGGCGTGTGCCACTGTTGCACCTGCCGACCTTATTTCAGACACGTATAAAAGCTTTTCACCGTCAGAAAAAGATTCCTCTCTTTCACTTCAGAAAAAGATTCTTCTCTTTTCTTCTTTCTTCATATTCATATTCAATCTCTTGAACAACACAGAAGGTATGCCACCCATCCCCCCCCTCGCCCCCTCGCCCACCTATCCCATCTCCAACCCTTCTTCTGATCATCTTCAACTCATCTCCTAACTATCTCCAACTCTCATCACCTGCCATTCCGATTCTGATTATTCTTAACCATTCTTTTAATCTACAAGCTAACTGCTATATATTAACTAGATTGCTCAACATGTCGAACAACTATATGCCCTCCGATAAAGTCATGAGGGACAAAACTCCAGAGCTGGAGGATATTCTTGGCTGTGTTTATGAACCCGCAATCAAGAAGTGCGACATAAACAACAGTGTTCTGGTTCTGCAGCGATAAAATCTTAATGAGATTGATCGCCAGGTTTTCCTTTTCACAAAAGTAAGAGACGCTATAATTGTGAAGCTTGAAAAGCTTGATAAGTCTCGGGTATATGCTACACCACCCACCCACCCCCGCCCACGTATCCCATCCACAACTCTTATCACCTACCATTCTCTTTATTTTCAATCATTCTTCAATCTACAAGCTAACCGCTATATATTAACCAAATAGCTTCCAAATAATCTCACGATGTCCTCTACTGCTAACCACATAATGAGGGATACGACGCCAGAGCTAGAGGATATTCTTGGCTGTATTTATAATGCGACATAAATAACAGTGTCCTGGTTCCACAACAACAAAATCTTGATGAAATTGATCGGCAGATCTTTATCTTCACAAAGATCAGAGACACCATGATCAGCAAGCTTGCAAAGCTCGATAAGTCTCGGACATGTGTACTTCAAATAATGGCACATTCTGAAAACATAGTCAGTATCTCAACTTCTCAAGCAGTTCTTGCCATGATATGCTTCATACTAATGCGCTTTACCAATCCAGTGCCAAGAGGAAACTGGTATCACAGCTCCAGCGGTACTAGTTTCGAGAGGTTGAAGAAGAAAGATGATCTCTACTCTAAATTGTCGGTTAGTGTGTGGACTGACAAAGGATTGGATATGGTGGCTGGGGAAGAAAAACACGCCACTCTTGGTAAAAGATTTCGTAACGTCCTTTAAATCCCTAGCAATCAGTAGCATAAAAGAATGGCAAATGCTTGGCTCACTTTACTTGTAGGATAATATGCTTCACTGTACTGCCTCTCTTGTGCAACTGGTCAGTTAATGTATAACTTCTGTCCACCTTTCGTATGTATAGCGCACCGCTATTATCCATTCCCTCCTCTCCCGTTGAAATGACAAAATCGCAAGGCTCTTTGACGTTATTGCTTCATCATTTTAGGTCACACAACCTTCGGCAGAGCGATCTGCAGAGAGTCGCGAGGAGAGAACGATTGGTTCCTGACTGTTAAACAAGGTTTTGATGCTGCGAAATAATTCAGCAACGAAAAGCTGAAGGGTCTACCATGGATTCGGATCATGGCAGAACAATCGGCCAAGGTCAAGACCAAGGCGACAAAGAAGGAGGTAATGCTGATTGGATCATCAGAGGATGAGGCCACCGAACGACCAACCAGGAGCAACAGACAAGATATTGACAGCGAAGGACTTACAGAAGGCCGTGGACGAGCAGAAAAAGCTGACGCAACAATGGAATGCCGCAGAGAAATGCAAAGCTGCGGCCAGTTTCTCTGTTGTCGTTGTCATACCCAATGTGTCTACCAGTTTCCCGAGTACGATCGCTGTTGAATACGCTATGAACGTTTTTTCTGGTCCGGTAGATATGTATGTTGTTTTCCAGCATTCTAGTTTCTATTAGACTCCTCCTCTTCTCCCTTTCTGTCTCATGTGGATATGTTTTTTTTCGATTGTCAAATTGTATAGCGCTTCTAGAAAGAACAGACTTGTCAGTTAGCCCGCAACTAGGAAACAGAGTAGGTGTGTAGTAAATGATACCAGGTACTCGACAACTCCATTCAAACTACCATGGTTGTCCGACCAAGGTCTTTCAGGTTCTTTTCTTCTTCGAGCATTTTAGTGTCAAGATCTCACACATACACAGAAACACTCATCGACAAAAAGATTTTGCTCAGATGAGAATTGCTATGTAGATGTCGTTTCGCTGACCGAGATGGAGAGAAGGTATTCCATTTCAGGAAAGAAATACTAGCTATCGTAAAAGTACTAAAAAAGTGTTAATAGTTCACTGAGTTCTCTCCTGGCCCGACAGAAGTCTACACTGACCACAGGGGTATTATAGACTTCGTAGCAAACCGAAATGAGGTGCACAAAAGGGTTGCAAGAGAGATCGGCATGTCGCTGACACTAACTACATTCATCACCCTATTAAGACCAAGATAATGGGATCGCCGATGGCATGTCATACCAGAGTTGAGAGATGATCCGCCAGATGTGCAGCCAAGACTCGACATGCAGCCTAGCGAAAGCTTGTCGTGGAACATATCTTATGTGCTCAGGGGCTACTCTTGTACTCGAAATAAATCTCTGACATCGCTCGTGTTGTTTTTTGCTCGCTTCTAGTCGATTTAGCATCATTCGACTGTCCCTTCATAGTCAGTCTTGATGTTTCACTCGAAAGATATGCCCTATTCTCTTGGGAGCTCAATGAATGCTTACCTGAGGGTGAATGGGCGCTTCCCAATTCTATCGTTAAGTAATTCCTTTGGTACTTGGGATACTGTGCGTAGAGGAGGTTTCTCTGTTCCAGAAAGATTAGAATTTGCGCCTCGCCCGAGCCCCTAGCCAGGTATTGGGAACAAGCTCACGTATTTAGCACTGGTTTCTCCAAATCTGTTCATGCTGTCGTGTTACCTGAGCTTTTTCGCTATCTTTCTCAAGCCGTGTTCCCTTGGGGCAGAAATTCGAAGCTAAATTAGTAGACTGTAGCAAAGGTATCGATAGGAATAATGATGCGGCAAAATGGAGTGTGGTTCTAGTAGCGACAGATACAGACAAGCAGAGATGAAAAGGATAAGATAGGAGCTGCTTGAGGTTGTACAACTGGAATGTTTGGAATCTTCCTAAGCTGTAGGATAGAAGATACGTGGAACGAAAGCTGTGGAGGGTTGATTTGAGGCCACACAGGCAAATGCAAAAATCTCACCAGCGACTTCGTTTAACCATCCATTCTTGCCATCCAACGCCCTCTTTTTGTATAAGCTCCCCTCAACGATAATCTTGGCGCCTATATCTCATTGGTTTTCGTGCTATGGGCAAAACACCGTCCTTGAGAGGGATGTAGTGTTGCAGGAGTTGAGTTGTGCGAATGCCCTCAAGTATAGGAACGAAACGAAGCAGTCTTTCAAGGTGTAGCACAATCTTTTCACCAGTAAGTATTGCTGTGGTGTCTTGGCGGCGTCGCCAATTGTGATGCCTTGCCCTCCTCAAACCATGAAACAATGGTTTTGGTGGGTTCCCGGCTGAGTAGGCGGTTTCGGTGTGTTTTCAACTTTGGCAAGGGTACTAATTCGATATACACGGCTGGATATATGTTAATAAGAGAGCGTAGTTTAATTGGTATGACACCGAAAGGGAATGTTTTTAGATGATGTATCGACTTCGCCCCCGAAGACGCCTCACTAGCTGAGCTCGTCACCGAGCAAAGCCGTGGCCAAGCAGAGGAAGCAAGCCCCTTGGAATCTTGAATCCCCATACAAAATGCATTAACGCAGGATATTTATCTGTGTCGCCTTGCATTTCTGCAACATTCGGTCTGTTGTCTGTAGTCGAGTTGTGATGGAAACGAAGGAGAGGAGGCGTCACGTCTGCAGTTTTCGGCCTCGTATGTTGAACAACGAGGAATCTGCATTCCTTTGGTGAGTCGAAAAGAAAGACTACTTGACTCTCCTGAAGTAAAGTCAGAACAAAGAAAGAATTATATACTGGCGTTGGGAACAGTTTCTGTGTTGGTGCTGAGGCTGGTTTGGGGTGGTAAACAAAGGGTTTTGGACTAGCCAGCTACACCGAAATGCTGGTCTTTGCCCACCTCACCAGTGTCACGGTGTGTCCTGCACCAGTCATCCATCACACAACAAAGACCGTGTTTCTTCAAAAGATTATTGCATTTAATGCTAGGCGTCCCATCTATCTCTTTTTTTTTATCCAAATATACATTTAGCACACAGCAGTCTAGTTTGTCTTTCTGCATTTTTAGTCGCCTCTTTCCGACCCCTTTTCATTTCGTGATCCACGATTCGTCACACCAAACTTCAGGAAAACGCATCCCAAACTCCAGTATTTCATCTAGAGAATCCTCAACATGCATACTGATACTGCCTCTAAAGTATTGGATGCACGGCATTTGCTTCTCTTTCGTCTGTTGTGAGTGATTCGTTCAGCGACGATTCTGCCATCTGAAATGCGCCAAAGTCTTGCTAACCAAGAAGCACTTGTTGCAGTTTCTCATACTAAATTCCTTGCGAAACCACTGTTCTACCGTATTCTCTCGAATTTACATGCGATTCTGCTCATTCTTACAATACAACGAACCCCAATAAAGCCATAAAGCCTCAAGTGCAAATAGCAATCCCTATGAATGCAAACCCGTACCCTTGCCACAAACAACGTCGCACAAGAATACGCATTAGTTATCCAAACAAAAATCATGCTCTGGCCACTTCAAATACATCTTTCGTATAGTCTTGGTGACTATTTCTTCGTGACTTCGTACTCGTTAGCAGCCTCACGTCACAAGCAATGGAAAACTGCGGCTTTTTTGTACATCTTATTCTTCATGGTTCGGTCCACTATATTGACAGGGTTTTTTTTCCTCCACAAGCAATTCTTACTTATACTTTCTCAAGCAAATAACCCCCCTTTTCCACCTTGACTCGAACCATTTCCACCAACCACAAGGAGCCGCGATGAGTAAACCTCCAAAGGAGGCAAAAGCTCTCCGTTTAGATGGCCCGTGGGAAGCTTGAAGCGCTGCTTCTGCCGCCAGCGCTCATGCGTCCCATCTCGGCGTCAAACTCGGGATCAGGACTTGGTGCAGGAGTCGGGGCCGGCCAGCCATGGTTGTTATTTTGATTCAAGCGCCGCCTCTCCAGGCGCTTCTCTCGGGCGTACGCAAGCCACTGCACGAACACGCAAGGCACGATGCACAAAAGGAAAAGCCCGGCAATACCGAGGCCGAGTCCAATCGCCACGGCATTGCTGCCATTGTCGTCGATGGGACTTTGGCTAGCGGTGCTGGTGGCTGTGATAGTAGTCGTGATGGTGATAGACATGGCTCGTGAGTTCAGAGTCCAAGTATTTGCTATTTTCAGGCAAAAGGAAGAAAGAGGAGGAAACGTGTTAGCAAGGTTTTCTCTCGGTCGTTTTTGGAGAGAAACGCACAAAGGAGGAAATGTTGAAGAAAGAAAAACAGGGACAAGGAAGCGGACAAGAGTCAAGAGGAGAAGTTCTTACCTGTATCAAAATAGTGTAGAAGTAGATGATATAGTTTCTCAAGGAGGCGTAATCTGAAGATCTCTCTTTGATACTCAAACGGCGACCAAATAGTTCGTGTTGACGGGATTGTTCTTAGGGTTGGGAATAGTGTGCCACTGGTCATTTATAGGATGATGAGGATGACAATGTGTTGATAACGAAGATGATGAGAGAAGATAGTTGAACACTGGAGAAGTCAAAGGGGAAGAAAGGTGTTCCTGTTGAGATGATACCAGACTGTGAACTGGTTTGAGTTTTCCCACGTTAGAGAGGAGGAGAAGAGGAGAAAGTATGTGTGCGAGTGTAAACAGGAGTTGTTCGGCGAGTGCAGACGGCTGACAGAGAAGTGAGAGAACGGCGTGGATTGTCTACCAGTTGTCATGGGACCTTCAACGCCCGCCTGCATAAAACGGGGCTGCTTCGAAAAGTCCAAAAGGGGGGGCTGGTCTGGCATTGGCTACTCCTGCTGGTCGAAATGGGGAACTTGGCTGATTCTATAGCATTCTGCAGTCTTCATCTGGCTTGCTGTTCAGATTAGAAGCCATGGACAATCGTCAGATATTATATGAGCTTGTACGAGCTATGCACTGATAGCCCCCTTGTAGTACACTAGTATAGTCATCCTGTAACCCAGCACAGCTAGACAGAAACATGTACTGTATGCTGAGTTACATGTTGTTTCCATCATTCATCATGCAGTTCTTGTTCCAACCTGTAGGTTGCTGTTGAACACATCATTTCCTTTCATTCATGTCTAGCCTTGGCTGCACTCAACTTCTGTTCAACACTGAAAACCCTTCCCGAAATGCTGATAAAATAGCAGAGCCTTTATTCAACCCGCGTTTGTAAACATCCACGCCATTGCAACAGTTTCACAAAAGAAGACTGTGCATCTACGAAGCTATCTTAATCCTGGATGAACTCACTACTCCATTCTCGAATGCTTACTATGCCGCCAACAATGGAAACAATAACTGCAGCGTGTTTCTCCATCAAAGAATAACTACTACCGCATCATTTAACATCTCCCCTTCCCCAAATCCTGATTCGAAATGCTAGCTACCTGAAATGAAGCTTCGAAAAGAATCATCATTGCCCGTCCCCAATTCTCTGCTTCTTCTCCTCCTTTTCCAAATCTTGATTCGAAATACTGACTAACTAAAACGAACCTTCGAAAAGAATCACCACAGTACATCTTTGCTTCTCTGCTTCAACATTACAAAGCATCTCCATCTACATCTCCTCATTCTAGACGCGTCAGAATCGAAAGCTAACATTGCAACCAGGTAACCAGAGGAGCTTTGAAACAGAAAACTCAAAAGTCACGTCGACAACACCAAACAAGACTCCCTCGAAATACTATTCGCTTTGCCGGTACACAAGAAGAAGAAAATATCATACACAGTCCTTTAGATACTGAAGAAATAGCCTCTCAAGCTTACTTGACGCGACTACACGGCAATCGCCATTGAGAAAACGCAAAGCTTGAGTTCATCATGCTCAGACAGATCTTTACTTCATCAGGCAAGCCAAATACATTCAACTTCCCATTATCTATCTGCCAGACTATAGCTCATCTCTTCTTTTCAAGATAGATAACTCAAAGAATAATCCTCTCACACAATATTATACCCCGATGAACTCGACAAGAAAAGCCCAAATAGGCAAAAAACTCGACGTCTATACACTACTTCACAACAGAGTATACCCTATGGTTCAACTATATATGTTCGTTCCGCAGTCTATATCCCCTACAAGCTTCTCGAATGTTTTCCGCCCTCCTGAACCATCATAGCCCACACATGGCAAGAACGCAGCATTCAAGCCCTCTGCTTCATTTACATCACCAACATAGCCAATCCTCCCAGATCCAAGATCCTCAAACGCAATAAGTGCCTCTACATATCTTATACTCATTGAAACAATTAATTTGTCTTCTTCTCCCACTTCTTCTTCATTCTCTTGAGCCTCATAGTCTACTTCCCCTTCCTTCTGATACCACACTTCCGAAACTGCCACATCCCTCACAAATAGGGCCTTTTGACTTATACCATGGCAGCAGCTTCATGGCCACATCGTTTCCTACAGCCTCACGATTCAGCACGTATGTCGTCCCGTCGTACAAGCCAGCTTCTCACAGCAAGTCTATCTTGGCGATAAACGACTTCATCGACGGCAATTAGGCCAAGGCGGGGAATTGGCCCATGATTACGGACGTTCCCTCTTGGCACGTATAACGAATGAATGCACAATAGCCTCCCAAATATTTGCGTGTTTGTCCTCAGTCAGGGCATCATCTATCAGGATGGCAGTTGAGGGAAGTGCCTGCTCCAATAACAGCCACATGGCTGAGTCCGCTTGCTCGGTGTGCTGGAGTTACGCTCGTAATTTAAGCTGAGTGAGCAAAGAGTTAAAGATATCATCAAAAAACGTCGCGAATCTGAGGGACATGGGAAACAATTCGGGACTTCGTCAAATCATTAATGCCCATGTTCAATGCTCTAATTTGGCAATGCTTAATGATCGATTATGTACATCTTTAACCTTGACTGTTCGAGACCAGTTAGGCAATTGAGTTAAACATCCCACAAAAGACAGTTGACCAATGACTGGTTTGAATGGCGGGTTGATCAACAAAGGGCTCGTCAACAGTCCGTTTCGCTGGCAGACAGAAACCATGTACCTACTTACCACAATGTCTAGTTTACCTATCACAATCACGGATACAGTCTCATAGCGGATATTCATTTTGTGTAATAGAAAATCTCATTCAGTCATCAATCAAGTGCCATCTGCATCTGCTGTAGTCCCACCCCCTACTCATTCCTAGAGGGTTCTGCCCTGCTATGTACTTCCTTCACCTCATGTCAAACAATCTTACTCTTTGCGCCATAGACTGTACAAAACAAGGCATCTCTAGTCCCTTGGTCAATACATGCTAGCCAAGAACCAAAAACAATTCCTTTCTGTCCTTCTTCCCCAATCGATCATAGTTTCAACAAGAATGTGAGAGTTTTTGTGAGTGAGTGTGGGTGTTGTGTGTTGTGTTGTGTAATGGTATACATGAGGAAATGTGAGGTTTGTTTAGGGGCGTATTTGCATAGTTGCGCATCCCCATCTGAAAGAATAATGACAACAATAAAAGAGACAGTGTGTTGGTCCGATTAGGAGTCGATTATAGTGTACCATGATCATGCCTGCGTGTAGGTGTAGGTGTAGCAGAGCGATAATATTCGAAAAGGAAAATCGTTCCGCGTTATGAAAGGAGAGAGTTATCCGTCAGGGTGATGAAGAATTCGTAACGATATAGTCCCGTAGCAAAACATTTAAAAGTAGTAAATGGAATTGTTTCAATGTTGTAATGCCGTCAATGGTTGCGTCAAGTTTACGCACGAGAGCGCATCGACGACATTGGCGTGGTAGAAGGCATGTGGTGCGAGTGCGTGTGTTGCTGTGTGCGGCTTCTTCGCCCTGCAGTGTGGGCTATTGTCCCAACATCGTGCTTGCCTATCCATCTTGTTAGTATATTCCCTCTTGACCAAAGCATTCGTCACATCATCCAGAGACTTACCATCGCAACACGCTCTCACATTCTCAAGTCTGTCAGATTCCCTATCCTGACGTTCGATTATTTCGCGCACATCTTCTGCACTGTCATGCACCTCGCTCGCTTCATAGATTCCGGAGGTGTGACCGCTGGGGTTGCGACCTCTCAGACTGGAGAGTGTTCCCGTCAATTTTGGGCCCCCTGACCTCCAATACCCGCTGAGTTTGCTGGTTATCGTTCCAGCCGCGGGCCTGCTGCCAGTGGTTGCAAGTTTATAACCGGCCGGTGTCAGGGTGGGGATGTCCATGTTATAGCCTTCGGCTGGAGACTCATTTCGTGTTGTACGTGAGTTATATGAGGAAAGAGATGCAGGGCCAACCGGTCGGGTTCCATTGGCTGGCCGACGACCAAATTGGGGATTGAACTCTTCAACATCTTCTCGGGTGATGTTCTCAGCGATCTCTTCGGCATCGGATTGACCGTCAGGACTGGTCCTCAACAACAGGTAAGACAATGCGTTGAACCAAGTCTCATGGCGCTGTCCTGTTGTGCACGTGAACTTGATAGTCCTTCCAGGAGATATGATTACCAAGCTCTTGCGATGAAGACCGGGTGGCATGGGATTATCGTCAGTCACCACCCGAACCGCTTCAATCGGAACACTCTTGGCCTTGAGCTCGGTACGCCCAGCCGTGGATGGATCTCGATCACTCCAATACAGAGTTCTTGTGTAAGGATGGACCCAGAAGTAGCGACGGTGCCGTTTCTCTGACATCTCATCACGGCCAGTCTTCCGAGTGTACTTCCACAAATATTCTCCAATCATGGTCTGCGTTATGGCCTGAATCATTCGCGGGTCTGTGTTGGAACCAAATCCAGTAGGATCCAATTCCCCTGGGCGCATATTGAATCGGCTATCGAGCTCCGAAGCAAAGGAAGATACAGACGATTGTCGAGATATCGCACCATGTTTGTTAGGAACTTGGAGTTCAGCGTTGCCATGGGACGAGCCAGCGCGCACAGCTCGGGGAGTGGGGGTGCCACGGCCAGATACAGATGTGCTAGACATGCCCTGCACATATTGGTGATTGGGAGTGCGCGGCCTTTGATTCTTGGAAGACGAAGCAGGCCACATAGGAGGGCCCATGTTGCCTTGTTGAGATGACTGACCGTTTGATGAGCCGGACCGAGCTGCTTGAATCATTTGGCGGTGGTTGGAAGGCAGTGGTGGGGCATCTTGAATAGATGATCGTCCACTGGCGGCACTACCCGGTCTAAGTTGGGGTTGTCCCATCTCGATCGTCGTATCATCTACCATTTTGCCTTTGCCCAACATGCTGACCGGAGTATCGAAGTATTCTTCACCTCTGTGGATCCGAACTGTTCCAGTACTTGCGGGGCTACCAACGGCGCTGCTAAATGAAGGACTTCTAACAGCACGGGGGGTTGAGACATTGACAAACCCAGATTGAGCGCTAGAACTTGTCTTAAGGAGCTGATCAATTGCACCGGCCGTCAGGGATGTCTGAGCACCCTGATCGTTTGTTTGAGCACGTTGATCAGGACGAGGACGGGCTGCAGCATTGGCCGAGATTTCTCTGAGTGGTTGGTGCAAATCTGCATTATCATCCTCTGATGTAGAGGCCATTGGGGATTGGCGAGTCTCATCTTCTGCAATAATAATCGGAATCTCATTATCCTTGTCGCCATTCATCAAGGATGCCAAGCGACTATTTTGATGGATGTCAGGTATACTAGTCTCGCTGAACGGAGACTGCATGTCTCGGGGTAGAATGAAGCCATCTCTCTTAGGTGTACGGGGAGAAACCGGCCGCATTTCGATAGAAGATATTGAAGAGAATCCGAAGAAGGGGCGGGAGGGCGACAAGGCCAGCGGACTAATAGGTTCCACATCTTCTGTGGTGATAGAAGATAAGACCAGCCCAGGTGGTGAGGGCGGGCTTACAGGCTCTACATCTTCTATAGAGAGTGAGGACAGGACCAAGGACGGTGGAGATGGCGACGATGGGGTAATCGGCTGAGTATTCTCTGTGAGAATAGACGAAAAGTTTAGCGACGGCAGAGCCGGAGATTGTGGTGCAATAGGTTGAGTATCCTCAGTAAGAATAGATGAATACTTCAAAGCTAGCGGAGTAGGTGGCGTTGGTGCAATGGGTTGAGTAGTCTCTGTGAGGATAGAGGAAAATCCTAGGGGAGGTAAGATTGGAGAGGCTGGCTTTATAGGATGAGTATTTTCTGTGAGAATAGACGAAAACATGAGCGCCGGGGGAGGCTCGATGATTGGTTCAACATGCTCCTTGGCAATATCAGAGTAAACCAACGATGGCTGGACCGGAACAACCACAGGCTCCTCTCTTGGTTCCAAGTGCTCGGCGAGAATAGATGACAGGTTGAGAGAGGGTGGCAGAACGACTACCTCCCGTTCCATGACAGGTTTCAGCTCTTGTGCCATGATGGATGATATACTGAGCTCGGGCTCGGGCAAAGCAGGAATCACAGCGGCAACAGGAGGCAAGGATCGCAAGGATGCCAATTCTGGCGAAGCGGGTGCAGAGATGGGATCAAGAATCTCTGTCATTATAGCAGAGACTGACAACTCGGGCAGAAGCTTCTCAGGATCCGCTCTCGGCTCCACATCTTCGGTAGTTATAGAAGATAAACTGAGAGCTGGCAGAGGTGTATCTGGCTCCGCGCGAGGTTCCAAGCCTTCAGCAAAAATATCAGACAGGCTGAGAGATGGAAACGGGATTTCTGGTTCTGCCCTAGGCTCCAGTCCTTCCGTCGCAATGCTGGAGAAGCTTAGCGTGGGAGGTGGGATCTCGGGTTCAGCTCGAGGCTCCAATCCTTCTGCAGCAATATTGGAAAAGCTCAAGGGAGGAGGTGCAACAACAGGCTCTTCTATAGGTACTGAATCTTGCGTAGTGATGTTGGACATTGTCAAAGTAGGTGGAGGAATTTCAGGCTCGGCTCTAGGCTCTAGATCTTCCGCCGTAATACTAGAGAAGCTCAAGGGAGGAGGAAGAATCTCGGGTTCGGCTCTTGGCTCCAAATCTTCTGCCAGAATCACTGAAAGACGCAAAGCAGGCGGTGGTGTTTCTGGCTCCATGATAGGTTCCACATCTTCGGTGAGAATAGCTGTGAACTTAAGCGTCGGCGGAGTGGGTGGTGGCTCTTGGAACTCCTCTCTAGGCTCAACATGTTCCGCAACAATAGATGAAAGATTGAGAGAAGAGGGTACCGATGAGATCGTGCGTGGCGCAGATGTGGGGGGTACAGGAAACTGGGCAAGTTTTTCGTCCATGTCTTCCACCTGAGCGCCAGCATCACTATAAGAAAATGTCGACATGGGTCGAGTAAGATCAACATCATCAATACCACGACTGCTCCTCCAAGTTGTCGAACCGCGGTAATCGGGCCTTTGAATTACAGACTCCATAGATGCGGGTCGTGTCATGTTGGTAACGCTCAGAAGGGACGGAGGTCTCAATTCTTGGCTATCAGTCATACTGAACGTATCCGAAACGATATGGATTGGGTCTGTCATAACACCAGTATCCACCATGATGACCTTGGGCAGTTCAGGAACCGCGGGAGGGGGCGACATGGCGCGCCGTATTGAGCCAGGAGTCATGGAACGAACACTTCGTCCGCCGGGAGTGTTACTAATGCCGGCAATAGACTCATCGTCACTACCCCTGAAATCTTGAAGCTCGGCGAAGAGACTCTGGCCAGTTTGTGGCGTGGTCAACCCGCCGCTGGCGAAGCTGGCAGGGCTACAAGCTTGCAGATTTGGTTCTTCGCTGGCTTGACGGGAACCTCGCGAAACGGGTCTGCGACTATTCCTAATGCGGCTTCGGAATGAGAGAGTAGTAGTAGGCGTTCTGACTTCGGGGAAGAAGTCGTCTTCATCAGCTGATGTAGAAGCAGTGCTATCAAATGAGGCTCTCGCGGTATGTCTAGCGAGACCAGCGGGTAGACTAGGCGGTCGGGTCATTCTTCCGAAACCCCTTGATGTGCCTTCGGTCTCAGTTGCAACGCCATCACTATCAGTAAAGTCCTCGTTGCCAGTTTGGAAGTCCTCAGTCTCAGTTCCACGCTCATTGGCCGTTTCAAATGCAGATTCGCTCGCCTCGTTGGCCGTCTCAAACTGATCACTTGAGTCGGCAGGATTCAGACTCACCCCACCATGAGGAGTGAAACCGATTGGAGTAGCAGTAGTACGAGGGGGGGGCATATCCTGATGATCTTCCCATTCGGCATCCTCCGTGGCAATTTCTTGTCGGCTAGATCGGAAGTTACCCAACAGTCGTTGTTGGGGCTTCTTCACCTCCTTCACCTCAGACTTGCGACCCCGTCGATTGGATTGCGCTGCACTGGTCGTATCACTTCGGGCTCTTTCCAGATCATCACGAAGATCTTGAACAATGCGACGAAGCTCAAGCTTCTCAGTCTTCTCACGATGTATCTGGCTTCGCTGGCTCTGGATGGTCCTTTGAGCGTGCTGAAGAGATGTCTTGACGGTTTCGGTCTCCAGCATAGAGTGCCTAGGAGTACCCTTGACAGGTGATGGTGGCGGCGAATGTTCAGGAGTAATGTTGGCGGCCGCAGTCTCAAGATCATCGTCACTCAGGCCAGATGCAGAGCCTCGCTCAAGCGCTCTTCCCCGCTGCGCAGAGAATGCTTTAGCGAGCTCTTGGTTCTGGCTCGTCAACTCATCCATCTTGCGCTGCATGGCTGTTCTTTCGCCCTCAGCCATGGCCATGGAGCGCTTGGCGGTACCGAGCTCGATGTCATGGTGCTTGATAGTCACAGCATGTTCTTCGATGAGCTTGGAGTGGGTTGCTTTGACCTCGTCCAGTTCCTTCTGAACTGTGCTCTTTTCAGTGTTTGAAACATTTAGGGAATGGGTTAGCTTCTTTTCCCGGTCGGAAGCATCCTTCTGTTGCATTACCAGCTCCTGCAAACGAGTCTGGAGATTCCAATTTTCATCCTTGTAGCGGTTCTCACTCTCATCCAGGGTTTTCAGACGTTGCTGAAACGCTTCTGCTTCGCGCTCCACAGTTGACTTGTCAAACTGAAGCGTCTTGACCTCCTCATCTCTATCTGCCAGCAACGCCTGCAGGTTCCGGACCTGGGCAATGAGTGAGGTGCTGATCTCAGCAGCAAATTCGATGTCGTGAACCCGATTCGATGGTTGGTTTCTAAGTTTTCGGTTTGGAACAGTAAGCTTGGTAGGCGAGCCTGTGGCATGACTTTCGAACTTGGACGGGCTGATAGAGCGCTGCAGCAGAATTGAATGGTTAGCTGTCATCGCGAAAAATAACTTGTCAGGGCTTTAACAAAAGGGAATCGGTCTCACCCTGCCGGAACGACCATCGGGCACGTATGGGGAACCTTGGCTCTCATTACTGGGCACCCTCTGCTTGGGTAAAAAAGCCCTTGCTGACTCTCGTGCCAGGTCATTGTACTCCTTTTCGATTTCGACCAATTTGCGTCGTAGATCGGGATTTAACTCGCCCTCGGCCTGTAGTTTCTCGACCTCTACCAGCTGCTCAGCAAGCGCCTTGCGCTGGGAGACGAGAGCTGTCCCAAGCTTGCCAGCTTCATCAAGGCGACGGTCGGTTTCGGCGAGATGAGCCTCCAAGGCGCGTTTGGCCTGTCTGGGTGATGAGCCTGGTCCAGCGGCGAAAAGGTCCTGGTCGAAGTTGGAGAAGCGGACGTGAGTTGGTGCAGACGCGTTGGTTGAGGAAACAAAGGGATCGTTGGCGCCGTCCGACGGGGCGGGGAGGTTTGGCCTGTCCGAGGCAATCGAGGAAGACATGTTGATGGACAATCCTACTGGACAACCCGACAGAAGCTCTGTCTAGAGTCACCGGGCGACCATGAAGCTTGACGCAAGTTCGCGACGACCACCGCAGCTGGCGATAGCTGCTGCAGAGTCTCGAACAGCAAAAGCAAAAGGCGTGGGAGAAAGGGAGAGGTGGCCTAGAGGCTAACGTAAGGCCGCGCTTCAGCTAGAAAAGGTTCTGATACAGGTACCAGAACCACCGGCCCCTTGCGCTGGGCTGTCTGTCGTGCACAGCGAGGGATCTCCTTGCTGCAGGGGCAAGACAGTGGGCAGTGGCCTGGAAAGAGGCCTGAACAGTGGACTGGACAGGGACTCCAGACACAAGCGCCGCGCAGAGCCCTGCTGCTGCAGCAAAGTAGGCCAGGAGAGGACAAAAAAAAAGTGGGCGTAAGCAGGAGGATGGACCTGCGTGGGAAAAAGCAGAGCTGAAAGAAGCTGGGACGGGAGAACAAGGAAAAGAATGGAGAAGGAGTGTCGATGTATGTAAAGTAATATGCAGCGAAAGATAGGTATCGAGATTGAGCTGGCTAGCGCGTTGGTGGGTGGGTGGTGGACAGTCTTCACGCGGCGTCAGAGCCGATCGATGGCCTCCAGCAGTGTTTTTTTAGTAGTTTTTTTTTCCTTTGTTTTTCTTTTGGCGCCCGCAGAGCTGGGACTGGTGGTGTTCGTGTGGCCGTTCGAGCCTTGTCGCTTCTTTAAACCAACAAGTGCCTGGGCCGATATTAATATGGCGTGGGGATGGCGAAGCGCTGCAGTGATGGACGCGACAGGCCGGCCATTTGTTGATCGTTCCCAATTGGCCGTCGTAGTGGGACAAACCCTGCGCGCTGGATTCCTCGTCACACACCAACCACTGGACCTCGCAGAAACCCCGGCGCAGGAGAGAAAGAGAGAGGACAGAAAGGAGTGAAAAAGAAGCAGAAGAAGAAGAAGATGGACAAACGCGTCGAGTCGAAAGCGATTTTCGCAAAAAGAGAGACGAGGCGCAGTGGTTATTATGTAGAAATAGGCAAAAGATAAATTAGACACCCAAGTACGACAGAAGTACTAGAGTGCAAGGGAAGGGCAATTGCAAGATGAGAAGGGAGGAGAGCCACCAGCACGCGTGACCCCGAATGCTGAGATCTTGTCTGTCCAGGACGTGCAAAGACGTGACAGGCGTGACAATCTTGAGGATAGCAGCGATGCAAAGGGAGAGCAATGGCGTATGCCTCTACGAATACGGAGCATTGCTGCGTCGCTGTCTCTGATCATCGGAGAGACTACAGTGATGACTTTTCGTGGCACCTACTGCGCACCTACAGCACATCTACGTAAGGTACTCTGTGCAGGTACATAAAACATCTCAGCGCGTGCACATTGCCTATCTCGGTGGGATATTATCGCCATGTCTCTCTATCTTAGCCACCATCGACACTTTGGGATTGTGACAGTTTGTGTCGTTTGTGCCTACAACTCTCCGAGTCTCGCATTCTGCTGCACTTCCTCCATTCAGTGGTGAAAACGACTTCTCGTCCTCGCGCGCCACCGCAACAATGAATTGTGCACTAATTAATACCTTAGTACCTAGAGCGCTGGGATGACATGTGGGAGCGTGCTTTTGGGCGGCGCATGGCGTCGTTAGTGTGCAACGAGTGCGGCCTACCCGATACCAAATGAATGAAGATGAACAAAAACTGTTGTTTATCGCCAAGAATAGATGTTGCGATTTAGTGGTGATTAGTACTAGCTGATCTTGGTATACGGGATGTTATTTTGCACAATGTTACTAGAGTTTCATCTATAGTTGTTTCCTATTACGCGGTTGTCGTCAGCTTTAACTGCTTTTTGGCAACTCGGTTGGATGAAAACGTACAACACAATGCCGAGATATTCAACGCTCGCTCCGGGCACCCGCCAGCCCGTGTCAAATGTCATGAGTGGGGCTTGACTGGGTTTTGCAGCCTCCGATGTCAGGGCCACGGGCCTCGTGGGAAATGACGTTGGGGCGGAATGACCACCTTACTGACACTGTTGTTACTTGGAGTAATACACCGTGGGACACAATTTGTGTGCTTTGATTGTGATTTACCGTTCATCCAGTCTGTCCAGATCGAGTTATACAAGGCACGCAGCTCAGACGCTCATATCCGTGACTACATCGTCAAACCACCATCTACCATCATCATCACCACTTTCTTCCCCATCAATGTCGCGCGTCTCCCGCGCGCATCATGTAGCAGTACCTCATGTACAACACGGCATCCCGCTGCACATATATATGGAGTACTCCATGCGACTCTGCAAGGTACAACCGAGCTCAAAGTAGCAGTCTGACCCGCACGCATCGCACAAAGGTCACAATTTGCTTCACCGCGCCGCCTCAGTCCCACAACCTGGAGAATATTAGCAACTACTTTACTCTCTCTCTACTTTACACACACCTAGCGAATTCTAAAAATCTCTTTAAATTTCTAGCATTCCTTAGCAATATAGCTATACACAGAAATGAATAAAAACATCAGTCCTGTAAACTATCCAAGTCCTCTTATAAAGCTGAAGGGGTTCACACCATCGGTGTTTATTTTCACCCTGTTTGGTGGGCAAGCGATTTACATAAGCAGCGATAAATGGCGTCTGAAACATTGCTCCACCCACTGGTATCACCTACAGTAGAACAGCCGGCTGTCTCAAAACGCCAAAGTGATAAAACCTATGATTAATGTGCTACAGTGACGTGTAGAGCGCGAATGCATTGATTCTGTGATGAAGCAATTGCTTTTTCACTTACAACTACGCAGCTGGTGTGACGGACAACTCCAGATGAGATCGCGTACGACCTAGCACACAAGATTGGGGGTTCATTATGTGCCTGTCTGTGCAGATACGGAGCCCAGGCACGGAGTAGCGGGTCTGTGGGATGTTGCACCAGCTCGGCGAGTCAAGGGCTTTGCCCAGCAGGGCAGTGAGACTGAGAACCTCGTCGTCGAAGGATTGAGAGAGGCTGATTGGCTGCGGATTGCCCTTTGGGAGCTCCTTGGTGGAAATGAAATGGTTATGCGAGAGACCAGCTGGATCGATATGGAGATGAGCAGAGACGTCCATTGGGCTATTATCTGTACCTGCATGTTGACGCAGTTATGAAGTTATTATTGGTATGTTCATTTACCTTGTTGGTGCGGTAAAAGCCGTTACACAAAAAGTTATTCACAACTGCCACTGGTTCCACTTCTCCAACATTCTAGAACCCTAGCCACCGCCACATTACTCAGCGATCGAGCATGTGGCTGACGCAGCTTCCAAATCTCCAACATGAATTGTACGTAGAGCTCCATCTTATCTATGTTATCGACGTCATTCCAATTCGAAACTCCAAAACAAAACCAACAGATTTCGGGCGATTTCGTAAGAGTCTTTGCCATTGTCATACCCAGTAGAGACTGCGACAACTTCGAAGATACAATGGATGCAGCCGCAGCTGCTCCCGTCGCCCTCTTCAAAAAGAGAGGCGCCAAAGGCAAGGCAAACTTGAGGAAGCGACCCGCGACGCCTCCTCCAGCCAACAGCGACAGTGAGAGCGACTACTCATCCTCAGAAGACGAATTGGGTCATCGGATAAAACGGCGTAAGAAGACAGTTGCCATCACTGCCGCATCAAAAGCTTCAACAAGCAGGGGAAAGGATTTGACAGCGACGGCCTACACGGCTGACAGGAGCGCTCCAATCGCCAGCGCGAATGATGCAACCAAGCAGACAAACTGGTACGATGAAGATTCAACGGGAGCATTATCAGCGAAAAATCTCTTAGGGTCCGCCAGAACAATATCAAATGAAGCGCAGGCTGATGGCACATACAAGGGTCTCGCCAACCAGACCTCGTTCATCCAGAAGAACCCCGATGCACCACAACGAAGCGTGGGCCCAATAAAAGCACCAACAAATATCAGGACAATTACAATCACAGATTATGCGCCCGATACGTGCAAAGACTATCGAATCACTGGGTATGTCACCCTTCCCGACTCCCTCTCCATTCTGCTATAACAGACCTTACTAACTATTGGTAACAGATTCTGTGGATTCGGAGATAACTGCAAATACCTACATTCACGAGAGGACTACAAGGCTGGATGGCAACTCGATAAGGAGTGGGAGAGCGTCACAAAGGGAAAGAAGAACCTAGGAGGCACAGTCATGGCCAGCGCAAACCGGGATAGTGGAGCAGCGGGAGACGATGACGATGACGATGACGCCGCCATACTGGAAAACATACCATTTGCCTGCATCATTTGCCAGGAGTCCTACAAAGAGCCCATCATCACAAAATGTGGGCATTACTTCTGTGAATCATGCGCGCTGAAGCGGTACAGAAAGGACCCGACATGCGCAGCATGTTCGTCGGGCACAAACGGCGTTTTTAACTCTGCGAAGAAGCTGAAGAAGCTGCTTGAGAAAAAACGTGACCGAGCTGCAAAGAGGAGGCAAGCAGCCATTGACGCGGGCGAAGAAGTTAGCGATGAAGAGGAGGGAGAACAAGAGTAATGATGCTGAATTATATATAGAACAAAGAACAAAGTACCCACAAAACATATGATCTCAAGGCTATCTCAGATGTGGAATTGACATCTGCAATGAAATGACTTGCCCATCTATTTCCGCATGCAACTCGCCACTAGCTTTGGTCGGTGCATCATGCTCCAAGTATCGAACTGACCATCCTACAAAGCCTCCTCCTCGAGAATGACCAAGCACATCATCCATAATAGATGATTTCCTTTCTTAAAGAACAAAAAAGGTGAAAGGAGCCATTGTACAGTTGTGAAGGGACAAACAGAGTGACATGGGGGGGAACGTGCCTCAACAGCAGTGACGGCGACTGGCAGAAAGAACTGATCTGTTTGTGATTCACAGGGCGGCAGGAGATCCCTATACTGCGAAGAGCAATTCGTTATTAAGAATCCAAGTGCTTCTTATATAAACGCCAGCCTGAACCCGACAACTTCCTCAATCCCAATCACTTCCAAGCTTACACTCTTCTCCACAACCAGAACGTTCTTGATCTACCCATCTTCGGAAAGCACACTCAACATCTACGATGCCTACCGCTATCTCGAAACCTGAGTAAGATTCCCTTTCCAATGCAACAACAATCTATCCTATTTTCTTTTCCTACACCCACCAGGAAAGCTGTTTGTTTACCAAAGATTTCCTCTTCATTTCCCCTTCCGTGTGCTTGAACACGCGCCCCAGCTCAGTCACTTCTATTACGTTGTGTTCTAGTCTTTTCTTACAAACTGTTTGCTAACCACCCAGCCTCTCTTACAGTCGTCTCAATGCCAACATGCTCGACCTTAACCCAAGCCAGTTCAATTTCATGGTCGTCGCCGAAGATGACGCTCAATGCATCCAGGATATCTCCAAGGAACTACCAGAACAGCCTTTCTGGGCCAGCTACAAGATCCTCGATGAGAAGCGTGATTGGCTTAGCATAGGCTTTGTCGGCGAAAAAACAGAGGGAGTGGTTCCTGACGAATTCACAAAGTTTCAAACTTTTCTTGCTTCGCGAGGATTTGGGCTCGTTGGGCGAACTATGTGGGGGGCTCAGCGGTTTGAGAAGGTGAAGATGTGCTAAGGTCGCTTCAGTTGTCGAGGTGGTGATGCATACCGGTTAGTCTTGTCTTAGGCTTGCTAGAGGATCATACATCATGGCTAGCTAAGCTTTGTTTGGCTCTTCCAATATGGAGTTTTCACCGTTACCATAGTGAACTTCTCCTACCAAACCAAAACATCTACCGTATACTAAGCACAAATCTCATAACTAGGCAATTCCAACTCTCCACGATGTCAATTGGTATTCACTTTAATTCACATTGGAAGGCGAGGAGGCGTGGGTAGAATTCTCAGTATTGAAAAATATAATTATGCTTAGCTATGCACCATGGTCTCTGCTACTGCATTAGTCTGAGCTTCCACGCCGTCGAGATCTGTTTCATCGGCACATCTTCCCACCGAGGAATTGCTCCCATGCGTCACATCATTAGAGGCCGAATCAACAGTGACTTCGCCAGGAAAAAATGCCATTGCTCTAGGCGTCATAGGGTTGAAGCTGGCCATCGTCACTCGGCGCTCTGGCCGTGATATGGCTTGGAGATTCTCAACCGAGGGGATGCTGGTGCTTGATTTAGTCTCAGGTAAACCAGCAGACTTGTTGGGTATCGGGGCAGTGATTACCCCGGAAGATGCCGTTCCTGCCGCCGCATGCCCCTTCACATGATCCAATCCCCTCTCACGGTGTCTAGAACTTGAGGCAAAAATTTCAGGCTCAGAGTGCGCTTTAGGTGATAAGCCTTCAGATGGTGGCAATCGACGAAGAGAAGGAGGTGTATCGCTGGTGAGTTCTCCATCTGAAAGAGACTGTCTGCCATGAACAGGACAGTTGGGACAACTGATCACCTCAACTCTTTCAAATTCTACCGGAGCTTGACCTTGGGATGACCGGCGTCCCTGTCGGGAACCATGATCTTGAGACGGACGTCTAGCGCTTTGAGTCTCCTGATTTTGGCAGTGACGTCTTCCAATTCGAGTGTGGAGCATGCCATTTCGTGTTGAATCGGCAGAAGTAGCACGCTCAGACCCTGGATCCGGCGCAGTTGTGTCCGACGGGGATGGCTTTGGTTTGGGTTGACGGCCACGACTAGCGGCACCCGATGACGGCCTTTGTATATCGGGTTTTGCCGACGTGGATTGAATCGGATGATGAAAACCCGGGTGAGGATTACAAGCTTCATTAGGAGTGGTGTTGGAGGGGACACTATTGCTACGCTGATGACCAATTTGTATCATAGGACGGCGGTAGTACTCACGAGCAACAGGCGTCGGAATCATCGGTCGACCTAACCCAGTCTCAAGAATACCAGGACTTGCAGCAATGTAAATAGTCTGCTGTTGATCATGTGGATGGCTCGCATTGCCAACTACACGGTTCTGGCTAGAGGCTCGTGGCTTCGGTGTTGACGACTGGCCAGGAACTGGCGTGGCGTTGGAAGATTCGGCATGCATGCGACTGCGGGACTCAGCCCGTTGGAAAATTTGCCCGAGTTGATGTAGTATTGCAGACGAAGAAGCCTCAGGCTGTCCGAGAGAGGATTTGGATCTCTCCCTCATCCCCGAGCGACTGGCATTACGCGACTATGGCGAAGATGGCCGTGCAATGTTTTGGTCGTCATGAGCAGCGTTTGGATTTTGAGTACCAGCAGCTGATCGTGATGTTCGTGTTTTGTTTGATGATGTATTGGGCTGTGGGGATTGTGAGTTATGTTGTCTGATCCCTAACAAAGCTGGATCAGAGTTCGGATCGGTCGTTCTTGTCATTTCTACTCCCAGGCCTGGGCCCTGGATTCAGGGCCGACCATAGGAAAGGTTCCGGCTCCCTCCCAAGCGGTGTGCCGGGAACAAGAGGTCCACTTGCGATGGCAGCACTAAATGCATCGTCAGTATCGCAGGGCGATCGCCAGACCCATCGCGGAGATACTGGAGACACATCGTCAAAGGGGTTGTTGGGCTGAAGTTGTCATGGGGATGTGTGATTCGAACATCTCCATAAATTCGCGTCTCCGATCTCAATGAGTTTGACGGGTAGCTGCTGAGTGGCGCACCATTGTGTGGATATGATGTGCTATCTTGAGGTGGTTGTGGATTGGATCGAATTGTTCTCGTTGATACCTCGGATTCGTTGAATTTAACAAACTGCATAGACCTTTCTGGTATCTCATAGGCAACAACAATTGGCTGTTCCGAAGCTGTTATATGGAACTGGATATGTGGAGGTTGGCAAGAGGATGATAAGCTATGGGCAGACAGCGCTTCGTTCTCGACTCGAGTTCGAATGCAAAATACGATAATAATCTCGTCTTGTTCCTCGGATCGAATCAGTGGCTCCAGTCACGCCACCAAATATGTTGATTTGTCTCTATTAGGTTAGTGGACATTTTAGTAGACTGTTAACACCGTTTTGATGTCATTCAGACTATCGAGACAATTACTGAATCAATGTCGACCCCTGATATTTGATACGCCAACCCGTTTTGAGGCGCTTCGAACTTGTGCGGGCTGTTGGATGTTAGTGAGAATTGCCTTGAAAGTTCTCTTGGCCGCCAACATATACTCGACATCCATGCCTAGCGGCGCTAATTGTAGCTATGACAGAAAGTCTAGAGAACGATTGAAAGGGATACTCAAAATATCTAATTGAGGTATTTCCAAGATCGAGCAGAAAACCAACAAAGAAACTGTGATTACCTTAAAGGGCCTCACATTCGTCTGTATAACAATAATGTGGCTTAAACCGTCTCGCCGTCTCCGTTGAAGGAAATAGCAGATCTGTGATGCTCGAGATGAGTGGGCTAATGGGGAAACATTAACCTTTCTAGATACCTTGAACGTCCCATACCACCTTAGGTAAGGAAAGCAAGACTGGAAGCTACCTACACTCGGCGGAAATTTGGCGGCTTCGCTTGATCGGGCACCTAGGTAAGTATTCAGTGCCACTGGATAAGTACTAGGTAGGTAGGTAGGTAGGTACTAGGTCCTTTAGGTATTTACGTATAGTAGGGGCAAGTACTGTAAGAATGACGATCGTGCCCTATCAGTAAACGCGGGTTAATGGAACACATATAAATTGGCTTGGGCGCCATCGTCACTACTTGTCTGGTGCTGTACCAAGTTTAGGCAGAGGGAAAAAAAATTGGAGATGGTCTAAAGACCCGAAATATTTATTCCTTAGAATAACTGCTTAAGACTACCTTAGGTATTGCACCATCTAGTACGCTTTCACACGATGTTCATGTCAAGTTTCGTTGGACAGGTCAGGTGACTTGGTACTGAGAGGGGCCAACCAAATATCTCCTAGTTATAAAGCCGCTATTTACCCGTTAGCCGACATTTATCCTTATACAGTACGCTATAACATAGCGCACCTCCCCATATGTGTACCGCCAATTACTATCATGAGGCAACATGGATGTTGATACTAATGTGACGTTACTTGGAATAATAAGTCACGTAGGTTGATGCCTGGGAATCCTAGCTCACTTCTACGCGTTGTGGCAAGCTCTGCATCGCTGTCATCAAGATGAGAGTGACACACCCGCAACTTGTTCAGGGATTTCTGAGCCGGAGCTTGGATGAGCTTAAGAGGCGCTCCCGTGTAGGTATGCTTTTGTGACGACATATTCCACACCTACCAAGTGCTAATAGAATTGACTGACTAGCATGGAAACTGGATGCTGTGAGAGGCCCATCAGGTCCTCGGCATCTTTACGGTTTTGACAATACTGAGTCGGTTCAAAATTGCATCCTCATGTCCGATAGCCTCATCGGTGGTTCCTCCCACAGCCATCTAGATTTTATCTCTACACCTCAGCCAACGATATCTACTTCCCATTCTCCTACAGATATCAACCCTGCATTCTACACTCGATTTCACGGCCATATTTCAACATCGCTTCCCGACGACCGACTCAATGTCCAGCGTAGCGGATACGCCGCCTTTCGCACACCTGATCAACGCGCAACCATGTTTGGCCACTCTGTTTGGGATATTGATCCTTACAACTATCTTGCCCTCCGAGTGAAGTCGGACGGGCGAGCCTATTTCATTAATCTCCAGACGGACGCAGTCGAGCCTACAGACCTTCATCAGCACCGCCTTTTTGCAAAACATCCTGGACAATGGGAAACAGTGTTGATTAAATGGAACGACTTTGTGCGAACAAACTACGGATTTGTTGTGGAACCACAAACGGAGCTCTTGAGGCAGAAGGTACGGACTGTGGGTGTTGGATTAACAGACAGGAAACAGGGCCCATTTGAACTGTGTATCGAGAGAGTTTGGGCGACGAATGACATTGAAGATGGGGAAGCAGCATTGGATGTCAATCCTGAGGAAACTCAATTGAAAAACCGAAAAGGAGAGAAGATACAGTGGTAATTGTGGCAAAATACCCAGGGAATACATCATTGAGATTAGGACAATGTGTTGGGCATGGTACGGGCGTCAGGGTAAATGGGGTACTCGGCATATTAGCAAGACACCTGGAAGGGATTGTACAATTCATAAATTGCCCTATCACTCCACATTCAGGTGGAGATTAAGAGGAGAACCACCGTACTCGTATATGGGAAATGTTTGAGCTAGTGTGATCTGCTAAAGATAAGACATCTATCTTCGGTTACAGTAAGATCAGCTTGCCCGACTTAGCACATCTGCTCTTTTTCTCAATGCCATATATGAAGCTGCATAGTCTGCTGCAAGGGCCTTCTCTCCCAATAGTCGTATGATGGTAGCCTTTTTGGCCATCATTTCGCACTGACAGTTGATATCCTCAACAGCTGCGAAGTATTCGAAAGATTTCTGTGCTGCCACAGATGCCCGTTTTAAGTATTCCAACCGTTTGCTATGACAAGATTCGCCTGGAGATTCTCCGATGTGCTGCTTACCGGCAAGTCCCATATTGGCATCGACAAGATGTGAGTATAACTGGGCTATAAGATAGGCCATATCGCACTCTAGGCTACGTGGTAGTATGGCGATGAGTAACTCCACCGCAGCTTCAAACTCATCCATTGATATGAGAATTACAGAGAGAGCACCGATGGCTGACCACAAGCTAGGTATTATTCGTGCCCGGAAAGCTATGTTGGCAGCACGCATCGCGGTAGAAAAGGCACGATGAGGGCGCCCACATTTTTCCAGAAGCGAGATCTTAATCAGATAGAGTCGAATTCTGAAGGCAACATCTCTATTATCTGCTCTGAGGATGGACGTCATATTTTCTACCTTCTCAAAAGCAGCTTGCAAATCTCCGCGACGCATTAAACATTCGATATGCATCGTGTCTACCATGAAAGCCATATCTGGCTCAAGGTCATCTGCTTTTGACTGTAAAAGCTGACCCAGAATCTGCTCAGCACCACTGAGATTGTTATGATGCAGATCTCTCTTCAATGATATGGCACCTCGATATTTATGACAGTATTGATTTGACTTCCAAGATCGCAGGGAGTTTTTGTTTAAAGTATTAAGTACTAGATGTGCTTCCTCGTATGCTCCCCGTTCTAGTAGAGTGAGGCTAAGTCGAGCTATGGTCTTGAGCTCGTCATCAAAGACGGAATGGCTTGCATGGCACCGTATAAAGTTTTCGCACCAAATTGTTGAGAGAGCGGTTAAGCCCAGCCGATTCCACATGGAGGAGTACAAGGAGAGCTGTGATCCAAACATACTCTTCATATTACGCTCCACAATGATTTGTGAGCCACGTACCATGTACTCTAGCGAGGTTGCCACGCTATCGCCATTGATGAGTGACATCTTGGCCTCGCTCAAGAGAACAGAGCTCCATAGTGTCCACATGCCTGTCTCCTTAGCCTTGACTCGAAGAAAAGCCAAAGTCTGTTTCCCGGTGCTAAGTAAGCTGTCGGACTCTAGATCACGTACAATATCGGGATGGGCTCGTCCAAAATGGAACAGCCAATTCATTGCAAAGTTGAGACAGGTCATGTCTCGATTTTCTCGCGCAGTGGTGACTGTCTCGAGCATAGCCGCCACGGCTTCTTTGTGGCAGCCAAAATCGGCCTGCAGGACTGCAAGATTCATGAGGGCGTATTGGTAGAAAAGGCGATCGCGATATTGCATGGTGTAGTCGAAGTATCGATGGAGGTCATCAAAGGCTGTTGGGTAATCTCCAGCGCGCCAGGCATCAAGGAATCTTCATTTCTCTAACTTAGCATATGTAGCTTCATGGCAACGCTCAAACGAGATCAGATGGGGGTTGACCAACGTGAGGTAGTGTGTGAGACTAGGAACCACTGAGCTATCGCCAAGCAGGTCATGGAATTGGTGTCGTATCTCAAGAGGAACCCTGTTACCATATTCTGCGAATGGTCAGTATTCGAGAAAGTAAGACAATGCTGACGAGCTACGCACTTTGCATCTGTTCAATCTGAAAGTCGAGCAAACTTTCAATGTCGTCAATGCTCACAGAGATGGTTGCTGAATGATCTCCAACGAGCATATCTCCATAGACAACAGACGTCAGGTCTAGAATATGCTCCGGCCCCCAATCTTCATCTTGTTCGCCGAGTAATAGCACGTTGTCAAAGCTAAGTCGTCCAAAATTAGGATCCTTTCGTCGCAGGTAATGAGCTGTAGATTGTCGGTATCGAACAAAGTCTTTCCAAAGCTCAGCACAGTCATGAAATTGAAGTCGCTGGTACTCTAGCCGTGCTCTGCGGATGAAGGCGCCAAATGGCGAAGTATGGGATAACTTGACGCAAGTGTCCGGTGCATCTGAAGCCTGCAGTTCCTCCTTCCCAATTTCATCTTTCGTTCTACCAAGCATCAATGTAAGTCTATCAAAGAAGTCTTGCAAAGCATGGAGCGAGTTGATGTCCCAAAGCTTGTTTAGAAACTGATCCCAGAGTCGTCTTCCCGGCATACCCATGACGAAAGGATAACTGCCGAGCAGCTTCTCAAAGTCTTTGACAGTGATTACAAGGCCGACGGCGCGCTCGGCTTTGCTCCATCTATGTGCCTGACCAGAGGGGTGGCCTGTTGAGCCATGATGATCAATTAGGTGCGAGGCAATGAATGATAGTATAGGTAGTATCGCATCATTTGGCAAGGTCTCCTTGACATAGAGCTCTAGCAAGGCCAACAAGCCAATTTTTGCAGGAGTCAGATACCGTCCCATAGTTGCCGCTGATATGTAACATCGACTGGTGGATTTTTTTGGCTTGTGTCGACGAACGAAACATTGACTTGATTCAAGAGATTGGCGTGTCACTGTTGTATTTTCACACCTTGCCAACTGCAGACAGTGTTGTCATTACGAGCCACCCAAGCCACCTTCCCCTTCCAACAACTGCACAGGAGGATGAGCTGCTAACAGCAAGAACGATAGCGCACGAGACATGCGAGAAATGCCATTTGGTGACGGTGAAGCATGAGGAAGTTTGTCACTGGATGTAAACCGCGTTTGTTAGTGCTCTAGTGGAGATCGGAATTTCCTCGGAGGCAACGGGAGATATTGAAGTTACCCTAGAATTGGAGTTGCTGAGAACGACATATTAGAGAGGATAGAACAAGAACACAAATTAATGTCATAATCTGACCTAAGTTGGTCCAATTCCTAAGTAGTTTGTTCAAGGTCCGTCCTGGACTGGTGATTACTAAGATAGAAAGCCTTCTTAATCACACTGAGATACATGATGGGGGACTCCAGATGTGTTGCACGTAATAAATGGAGGGATGGTTTGCGTAACGGTGCCAAATATTGATTTCACAGGACTTAAACCATCAGGAATAACCAGGACGTTCACCAATACTGTCAATTCAAACTCTAGGGAACATGTACATGGCGTCTGCCAAAGCGATTCTCCAGTACCAACTATCAACTTAGCACCTCCATTGCAATTTAAGCAACCTTATTCTTGTTGTGATAATTGACATCGTCATTCCAGCTGTAAGCATATTAGCACCGGATCGTATTTCTTGCAGCAATACATGCTACCACGCGGTTGAAATGTGGAGCTGATGTATAAATCGGATTACTTACAACAAGGTCTAGATCATTGGTTAGTACAATTAACAACAGAGCGCAAAGGAGGTTTGACTTACCTTATCACCATTTCCCCATTGGTAGTTCTTAGTGCGAATATTCTGGTAAGGATACTCGGTGCGCTCCTCCAGAGGTGGCATATGGCTCCAATGCTCCCAATGGGCACTCCATAGCCACCATGCGTTGGCACCAGCGAGAGCCAGAGACGGAATAACACCGCTTTAATCCAGTCAGTTTCGCATTATGTCAATTTATATAAAGCATCGAATATTTGTCGTCTGAATGATGTGAAATAGCGCATATGTAGAGCACGACGTACTAGATAGAGATCCTTTTCCACAAGGCTGTGAAGAATTAGCATCCCCAATGATATATTCCAGCACAATGAAGCGCCAACGGATGAATGCGTACCAGTTGTACCCTTGGCGTGATCCTTGATATGCTGGCGTTCCTTGATGAACTCGTTCTCAGCGGACGAACTGGCCAGGCGGCGTTGCGATTGAGTGCGAATCTGCGCAGTGAAGCGCGAGCTGTTGCGAGCAACCAGTCGGGAGGCAAACATCTTGATCGTGGGTTAAGCGGCACAAGCACACAGGTTCAGTACCAGATGCGAGAGTTAAACCATAGAATGAAGCTCGGTTAGTTCCTGCCATGTTGCCTTATCCCTCAGGCGCGATATTTTCCCAAGGTCACGTGATAGCGTGACGTATTGTGAACTTGCCGCGCGTGGGGGCTTGTGGGAGGCGTTCTGACTCCGTGAACCGAAACGACTGAAGGTGAGGCTCCACGTTATTACCACAGAATCGTTTAGCATACTTATTATAGCATTCTTCTGCAATCATTCAAATCAATTCTTTGCCAACTCCAAGAATTTCATACGTCCTTCCCCTAGAATGGTTATTATGAGGCTCTGTACTTGGAACAGCACCTTTGTTTCGTGCAACATCTGAATCTGTTTGGGTCACCCCCACTCACCTGGGAATTCTTTAGCAACATGGGGTTTCGGATTACCACATGGAACGGCGCGTAGCAGCTCGACTTATGCTTAATTTCAGATAGTTGCGCTAACATTATTCTGCAGTAAACGGCATCAGGTTAGCTCTTTCATCGTACACAATTTCTGGCAAGAACAACCTTATCTTACCCCTTGTCCAGAAATCCATTTGGATATCAGCCATGGAGAGCACAGCGCAAGTTTCAAGTATGTATTTTTTATTGCGTTGGGATTGGCTTAACTCATGGATATTCCTCTAGGCAATGTTCGAGATTCTAGAAGCAGACATAGTAATCATGCAAGAGACAAAGATACAGCTAAAAGACTTGCGGGATGACATGGTTTTGGTTCCTGGATGGGATGTGTTCTTCAGCTTACCGCGGCACAAGAAAGGTTAGTTACGAGTATACGCACCAGAAATCAACACACATAATCTTTTGGGCCTTTCGAGCTGACATACAGCTAGGTTATTCCGGCGTTGCAATATATACAAGAAACGATACTTGTGCTCCTATCCGTGCTGAAGAGGGGATCACCGGGGTCCTATGCCCCCCCAAGTCTACTACGCAATATCGCGATCTGGCTCAAAGCCAGCAGATAGGTGGGTATCCTCGACAGGGACAACTATCTGGCAGCGTCGACGAGTTTACACTGGATTCTGAAGGGCGTTGCGTTATCCTGGAGTTTCCAGCTTTTATTTTGCTCGGAGTTTACTGCCCAGCAAATCGAGATGAATCGCGAAAAATATTTCGAATGGCTTTCCTGGAGGCTTTGGATGTGCGAATACGGAATTTGGTCGCAGATGGAAAGGAAGTCATTCTTACTGGTGACCTAAATATTGTACGCTCCGAGATTGATTCAACGAATGTCTTGGAGACGCTGCGTAAAGAAGAAATGACTATGGATGAATGGTTATCGGTACCATCACGGCGCCTATTTAATCAACTCGTATTCGATGGAGAGGTTCATGGTCCTCGCGACGAATCACGGCAGATCCCCGTTCTATGGGATCTTTGCCGACACTTTCATCCAACACGAGAAGGCATGAATACCTGTTGGGATACGAAACGAAATACAAGACCAGCCAACAATGGCAGTCGCATCGACTATATTTTGTGCAGTAATGGATTAAAAGGCTGGTTTACACATGCTAACATCCAAGAGGGTCTTATGGGTTCTGACCATTGCCCTGTTTTTGGCACAATGGCAGACACTATTGTCACGTCGCCGGGTGACAAATCAATCAAGCTGTTAGATATCATGAATCCCCCTGGTATGTTCCACGATGGCAAACGGGTTCGGAACTGGGACTCAAAAGATATCTTACCCTTGTCAGCGAAACTTATCCCCGAATTTGATCGTCGCCGAAACATTCGGGATATGTTCTCAAAAACAGTGGCTGGTTCTCTTACCCTTTCAACCAACTCAATAGCAGGGGCTACAGATAATACTATAAGAAGCTCGGATTTGGAGCTCAATACGAAATGTTTGCCTGACTCGACCGGAGTTTTCATCACCAAACTCGGCGTTCAGAGTAAGACGACGTACGCAATCGAGGTCAACAATTGTAAAGCTTATTTCGCGGAAGCTGACAGTGTCTTCTAGCCCTGCTTACCAGTTGCTGATGGGAAAACCAACGAGCACGAATGAAGCACCAAAGAAACGCGTTGCAGAGGCACTTGCGGCAAGTCCGCCAGGCAAGCGTAGCAGAGACGTAGTCCGCGATGACGTTAGCGGAATTGACGATAATGCCAGAATTGCTGAAACCGCTGAGACACGTTTCGTGGTCGGTGGAGTTGCGCCTGTCATTGGTGGGGGAGTGAGTGGACAAGTGAAGCCAACGAAGAGGAAAAGCCAGCAAACTTTACAGGGATTTTTTAAACCAATGACACTCACCACTAGCACTGGGAACCCGGTGAGCAAAAACCACACTAACTTGAATAACAACGTTGAGACGACAAGTTAATGTCTTCCCGCACAGGTAACAACTAGTTCCACCCCCTCTAACCCCCTGTCGGCATCTGCCATCACCAACAACATACAACTGCCAACGGTGCCCCGAATCCCGTCTTCACTACTGCCAGACACTTCCATTCAACAAACTTCGGGGTCCCGTGATCAACAGACGAGCAGGGGTGAGGACGTGGTGTTTGATCCGATTGAAGCAAAAGAGTCATGGTCAAAATTGCTCAGCGGAAGGCGGGTACTTCCCCGATGTGAATCGCACAACGAGCCGTGCATTAGTCTTGTCACCAAAAAGCCGGGCATTAATTGTGGTAAGTGTCCTTTTTTTCGGCTCAAGCCAAACTTGTCATTATTAGACTACATTTACTGGCCATGACAGAGTCTGCGTTATCTTTCTTTCTTGTCCAGATGATAATGAGCATGAACGATTGACATTTGATTAGGTCGTTCCTTTTATATTTGCCCTCGGCCACTTGGTCCGTCTGGCGAGAAGGAGAAAGCGTCTGAATGGCGGTGTGGAACATTTATCTGGAGCAGTGATTGGTCTTGATAGGCGCAGGCAGTCGTTAGACCTCCAGAAAATTGGGAGTCTCGTAGATTGGCACGACTGGATAGAACGCGAGTGGAATGATATAGACATGACAAATGATTGAAGAAATGATCAGCAATAGACAGAAATGATCAGCAATAGACAGAAATGATAAGCAATAAACAGAAATGGCTAGCAATAGACAGATATAGCCAGCAATAGACAGATATGATGATGATGAGATACGGCGAGATATAAGTCTTGGAAAATTCCCCAAACCACAGCATCACACTGGTGGTCAGTCCTTCGATCCATGTCATTGTGAAACCCCATAAACGTATTCCAGAGGTACTTTTATAAAAGCAACAAAGTACACCGAAAAGCATTCGGACTAATAGGGAAAGAAAACCAAAAAAATTTACAAAAAGACTTCTACTGATGCTCTGGAATTTTTTCTAGACAGAAGGGAAAAGTTATTAGGGAAGCGCATCAACTAGAAACGTTTTATATTTATATAAGACTAATATCTCTCAGAAAGCTTATAGCCATACTAAAGCTTTTCTGTACTGAACCCAGGCCAGTTTAAAACCGTACTAATAAACTGGATATGATCCCATTTTGAAGATGGAAAGACTTCTGAGAGGGGAAAAATGATAAGTTTTTAAACAGCAGCTATAGGTAGTATATATATGAATATAACCTTTTCCCTTCTAATAGCATTTTCCACAGCAATTTCTATTATTTATGGGTATAGGCTTTTGTACCGCTAGGTGCGTCAGACCCAGGCAATAAAGTACTGTAATCATTCTCCAAGTATTCCACCCTGACATCATCCTCCTCATTTCTTCACTGGTGATTTCTTGGTCGTGTATTTGTAATCGGGATACTTCTCTTTGTGAATTCGATCCTCTTCCTGGGCCATTTCTTGCCAAAACGCTTTGTTTGCTGCAGGCTCTTCCTTCCACATGGCCGCAATCAACTTTGCTATCAAATATCAGAACACTTTTACTGAGCACAGAATTGTTGCGGAACTTACAGAGCTCTGACGCTGTGATCCCAGGATACTCTTTGCTGAGTTCCTTAGACTTGTCCTGGCGATACAATATCCAACTATTACGAGGACGTGGGATGTGGCTACCACCTTCAGCATCGTCATTAGGTATTGTTTCGGGCAAAATCGGCTCAGAAAGATCTTTTTATTGATGGTCAGCCTCATCTTACCAGCAAATGTTCAGCCTAGGACTTACCACACGAAAAGCACAGAGCACCATATGTAGTTGTATCAACAGAAGAACCCGAAGGCAGCGGGCAGAGTCTGTATTTCTGTCTGTATTCATCGTAAAATGCTTGAACTGGTTGCTGTATTCGCTGGCTAATAATCTTTAGTCAACTGCATTAGTAAGGGCTTGGGAATACTCACCTGAAGTTATTTGCTACCAGTTGTACGACCCGTAGCCCCAAGGACGCAGAAACAAAAACGTGAACATTGCCTTGAGATGCGCTGGTAACGAAAGTTATGGGCACATCCATTGGTGTATCTGCCAGCATAGCATCCGTCTGAACTCGTGGTCTCATCTTTGCAAAGTTGTGTGTGGTTGAGGAGCAGAATGCGAATGAGTGGTGCTGCGAATTATGTGTGAGAAGCAGGTGAGCTCTGTTACAAGGTGAGCTCTGTTACAAGCTTAGGCAATTGGCCATTACTAAAACTAACAATACCAGGGCAAAAAATACTACGACGAACAATACTAAGCGAACAATACTAAAACGAACAAGGGAAGCTAAAGTGTGGATCATGGTTTTTTCTATTTGCTCTTGAACGATTCTGCCTGACTGTCTGCATTCGTACTATTTGGTGAGCGCTGGATAGCTCTGCACGAAAAGCATTTCCAGCCTGGAATGCCGCAATTCTGACTTGACATCCGCACATTCAACGAATCGGCTAGCATGGAGAGCATCTGCAACTTCACTCCATTATGGAGAGAGGACGAGCTCATCGCCAAACCAGACGAAGCTATCGAAGAGATCCGCATCAACTCTCTAAAGCTCTTTTTGGATAAGAATAAAACCACCACCAATCCATCACCGAGTTTAGAATGTACTTGATTCCCCATGCCTAAATTTCTTGGCAAATGACTGACTACTCGTGATAATAGTTATTCTTTCTGAGTGCTATTCCGCGATTGAAGAGCTTTTAAGTGGGCATTTGAGCTCAAATGTTGTCCTTCAGCGTATTCGAGAAGTCGGGGCTCAATGCCAGGTGAACCCAGTTCTTGTCATCAAAACAGCCATCTCATTGTGGTATACAAGCTCTGTTCCCGTCTTCACTCGCGACCCACAACAAGGTCTTCCACCTGATTCAGAAATCGAAGTGGATGAAGATGGCACACCTATCCTGAGATGGAGCCGCCGATACTCCGCAGAGCAACATCTTGTTGGCAACCTGGGTTTGATGGCAATGCTAATGACCTCAGAAGTGTGGCAATCTCCTAAGCATCTCAGGCTCCAAACTGCTGCGCTCGTCTCAAACGCAGCCACCACGGTACTATTCGCTACATACATGATTTCATCCAGAATCCACGACTTCGGCTCATGGGATAATGCACTCTCAGCATGTCAAAATGATGAAGGAATGAAATTGTTCCTGAAAACCGCTTGGCAGATTGCTCGAGATGGAATGAACAAAGAAGAGAGCCCCCCCGCCGCAGAATTCGGTGCGACCCTTGATGAAGTGAAGGTAAGCGGCGATGGCAAGAAGCTGCTTAGCAAAGTTGGCCGGAGTGGATGGTACGAAACGCCGTACTGGCATCCGTGCAGGAAGGTCCCAGGTTCGCCCTGGAACAAATACATGAGGAATTTTTGTCAACCAATCTTTCCAACAACAACAACATCATCATCAAATGTGGCGGGTATTGTATGCAAGCTGCCAAGCTCGGCGCTTACTCTTTCTGAGCCATGGGAAGCATACTATTCTGAAGTTAGATCCAAATTTGATCAGGTATCTATACTGGCTCCCCAGTTGGAATATCATGCTAATTCAAGCATAAGACCGGTCGTTCTCGAACTATTCTTACAGAAGATTCTCGTGAAGAACAATTCGAAACATTTGCAGCTATGACTGGGTCTCAGTATCCATCATTCAGGCCAGCAGAAACCGTGTGTGCTTACTCCTAGTGGCTAATGGCAACACTAACCATCTATTAGACTGCTAATTACTCTGAAGAAGTCGAGCAAGAATTCTTGTACAATGTACCAATGGTGAGCTTTTCCGTCTAGGACTTGAATTCTTTTGTTGACTCTCTATAGATAAAAAAGCCGATTACAGACCTACGTGGCGACTTGACACTGCCATTCTTAACAACGGCCTCAAGGGCAATGCGGTTTGAAGAAGAACCAGAAGAGGTAGAGGCAGGATATTTTGTCATGACATTTGCACAGTAGATAGGCATACCCTTAGATGATGGGAAGCTCTTAGAATCGCAAACGGGCGGGTTTCAAACGTTATCTTTCTGTCTACCTTGGGAGCTCGTATTTACCTTAATAGCTACTTTAGTACCTTAGTACTAGGTGGGCTTATTTAGTTGGCACCTAGTCCCTATTAGATATGCCAATTGGTGCTTAAATAATACCTGCGAACACTCCTCTAAAATAAAATAAAAAGAAACCAAAGATCAAACAACAGTTGTGGCCCGTGTGAATGATCTGCCTGTTGGCTGTCAGTGGTGAACTGGAAGTGAACAAGATCTCACCCCACACTACTAGCACCCATGGCCTGCACCCCCGCCACCACCGGGTAGAGATTCCGCGTCTGTTGTGCAGCCAAGAAATTTATCACTTACACCAACCTACACACCTCCCGCCCCCAATTTCCCACATCTCTGCCATAAGTTCTTTCACATATCTTCTTCATCGTCCGCACCATTTGTTTATTCCTTCAATCATCTTGACATTCTGACCCATCTCGCATCTACCACATCTCGAGACTTTGATACTTGTCAAAATGGCGACAAGAGCCGAACTGATGCAGCGGTTGTCCACTCTTCCGACAGAGGAACTACTCCATCTGCTAAGAGATGAAACTATATTCGAGATTGCAGCCAGATATTTCTCTTCTGCCGACTTTAACACCGATACATTTCAGTCCGAGCCTGCACAGCAAACATCCGTCTCCTCCGAAGCTGTTCTACCAGTCCACGAAAGCCTTGGCAAGCCAATAGAGGTGCCGGAGAAGGCAAAGCGTCCCCTCAATGCATTCATGGCATTTCGGAGTAAGTCCACCATATTTGCCCGCTGTACTTGGACTAATGACTGTATGCACAGGCTATTATCTGAAACTGTTCCCTGATGTACAGCAAAAGATCGCATCTGGGTTTCTCACGACACTGTGGAACAAAGATCTTGCCCGAAACAAATGGGCCTTGATCGCCAAGGTTTACTCCTTTGTGCGTGATGAGATAGGAAAGAACAAAGTTTCATTGTCCTATTTTCTCAGCCTCTCTTGCCCTATCATGAACATTGCTGAGCCTTCAACATACCTCTCGGATTTTGGTTGGGTTGTGAAGGGTGATGAAAATGGCGGTCTCCTACTCCTCCAAGATGGACCGAAGAAGAAACTTGATCATATTGTTGAACAACCGGGTGACTTTCCAAGCACTGAATTCGAACTCCTCTCTGCAGTCATCAGCGTTGGATATCTCCCAGATCAGAGCTTCGACCTCATGCAAAGGATGAGCACAAGCAACAATGGCATCATGACGACTATGACAGGAAGCAGTTTGCCTGTTCCCTACACCAAGCAAAAACTTGATTTCATCAACACTATTCAAATTGACCCCCTTCAAGCTTCGAGAGACTTGCTTGGTTCAGAATTCGACGACTACACCATTCAGTTCCTCGGCGTCAACTCTCATAATGTCGAGGATCTCAGCTCCATTAGCCACATTCCCATGCAGCTTGCTTATCCTGACCCACGACGGTATTACTCATACTCAACCAGCCATACTCTTCTCAGTCAAGACGGAGGCCCGATAATTAGCTTCGACGACCTTCCAGATTATGACAGTTTTGACATCGACAGCCCATGGGATATCGATGCCATTCTTGGGCAGACGGAGCAAGAGGGTCAGAGAAGTACGTGAAATTTCCACATGTTTGATGATGAAACTGACAAGAAGCAGCAGCAGGATTGCCAGCAGGTCCTCCATACAATGCAAAGGAGGATTTTCATTACAGTTTTTGATCAAACCAGCCCAGTTTGTGCAACATTGGGGTTTTATTTGCATACAGGCCGGCGCAAGAGTGTTTGTTTTACGTTCAAGAAGGGTGCCTCTTTGCTTCACCTCCTTTATCAGACGTGTATATTAAATTTACAATTCATATTCATTCTTCAATGACCAGGTTTGACAGTGCATGCAAGACTCAAAACCTCAACGAAGACTAAGCAGCAGGTACTAGGTGCCAAAACCGGACTGCACACCATAGCGACCGTTGCAAGTAATGGCAGCAATTGAACCATTGGTATCCACCTACCTAAGGCAGTCTAGGCAACTCTACCAGGAGAGTATCTACAGCTTGAATCATGTAACTGCAATTATTTGCAATGTTTCGGTCATGCAAGCGTCGCTTGAAGGGGTGCGCATTGGGAAACGGGATTTGCGTGGGTGGGAAGGTTGGCTGGTATGCATGGTATTATTAGTGGGAGGAGGTGATAGCAAGGTGACACTAAATTAACCTTGCATCAAGCCTCCTCTCGATCTTAGCTGGGGGGTGGAACCGTGAACCCTAGCCGGATCCAATCTAAAGTCCTGACAGGTGGCAAGGCTGTGTGGTGAATCGGCTCGTAAACCTTGTCGGCGAGTCTGTGCGGCCTGCTTGAAGTTGCTGATGTCCAACAGAGGCAGATCCGCAAACCCTGTCTCTCGTTAGGCCCACGCAATCTGAGTTGGGGGCAAGGATCATTGGCTGTTTTTGGAATCACATCCTCCGCCTTCGCCGGAACATCTTCCGTGGCGATGCAACCTTGTGCGACCTGCGCGCTTACAGAGTACGACCAGTACAAGGTGAGCTTGATCTGACATTAGCGCGATGCTCTGAGAAGATGCCCTCCACGTTCGCGTAACGGCTCAAACGGGGGGGTTTGGTGAAGTGCGTTTGCCAGCAGCCCTTTGGGTTAATGTAGGATCCACCTGCGGCAAGTCGGAGACCGGGTGAATTCCCTTAGTACTTGCTCGAGGTACTTTGTTTGTTGCCGCATCAATCGCAATCCTTGTTGAAAGAGAGACACACCACCCCCACACTCACACCCACAGACAAAATGCAAATCATGGGCAGCAGCTCCAGCTCCAACGCTTCGTAGTTTCGCAATAAAAGAGTAGGCAGAGATTACTCATCGCCAACGTTCCTTCTTTCCCCCAAAAGTCCTTCGGGAACTCTGTCAGGCGTTTGCCTGCACTTGCAGCGGTGCGCTACGTCATTAAGGCCTGAGTTGAAGAATGCAGGTCCCACAAAGAACTCGGTGGAAGGCAGGAGCAGTAACTTGCACTCTGGAAGCACCGCCCCAATTCAAATGCTGTTCGCCTTTTTCTCACTTTTTCTCATTTCACTTTTCCTCTGCAAATTCCTCCGCACGTTTTTCTGTGAAGCAGACTGCCTACCTTACCTATCTTATTTGCAATACCTAGTGGTGACCTACCTACCAAACACTAGAGCGGCGCTATGTTTTTTGTCACGTTGAACGGTCCCGCTACCACAGCCCGACGGTGGCGGCGTGTACCGAACCCCAGTGCTGTAAGACTTTTCGTGGCGCTGCAAGCCTTTGATGTTGGGCGTTGTGATATTTTGATTACCGGTGCTAGTCATCTTTGCTTTGCTCGGTTGCCAGCAATCCGTTGACTAAACAGTCACACCAGTCTGGGGCAAGATGCTTCGTGAAGTAAGGTAGAGACAACTGATTCCGACCTCAAGCTAGAATCGTGCCTATGTGCACATTACGGTAGAGCACAAGGTGGACTAAGGAAAGATTGATGCTGATGCCCCAACCAGCGTCCCAGTAATCCAAATGAAGCTTCACTGACATTGCATGGACGGTTCATTGCGATTTTCTCTGTGTTTATGTGTGTTTCTCTATTATATGCAATCTGCTTCTATCATACTGTTGACTGACCATGCTTCATCCTTCAGTGACGAGAAGACCGAAAATACACCAGAGACCACATTACCAAAATGCTTCCGAATACAGGAGACCCTACAGCTGCTTCGGTACACCGATAGTTTCTGCGTAAGACTAGGAAGATATCGGCAATTGCTTCTCATTGCCAAGATATAGGAAATTGCCCGATATTGCTAGACACTGCTAGAAATTGCCAGAAATTGCTGAGGAGTCTCCATGTCCAATAAGTCGAGCCACGCTTCAGGCTTGACAATGAGCCTCTGGCCTGGACAAAACTCATGCTCGTATCTAATTAAATCCTTGTAGCACCGGGATTATAGCCGTAAAAGGGAATCCCAAACTTTCTTTTGCCGTTCGTGTCGGAGAATAGGTGCCGTCAAATTGATCACAGAGTGTTCGTGGAATAATCTTTTGCAGCAGTTGGCTACCACTTTCTCAACTCGCTCCCGCTCAGCATGCAGGGCTATCACGGATATTTCACGCGATTCGTTCATCTTTTCGGACAAGGTAGACACCATATCCTTTGGTAACCAAACATGATAGTCTGCTGGCCTCGGTTCGCTCCTGTCGAAATAAATGTCCGTGATGGACTCGATAATTATTTGGAGTAGGGGAATATATAAGCGTAGATTGGCAGGGATTACCAATGGAAGGTCGTTCAGATCTCGCGCCAGTGTCTTGCGGAGAACCCACCACGAGTTTTGTCCAACAAGGTGCAAGACCGGCTTGTGTACCAGGCTGTTACGATCTGCATACAACTCAATTGTTTTAAGGGTATCCGTAAAGTTGATACCCATGTGATTGCAAGCTTGGAAAACCGCCAAGGTGATTGCGACATCACCCTCCGAGACGTTACGGTCGTAAAGTTCATACCGACGCCAATTGTCCTTTTCACCGCAGATTTCGTGACGAATATCTGCCCAGTATCGTGCAGTCAGCTGTTCCCAATCCTTAATCACTTCAGATCTAACCGTCAATTCAAGTACTGAACAAAGATGGGCCAAATAATCGCCATAGCGAGCTGCAAGCTCATATCGACGGATTTCGGCGAGGCGTGCAACTAGATCTGGATTGATAAACTTGTCGCCTCGCAAAAAAGTATTCGCGCAGATGGCTGTCTCATACATGTAGATGTTTGACAAAAGCAGTAGCTTTTCGTCATTATCAACATATTCTTGTTCGAGCACTGCTTTGATGGTTGACTTGTATATGTCAAAGCAATGCTGGGCTGTGGGAGAGATCTTTCTGGATTTATGCCGCAGAGTTTCGTCGGCAAATTGGAGAGCAAGCCTCAACCGTTCTTCGGAGTACTCTGAGATGTTTGAAGGAGGGCTTGGCACCACTGGAACCTTGTCAACAAGATCGACATAATCGTTGCCAAGTATAGCCTTGGTAGAGGCTTGCTTTCTGACTTTGAAGTGATGCATCGTGGCTTGGCAAAAGATGGTATCGGTATCTGGTGATATTTTGGGATTGCGATAGTTTGATGGGGGAAGAAAGGGATGCCAGCAGATGAAGGAAGAAGGCGAATCTTTATACCTAGCTGGCAGATCAACTATGGGATGAAAATCTTATTCGTAGTAGCCAGCTGCGGACGCAAAGCTTATGTGAGTGAGGCGCGTTCGACTTGGAGTTTTGTAACATCAAGTTCCAATTGTTGACCTGCAGATGTCCAAGCAATTGAAGAACTTTGGCAATTGCTAGCAACACCAAGGCATTCAGACTTTTGCAATATGCAGTGATGTTGGTAAAACAAACTTTTTCGAGTCAGAGAAAAGTAGGTTCATAATGTGGGCTTCAAGCTTAAACCTGATGCACTTTAAAAAAGGTTTGCTCTCTTGGCTGTTCCTATTTATATCTTTGTTCTTCTTCGTATAACTAATTCTTCTACCTTTACTTCTTGTTCATTATCATTCATTTCAACTACGCTATCATCACCTTAAGCTACAATCACAAACTGTCTTTCTTGCGCTCTGGACAAAAGGCTTCGAGACAAACATTGACGCAACCGTACGAAGTTAGGACTTCAACTAAGAAAATCACAGCAATGAAGATGGTATCAGTTGACAGAGAGGAGCTCACTATCCTCCAAAATCGTGCTGATCCCGAAACCATGATTCCGGATGTCGTCTACTCGCCTCCCACGCGGCCAGTGACTTCATCTCACGATACAACAAGGCGTGCAATTATCCTTGTTCAGGCGAATGACTTGATGACGGCGTATCGGGAAGCTGTGGAGGCCGAGGTGGCATCAATCGACAAATGCCTTCGGGATCTCAAGGATGAGTTCTTTCAAGGAAATCGTGCCATTAGCGAACTTGAAATGGAAAACAACCGGGAAATCTTGGAGACGGAGTTGATGGAACGCCGAACCAACCTTGTCATCGTCCAAGAGCATGGACTTTCGCTGGTTGGCGAGTTGGCGGATGCAAGGTATCTCAGGCAACAAGACGTTCCTAACTGGGAATACATTGAGCGACTCATCAGCCGTTACAAGTCCCCACAAGATGCCAAGGCCACAATTTACAGGCAGAGAGACCCAGATGTTCAGCATCAATTCAGAGCGCAGGTCACCAATGCCTATGGTGTCAAGCGGTCTACAAAAGGGTTTTCCCGGAAGCAAGAAGTCTGGTGTTGCATAACCGGAGAATGGGTCGCTAACCGCGAGTCCAGAGTCAGGGCTGCACATATTATGCCCTACAATGTTGGCGAAGCCAACGCACGTTACTTATTCGATGACACGACAAGCCCCAATGGGCACCTGATGTCTGCTCAGAATGGCATTCCCATGGGCCTTGACTGGGAAGTACTCATGGATGCTGGGATGTTCACCTTGATGCCAGTTGAGGGCACCAATGATATCAAAATTGTTGTGCTGGCTGAGAATCCTGATCGTGATTTGCAGGCGTTGGATGGGCAGTTGCTCAAGTTTCACAACGATTTCCGCCCAGCAAAGCGCTACCTCTACTTTGCCTACACTGTGGCACTGTTTCGTCGACAAAGACACGAACGCCCAGGCTGGTGGCGCGCTTTTGATGTTCACGGTAGCATCAAAGAGATGTGGGCAAGCCCCGGAGAGCATAGATGCAAATCTACACTCAAAATTCAAAATTCTTGCCAGACAACTCGCTCATCTTCAAGAGAGCGAAATCTCGGAAATCCTGGGCCCGGATGATTCAACCCCGCTTTCATGCCATGAATCGGAACAGTCTGCCTTGATAGCGAATACACTCACAGTGCTGGCATGTCGAACAAACAGTCTTGACTGAAGGCTCTTGAACCTATAATGTCAGTCCTTGGATATTGTTGGTAATTGCTAGAACTAAAGACTGTTGGTATTGTTGGTTATTGTTAAAGATTCGGGAAGTGTGCGCGCTGGGAGATTGAGTAAATACAGACCATAATGTTTATATAGTGAAACTCATAATTACATGCATGATCAATTTATTAGTTGGCGCACAAACTGTACCGTAACATGTCCATATCACCAATAAGAGTCCAAACTTTCATGTCCAAAATGCTTGGAGTTGGCAAATCGCGAACACTGTTGGCAAACACTGGTGACAGATTTGACATAACAATCACCATTCCGAATGTTTGTGGAGTAATTCTCTACCGATTTTCGCACCTGTAGCTAGCGCCTGTAGATTTAACCTTGCAAATATACTTCGTCAAGATTAATTACATCTATTAAGCGGTTTCATTGTCCATCTAATCCATTCGCACATCTTAAAAGAACAAAGACCAAGAGATCACTCCTGGTAAGATATCTTCCGCATCTCACCTAATCGGTGCCGGGCGGAAGCAAGTGCATTTTCTAGTTGGAGGATTTCGACCTAGATTCAACGGCGTCCCAAAGCAGGGACAAAGTATTAGCCAACGACCTGCCGAAACTTTGTGCTCACGGAGAAGACTGTCATGAACATGGAGTTGCTGCTTACCTGTTGCTCCATCTCCCGCACCTTAAACTCATGAGCCCCTAGCTTTGAGTAGTCAACCTGATCTTCCTCCTGGCTACTTCGCTCTCGGATCATATTCTGCACCTGGCGCACAAGGGACCGGCATGCCGCACCGACTGATTTGCTTGCCTGTTCCAGTCGGTCTTGGTTTTTAGACATGAAGCCTGCCTTAACTCGACTTGCCGCAACAAGCTGTGCCGTCGATGCCGCCACGTCATTGGACGCAACAATAAGCTGCTCTGGGCTGTTGCGGTTTGATAGCACCCCGTCGGCCGTTTCAATCAGAGTATTAGTTGACGCCGCCACAGCCTTGGCTGCCGAGATGAGACCTTCCGTCCACCGATTATTCTTCTTGTAAAATGCCGTTCGCGATGATGAACCTTGTCCAGCTTGCACGATTTCCTTTTGCGTGTCCGTTGCAGCTCGTATCAGCTCCGCAATTGCATTTGTGATGGCCATGGCTGCATCAAGGATTGAATCGTGCACCTTGACCTCGTATGTCGTGTATCCCTCTCTTGGCTTGTTTTTCAGCTTAGCAAGTCGTGCTGCAGCGGCAGCGATGGCATCCGCTGCCTTGCTCAGCTCGGAGTCTACAAGATCCCCGAGATCTCCTTTTTTGTTTGCCAGTTTACCAAACCCAGGCGCCAGGCCCTCCATCATTTTGTTCAGTTTTTGGAGGTTCATCTGGACTTCATTGTTGCTGTTGATGACAACATCTGTCTTTTGCAGAGGCTCTAACCCTTCGAGTCGGAAGCTTTGCAGGCCACGGAAGAACTGCACTGTGGACTGCGCAGACTGTCGTGCTCCCTGCATCAGCCCATCCGTCTTCTTGTCGTCCGTCGCCAGTCGTGTGACGCCCTTGGTATTGCTACACACTTCCGCAACTGCCCCCGAGAACACATTAATCGCCTTGATAAGTTCTGAGTGCGTACTATTTGGCCCATCTGCAATGAAATTGTTGAAGGCCGTGGCGAACTCCATGGCGCTGCCAGAAGCCTTCTCAATCTGTGATAGCACATATGACGGCGAGGCATTTTGGTTGCCTGCTTGCATCGAAGAGTCCAGCTCGTAAAGAGCATCATCAACCCGGGTCACTCCAGCCTGCAGCACAGAATCAATCACATCGTTAAACTTGTCCAAGTTTGCCAGGATTAGTGCATCAATCTGCCCGTCAAGCGCATGGTCCGTTTCTCCCTGATTATGCTTGAGCTCGTTCAGTTCGATCAACGTCTGATCCATTCCTGCCTTGTAAACCTCAAGCTCTTCTTCTTTGTCCCGTAGGAGCTGCTCTAGATCTGAGTCACCGTCTCTGACCTTGGCGTGCACATCATCAAGTGCCCGCGATTTGATTCGTAGGGCCTCCTCCAAGTCGCTCATTTCGCGATTGTACTTGGCCAACATCGTTGACAGTTCGTTGCCCTTGCTTCTCTCAAGGTTGTCCGCCCGATCCTGTGCCATCCGAAGTTCGCGTTTCAGTCTCTCTACTTCATCTTTATTGCTCCCATTTAATCGATCCTTATCATGCATTGCTCGATCTCGTTCTCTAATCATGTCTGCTAGTTCAAGGTTTTTGGTTTTGATCTCACGCTCTAGCTTCTCACGTTTCTCAATCGCCTCTTGCGCACTTGCTGCTTTAAGTTGCACCGACTTGAATTTTTGCAACAGGTCCAGGTGTTCATGACGGAGCTGCGAATAAAGCTTGGCGAGGGCTTCGTACTTGGTTCTCCAAGTGTTGACCTGCTCCTGCAAGGCCCGTATCTGGTCATCTTTGCTTCCTATCTGCTGACCCAAACTGTTCTGGATCTGTGAGAGCTCACCCTCTAGGGCCTTTACACGCTGATCGTACTGCTGAAGCATCAACTGGTCACGTTCGTACTGTGCTCGCGCATTGAGATTTTCTCTCTCCAACTCTGCTAAGCGACCCTGTGTCTGCCACTGTGCCTGTTGTGCCAAGAGTGCCTCCTGTTCTCGCTGTTGTTGTTCCCTTAATCGACGTTGCTGTTCTTCAAAATCAAGCTGTGCTTGTTGCTGTGCCTGCTGCTGTGCTAATAAGGCTGATTGCTGTCGCTCCTCCATCACTCGCTGTTGCTCCTCGTATTCTCGGTTTTGTCGGTCAAGTTCACTTTTCCAGAATTCAGAGATTTCATCCGGCTCTTGTGATTTTGGTTCAGGGGCAGGAGATGGTCGACGCTCGATCTCTTGTTTTGGTCGAGCTGGCAGAGCTGGAGCGTCATCATCCTCGGCCAATAGATTTGGGGGATCTTGAGGAAGTTTTGGAATTGTGATGAGACTTGTGAGGTAGCGGAGATTAGAACACTCGTAATAGAATTTGACGAGTCTGTAATGCTGCGCATCGTATCGTTGCCGGAGGGGCTGAAGAGCGTCGTCGTCTCCAGTGACTGTGAGAGAAACGAAATATTAGTATGGTCTTGAATACGCTTGAAGGGTAGCAGATTAATCGGCAATGACTTACTGGAGTGCATAGCACGGAGCATGCTTGTTATGAATTTATAGATTCCATAGCTCTCCTGCACCAATGGCACTAAAGCAGCAATGCGGCATTCGTTATTACCAACATTCCGGAAATGCGAGAATATCAGCTTCTGAAACTGCTCAATCTTGTCTTGCAGCACCATCAGATCGGTTATGGTCTCATAGCCTTCGTTTGGGTCGTTGATTGCTTTTAGACTAAGGTACTCCTCATATTCAAACGTTCCGTTGAACTCGGGATGTTGGTGATGAAAGGAAAGTTTGGCAAGGAGGTAATAAACGTATTCGCGGATCAATGGGCCATAGCCACGAACACCTTCACCGGCCATTCCACGATTCAACCCATCGATCCAGCCTCGGTTGGACATTGCTTCCTTCAGGGCTGAGGGATGACCTTCCTGAAGGACCTTGTGCACCGTGATCAGCGCTTTAAACGTCTGGACTTCGTCGGCGAGAATCGGTTGACTATGATCATGAGAACTAGGTCCTAGACTTAAGCGATCCCAGGGGAGAAGGCAACCTACACTTTCATGCCGGCCCAGAACGGCTGGGAAGACCTGTGGTCCCATGTGTACACAATACATGCTCGCACATGCTTGCGCTTTGGCGAAATTTCATCGCTGTTTGTTGCCTTCTTGATGCTGATTGCCAACTCCTGGTCGGTTCTAGTCGAGGTCAAATAGACTCGTCAGCGATTTGTATGGGGTCGAAGACTTGTAAGGGTAGGCCAGAAGGCAGACAGGGAAGTAAACAAGTTGGAGGGGCTTAGAGGAGAAGGAGGGGCTACAAACTTCGTGTGCTCTGTCGTACGCAGCGCCATGGCGGCGAGTGGATGAAGATAGATTCAACAAGACAACGTGGGAGAGATAGGTAGGCGTTCTCAGTCCCTGACGCACATGGACAGCACTGCAAGCCGCAATGCAAATACGAAGAGAGCTTGAGCTGTGCCAACCCAAACTGCCTTGGTTTGGGAGGATAGTAATCCTGTGATATACCTGTGCGAGAACCAACTGCCAAGCCAAGGTGCGCAGGAGCTGTCGTCAGCCTTGACAAGTCCCAAGGAGAAGTGAGCAACAGCTTCAGTGGCTGGAACCAACATGCGTGGCTATGCGGAGCTACACGGGGCAACGCATCATTGCGTGGGGCACCACGGCCCACCAGAGCACGGCCCACTCAATAATCCGCTCCGATCTTTAGCCAAAAGCGGATGACAACTTCTAGCAGTCTGTAATGATATCTAGAAAAATCTGGAAATATCATTCAAATCAAGTATACAGGCTCTTCTATTGTAAGGGATATCTCATCGGCAGCGTTTTCTTTCGCACTGTTGCTACTGTATAGTAACGTCACAAACCTTGTCATCGTAAGACATTGGACACCAACTTATCAAAGGCAATGTTACTACCGTAGGGTAACAACCCATTGATAGACTTTATTTGTATAATCCCCTTCATCGTAAGTGTTTAGACATTTTGTTTCACGCGCTCATAAGCAAACCGTGAATGAAGACTGCGGGTGTAGAAGAGGTTAACAATAATGGGATAGTTCTAGGGTAGTTGTATACAGTCATTTGTCTGTTTGTAGAAGGGTGAGAAACCTCAGTACTGCTTGTTCACATATAAGAGCATAACTGATGTCGCGAATTCATATATCCCATAGTGTATATGTAGATTAATTAATGCTAACCGCACGAGATCATCAACGTAATACGCTACTGTTGTCATTGGTCGTGTACCTAGATCTCTAATCATGCCTTACCAACGCCACCACCCAATCCTTTCTCAACAGTGAGGCGGACATTTTGGTAAGAGAAAATCACCAAATCGAATTAAAATCTTGGTTTGGACCTCCAATAACAGTCATTGTTGGTCCTTGGTGGCGAGAATTGCGAGAATCGTTTCTATGGGTAATACATTTACACAGAAATGAGGAAGATAACTCAGACATCAACTCAGAGTGAAGCATGACCACATATGGAGGGGCCAGGGAGCTTACGAGGCCCCAAAGTCAAGCTATGGAGGCTGGAACTGGATGACATTAGTGCGAATCTTGCGAGCCAAATGAAGCCAAAAAAACACGACTGTCAAGACTAGCTTGCCAGACTTCGGACATGACATTAGCTGCACAAGATGTCGCAATGACGGGACTAGAGTAAACCAAGATAGCTCACATTAGAGCATTATTTCTTCACTGATAATATTTTTGATTGGACAAACACATGATTGTAGACGTCACTTGGTTTCATTCCCTATGGACATCAAAAATGCCAGGCCTTTTGGCCACATGAGCTCCCATCCGGATGCAACACCACAAGAAAACCAGAGCAAGCACCGCACCTCCTTCATAAAATAAACCCCCTTCAGATCGTGGTCTCGTATGCCAGAGGAGTGACAGTCTCTGGCGGGCTGTCGGTCAGAGAAACAGTGCGCGCCTCTCGGGGAAGGGCAGGAGAGCGCTTGATCTGAACGGTAACACCCTCGGCCTGGGCCTTCTTCTTCGCCTCAGCGTTGGACTTGACTCGCTTCAAGAAGTCCTCACGAGAGCGGGAAGGCTTGATGTGCTCGATCCGGACGTTGATGCGCTTCTCGATGTAGCGGTGGTTGACCTTCTTGTTGATGATGATGCCGACGGCGCTCTTGGTGACGTTGTAGATGACACCAGTCTTGCCGTGATACACCTTGTAGGGCATACTATGCGGAATATCAGTTCCCATCCTTGGTGGAGTGTTGCTCTTTCCAGATTCGCAACATGTCGATCCAGGATATTTATAACTTACCCCTTCTGCACGGCACCGTTGGCCTTAATGTCGACGATATCTCCGACGCTGTTGAACGCTTAGAAATTGCCTATTTGCCCACAATTGGACAACTTACTGGTATGTTCGCAGGTAGGTGTTCAAGGCGATCATACCCTTCTGACGGAAGTCCCTGCTGAAGGCATACTGAACACTGTTAGCAATGCTGGCGTGGGAATCAGGGCAGAGGCATGACGAACGCGGGTGCCCGCTCGCTTTCCGTATGAGTGACCCATCGCGTCTTATTTTGCCGTCGGAGCGGTTCGTGATCGAGAAATTGGCGTGAATGGTGATGAACTTCACTTGGTGTGGTGTGGTGAAATTGTGCTGCACGTTGTGGGAATCGGTGCTTAGATAATCGTCTTTTTTTCTCCCCCACTATGAGTTGTAGGGCAAAAGAGATGTTGTCGCACATACTTCCATGTGCGCACTACTTTTAGGGCTAACAAGCTTTGGGTCACGTGCATTCGAGGTCCCAAATTAACAACCCCACAACCTTCGCATTTTCCCTCTATCGATGCGCGAAAGTTTACCTGTAGTCACCATCACAGGAAGCAAGTCAAGTGAGTAAAAAAAAAAACCCCAGAAGCTGTGCAGGAAGCAGTAACTGACATTGAGTAGAATGGCCCCCCGTGCGCATTCCAAGACCTCTCGTGTCCCTCGTAGACCCTTCGAGTCTGCTCGACTGTCAGTAATCACCGGCCACTGAATATGAGCTTGACTCTGTTCAAGTCGATTGTGACATTAACAACTGACACCGTTTCCCAGTGACTCAGAGTTGAAGCTCGTCGGAGAGTATGGCCTGCGAAACAAGCGTGAAGTTTGGAGAGTCGGTCTGACTCTGTCCAAGATTCGTCGTGCTGCCCGGTAAGACTTTTTGGACCAGATGGTTGCTCCTACGTTTTTGGAGACTAATGTTTTGCATATAGTCAGCTTTTGACTCTCGATGAGAAGGACCCCAAGCGTCTCTTCGAAGGAAATGCCCTGATTCGCCGTCTCGTTCGTGTCGGTGTTCTCGACGAATCCCGCATGAAGCTCGATTACGTCCTGGCCTTGAAGATTGAGGATTTCTTGGAGCGTCGTCTGCAAACCTGTGTCTACAAGCTCGGTCTTGCCAAGTCCATCCACCACGCCCGTGTCCTGATCCGCCAGCGCCACATTCGTGTTGGCAAGCAGATTGTCAACGTTCCTTCATTCATCGTTCGTCTGGACTCCCAGAAGCACATCGACTTCGCCTTGACCTCGCCCTTCGGTAGCGGTCGCCCCGGCCGTGTTCGCAGAAAGAAGGCCAAGGCTGCTGAGAAGGACGACGGCGAGGAGGAGGAGGATGACGAGTAAATGCAAATATCCTGTGTTAGTGCATTTTCCCGCATGTAAAGGGTTGGTGGCGGAGGAATATTACACCCGGCAAAGGATTCTCGTCATAGCTGGCGGCGTTGACTAACGGATACAAAAATGGAATGATTTTATCACGCAATAAATGTGAACAATGAACAAAACATACATCAATGCTCTGTGAAGTGACCAGATTGTTTTGAGTCAAATTATTTGGCTAATTAAAAACCATAGTACTTATTGGACAAGCTCATCCTTGCCTAGCAACTTTGCCATCGGATCTGCGGCAGCTGTCCGCTTTCGACGATATTCCTCCATTTCTTTCTCTGAAACCCCATTCGTCATCTCCTCACGAGTCCTTTTTTTGGAACTGTTGGCTTCTTCTATCCTATCGACCTCTTCATTCTCCCTCTCTGGCTCTCCGCTTTCATCGTTCATGTGCGATACAAGATTTGCGCCAGACCGTTGAAGCTCAGCTGCCTCCCACGCGACTTTACCGCCCTCTCCTGTGCAGTAGCTGTTCTTGACGGATGAATGACAACATGCGTAGCCCCATTTGAAATTTGACCACCAACCTCCCCAAATAGATTTGTGATTGTTGATAAGAACATCCTCGGCATACTTGGACTTGGCTTCTTTGCGTGGCAAACCTTTGATTAAACCCGCTTCGTCGTATTCAACGAACGTTTCTGACTCCGCAAAGGCCATATCTCTTAGAGATGCGGGCAATGACTTCTGGTCAGCCCCGCCATACTTTTGTAGGAGCTGGTTTTCTCGCTCGGCACGTTTGCTCTCCGTTTCAAGCAGCTCCTTTTTGCGGTAGAATGCGCCTGCTGTAGGATTTGCTTGCAAATGTTGGGTCGTGTCACCAGACTGCTCCTGTGCCTCCCATGCATAACGTTGCGCTTTTTCGAAATCGCCTGCCTCTCCAGACGACCTCATAAACCCTTCTTCGGCGAAAAGCTCAGCAGCTTTATCTGCTGTTGCGCCAGCATTCACCAATGATCTAGTCTTGGGGTCGTATTTCGCAGATTCGAGATCAAGGTTCAAAAGATATTTCGCCGTGTCCTCCCGTATTCTGAGTTGTCTTGTGGCTGTACTTTGATGCTTGCTCATGTCGTTCTCTTCCGCGTATTTATCTCCCTCGTCCTTGTCGTCCTCTTCATCGTTAGTCTTTCGGGCTTGTTTCCGTAGCTCTTCCATCTGATTGTATTCGTCCACCACACCGCGATACTCTTTGGCGTCATAACCGTTCCAGCGATCTCGCTTCGCATCCCAGCCAAGCTGTACGTCTTGCAAGACCTCGTCCGCCTGAATGTCTTTCCCTGTCCATTTTGCGCCCTTCGCTCTAGGTCGGCTCAGGCAGTCTTTGGATTTATGCGTCAGGGCTCCGCAATTCTCACAGGCTCCTTTTCGATACCTAGTTGCGGCTGGACCTGCTTTTCTCCCTCGGTCGTACCATTGTGATTTCTCGTTTTTTGCTTCTCGACGCTGATGTTTGAGATAGTCATTGTCATCGCCTTCCTCGCCCGCATAAAATGGCCGCTTGCTGATAAATGCCGGAATGTAGATATTTTCTTCCTTGGATGCAGCGCCAGTCTCCCCCCTTCGCGCGGGGGGTGGCGGTGGCGGCGGCATGATTGAGAGTAGATTTCAATGAGTCTCCGAATTGAAGATAACCAGTTTGGAAAGCTTGAAGTTAGATAAGATAGATTCAAATTGCTCGAAGGGTTGAGGGATGCGCATGGGGAAAAGTGTCTTACAGTACAGTATCTTAGAATGGCTTACTTACTGAAGTGTTACTTATCACCACGTGATCTCGCGACACTTCTAGTTCCTGTCAGACATTTGACTTTGGTAGTGGCGCGTCATCAGTGACAGCGCAATACGATGAGTCGGCTCTTCATGTCTTCTGCGCTGTAGAAGACCATGCTCCCCCCTCTTTTGCGACAGTGTTCCCAAATGGATTCTTTGGCGCGGAGAGATGGACTTGTTCCGTGTCAGATTAAACTGTATTGATCATTACCAAGCCACACCCACGCGATATGACCCTCAACTTCGAAACGACATTCGCCCTTCCCAAATCCGCAAGGGCCCAAAAGTTCCCGTAATACGAATATTTGGGTCCACTGAAACCGGTCAGAAGGTTTGCGCTCATGTCCATGGGGCATTTCCCTATCTCTATGTGGAATACGCTGGAAACCTAGCTCAAGATCACGGTTCGTTACTTGCCCCATCACTCCTGAGCTGGCCTCGCTGATGTATGAGATTCGTAGTCGGGGCTTTCATTTACCGCTTGCACCTGTCGATAGATCGCGCATTGTCGCTGAGCTATCGACGTGATCAGAATGGAGATGGTGCGAGCTTCGTCGCCCGAATCACCCTGGTGAAGGGTATTCCATTTTATGGCTTCCATGTTGGCTACCAATTCTTTCTCAAAATCTACCTCTACAATCCCGTCGTTGTTTCAAGATTGGCAGACCTCCTCCACCAAGGCGCGATCTTAAACCAAAAATTCCAACCATATGAGGCTCACCTCCAGTATCTTCTTCAGTTCATGGCAGATTATAATCTTTATGGCTGTGACTACCTCGACTCAGCGCAAACCCATTTTCGATCGCCAGTCCCCTTACATGAATATGGCTCAAACTCGTCACATCTCTGGCATAGCGCATCGATTCAACCCCAGTTTATAACGGATGACCTCACGTTACCTCGATTAAGCCATTGCTCACTTGAAGTCGACATTTGTGTACAGGACATTCTAAACAGAAGAAAGATACAAGGAAGAAACCTGCACCACGATTTCATTGAGCTTGTTAATCCAATTCCTGACGGCATCAAATTGGTCTCTAGCATGGCGGGTTTATGGAAGGATGAGATGTCGAGGACTCAGCAAGATGAAGCCAATCAAGCTCAGCCACGAGATCAGATTATGATGTCTGCTGACTTGCGAGAGTCGCAACAACAAGAATGGATTCATCAAGAGGAGTACTGGCAACAAATACAAGAGCTGATTGCTAAAGAAGGTTTAGGGTTAAACCTAGATGTCAACTCATTTGTGAATTCGGACCCAGATGGGCACACCATCAATACTGCTTTGCAATCAGTAGAGGACCTCTACCCTTCAAACCTGCTACCTATATTAGGACTGGCAGAACCGAGTTCCAGCGTGAAGGTTGTGAATGAGGGCACAGGCTCGTTGACGTCCGATGACGAAGACTTTTCGTCAACTGAGTCGGATGAAAATGATTTAGTATCGCCACGACGACCAGTAACAGAGCGACCGTCTGCAGCGAATCTAGATCGCACTGTTCATATAATATCAGATTCAACTCGAGAACCCAGACATGTTGGAAATTCCATCTCGGGCTTATGTCTTAGCGCATTTTCTGTTGGTCAGGTACCAACCATGGCCATCCAAAACAGGCTGTTAGATATAGCCAGTGATCTTTTGTTGAAGGGGAGCAGAATGTCTCCCCATGATGTGATGGGCACCAGTCAATTGAAACGTAAGGAATGGAATACTAACTCCCCGGTTCCTAAAAAACGAGCCAAACAAGGAACGGAACTGTCCATTGACAGTGAATGGACTTCGCAAAAAGCCTCTGTGAGTAAGGAGGCAAATGATAGTCCCTCAGACTCAGCTAGCGTATTTTCCACTGCCCATGACTGGAGTCAAGGCAAACACGATCAAAATCACCTGGTTGATTATAGATATTTGAAGCCGACATTGAACTTTGCAGTTGGTGAGGATAAAAAGCGCATCGGCTCCATACAAAGTCTCACTTGTGATGTCCAAATTGACACACTTCTCAAAAGTGACGACCATCCGCGTCCTCTATCACATTCCCAACCTTCATTCTCCATGATGTTAGCTGATGTGGACGAGGGGAGCCAGCTTGAGCTTCCTTCTTCATTCCCCTCTACCAATCTCTCAGAGACATCATCTCAAGACTTTAAAGTTGACCGCTCCTCAACCCTTGTCGTTTTCGCAGAGCTCCCGCCCCCATTCGAAGATGGGGCTTCCATGCTTGAGTATGGTCTACCCAGTGTTGTGTACAAGGACGTCTTTTACAGCAAAGAGAGAGACGTCCCATCGCGGAAACGAGAGTACGCGGGGAGAGAGTTCCGGCTTTACGGAAATACATTGCCCTATCTTCCCGTTTTTAACCCACATGGCAATTCGTCTGGCAATTGGCATATCGGCCATGAAACGGTACCAAACAGAGCAAGGACAAGGCAACAATATCGCCAGCAGAAGCAGGAATGCTCTTGGAGAAGCTGGGAGCCTCTTGAACCTCCACCATCCTATGACGAATTAAAGCAATGGGTGGAACTGAAGGGAAAGCATGTGCTTGCGAAAGACCCAACAAAGCCTTTTCACCACAAGATCCAGTCCCAAATTGAAGGTCCCACACCACGTCAAGGAAGCGGATACAGTTCATCCCAGAGACACATGAACACTAGCGTACAACATGAGGTGCAGTACATGAGCACAATGAGCCTGGAGGTTCATGTTAATACACGTGGCAAGCTTGTTCCGAACCCTGAAGAAGATGAGATACAGTGCATTTTTTGGTGCTGTAAAGGGGACGAGGTAGCCGACAGTAGCCAAGACACATCGAAGGATGCCAAGTCTGGCATCTTAGCTTTATGCCAAGACGATATCTTGGCTCAAAGACTGCGCAAGTTCTCGTCCTCCGATGTTGCTGAGGAAAACTCCGAGCTTAGTCTTTTGGTGCGCATGGTTGAGATTGTCAGAACCCATGATCCTGATATATTGACTGGCTATGAGGTGCATGGTGGCTCGTGGGGATATCTCATTGAGCGAGCAAGGCTGAAATATGATTACGATTTATGTGACGAGTTTTCCCGCATGAAAGCCCATTCACATGGCAAACTTGATAAACAAAGCGACCGGTGGGGGTTTACCACCACGTCCACTATCAAAGTGACGGGCAGGCACATGATCAACATATGGAGAGCAATGCGCGGAGAATTAAATTTGCTTCAGTACACTATGGAGAGTGTTGTTTGGCATCTACTTCATAAACGAATTCCGCATTATTCATGGAGGTCTTTAACCGAGTGGTACCAAAGTGGTAAGGTTCGGGATTTGAGTAGGGTATTGAACTATTACAAAGCTCGTGCAAGACTCGACATTGATATTCTTGAGTCTAATGAACTCATACCGAGAACGAGCGAACAAGCAAGGCTGCTTGGTGTTGACTTTTTTTCTGTCTTCTCACGTGGATCACAGTTCAAGGTCGAGTCCATTATGTTTCGAATTGCCAAACCAGAGAGCTTCATGCTCGTCTCCCCAAGTCGAAAGCAAGTCGGCGGGCAAAACGCCCTGGAATGTTTGCCGTTGGTAATGGAGCCACGGAGTGCATTTTACAGCAATCCTCTTGTTGTCCTAGATTTCCAGAGTCTTTATCCAAGCGTCATGATCGCCTATAACTATTGTTATTCGACATTCCTTGGACGAATTACCAACTGGCGTGGGAAAAGTAAAATGGGCTTTACTGAGTATAAGCGACAAGAGGGAGTTCTTAGTTTGCTCAAGGATTATATCAACATTTCACCTAATGGCATGATGTTTGCAAAGCCGCAGGTCCGCAAGTCCCTGCTGGCTAAGATGTTGACCGAAATCTTGGAGACAAGAATCATGGTAAAACACCGCATGAAGCATGACAAGGACGATAAGATCTTGCAGCGTCTCTTGAACAACCGCCAGCTTGCCCTAAAGCTACTCGCCAATGTCACGTATGGGTATACATCAGCGTCGTTTTCAGGTCGTATGCCTTGCTCAGAAATTGCCGACAGCATCGTGCAGACTGCCCGTGAAACGTTGGAACGGGCAATTGCTTACATACATTCGAATGAGCGTTGGGGTGCAGAAGTTGTATATGGCGATACAGACAGCATTTTTGTATACCTCAAGGGGAGATCTAAGGAACAAGCGTTTGATATCGGCCATGAGATGGCAAAGGCCATTACCGAAAGAAACCCACAACCTGTGAAGCTTAAATTCGAAAAAGTTTATTTACCATGTGTTCTTCTGGCAAAAAAGCGATACGTTGGCTACAAATATGAAAGCAAGAGCCAACTCAAGCCAGATTTTGACGCCAAGGGCATTGAAACAGTGCGCCGCGATGGTACTCCCGCAGAGCAGAAAATTGAAGAAAAGGCTTTGAGAATTCTGTTTGAAACTGCCGATCTCAGCCAAGTTAAGCAATACTTTACAAGACAATGCAAAAAGATCATGGGAGGGAGGGTGTCGATTCAAGACTTTTGTTTCGCCAGAGAAGTTCGCCTTGGGACATACTCTGATAAAGGTCCTACGCCAGCAGGCGCTCTCATTAGCACCAAGCGCATGCTGGAGGATGCGAGGGCAGAACCACAATATGGGGAACGAGTACCATATGTTGTGATTACTGGAGCGCCTGGCGCTCGGCTTATTGATCGCAGTGTAGCACCTGATGATCTACTCAGGAACCCACACTGGCAACTAGATGCTGAGTACTACATCTTGAAAAACTTGATTCCGCCACTAGAGCGAATATTCTCGCTAGTTGGAGCGAGTGTGAGAGAATGGTACGACTCAATGCCCAAGGTGCGGCGGGTAAATCGATACAGCGGCCTTCTTGGTAAGAAAAAGAAGATGACCATTGATGCCTACATGAAATCAACTCGCTGTCTGGTCTGCAACCGTAGGTTTGCAAGCAGCGGAAACCGTTCAATGTGTGGCCGGTGCGACGAAAACGGACCTGCCTCTCTCATTGTACTACAGACGAAAGTGAGGACGGAGCAACAGAAATATCAGGATCTCTTGACTCTGTGTCGGAGCTGTGAGGGGGTGGCTCCACTAGAGGAAGTGAAGTGCGACAGCAAGGATTGCCCAGCTTTTTGGACTCGCACGAAGCAACAGACGAGGATGATGGGGGAGGGGGCCTTGGCAGAACCTATTATACAAGAACTGGTCCAGAGAGAGAAAAGAAACCTATTAGAGTGGTGAAATTGATGCATTTACTATGCGGAAGATGACTTACCCTTGATTCTGCGCCTGTGTGAGACCCTCGCCGTGACACACCTTTGGACCTCAACTAGGCCCGTAGACCTTCTATTTTCGTAATCCCAAGTAGGCTATAGACCAACGGCCATATAGTGGTGAGACTGCTTCGCTTTCGCTCCTAATTATTTAATAATTGCAGGAGAAATGACCAAGCGAACTCATCTGTCATTATTAAGTAGCAGGCTAATGGATGAGTGGTATCAGCAGCCGTGTTGTTGCAAATCGATTGCGCCAACTGAGGCAGACAATCGCTGGAGGCAACGCATCATGATGATCCATCTCTACTACACGAAAGTCTACAGGCTACTTGATGTTAGAAACGTGTGTCTTGGCGGAGTTTTCACATAGGTTCAGAAACAAAAATGAAAAGAGAATCTAAATGTGCTTTTTGTGTTTGTTTTTGAACGATTCTGCCCAGCCGCATGTCTACCATTGGTTTGCGCCAGCCAGCCATATGTCATTATGCTATGTACATTTGTTACCCTTCTCACGCCCTTCCCAACATAAATATGGGTTTGCCTATTACAACCCCTTGTTCATCATACCCAGTCCTGTTATTATGTCTTTTAGTTAGAGGTCGAAGATTTACCCTGTGTACCATTAACCTCATCCTTAACATCAACATCTTCCATCCATCCAGAGAAGTCGTCGTCATCGTCAACAACAGCGCCAGCTGAGAAAGGCAAAACTGTGGTGGGACTCTTCTTTGGGGTTGGAGAATACGCTCTAGGCAGTTGGGAATTTCTTATTGTGTCTCCTGATGGCTTTAGAGGCGTGCTTAAAATAGGTGGTCCTTCGTGTGTTCCTTCACCGCCGTTGACTCCAGCCCAAAGTTTATTGAAGTCTGGCTGATCCTCAGTCGCAGGAGTGCCTGGCTGAGAGTCATCAGGCGCAGCGACGACAAGGATGTTTTGTTGATCTATATCTTCCTCCTGCTGTTGGCTACCTCCCCGTCTTCGCCTCTGTGTAGGAGCTTGTTGGGAAGTAGAATTTCGGTGGACCTGATCAATTCCTTCATGGTCTGCACGAAGGAATTCGCCAGAGTTTGGAACCGAAACAGTTCCCCATTTAGACCCTGAACCGCTTCCCATCATTGGGCTCCCATTCATGGGACCCGGGAGTGGTGTGCCAGGAGGGGGCAGTGGCTGACCGCGACCTATAGGTTGACTCAAATCGACTTGAGCCTTATCGTTATTCCTCATTGCTTCTCTCTGTCTCTGAATAGCATTCCAACCCCATTGTTTTGCCTGAGCTGCAGCATTTGTAACAGCCGCCAGTGTATTTTTCTTTTGGCTTATGCCATCGCCTTCGGTAGAACTAATGGACGTCGAGGCGTTGGAGTTTTCGCGCCTGAGAAAGAAGCTCCGACCGAGTGAACCAGCTTGGTTCTTAAACGACCCCGCAGTTGACGTTGTAGGAGAATATGACCCCGAACCATCCCCATTAAGGCCAGATTCAACCGAGGAGGTCGTATTCCTACGAACAGCTGGGGCCGTTGCGGATGAGAGTAACTGCTCCGGCTCACCTTCATTTACCGTGACCGGCTCTTCTTTAGAGGATGATGAGGACGATCGTCGTGACGGTGATGCGTTCGTCGATGATTTGGTGGGAGACGCCAGAGAAGCCATGGACTTAGAGTGTAATGCAGCCATAGAGCTTGTGGCATGGTCTGATGGCGAGGATGATGGCCTGAAAATATTAGAATTGGTTGTTTCGGTACCAACTAGGGGCTCAGTTGAATGTTTGATGATGTTGGGAGATCGTGGTGCGCCAACCCCAAACGATGGAGGTTCCACACCCGTCGAAGAAGCCTGCGCAGGTGTGACAGCTTCAAGTCTGTTCGCTTTTCTATCCACAAGCCCCGAAACATTTTGTGACTCCACCTCAAGCGGAATAGAATCTTTCTCTGCCGTATTGGTGATGTTATTCTCACGGCTCTCATCCGGTGTATCAGCTGCAACTGCATCGTTCATAGCTGTGAGATCAGCGTCGTCGCCTTGTTGTGGCGGATCTACTGCGTCATCGCCTTCAAAGATGCCACCCCTCCATTTCTTGTGTTCTGTCTTGAAGAATGGCGTGTCGTCCCAAAAAGGTTGTACGACTGTCTCGGCGAACACTTCTTTGATGCGGTTCTCAATCTGGCGAAGAATAACAGCATAGGTAATTTGTCTCGAGCTGACGATGGGTTCAATAACCATATCCAGCTTGGGCATAACCTGGAAAGAGAACCAGACTCTGTTGCTAGGCGGGGGTTTGATCTTGAAATAGACATGTCCTTCAACTCTCTTCAGTACCACAGCAAGAACCAGATTGACCTCTCTCGCCTTGAATCTGGCTCCCAAATCTATTTTGGCTGTGGCGGCGACCTCAATTCGACAGTTGCCTGTGTACTTGACATCCGCTTCAATAACACATTCTCCTTCCACGGTGAGGTCCTTTAGCTTCAAGTTTGAGAAATATGGCGCCGAATCCCCAGTTTCAATCCCCTGGATCTTGATATTGGTGAGGAAAGATGGGCGGTTGACCCGAGATATTTTTTTCGTGATCTTTTCGTGGATGATGTTTTCAAGGTCACGAGTTTTGTACACCCCCAAAAAGAGTCTGCCCACAATCGCATTCAACCAACGTGAATGCACCTGATCTTCAGACGAATGGAGTCTTTGCACGAGGGATATAATTGGCCGAAGTTCAAAATTGTGTGGTTTCGGTGATCCGCTCTCATCACCGAACGCTTGCTGCTGGTTCCTCAACAGCGCAAAGTAAAAGTCCTCCTTTGCTGAACAGTTTTCTGAGAATAAATAAAAGGGCTTCGTTGTTGGGTCGTTCGTGGAGTTAACACTGGGGTCGCATTTCCGTGACAGACATAGGGCGTTTCTCTTGATGAACAGTTCGCCTTCTGGAGTGACGTCGTCCCCTGAATATATCGATACGACGTGGTGCGCCAGGGAGATAACATGTCGAACCTCAAGTTGCTCATCGTCATCAAATAGCATTAGGTGTCCATGCCTATCACTTATTAATCACACGTAGAGAACACATGGGGTATAGCGGCGTGATGCATACCGAAGCACTACGTAAAATATGTTGCCTGTTCTTTTAGGCCTCTGACTTATGTTGTTGTTTTCCAATGGCCCATTAGTTGGCTTTCGATCGAAGATGCTTCTATACATGGTCTGATATACGCTAGGACTAGCAGCGAGCACGGTAGTTGAGCCGATAGGTGTGGATCGCTCCATAGGCTTTGCGTTGATGCCCATGGGCGTATACTCACGACAAACCGCGAAGTAGCCGGCAGCAACATCAGTGTCCGCATTCAAGCGTTTCTTAATCTGATCATCTGTTGTATCCTTGGCCGTTTCCAGAGTCTTGGTGTCGAGACTAGGCGGCACCTTGCTGGTATGCTCGCCATGCTCGACGATATGTAGATCATTTCGGTAAGGGAGAGTCAGAAAGCCGTGGATAAGAACCGCACAGATGGTTAGAGGAATGAAGGTGACGCCTCCGATGAGATATGCGGCGAGCAGCGCCGCCCAGCCAGCCATGGCCAAGACTACGGCCGATCAGTCCGAAGAACTGACCCTGCGTAGGCTATCGGCTCGCTGGCAAAAGATCGTCTTTACAAACAGCGGCATAAAGAAAGCTCGGTCCGATGCGTCTTCGTGCTCCGTAGCTCTCGAACAAGTTGCCCTTGGTTGCATGTGTTTTGTTTTGTTTTGCCGTTTGACACGGAATCTCTAATTACTGGACGGCTTGCATGTGGACAGTGTGTCAGTAGAGTTACCTACGTCATGTGATGGAGAGGAGTGATCACCTCTCCGCGCACTGTGTGAGCACATGGGGTACCTGTCAAGCCATAGATTGCTAGCACCCTAGCTCGTTAATAGGGAACGGACCATTTTGGGAGAGCTCCGCTAACATAGGGCAAGTTGCACTTCCATGTTGCCAGCATCCGCGATGCCGATGGTTTTGTGATGATGTTTGCAGTAAATTTCGAATGTTAACCACGCCTATAGCATACTATTGAAGATGAGTAAGCTATTTCACTTGAACTGGCTCGAAGACGTCGTACCAATAAATTGTAAGTTAACCGTTCAACGAACGACCCGGCAAGCCACTGTTCGCACCGTTGTGGGCCGAAGCCTCGGGACAGGAATATCAATAGCCCGCACATATTTCCGACATGCTTACAATTTCCTTCATACCTTTTGAGACAACAGAAGGTTGAATGTATCGCAGGGTCCGTTGGCAACAGTATTCGGCTGCAACACCCACCAAAATTCGCCTAATTCCAATCCGACTTTCTTTCACCGAAAACCGCTTGCCTCTTCCACACAATGGCAGCCGCTGCTGCGGCCGTTGCTTCGCCATTATGGCAATCCAGCAGAAGCGCATCGGTCTTAACTTCTCGAACATGCCGTTCCGCCATGAGGGCATTCCCAGTCGTCCGAACTCAGTACCGATATGCGACGTTTCCCTCCAAGACCCGCGTTGTGCGAGAGTTAGATCGAGCGGCCCGATCAAGCGCCAATAAGATGAATAAGGAGCACAGCATGTCGCAGTTGCAGAAGCTTGCCAATGCTGAATATTTTAAGGATGGAGGCGGCCCATTGTTTCCAGGTTAGTTTTCTTGCTTTGGTATAATTGGTGCTGTGTAGGCTCGGCAAAGGGATATGAGAGGGAATGAATCGACGCAATGTGATGCTAGATTGGCCATCACTTGAAAAGTTTCTGGAATTGCATCTTGTCATTGGATATCCTCAACTAACTCTTGGGTTCCTTCTAGGCACATTTGTTTCTCTTCCACTTTCGCGGTACCCTCGAGCTCCAAGCGCCTTCGCACAATACCAGTGGAGTCGATTAAAACACTGGTTGATTGAGGCGGTCTCCGTTCTAAATTTCAAGCTGAAATCTATGCCTAACTGGACAACACGACCTCAGTGGAAAGCTCGGAGAGGCAAGATTGCGCCAACGGCAAAGGCCATGTACCAGGAGATGCTTGAGGCATTCGCAGCGGGCGACAAGGCGACGCTGGACAAGATCTGCGTTAGTGCCTTTGGCAAAAAGCTGGGCGCCGCCGTCGACCGCCGGGACTCTAGAGAGCGTGTGCGTTTCGAAGTTACAAAGTACAACGGCCCGCTCTTTTACCCGAAGCTCATGGCACACCAAATCCACCAGGTCAACCCCTTCGATAAGACACTCGCGACCGAGCAGGCTATCGTCGCCATCTCTTCGACCCAGCAGGTGTCACGGTACAACGCCTCCACAGGAGAGACGATTCCCGGCAGCGTCAAAATTCAAGACAAGCTGGAGTATGTGGTGTTGTCAAGGCAGGCTAATCAATTGACGTTCGAGTCTAGTCCCTGGCGGATATGGGGCACAACTTCGGTGACTACGCTGGAGGCGCACCTGGAAGAGAAGGCTGCGATTGACAAGGAACAGGCCAAGCGGGCGGGATGGAAAGACTCGACTTCGTAACGAACATGATGAAAAAGAATGGAAAAAATCGAACAAGTTGTAGAAAAGTGTATGTGAGAGAAGACCCAATTGTATTTTATAGATTTGCATCATGCGGTATCATGAGAGCGCGAGCCGCTTACAGAGTGTACTATATATAACTTCCTCCTAATCTAGACAAACTGCAACATGGCGCAAAGTAATTGAGGCCAACTCAAAAGAATTTCCCAGCCTTGGAGCTAGGGATTGGCTCCTGGAGCACATCAACGTCGCTTTCAACACCTCGCACGTCAATTGGGCGGTCCAGGGCATCAAAACGTAGCCCTCTCTTCTTAGCCATGACATATTGAAACGACAGTCTCAGAAGCAGCGCGCCGAATCCCCAGAGAAGTCCTCCAAACGGCGCGGCCACAAAGGAGCCAAAAACGCCCCAATCTCCCGAGTACAAGCCGCGCTCGACAATGATGAGGCCAGCACCTTCTCTGGCGTTGCCGTAGTAGATAGTTCCAAAGATGAAGACGGTGAGAATGCCGCCCAGCCCGCCGACGACGACCTCAAAACCGCGCCACCAGTAGCAGGCATCAAAGAGCCCTACGCAGAGTGCGGGAATGGCGGCGGCGGAGACGAGGTCGCTGATGAGGAAGATTTGGAGCACCGAGGGAGCTTTCAGAGCGATGACGACAATGGGGATGATGATGATGACGACACTCAGGCGAACGAGCCAGATGTTGAGCCGGTTACGGAAGAGATCGTTGGATGCAGAGGAGACCATAGCAGATTGCAAGCTGTCAAAGGCGGCGGTGCTGAGGCTCACAACCATGACGAGGACGAGGCCAACGACCCAGCTAGGCAGCGTGCCGAGAAGGGAGAAGAATGCGAGCGAGCCTGGCTGCGCGGGGGTTCCTGGCCATGCACCGGACCATGCAGCGATGAGGCCCGTAGAGCCAACGAGAGTAAGAATACATAGGATGGCGACCATAGCGACTGTTACGCCGATGATGAGGTCCTTATCAGTCTTGGAGGAGAAAGTTCGGAGCCAGAAGCTGGACAGGAAAAAGTCGTTTGTGAAAACGGCGACGGGCAGAATGTACAGCAGCTGCCAGCCCAACAGGCTCGGCTTGGTCAAGCCAGACTCTTCAATAAGCTCGCGCTTGATTTCAGTCTTGACGCCAACAGTGATGGTAGCAATAACAATAAGACCGATGACCATTGCGCCCTGAATGACATCCGTCATAAAAGATATTTTGAACCCTCCGAGCGATGTGTAAATAGTCGTAATGACACACTGCACCACAATGACTGGCAAGCCATCCAAACCCGTCAGCGCATTGACAACCTGCCCTATGGCCGAAAGCTCCGCCACCATGTACAAAAACAGCGTCACGAGCGTCATGAAGCTCAAATACAGCATCGTAACAGTGCCGTAGCGCTGCCTCGTCCATTCCGTCAGGACGAAACCGCTCGGGCATTTACGCCTGATGATGGGGCCCAGCGTGCCAAAAATGAGCATTGGCAGCGACGAGGCCAGAGCATAGATAACGAGACCTTGCACGCCGGTTAAAGTCGCGAGTTCTGGATAGGAGAATAGGATGCCGGAGCCGAGAGCTAGAAGGGTCAGTAAGACCTATCACGGGTAAGGGGGGACGAAGGACAGATAAGGGGGGTTTTGGAGCGGCAGCACGTTTCCCACGCAAGCATTAACTTGATCGAGTAATCACGGTACAATCTCAGCTTCGTTGTCGCAGCTGGGCAGATGTGTATCTTGCTCCTCAAAGCGGAAGAGCTCGAAAACAGACTCTTCACCTTAAGAGAGGGCTAGATCACACAAATGCCCAAACTGCTCCAACTCGGCGCCCGTAGTGAGCCGCAGGATAATGATCCATTGTGGGATACGAACCTACTACTGTAGTCGGGTCAAATGTTCTTCGTCTGTTAATTTTCCTTTTCCCAACGTCGAAACCCTGCCGCGCTCGACTCCCAATTTTTGGGGCCATCATTGCGTTAGGCGGAGGGCATCGTTATTGTTTTGGGTGGCGGTCCATGCTTCGCGTTGTGGCGATGAGGAATGTCAAATCTTCCCACTGGCCCTCGATTGAGATATTTTATCTCGTTGTCGTTTGTTTGCTACCGCTCCGAATAGAGGGAGAACACCAAAAGATTGATTTGTTCTCCCGTTGGGGCAAAACACGCGCTTTTCTACTTACCCGACGCGATGAAGTTCAGGGCCAAGGGGAACGCTGCGTGAACAAGGAGTCATTAGTAAATCATGCCTGCGATTGTAAATGGACGCCATGCCATGAGAACAAAAGCCAACTGCAAGACAGTGAAGAGGGATGAAGCCAAGAAAGGACAACATCGTCCACAAAGGACAACAAGTGACAAGAAGAAAATAATTCGGGGATCAACTGCTGAGGTTTTCTGACCAGTCTGCGTGCCGTTGCTCGAGAGAAACTCTGCTTTCCCTTGATGCCTCATTGTCCAAGCAATTCCAGTCCCCATAAAGCTACAAACGAGAATCCCCTATTGTCAGCGGCCATTTTAACGTAGAGCGCAATGCCATACCAGCGAACCATTTTTTTTTTTTTTTTTTTTTTTTTTTGCAAGAGTAGGTCGCTCGCTAGGCACTCACAGAAACAGTCCATATGTCACATAGATGACGGCATTCGATGCCGCAAACGAAGGTTGTCCCATTGTGCAAATGTCCAAAGTTATAATCGGGTCTAATAAGAAAAATGTGCGCAGAGGTATTCAATGACTCTGGAAAAAGAAGAAATTTTTCACCAAGTTCGATAATGATGAAAATGAGAGCAAGCGATCACGGAGAAAAGTCTCTCATCAAATTTATGATTAACCAGCCCATACTAACTGCACGTGGCGTCAATAAAGACAAGGATGGTTGCTGACTGAGCAGGTGGGGGATTAACACGGACATAGTTGTGTTGCATGAAGCATGATGCATCTTGTCTTTGTAACCAACGATTGGGTAATTTAGTCACCTTCTTTAGAGGACTAATAAGCAAGTCAGCAGATATTCCCTTTGAGGACCGGAAAGTATGTCGATCGGTTCAAAATGATACTTTGAATACGACATCACCCATACAGACTGGTGAAAAATCAGGAGGGGGAAGTGGACTACAATCAAGAACCTGGAGATGGTAGAGTGTTTCTGGGAATCACGATAAATTGGTCACCGTCTTCACCAAGTCAGACCAGCACGCTTATGCCAAACCGACCATCCTCACGATGTGTTTGAATATCTAAGATACGAGAACAAAGGCGGTGGCCGCAACCATCCAAACTGAGAGTTATATCCTTTTCTGCGTGTTCTTGTATTCCTGTTCCCATACCAAGGCCGAGTAGAACCATCCACCACTACCGAACCCTTCTGGTAAATACCCCAACCGGTTTGAACCCCTTCCCATCCGAACTCCGACATGATGCGATGAAATGAAAAAGCAAGATCTTGAAAGCGAGACTGTATATCGTTGTGCTCAACTGGAGAGCTCGATGCCACACGTTTATGTTGAAAGGGTCGCTGTTCATGTTAGTACCCTGATTGATTTCGTTGGTGAGAAGAGTTTTGCTACGTACCAAGCATTCTTATGGCGAGATGTGCAACTAGAATGTGGAAATTCTCTGATTCCACCGCGATGTTGTTCTTCTTCTCTTCCTGTTTCTGGAACAACGGACTAGAGCGATCTGTATGATTAGCGCGCAAAAAAAGAAAAGAACGTCAGAAAAACACGAAGAAAGCCAGGTTAGAGCAAAATTTCAACACGAGCGCCTCTGCATGAAAAAACATGTAGAGCCATGAAAAGGCTCAGGGACTCCATCGTGTGTATGTGTGTCAAAACACTACTCCTCCTCTCCTTCCTTGGTCGCTGGTGGAGGCACCGCCTCCACCGCCTCCCCCTGCGCGGGGGGGGTTCGAACCATTGGCGAATTATTGGCAACGGATGCCTCGCCGGCGTAAGATCCCACCATGGGATAGACGCTATACATCTCTGGGATGAGATGGGGTGGATAGTAGGGTGGATAACCACCATATACCCCCGAGGGGGTCATCGGGCCCGCCATGTATGGAGCAATTGTTGGATATCCATAGGGCGAGTAGTGCGGAATGAAAGGCGGCATCGTGGTAGTAGCGTTGGAAGGTCCGGCATAATGACCATCAGCAATAGATGGTGCGCTCATGGGAGCCACAGTGGGAGCAGGAGTCATCGAAACTGGAGCTCTTTCTTTGGTGATTGCATCGCGTCGGTTATCAGGGGTTCCTACAGCGTGGGCGGTAGCGGGGGACGAGGCCCCAGTCTCAGATGTAGTGTTGGAGCCCGAGTCGTTAGCTGATGCACCGGCCGAGGACGAAGCTGCAGCTGGAGTGCGAGCTGCAGGACGAGGTGAATTGACAGGATACACCCTGGCAGGCCGACCTGTTGGAGAGGTATAAGCAGGAGCATATGTTAGTCCTGTGTTGCCAGTTACACCACTCGCTCGTCGACGGCTTTGGTGTCCTGCCGACGAGACAGCCCGGTTGGGAGTCTCGTATGTGCGAGACTGTTTGCGAGCAACTCTGAGAAAGTGGCCATCAATTGGTCGATTGTGCTATGATTTAGTGATTAGTAAAGAGGGTTGCCAGAAAGAAGAGAAGGATAACACTTACAAACATGGTAACGGCATCGTCCGCCGAGTCGGGACGAACAAACTCCACGAATCCGAAGCAAATTAGGACCCCTGAATTAATGACAGTCAACATTCAACGCCGACTAGGTGTGTGTGAGGGAAGCCTACCAGATGCCACCGTCTTTCTCATGACATTGGTTTTGACCACACTTCCGACGGCGCTAGCATACTGTTCAAGAACTTCATTTGTCATTGACAAAGGCAGATTTCCAAAAAAGGCGGAGCGACGATCAATGTCATATTGTGCCAGCTGATGTTGGCTAGACGTGGGAAAGCGAGATCCATACTTGTCAGTCGAGCTAGCCTTGCTGTCGTATTCAATTACTCCATAAACCTTGTGTGATTGAAACTTCTGGTGTGATGTGTTAAAAAAAAGAATTGCATCGCATGGGCCAAGTTCTGTGTGCCAGGTCTCCTTGCTTTCGGAATGGAAGAGTAACCACTTACTTTAACGACATCACGCTTCGCATCCCACATCTTATAGTAGACGACGATGGAAGGTGGTAACTTCAGAGCTTGGCGCATAGTTTCCGATAGACGCTCTGATCTGGAGATATCTCCATAAGCAATCAGGATTCCAACGGCTTCTTCGGTCGTTATTGGTTGACCAGGAGTTTTCTTGAAGACAATGAAGCAAGCTGGACACACTGTCAGTCAAATTATTGTTGGGCAGGACGCATTTCCCTTACAGTTTGCTTTGGCCATCTCAATACGGCAAGGTCGACCAAAAATCTCGGTGCCCTTACCCCGGTTTCCGGCGTCCAAAGCGTCGTCGTCGCACTGAAGAATGTCAGAAAGAAGAAAATTCACAAGTGAGGGAAGCTATAGGAAGCGCCAAAGGGATAGCACGGCAAACTTACAGTGTATTGGCAAAATGCAAATGGCATTTGACGAGGATCACGTCGAATTTTGACAAAGACGGAGCCATACTGGCTGAAGTGTCGGGTCACTTCCTCCTCGAGTCTCTGATCGTCGTAACCTTGTGTGAGACTGAAGAATGTGAGTGACTTTTTGCATGACTTTCACCAAGATAGACTTACTTTGCCACGAAGACACAGGCTGAGGGAGGGTAGATGACCTGGGCATCGATGTCACCTGGAGTATGGCACTCGCGAAGCTGCTCAGTGTCCACGTTCTCATCAGCTTCCTGGGTCTCATCCAACTCCTCGTAATCGCTTTCGTGAGTCTCGTCAATTTCTTCAGCAGCGTCGTTGGTGTCATCTTCGTCATCAGCAGCAGAAGCAACACTTGCAGACTCAGTGAAGACATCGTCATCCAATGCATTGCCAACTTGGAATGCCGGAGAGCTAAAATGAAACTTGGTATCAGCAAAATGAAGAGAAGGGTGCAGCATAAGCATGTTCCATACCTAGAGGGTCTTTGAGCAGTGACACCTGATGTGGATGGGTTTCGAAGAACCCTTCAAAACTATATGTTAGCGATCTAAGTGAGGAGATTATGGAAAGGGCAAACTACTCACTGGTACGATGGGCTTGGAGAGCCAAGGCTGATGCTGCTCATGCTGAGCCGGACACCTGACAGAGTTAGAATCGGAAGCCAGTCAAAAATTAGTTTCGATGAAAAGTGTAATGAAACAGGAACTTGGCCAGCTGAAAAAGGTGTCGCTGATGTAAAATGAATGTAGACAAAGAGAGGGGATAGGAAGCATGAGTGTGAAAGCTGAAAGGGCCAAGCAGGAAAGATGAAAACTGAAGACAGGAATGGTAAAAAAAAAAAGCAAATGAAAAGAGCTGTTGAGAATGCCAAAACTTACCGCCGCCAACCTCTTCATCCGACGACGAAAGAGGAGAGCCCCTGATGTTGTCGTGCGAGGCACTCTTGACGAGAACCTTGCGTGGGACGGCGAGAATGACTTCAGGTGGGGAAGACATTTTTGGAAGTCAGTCTGCACTTTCAGAATTAACAACGTTCCATCTTTGACTTGACCCGACATGATAGTGAAGCAGAGAAGAAACAGTACATACCTAGGCGGTTGAGTCTAGTCTGCGTTTAGCACTCTTGGGCGAAAGAGAGGCAAGCTGTTGTGGTGTGATGGAGTAGACTAGAGTTAAGTGATGGGAGGGGACTGGAACTGGCCAGACTGATTGCAGAAGTAGGGTTAGAAGTAGAAGCAGACAGGCAAAGTCAGTGAGAGTTGGGCCAAAGCCAAAGGTAGAATGCAAAAGAAGCCTGTGCAGGACAGGAAGTAGAAGAGGAAGCTTGAAAGCTGCGTCGCCGGCTCTTCTCTTCGTGTTCTGAGCGCAAAGTCTGTGATGATTTTGCAAAGGTCAGAATCCTGTGCAAAAGGTGAAAGGAAGGAGTGAAGGAGGAGGAGAGAGGAGGAGGAAAGAGGGGAATTTATAGGGAAGCACCTGCCAATGCTGCCTCAGATGGTGCCGCGAGTGATTGCTGGCAGTGCCAACGGCCGATGGTATCGCCTGTTTCTGGACTGTCAGGCCATTCCAGCCCTAAAGTTCGTCAAGATTCTGCCAGTTATCGGGATTTCTCTGCTCTGCCAGTTCTGCCAGTTTCTGTTGTCGTCCCAGAGCTTTATCGACGACATTGATCGTCTGCAACGGAGGCAGCGGAACAGCCCCTGAGCCGCATCACGAAGTCTGCAAATAGGATGCATTGGTTGCGCAACATGCCCGGAATGGCACCATACTTTTCCGTACCATCATACTGTGGTAATTCCGGCTTCATTTAGATTCAAGCCTGCGCAATCTGTTGTCTTTCTGTCCTTGCCCAGGACGACTGCCAGACAGTCGATACCCATGAGCTGCTCAACACCTGTACGCTGGCTTCGATTGCCTCGCAGCCCTAACTGACCGCCTTCCCTCAGAAGAATCAGGCAATGGGCCCACTGAAGTTGGCGACGATCAGAGCAGGATCTGAGATTGTTCTGACGGTCCGGCAACAGTGGCAGAGCTGCCTCGCTGAACCATGGAAACTCCCAGACGGCCAGATATTTCCCCATGTGTTTCCGATGTACTGTGTGTGTGTGTGTGTGTGCATGTGTGTGTGTGTGTGTGTGTGTGTGTGTGTGTGCATGTGTGTCTATGTCCCTGTCTGTCGATGCGCTTGTGTGTAGTTGCTTTGTCTCATTGTATATGTGTTAGTCATGGTATCTGTGTTAGTAATTTGTACCGTAGTTGTTTAGCTCAGATAAAGGGATCATAGTGATGTGATTCCAGACAACGACGAGCCCGATGACCCCTTCGGGGGTATATGATGGATAGCCACCCTATTAGCCACCCCATCTCATCCCAGAGATGTATAGCGTATACCCCTTCGATGGATTCCCGGTGAGGCATCCGTTGCCAATAATTCGCCAATGGTTCGAACCCCCCCCGCGCAGGGGGAGACGGTAAAGACGGTGCCTCCACCAGCGACCAAGGAAGGAGAGAAGGAGTAGTGTTTTGACACACATAATAAAGTCCCTGAGCCTTTTCATGGCTCTACATGTTTTTTCATGCAGAGGCGCTCGTGTTGAAATTTTGCTCTTACCTGGCTTTCTTCGTGTTTTTCAATTGTTTTTCCGAATCAGTTAATATGTGTTGCTTCAGTTATATGTCTTAGCAACAAAGTTAGGTTGTGTAACTAATGGCGGTATCCAATATGGGGTGCAAACAAGTAAACCAAAGGACGATTCAGTCTCTAAGGCGAAAGAGTTCATGTTAACTTACATCCACACGGCTGGGCAGGGACTTGATGAATTCCTTGTGCCAAACTCGAATCTGTAGTGAATCGGCTTCATCGCCGGGTTCTTTTGTTGAGTTGGAGTAACTTGAAGCTAGGATGTGAGAGATGTCAACACATTTCCGAATTGTAATTTGTACTATAAAGGAGTTAGCTAGAGTTGCTTTCACGGAGTTGGTTTGGTTGAGTAGTCCAACAACAAATTTCTAAGACAACAGGGATGAGTTGCCAATGAAGGAGGGACGGTATGTGTAGGTAGATGAGAGGATAGTTTATGATAAGGATGGCAAGGAAGAGGTGGATGAGGAAGAGGATAGTGAGGATGTTGAGGCAGAGGTGGAAGAGGTGGATGGAGTGGATGAGGTAGATGAAGGGCTGAAGTGTTGAAGAGAATGAAGAAGATGAAGTGAAAGAGGGAAAGGAAAAGAAGTTTGTCCCTAAGCTGAAAGTCAAATAAATAACATTGACAATCAAGGGTTTCCAGTTTTCACTTTTGTGCCCTGTGCTGGGCCTAGTGTAGGGCTTCATGTATGTGTTCCAAGTCTCGAGGAACTCAGTGTGGGTAGGAAAGACTTGTGGGGATAGAGGAAAGGGGAGGGAGACAGAATGCTGTGTGCTTGTATGTTCAAAGACTGCCAGTGGACAAGACCAAACCTTTGTTGATTTGGCTTCTGGCTCTTCATTGCTCTGGGGACAAGGATGGATGGAGGAGGAAGGGGCCATCTAAGTTGGGGGTTTGTGTTGTTTTGGCAAACATGCCGAATAAGAAACGAAATGGTGTATAGTGAAAAGAAACTTACTTGAGGCTTGGTTTTGGGAGAGCCGAATGTGTGATGGATGTTATTGTGATGGTTTCTGTTGATGGACCTGCACTCGATTCAGTAGTTGCTCGTTGCTGAAATACACATTATGTTTCAGCTCCCAAGGAGCTGCAGATAACATACCTGATCAATATGGACATTCCGGGCTGCGTAAGGTGTGAGGTCTAGTTGTTGAGAAATGAAAAATATGACCGTTTGTGGAAGAGCAAGCTCGTTCCAGAAATTTCGAAGAGTTGTTGAAAAGTGACGTGTTGGTTTTCGTCAGGCCCCTACCGGCTGTTGTCGTTTATGTTACTTTGAAGAAAAGAAATATCAGACTTTTGTCTTTGCAGAAGACTGGCTTCATGAAAACAACGACTCCGCACAAGAATGCCGGCCGACCCAGCAGGGGTTTTCACAGATGGACGAAAAGAGATTTCTCATCGCTGCAGTTGTAGAAGAATAATCTGTACGAACCTGTGAAGTATTTGGAGCCCAGTCTGTTGAGTGTTTGAGATACGAAAAGAGAGAGGCTGGGGGCTTGGTGAGCTTTTGAAAGCCCAGTGAGCCCCCCTTTCTTGTTCGATTTTGATGCCGCTCTGCCTGTGTTCTTTTCTTCTGATAGGAGTAGAGGAACGAAATTTGGGAGGATGTGAAGATGTGACAGGAGGAAAAGAAGAGTGTTGCAGAGTAGAATTCCACCCGATATGGAAGAGAAAGGGTCTTGTGTGTATGAGAGAGGGAGTGTGAGAAGGTATTTCTCGGAGTGCAAGAATGATGCAGAGGTAGGGTTGTATTGCAGTAAGAAGGATCGAGTTGAAGGGATGTAAGATCTAAGCCCTGACCACGAATGTTTTTTTGGTTGGGGGTAGAAGGTTGAAGAAAAAGTTGGAAAGGTGGAGATGTGCAGGTGAGAGAAAGGTTTTTGGGAGTGAGAGACAGGAGAGAGAGAAACGCGTGTGTTGTTGAACGGTTGGGGAAACTGACTAGGCAGATTTCAGTGCGTGGAGGAGCTGCACTTGGACACAATAACAAAGAAATCGGGGCAGTGAAACGGGGTTCCCCCCCCCCTACCCCCTGAGTGTGGGTAACAAAGCACTGAAAGGAACCACAACACGCGTTTTACAGGACCTCTTTTACAAGTTGTAAGTGTTTGCAGCCACAGAGACAGAGACAGAGTGCATGCATGTTTCCTTGGAATGGAGAAAGGGAAATGATATATATCATACACCTCCTGAAGCCTGGCTGCAATATGTGTCTGTGCTGTGCTGAAGTTTTGCCCCCCGTTTCACTGCTTGCTTGTACGCCAAACTTCCAACAACAGCACAAAGGAACTCGACTTGTAATCTTTGATAAGATCCAGTTGATTTACAAGCATAAATGAACTATACAAATACATGCCCGTCTCCTTTTAATCTTGAAGTGCCATAGTGCTTCGTTGTGCACATTTCGTTGCGAGTGCACGTCGGGAGACATTCATGACCCTTTTGCCGACTAGGAATATGACGAGCCGCACTTTGAAAGCACCAAGCCATCGACTTGAACTTCAAAACATCTCGGATCTATCTAATCGTTCAAGGTCGGTTGTCGGTAATGACGGGATGCAGAAATGGAAGGAGCACACTTCCCTCCTGTCGACCATTTTTTCATTTGGTGTGACTAGCCATGTTAGTAATGGACGAAAACAAACTCACCCCACAGCATCTCCCTTCAACACAATGCAAACCCCGATATCTTTTATAGAAATGGCGTCAATCATACAGAAACACGACGACGGCCAAGCAGGCGATGCTGAATCCCCGGTCTGCTCTTGGGTTCGCTATCAGGTAATCAAATGTGGCTGCCGACAGCCGAAGTGCGAAAGACAACACGTCGACATTGAATGGTTTAGTATGCCAAGAAAACAAAGGCAAGATTGGAATGTGTTGATGCTCTCAAACTAACATAGTTGCAGGAACATGAAAAAGGGCTGAATCCCATGTGTTGCACAGTCGATCTTCATACATAATAACGGCCGAGAAACAGACTTTAAAGGCAAAGATGAGAATGGCTTCGAATATGCCTCGACAATGCTACCTCTATTTACAAGAGATGAAGAGAACAAGACCTCAAAATAAATGGAAGCCCATCAGACCATTGATACCAAGGTACAGTCACGTCTATCAAAAAGAATTCACAATCACCAAGAACTTAAAGCTGAACTAGTCATAGATTTCATTATCTACTATTCTAAGGCTGTAGAGGACCCAACAAAGACATAATACTGAAATACTCCGATTAAATATCCACCAAGACAAATCGCTGCTCTTGTCGTCACAGTTTCAAGACATTTAAGCCTCATCCTTCCAGGGCCCCCAAGCAGGAGCCTTCGACTGAGGACCAGTGCAGCTGGAGATGATCTGCTGGTTCTTCTGAGTGCCTTCTCCAAGAATCTTGGCACCGGTGGAGTCGCGGATGGACCATTGATGGCCAGCGGGGCCGCCGCCGTTGGCCCAAAAGGTGCGGTAGGGAACAGGCTTGCCGACATCTGCGGCCGATACCACGTAAGAGAAGGTCTTGGCTGGGTTGAACAATCCATACTGGGTGATCAAAGAGGCATCGTTGGTGGCGAAACCTGTGAGGGCATGGCTGCCGACCCAGACGGCGGTAAAGTCGTCGACCATGGAGATCTCGAACTTGTAGGTGCCGGCAGCAGCAGGCACCAGATACCCACGATGCTCCAGGACATTGAACTCCATGTTGCTTCCAGCAGGGCCAGTCAAGAGGCCATCGAATCGAAGTGGGTTGTTGAAGTCGAAATGCTGAGGGAAACCAACCTCGGAGACAATACCTGACTGGACCGGGGCCGTTCCGCTGAGAAGAGTATTGCGGTTGAGCTGGCTGAGGTTATCCTGTGCGACGAGGATATGGTTGGCCTTGGCCGAGTTCCTCTGGAAGATCCACAAGGCGTACTCGCTTCCCTGAGTGCATGTTGTGGCACCAAGAGTCTCGACGGGCGCCGGCGCCGTGGCGGTGATGACGGTGGGAGTGATGCCGAAGCACTGACAGGCCGACCAGTATGCCGTGCTGTCGGCGCACATGGTGGCGTACGTCGGCTTGACGCCGCTGACAACAGGGGGGTTGGCTTGCCTGTTGTGGACATTGCGGTTATAGATGATGGCCGGAGTCTCGGTGACGGCGCTATACCAATGCTATGTTAGAGCTGACAAACAAGCCGAAGGAATCCAGCAAAGGAGCGAGAGACAAGAACTTACGGAGGAGTCACTGTGGTATGTGTGGTCAAGAACGAGGAACAAAGCTCTTGACGGCTGGTAATAGGCAAAACATTCTTGCCAGAGGCCGTGCCGATAACTTGGCGACCACAGTTGTTGTTGCAAGGGCCAGCCAGAGCGAGGGCGGAAAGGCCAACAGCCGCGAGGGAGAATTCGGTCTTCATGATTATGAAATTGGAACCGGTTGATGCAGATGTGAGCTTGGAAAGAGTCCTGAGAGTGAATTGATGATGCTGTTGTTGTTGTTGGCTGCTGATGAGGAGTAGAACAAATCACTTATCAGGACCGGACTAACATCTTATATAGGCCATTCATTGCGTGAAGGCATCAAACATCACGAAGTGCAATATCGATCCGAACAACCCTGCCTAGACCGACAAGATACCCTGTCCTACGAGAGACCTCGAATGACGGTCAATAGATCTCGCTACCGAGCTTGTGGCTGTCCAGCCCAATGACCGGGGCCCCTGGCCAAATATTGAGATGGAAAAGGAAATCTGCAACTTGTTTGGGTACTCCCCGGAAGGCTGGGGAGAAGCCGCGGCAGACGCATTGCCAGCAATCAACGCCCTTCCATTGCCAATTGGGTCGAGAACGGGAGCGAAACATACAAGATACACCCACGCGGCTTGTGGCATGCCGGTGGGCGAGTGGCCGTGTGTGGGAACCAGCAGCACAATTGGAAAGTCGAGGCGTTGCTGGTCTGGCTTCAGCTGAGTCCGTTAGCTTCACACGCCGCACATCAACTATTGCCTGGCCGGGGTTTTGGGGAGGGACAAAAGTAGCGTCCAAATAGCAGCGTAAATAACGTGGATGCAGGCCCGATTTGGTCCGTAACTAATACGCGCATTGTCCCGTTTTAGTCTAAAATGGACGCGGGTTGCGGTAATACTTGATAGATATATGTTCGGTGTAGGCCAAGCGTTTCGCTAACTTTCAAGTTGGAATAGAGGCTCTCTCTCTCACTCACATCAAATCCACTACCCATTCGCGGGGCCAAGATTTTGGAAAGCCCGACGGCAAACTCTCTGCAACGCTCAAATTCACATCAATTGAATCATCGAAAAAAGAAAGAAAAAAGATAAAATACATGCAGTTACATTCTTCATCACCGGAATGCTTGGGAATTTCGTCGCATGTCGCGTTCACCGAGTTTCCTGCGACTCAGACGCCGCGCTGAGATGCAACCGTTTGTCTAGACCTCTCGGGCAACCTGACTGACATGGCCCAACTGTGGCGGAAGCTGGAAGCGATTTATTGCTTTCCTCAGGGTATCTGGCACCATGCGTTGGCTCTATCTAGACTGACGGTACTCCGGAAAGGCATTGCAGCCTGCAGGGGCGTAAACCGTCCAATCGGGTCCTGCCGATGTGTTTTTTGCTCTTGACGCCATTCGGTCTTCCAAGTTCTGACGGCCCCTGGTTCAAGAGAGAAGACAGCGTCTAGACTTTCAGGCAATGGCCGTGTTAGGCTGGACCGCGAAACGGTCTATACAAAAGGAGCCGTGGCGTTTGCGACGCCTGCAGGTGACAAGCAATATATAGGCTTGGTGGGGTTGATGGGCTTGAAAGAGAAGCTTCAGCAGAGCCAACCGGCAACGCGCATCCATTCATTGTCGCCACGTTGGATCTGTCTTTATTGCCTTTACCGACACGGTTGACAAAGACTGTTGACTCTTGGAACTGTGCCCCAAGTTTTGCTATCGACTGTGCCGTTGAGAATCACTAGTATCAGACGCTTTGCGAGTTGAGACTATCTTCTCCGGCCGGTGCGATGGATAATCTCCACATGGTCAATCGCCGTCTAGCCAGGGGTGGTTTAACGGAGCCAACCCTCCGCCCAATAGGCAATGCCACCGCTAGCTCCCATCTAACTCGATGCGTTCCATACTTGGCCGACGGATATATATCCATAGCTTGCACTTGTACTATCGAATGTGCAGCCACAGTTGCTCAATAGAGGAAACGGATCTATGTGCGCCGGTGGGAGGCACAGTCTACCATCTATTGCATATTCCACTTCTGTGCTGTTTTGATTGATTTTCGATAGGCTTTGGCTTGGGCTGGGCTGAGTTGGGTCGGAGGGTGGAGCGGGAGGGTTTCCTTAATTGGCAAGATGATAATAATGTGATGGATGCGCGCCACAGAGCCGCATATCAGTGCCAAGGCTTGATGGATGTGTTGGCCACAGGTTTTTATCACTTTTGCATCTGGAAGTTGCTGTATTCAGCACCAAAACGCATTTATCATGTTATGGCACCTCGGCAATTGGCCGCAGGGATTGGCCAGCTGCCCACCCAACTCCTTCAATATTTTGGTGTAGTGCATGGGACTGCGATTAAAAAAACTGACACGGTTTGGTCCGTATTCTCGAAAACATAGTGATGTGGGAGAAACGCGCCTCATAAGCACATATCCAGGCTAGATAAGAAGCAAACCAGTAAAGCTACAAACCGCTTGGGCACTGAATACACTAATGGCGATGAGATCTAAAAACAAATACAGCGATCGGTGGTGTAATTAATGAGCGGCAAGTTTATTGCTCGGTATATAGATATATATATATATATGTTGAGATGTCATTCTGGCGGGCTATCCATGCCGCGCTGAGCAAAACACACAGACCCTAGGTCGCCAGGATGTGCGACTTGGGAGGGAACCAGAGCCGGGGCCTCCACTAATTATAGCACCCTCCAGCGGCCGGCATCTCTCCGACGGGGTGAGCCACAGGGCGGTTGTGCCTTGTGCCCCCTGTAGTTGACGGGTCTAGATGGCGGGAGGGCAGCCGGATCGACAGGGGAGAGAAACGGTTACCTACCCGGGAGAAGATTTTGTCGAATCGGTGGAATATCTTCTGAACGTTGCCGCAATGTAGAAAGGAAATAGAGATGCACTTGTATCAATATTATTTGTAGAGAAATTAATGCTCGAAAAATGCGATCGGAAATGAAATTCCTGTTATTGGGCAAAAGCCATGGCTTAAAAGTTGGAATTGCTCATGAAGTTGAGGTGTTTTTAATTTCAACGAACATGAAAGGGACGCAGTTTTAGTTCTTTCAGACAATAACCTAACACATTCCTCTTTGTCTACCGTAACAACTGGGCTTTCAATTCTTTTTATTTATGGAACACTCTAGAATGAACTGGAAAGACAAAACTATCCACTTTTTAACACCACCATAACAAGCGTTTTTACATCGCGTCATGATATCTATACAAATTTACACTCATGCTCGTCCAGAGGTACATTTCAAAACGATGCGGAATGACATGGACATTCGCATCACAAGAAACTCAGAAACACGACTAACGAGGTGACTGCTGCAACATGGAATTAAGACCTGGGGCTGGCATGTTTTTGCCGGATGACGTGTAGTTGCCGTATCAGCTCTTCGGTGATATGACTCAGAGAATCTATATAATGTGAAGCAAAAGCGGTAACTACAACTCCTCGAACTCATCTTTGTTATAGGTAAACTCAAAACCAACGCGATATTGATTCACACACAAAAAAATGGAAAATCGCCGCGTCTTTTCCCTCGAAGAAGACGCACGCATCCCTATCCGACAGCTCCCCGCTGGCTCATACCTCGTCCACGCAACAAACGGCCTCGCCACATGGGGCGCAGGCATCGCCGCCGAACTGGCCACCATCTTCCCAGCAGCATACACACACTACAAAGCGTTCTGCAACGCGACAAAACCTACACCCACAGCGCGTTGGCCATCGAGAGACGCCCTCGTCGGCCACTGCCTCATCATCCCACCGCAGAGAAGCGACATCGAGGCTGGTGCGCCGAGTGTGTATGTCGTGTGCCTGTTTACTAGTTTTGGGTTTGGTAGAGCGAATCCGGAGGGGACGGGAAAGCCAGGGAGGGATGCACCGGGAAGGATCTTGGCGCAGACGGAGGAGAGTCTGCGGGAGTTTCGGAAGCAGTTGGAGGCGAGAGTGGAAGAAGATATGGTGATATACTCTCCGATGTTTAATTCTGGGGCGTTTCAGGTTCCCTGGGAGAGAACGGCGGCGTTGGTCGAATCGAATTTCGTGGGTTGGAAGGGTCGTTGGGTGGTGTTGGCACCGCCGACGTGAACATGAAATATTACAGTAATTACTCAATACAAATCTTTGCTTTACTAGTCTATCCATATCAACCCCATCATATCAACGTGATAGTCATCGGTTGACTATTGTCATACCAGTCCTTGGGGATGTTGGTAATGTTGCCAATTCTCTCCATGCACCCGGGCTGCTTCTCCGACATTGTCACAATCAGCCCGACATGATTGTAATGCATAACGCCCGTCCGTCCGAGGCAAAAGAAGAAGGCACCCGCTGGAAAAGTATTGCTAGAAGAATCCTGTGTCGCCATGCTTGTCGAATACCGGCATGCGAGGCGCGTGCTTGTTTCGCCTTCGCCAAAAGTCCTCCCCACGAGTAGGCCGTCGCCCATGAACCACTGCTCCATGGACATGCTGCCATCGGGTTTTTGGTAGTACGCGTGGTGTTGGTGTTCTTGTTTGACTAGACAGGGCAGGATACGGCCGGTTAGCTTAACGTAGCCCCAGCTCACTGTTCCGTAGGGATTGACGCCCTCGACTGCACACTCCGCTTCGAGAATAGAAGCGAGGGGCTCAAAGGAGTTGTATTGGTTCCAGAGAACGCCCTGGCTGAGAGAAGCCCACGACCAAGAGGGCGCGCTCTGTTCATCAGGCGGATACGTCATGACTGTGCTGGTGCGTGAACTGCTGGGCATGACTTGCCAGAGCAGATCGATTATGAGATTATTGCGCCACAGACCTGCTAGGTACTTGTCGTTGCTTGCCTGCGGCATGAGTGACGCAATACCAGATACAGCTGGTAGTTTGTCCGACGCAAATGTGAGCTGTCGCGAGGTATAAGACTTGACAATCATTTGCCATTTCGTCGAGTTTGGGACTCCATCACCGTTGGATAAACCAGGTGGAGGACTTAGCGAGTACGTCTTGGGAGTATCATCAACGCGCCGGTGCGTCTTACATTCGAAAATTAAGGCGCCTGGAGAAAAATGTAAAGCCCTGGAGGCCAGATAAGACTCCTGGAAGCACCAACTCCGCTTGTACAATGGCCCAACGCGCTTTAGCGTTGCCCATGTTTCCGAGTATGGGGGATCATACTCACCATAGTCCATCGGTGCAGAGAGGAGGTGACGTCTGCGGATCTTGATGGGAAGTTTCACACCAGAAGGGGTTTCAAAGTCGACGGTCCTCTCTCCCCAAAAGTCTTCTCTGGTTCCTTCTTCCCTGGGGCCTAGAAACGGTTGATCAGGACTGGCCGACGATCCGCCAAGGATAACCAAAAACGCCTCTGCATAAATGGTTCCCATTTGCGCGGCCTCTTGCTGCCAGTCGAGCTTGCTGTCTTGGATGATACACAGGGAGTCGATCCAGAGATATTCTATGGCTAAGCTGCGACAGACTTGTATCGCATCGCGAAACGTCGAAGGCAAAGCAGAGAGATCGATCCTTTTTTTCAGTTCGTCTATGTTGAAGGCCAGTAGTCTTAAAGGTTTGGCACCGCCCCAGCAATGGCTCAACACGGCCCATCTGACCCCAGCTGGAGGTGTATCACAGAGTCTTACATCGGTGTCAGTTGGGCCGAGGACCAAAAGTCTGGTGGGATTGAATTGTGTGGATGTCCTGGCGCAGGCAGGGTGCTCGTTTAAGCATTGGTGGATGCACTGCCAAGCAAACTGCATGCAGCGTGGGTCGCGGGTATCCATGATGCGAGGCAATGTGGTGCCCATTGTTGGCGCGCCCGGCACCTCGAGTTCATGCGGCGTGTCTAGGAACATTTCGAGGTCGAGGCGGGGATGCATCACCTTTGGGTCGTGTATGAAGCACCCGGAGCAACATACAACGAGCGGAGACCCTTGACGGATCATCAAGCCAACATTGAGGTGCATGCCGTTCTTCGTGTCTGTGACCCAGTTCATCCACTCGTCGATGAAGAAAATGTCAAAGACATCGCAGAGTAGCCGGCAATACCGACAGTCGCGAAAGGGCCGTCCCGTTTGCGGATCAATCTCCCGCGCCCGTAGAAGCTCCTTCGTCTCAATCTTGGGGATGAACAACGCAGGCTCAGTGACGATTCCTGTCAACGGCTGCCGGCCCTCGTGGGTCACCCACCGACCTGCGGACGTGGGCGTGCGACCCAGCGTGTCTTCATGGCCAGCAGGCTGCAGGTTGTTGCAGTGGGGGCAGATGCCAGTCCAGGCGCTTGTGAGATGGCGCTTCATGAAACGACCAGCCCAGAGGCCGGTATCGCGGATAGTGCGGGTGGTATGGCGAATGCCTCCAGCGGCCGGATGCTGGTTCTGCTCCATGCTGGTGATGATGGTGATGCTATTGTTGTCTTGGGGTTCTTGGAGGCGGCCATTCTTCTTCTATGTGTGCCTTGCGGGTGGCGTGCATGGCCTTTATTTGATACACGGATGATATCCTAGCAGGAACTGTCATGTCATGGAACCGTGGCTGTGGGGGAGCTGAGCGGAGAATCCATCTATCCCCCTGGTCGAGGCTGAATGGGAATGAGGAGAAGTGGAGGTTGCAGAGTTCTGGAACACAGAGGTAGATTATTAGCCGGTTTAACAGGGTAACGACACAACCAAGCTGGAGAGCCAACCCAAGAGATTCTTTGGAGATATATCTGCAAACCTGCAGAAATAGATATATGCAAATTTGAACATATTGAAATGAAAAAGTCTAGTTTATTTCTGACAGTGCAAGACGATGTCGCATTAGTTGTGTTTTTCCTACCATGCTGCTGCCACCAAAACGCGGCCCATCAGTGGGTGTACAGGGGCAGCAATGACACCTAATTTTGACCACCCAAGGTGGATTCGCTTCTTAGTAGTAACTCAAAGACTTGCATATCATTCATGCAAAATCTACACAGGTACGAACTTGTTTTGAGTGGTATAAGTAGGTGATTTTACTATCAGTAATTGAATACCCATACGTAGATATTCTGCCGAGAAAACGACAAGAGCTTGCGCAAAAATGCGTTGTTCATTCTGATGATACCCATCCAACGGGATAGGGACTAGTAGTTACCCAAGGCAAGGTAAGGTAGTATACTTAATTGGTATTTCTATAATGATATCAATACATGTTGCCGGTACTCCTGGGTATTTGAGTTCACACCTGCAGACTTTACTTTTGTTCTCTGCTTGATAATTATGATTTTTCCTACTTTGGACCCAACTAACTTTTTCCTTCTCTCATTTTTCCATCTTGAAAAATAATAATAAGAAATCGTTCCATTAGCCACGCCGAGCCTAACCAGCACCACACACTTGTAAACTCGACCATCTAGAACACGACGAACTATGTCCGCTCCATCTGATAATACTGGGCAACTGGGAGCTTCACAAAAGCAACGGGAGCAACTGGAGCAATCACGAAAGCGAGTGGAAGCCGCACGAAAGCAACTAGAAGCTGCGCTGGAGCAACGGGAAGCTGCGCGAAAACATCTGGAAGCTTTACAAAAGCAAAACTGTTGGGTTTACTCGAATTTATAATCTTGGCAATAGATGAACTGTCGATCTCCAATCAGTAAGTAAACTGCCTTATTTTTTTTAATAATATTTTTGCACCTTAACAGGGTGAGAAAAAAACACCTGGCTATGTTTTTGGGTCACCCTGCTACGACGGGCGGCTGCTGGTGCTGTGATTGTTACAGCCCACCAACGGCTCACCCTCTGTTTTCTGCTTAGTAAAGAAAGTTCTCGCTTTACGACCCAATCACCTTTTCCCTCCTTTATTTCCCCCATCTTTGCCAAATTCACCGCCCCATCCAGCACCGCGCTTTTGTTTTTTTTGTGTTAAGCCTTGCCAATCAATCAATCAATCAATCACTGCAACCATGGCCACTCCACCTGATGACACTGAAATGAGCGCTGTCTCTTCCGAAGAGAGCCTCACCACCCAGCTCGACCAGCTAATTGCCGATGTCAAGCGGCTCCGTGATGGAATCCAACGAAATAAGGAGGCGTCTCTCGCTCAGGCGTCATCGGAACAAGAGATGCTGAATGCGATGATCAGTCATCAAGAGGCGCAGCAAAAGAAACTGGAAGCTACGCAAAAGAAATTGAGGGAATTTGCTCTAACTTCCACCAAGGAAGTGGCCGAGCTTACGCCCTCTGATGAGTAAATGTAATTCAATATTTTTCTGATATGTGTGCACTCTAACGATAGGCTAACACTCACCCGAAGTAGATGTTTTGCTAGTGGAATATGGGGTGGATGGTTGGGTTGGGTGTGTTCTGGCTTCCCACAACGATGATGCGAGCCTGCAGGGGTATTATTAATGTCAACTAATGGCTGATAATAAAAACATCAATAAAGATTCATGCACTGAAGAAGAGTTGTCATTTCTCACAAAAAGATCATGGCTAATACACGCTGAAGTCACACCCGCAATAACAGATCAATTCAAGCAAACCTGTAAGATCTGCCCAATGCTGCACTTTACATGTGCTCCACGGCGTTGCTTGATAGTTCATTTTTCTAAAAGGAAAATTGGTTCAACTGGGTATATATTGTTTCTTATTTCCTATCAATTATGACATATATCCTGCATGCTAAAAAATGAGAAGAGATGAAACATAACAAATGGCCATTCTAGCCACGGTATGAGGGCTGTGGAGGTGCATAATACCCTCCTGGTGGCGGCGGTGGCGGCTGTTGCTGTGGCTGCTGTTGCTGCTGATAAGTTTGTGGATTGTATACATTATGACCTGCCGACGGGTTGCTTCCGTACGAAGAGTATCGATTCATGCTAGGATTCTGAGGTGAACCGCCATATTCAGCACCATCGTACCGCCCTGGCTGTTGATACTGAGGCTGCTGCGGTGCGGCTGTCGGCTGTCCTGGGTATGCTGCAAACTGCTGGGCTGGCTGGCTCGGCGGAGGTGAATACGGGGTTGGAACTTGATAAGGCTGGAACGGTGCTTGACTAGATGCCTGGTTGGGACTGCCTTGGTAGCTATTCGAAGGCGGCGAATACGTCTGAAAGGTGCTGTTGCTGGTTGGTGGAGGGGATTGATGCGGTGATGAGCCCTGGACATATGGTGCATACTGTCCCGTAGGCCGCCCCCCTGGCGCGGGTTTCCTCCTGATGAGCCCGCCGGATGCAGTCTCTGCTGATTGAGTGCTCGCGATTGACTCTGGTCTTGATGAAAAGGACTGAGATTCCTGTGTATGCCAGCTTGTGTGTGATGTCGAGGGCTGAGATTCATGCGTCTGCCAGCTCGCGATTGACTGTAATGGGGGAGATGCGGGATGGGAGTCGTAATCCGAGGTGGACGATTGTCGCTGTGGTTGAGGAATAGAAGATACCGATGGGCGATGAAGGGGCTCTGGTACGAAAGCGCCCACTGGTTCGTTGGGGAATGGCTCACCCGGACTCATAAAGGGCTCGCTGAACGATCCAAACCGATCCGTAACCTGCTGTTGCGGCTTGGACGCTTCGTTTGCCGCTGGACTCTGAGGGACAACCTCTGGCGCATCATAGTCTAGATATACCGGCTGGTCCACAAGCTGAACCTTCTTTGTGGTCTGACTATCATCAGCGCCGGATTCATCTGGTTGTTCTGGCTTTTCTACTGCCTCAGTCTTCTTCTCGTGGCTTGGTTCGTCGTCATACGACAACCCTTGCTGGGCCATGTTGGCGGATCGTACCACGTTCGCCACAATGGTGTTCCCTGAGTCTATTGACTTTTTAAGACTCTTGAGCAGCACGGTGACTCTCTCGATAAGGACTCCAAGACACTCCCTTTGCCCTTCTTTAGAACCAGGGTAAACTGCAACCTGGCCATCGTCACTGTCGTCATCATCATCATCGTCGTTGTCCTCGTTTTCGCTCTGATTCTCATCTTCCTCTACTGCTTCAGCTTCTTCTCTCTCCTCACCATTGTCCTCATTGTCTTCATCTTCATCCTCATCGACCTGCTCTTCTACTGCAGAGTAAGCGAATGCAGCTTGAAGCGCATTCATGTTATGTTTGTTCGAGTGCATGATATCAGCGCCATTATCAAGGAGGAAAGTCACCGCCTCTACATCCCCTCGTGCAGCAGCCACAATCAGAGCCGTGTCGCCGTCATTATCGGGGAGGTTGATATCCGCTCCTCCATCGAGCAAGACCTGTAAAGATTCCTTGGGAAGAAATGCGGCCGCATTGATGAGTGGAGTACACAGGTCCGTGCCACCGAATACGTCCAGATCTGCTTTGGCTTTGACCAACATTTCCACAATCTCCGCCTCGGCACGTTGTGTTGCTGCTACAATGGGGGGAGAGTCGCTTCCAAGTCCTAGATTTGGGTTGGCGCCTCTTTCCAAAAGCAGGGACACAATTTCGTCTTTTCCGGACATACAAGCACCCTGAAGAGCGGTACCCGCAGCAAAGGATGGGTTTGTTGTACAGGCGCTCACGTCGGCACCGCGGTTGATGAGCTCCTCGACAACCTCATAATGCCCTTCAGTAGCGGCGGTCTGGAGAGCCCATCCCTTATCATCATTGACATCGGCGCCAGCATCCAGCAACAGCCGAACCATTTCGATGAGACCATCAAAAGCGGCAGCCGTTAAGGCTGTGCCGTATTCCGTACCAGTGGCGTTTGGGTCTGCTCCAAAGCTTTGTAAAAGTAGTTTGACCGTACTGGTCTTTTCTCTATCGGTTGCTTCGTAGAGAGCGTTGTTTAGCGTTTCCTTTGTGATACTCCCCTTGGCATAATCCCAGGTCAGCTGGACGATCTTGTCTTGCGGCTCGCTGCAAGTGGCAGCCTCAAAAAATAAGCTGTTGACATCAAGGGTCTGACAGTTCTCCAACAAGGACTTGACAATGTCCCAATTCCACTCGCCGACTGCTGATTTCAAAGCTGATTGGAACACATGCTCCTCATGCTGAAAGTTGAGTAGCTTAGTGAAGACTTCGATTCTACCTGTTTCTGCCGAAGCAATCAATGCCGCACTGTAGTCGTTGGCTGGGAGCTTGTCTGCGTAGCTTTCAATCAAATACTCAAACATGGAGTAATCTGCCAACATTGCCGCCATTGCCAATGGACAAGGAATATTCTCATCTTTTGACACGAATGTTAGGGAGACGTTGTGTTGCACGAGCAATTCCACTCCCGCGCGGTTACCCGACGAGATAGCCGCATTAACAACGGGCCCGATCTCCTTTGCAACAGCATTGGGATCGGCTCCTCGGACAAGGAGTTTCTTCATGACCTGTACATGCCCTCCGAAGGCGGCCATATGAAGGGGGGTCTGCTCTTGAATCTCAGCCGCGTCGTCAATAACGGCACCGCGGTTCAGTAGCTCATCCACGATGTTGGGTCTGCCTAGGAAGGCGGCGAAATGTAACTGAGCACCAGGTCAGATTTCTAGCCCCTATTAACAAATTACATTGGAAACCAACTTACTGGGGTGTTGATTAGCGAATCTCGTTTCTGAATCTCTTCTTCATGACCATTTCGAATGAGCGCGGCGACGAGTTGCCGGAAACCGATCGATGCCGCGACGTGGAGACCAGTCAAGGATTTGTGGTCAAAATTATCAAAAACTGTAGTCATGCGCCAGAATTCGGTAAGCCAGCGACGCCTGATAATCGAGCCAGGGCACCAAAAGTCCTCCTCTAGACTCAAGTCCTCGGCAATTTCAAGCGTTGCCTTGCTAGCATGGTGAAGCCAATGTTTAACAGTGTAAGCCAGCGCTTTGTCCTTGATGATGTCCATTTCAGGGTCGTCATCGTCGTCAGAGTCAGAGTCACTCTCCGCATAACCATTATCGCTATCGTTATCCGAGGATTCCTCGGTGTCATTGTGCACATCTTCAACGGCGGTCGCCTCGTCTTCACCCTCAGCCTTCGTTGTATCAGCTGTGCCCTCTTCTCCAGCACCGTCAGCCCGCTCTGCATTCTCCTCGTTGCGTGAAGAAGATGTTCTTTCTGGAAAGTCGAAGCTGTCTTTGATGTGTGAGAAACAACGCAATGATAGAACGCCGTGCTGCCACTTGGTCTCTTCATCATCCAAGCCCAGCAACACCTTGGCATTCTCGCGCAAGTGGTTTTTGATCACAACGTTCATGAAGCCCACAATCGTGTCCGAATTGCTGTTCCGTTTCATGAATAAAAGCGGCTTGCACTGCTGAATTAGTTTGCGGAGTTCGGCTTTCTCCTCATCATTGGAGGCCAGTCCAGCGAGAATGCCAAGCTCCGATTCGGTTGGATCCTCAAAGGTCAGCACAAGCGTTCTTAGCAACTCCTTGATTTTTTCCTTGTTGCTGTCATTGAATGTAAAGATTTGATACCAGGCATAATCAAGGAGCGCTTTCAAATCCTGTGGCATTTTCTCGAGAGTCTTGCGAACCTTCAGATCACTCTCCTTGTCTGAGAGTTCTCCAAGCTGAATGCACGTTATATCGATCCACTGCGTGTTTTGGGCGCGCCTACCAATTAGACTGCTGGCGAAGTAGGCGAGAGCTCGGTTGTACTGCTTTTGCTCTCCAAGTGATGAGACCATCTTCTTCGCATGCTTGCGCAACTCAAGTTGAACTTGGTTCTCATATTTGCTATCTTCCAGGTCAATAACTCGAACGCCATCAATTTTGAGTGCCGTATTGACATTGTGAGCCTCTCTGCTAGTGATAAACCACCGGGTTGGGACGCGCTTTGTATTTGTGGCGCGCATACACTCCAGGTCTCCAGCAATGAAGTCCATCAGTTTGATAGTGGAAGCAGACTCGGCCGGGAGAGCGTGGAGATTATTGAGCACGAAGAAGACCCTATTGCCAATGAACTCATCTGCAAGCATATCCTGTATTGATTGCCACATGTTTTCTACCGTGACTTGGGCATATTGTGTTTTGCTGGTCTCGTCCTTTCCCTTCTTTCTGTTGAAGGTCTTGGCATATGGTGCTAGGGTCTCTTGCTGGTTAATTAGTTGTCTGATAACAGCCTTGAGGACATCCTCAGCCGTACAGTACTCTGCCGTGGCATCGCAAAAGAAGTATGCCAAGAGAATAGGACCCTGGCCGGTATCCTTTTCTTCATTCTCCCTTATTAGTTTCTCAATGCCCTCGAGTGTCGCCATGGTTGCGCTTGTCTTTCCATGGCCTTCACGACCACGCAGGTAGATGCAGTCCACTGGTTTGACAGGCTGTTCTTCATCATCAGTTGAAATCCGCCCTAGCCACTCTGTGTATTCTGCTTCTCGTGGTATCCAAGTGGATGGAGCAAATGACTGAGATAATGTCTTGCGCTTCTTCTGCACCTGTGCACCATCCAGCGCCTCCATAATACCATTGATCAATGTGCGGTCAATGTCTCGGACAGAATTCAGGCGATTTCTGACTGCCAGCTGAGCACCGTGAATAATCCTCTTCACTGGGTCTCGAACCATCTGCGTCCACCTCTCATCCTTGGGGCCGTCGAATTTGACCAAGTCCCGATGATTACAGGCCAGCCCCAACTCCTCCACACCAGGGAGAGTTGCGGAATCTCGTTTCACAAACTCGGCGTATTGCTTTGGTATTAGGCTTTTGGTCAGTCCGAAAAGACTTGGCAAACCAACCATCTGCGAGAAATCGGTGGGGTGTTCTTCCCAGAAACAGAATAGATCAATACTCTGGCTGCCTTTTTGAGCAAGACGCATGAGATCATGCTTGAGCTGACGTAACTCCTCGTCTCCAGGATTCATGAGATCGAGCAGTTTGGATGAGGTTGCAGCATCAATCTTCTCAGCGAAGTGTGCATACATGGCCGCTACAGCAGCTACTGGAGCACCACCAAACGGCGCCCCGAAGAAGACACAGGCAGTGATGGCCTCAAACATGATGGGGAATAGATCTCGACGAGAATCTGCCAAAGTAATGGCTTTTGCGATAACGAGACCTCCCATGCTATGACCAATGAATACAATTGGCCGTCGTTGACAGCTCTGCGCAGCTCAAGTCAGCATCTCAGTCTTTTTTCCCCTGCAAGGAATCTTCTCATAATTCACGTACTGTTCTTTTGCTTCTGAGTCCCACTAACAAGCCCATGGCAATGTTGCCCATGAACTGCTTCACCTTGAGCTGGCCCGTCCATGCTGAATCATACATGTACAGCAGCAAACGGGCCCTGGGGAAATCTCTCTGCAAGCCATCCGTGTGCGTAGTCCAGTTGAAGTCAGTCTTGCTGGACTTCCAACTATCGTCTGGATTCGCGCCCAATCCAGGAACAAAGACAATGCTGTGAGGAATGGCTGTTAACGACGCCACATCTTCAGGGGCCCGTACAGATGGCTGGCTTACTCTAAATCGGGTGATACATTCGGCTTATCAAGCGGATACAGCTCCTTGATTCCCTGTTGGACTACCTCATAGCCCTTCTTCTTCTTCGATGATGCAGCAGCGGTAGCTGCAGTGGCCGCATTGGAGTTGGGAGCCTTGCGGGTGGCCGAACGGTGCAAGCTGGCCGACATGATGTCGACGTGGTCTCAGTCGACCGTCGCTATTAATTTCGGTCGATTAATTGTTGCTGGCTCGGAATGGGCCTCAATGGTGTGGGGACCAAACAGCTTTATTTCTTTGGAGCCCCCATGAAAGTGCGTGCGTGTGTCGTCTCCACCGCCCATGGCAACGAAGCTCTGTGGTTCGACCGAGATGGGGCAACTCGGACATGGAATAACATGGCATGCCAGGGTTGGTGCATGTAGTCTCGGAAATGGCACGACTCAGCCTTGTGCCTACGGAAACGACTAGAAACGCTCGCTAGAGCCGAGATGGTAAGTTAAATCCACCACGAATGGGACGGAAGATGGGGGGGACGGGCCGCTTTCCATAGCGACTGCTCACATGCGACGAATAAGGCTGCGGCGTCGTCTGATATTTGAGCCCAACGAGGTCTGAAGGATCATCAAGCCATCTCAGCTTGCAGGGGTAGCGGCCAGGAGATGACCTGATTACTGGTCTGCTTACGCGCCTCTGGCCCACAGCTGCATGGAAGGCGTGGAAGCGAAGGGCCTTGAAGCTTGAGTCTGCATGTAGGCAAATGATTCAAGGGAAATTAGACTGGTGGTAAATGCGGCTCTGCGTGCTGCTCTTGGTAACGCGTGCGCGGCTAACTGGGATTCGGGACATGAGCACACGTTGGGGGTGAGACGACCTGAGACCAGCTGGCATGCATGTAGTCTGCGGATAGGGTTAGTCATGGCCCGGTGAGATTCTGACAAAGCCAGGTTCGCCAACCGCCACGATGCCCTGGACAATTTCTCATCAACGCCAACCACGGCCAATCCATGGCTTCATAAGGGTTGGGAACCCCGCGGACTGTCTGAAAGGTCCAAGCAGCTCAGCACGGCAAACACGGCAACCCCCCCCAAAAAAACATGAAGAGATCGCCACCTTTCAGCATCCAGGCCCTCAAGGGAGGCGATGGTTTCAATCACACAGCCGTGCCAGGAGTCAACGATGCCGCCCACTTCTGGGCTTTGCTCCCCGCCAGCAGTCGCGCGAAGACTGATGACATCTCAACTCCGTCAGCAAACCTCCATTATTTCCTCGAAAAAGAGCTCTTCGTGAAGAGAATCAATGCTATTCAAGACTGGCTGTGGGCTTGTGGCCGACCCATGCCCCCCCGCCCTCTGCATTACCAGCTTGTTCTGTCGCGAGACATCATCGTTACAGAGGCTGCCGAGTTGCACCTTGTCTGGGGACCTAAAGGCATCCACGTCAAGCCCTTGCCAGAGTACCTGCTAGACAGAGAGTTCTGGCAGACTCACATCATCGGCGATGGCGGCTCAGAACCCCAGGAGCTTGAGAAATGTGCCCGGGGTTTCCTTTTTTCGTACTGCGCGCTCATTGCATACAAGAGCGACTTTCGCATCGCCAAGGATCATGGTCTTTTGCCAGAAAATCTAAGCTGGGAGAGCTGGAAGCTCTTTTCCGCACAAATCTTGGAGAGCCATTGCTTTGCGGCTGTTAATCCGAGGTACTGGTACGGTGAACTTCGCCTTGGTCGCCTGAACAAGGTGTATCGGTTCCGAAAACTTTCCTTATTTCGAGGCTACTCAAGGATAGCTGGCTACGCCGTTTACGGCGACTTGATCCGTGACAACTTTGCCGCTCTTATTACCCTGCTTGGTTATGTTGTCATCGTCCTCACTGCGATGCAAGTCGGGTTGGCGACGGACAAGCTAGTCGCCAACGAGGCATTCCAAGCCGCTAGCTACGGCCTCACTGTCTTTGCCATTATTGGCCCGCTTATCGCCGGTGTTTCCATCATATTATTTGCTTTTATCTGGATCTTGAGTAATTGGCGGGCCACAAAACGCTACGAGGGCAGGAGATTCAAGGATATTGGCGTGGAGCCATATTGGAGGGACTAAGTCGCAGTCTCTTCTTTTTATATGGACATATATTGTCATTGTCTTGGTGATGTGCCAGAGAGTAAAATTTTGGAGAAGCTGATAGACAAATTTTTTTTTTTTCTATATTGCCTGATGGTTTGGCATTAGCATAGCATAGCATACTTAGCATAGCGTGAGCGTGAACAAATAGATATTGTCTATTGCAGGAGTCTGATCCAAATTGACTGTATGCTGTCTATTCTGCGACCTGGGATTGTCGTATGCTGGCGAATTCGTAGTTGTACGTCTAAAATATTGGCCATTTTGTAAGATCTACCATCTCCCTGGCAGTCCGATCGCTGCTTCATGCAACAGGCTCTGGGTAACCACTATATGTAGATCCGATTGGCTACCAAGATCCGTAAGCGTGTTGTTACCGGATTCGCATGAGATGTGGTCCATTTATGTACTAAACATCAGACGGCCCATTAATGCTGATCCCGAGATTCCAGATAGTCTGGCTCGAAACCCTGCGTGTGTCATCAACGCACGCTTTTTGTAGCCAAATCAGGCTCGTCAGGCGGCATTAGTGCTTTGAATGTTCCGGAAATTTTAATTAATGACTGACGGGCCGAAGGCGATCTTATCATACAGCATCCAAGGGTATTCTTGCTTCAAAAATAGCCATCAATCAAACGCATGAGCAGCTTCTCTTTCTCCACAGGGCTCAGCTTCCCATCACGCCCGAGCCGCTGCATTTCACTTATGGGGCCTTGATTACCCCCGCCGCCAACCATGATGAAGCTGATGAGATACCAAAGCATGTCGCGTGGCATGTTCAATCTGGTCAATTCCTTTGCTGCCTCAGCATACTTTTCCATGTTACGCCGCATTCTGAGCTTCACGCGGTCGTACATGCCGTACTTGTGATACATGGTCAGCACGCAACGCGCGTCGCTCTCGTCATGGGTCCCGTAATGACGTTGCAGAACGTCGAAGATCTCCTCACGCTGTTGCTCGCTTAGGCTGCTGTCATCTTGGCGAGCTGTTTCGAGCGCTTCGAGCAGGAACCTGCTGTAGACTTCGCCCGACATAATGTCTGAGAGCTCGTCCTTGGTGGCCTTGTCCACCGGTGTCTTGGAATCGGGGTTATCCTGGAGGTCGTCGAGAATGCAGGTTAAATCCGTGGCTCGGAATATCTGATCGCGAAGGATGTGGATATCGTCTCGTTGGATGCTGGTATAGCACGCGGCGAGGCGTGGAATCTCGAACAAGTACCACACATATTGGAAAGCACGAAGGTAATTCTGTGATAGCAAAGTATCGAGCGTTACAAGCCTGACCTGGAATGGGCATTGAGGTTTCCCCTCCTGTTTCGTCTCAATCGTCTGTAAAAAGGACGAAAAGCACCAATAGTAAGCATTGCGCTGCTGAAAGTCGTCCATTAGCTGCACAAGACCTGCTTTTGCAGGATGATTATCCGGCACACAACTCCGCATGATTAGTTTGGCCAGCTCGTTAAGCAACAAACAATCCGTCTCAATCGGAACAGAACTCCTGAGATGCCATGCCGTAGCGCCGCTTCGAGTCGTGGCGCCGTCAACCTTGTCGTCGACAATAACGGTTGCAGAGGTTGCTAGTTCTGACGCGGCTGCCAGAGCATAGACAATTCGCATATGTGCCGGTGTCTGATATTCATCACTCGTCATGCGACGGTAAAAGTAAAGAATGGACTTTGTAGTGAAGTAATCGTCCCATGTCGGCACATTCTCAACGACCTAGCAAGAACAATGTATAATGTGAGACGCTGTACAGCGGTCAGGATATTGGCAGGAGGAGTTACATATTGAATGCGTTTCCGCGAGAAACTGAGCATCCATGGCTCTTCGATCTCCCCCAGCAGCGGTATACCGGCAAGTTCTCGAAAGGCTGGGATAAACTTTTCTTTCACCTCCTTTTCGATCAGTTCTTCCAGAGGCGATTCATTGAGACCGAAGGCTTGTTTGTGGCAATTTTCGACCGGCAGAGCTAGGTCTCGCACGTCGACACCACCGACGGGATCGCGAGACCATTTATTGATGAAGTTTTTGAGAACTTGATTCTCGTCATTCAAGTATTTCATTAGTCGGCTCATGATGCCTTGTTGTGGGGGTTGCAATTGCGATAACGGGCCAATGTGGGGAGATCTCCCAACAGGAGGCTCGTGATGGGCTGATTATTCGGGTTCAAGTCTAGAGTTGGAGATTCTGAGCCGCAAGAGACAGGATGATGGCAGTTGGATGAAGATGGCTGAGGACGTAGGTTATATTGATCGGACATGTGGTTCGACTAGTCCGGCAGTGCAAAGATGTGGCGTGGAGCCATTTGAGCCACGATCATGAACTGGATCAAGACTCATTTCAGGGGCGGGACTTGGCAAGGGCCCTAGGTCTCTAGCTGGACTCCCTACCATCGAGTACCCAATAGTAATTGAATTGGTAGTGTTTCGTTAGGGCTCAGCTACACAAGAGGTAATTCTGAGCTGTCGCGCTAGTTCGGCCCCCTTTTGACCCGTTGATCCATCGACTGCGCGGGACAAAGTGGAGAGGAGGCCAGTGCTTTGACTGGAGGAATTGCTGAAGATATTCGCCTGTCCGTTATCATTCGGTTGTCGCTGGAACGGCTGAATCAAAGTTTGGTTTGCTGCCCCTCCAACTGTTGGTGAGGCTGAAGCCGGAAGATTCTGCCTTTGCGTTGAGGTGTGGAGGCTGAGAACTGTGCGAGGATCCATGAGTTCTGCTTGGTACTCGCAGCTTTGAGGCAGCATGATGTGGTTTCTCTTCCTTGTAAATGCTGTTAACGGGCGATGAAGGCGCAAACGCATGAAGCCTGTCTTCTCACCGTCTCTCCAGTTGGGATTTGCATCAAGCTCTGGCTGGCAAGCCCTTGGCCCAAACTGTCGGGTTGCACGATGAGAGGCTTTAGGTCACATCCGTAACTGTCATCGATATGTCAATTGTCATAGCCCGCCTGTAGCTTGCCTGTAGTCCGCCTGTAACCCTCTTTAGCCCCCTGTAGCTTCATGTCGCTAGCCAATGGCTCCCCGGTAGTTCGTTGTGGCGAGACCCGGCATATGCGCCTGCATTGGTCTTCTGCTAGTCTCCCCTCCAGCTCGCCCAACGAACACCTTTCACAGCGTTTGACGCGGAAATCAGGTCATGTGGCATAGACGCAACGAATATACACGGGGTGATAGGAAGCTTAAAGTAGCATCAAGATGTGACCAAAAAGCCTTGATTCCTGAAGGAGCCAAATACTAGGGATATAAAGCAAAGGAGCACTCACGCAATAGCCGGCCATAGCCGAAAGCGAGCTCAACACAGCCTCAATACTACATTTTGTTCTTGCCCCTCTAGTTATCTGCTCATAGTCAGGCAGAAAACCACATGAACCCCTTGGAAATGTGACTTTCTCTTTTCGTTTACGTGCCCAGAGGACGCAAGCATCGATCATTAACATACAGGAGTAGCTGTCAGTCTTCTGTATCTCCTCAGAATCATGGTCGTCTTTCTAGATGAGTTTGGCTACCAAAAAGTCTCTGTCGTCGTCGCTGCAATTGTGAGTATTGCTCCCTCTGTTGTGGCCAGTTTTAAAAAACGTTGTACTCATGAACGAACACGCAGCTGCTAGCCATCTCCAGTGTCCAAGTGGTCTGGAATATTTTCTTTCATCCTCTCAGAAACTTCCCGGGACCTTTAGCCTGGGGCGCGACGGGATTATGTCGTCACTACCGATTAACATCGGGCAAACTGGGGCACGATTTGGTTGCGCTTCACAAAAGATATGGCGGGATTGTCAGGATAGCCCCGAACGAGCTATCTGTTGTCGATGCGCGCGGCTGGAAAGACATCTATGGTCCCCGTAAAAGTGAATCTGGCCCCAAGGAGCTGCCCAAAAACAAGCAATTTTACCAAGTATTTGGACCTGGATCCCCAGAATCGATATTCTCAGCCGACCTGGACAAGCATGCCATGATTCGGAATTCAATTAGCCCAGCATTTTCCGAGCGTAACCTACGAGCAACCGAGCCCATTTTACACGAGTATGTGGATCTCCTTATACGCCGTTTGAGGGAAAACAGCCAGGACAGCAGCACGTCGGTGGATCTAAGTGCTTGGTTTAACTATCTCACCTTCGATTTGAGTGGACGTTTTACCCTTGGTTCTGCGTTTGATTGTCTCCAAAACTCCAAATACCATGTCTGGGTCAGCGCCATCGTATCCCATATAAAGGAGATGACATACCTGCATTTTATTGCCTATCTTGGCTTGGGGTGGGTTCCAGGAGTGCTCTTGAAGAGCTCTATATTTAAGGGAATGGCGTTGAATGAATATTGGATGAAAGAAAAGATCAAGTTGCGCATGAAGTGCAAAGATGATGGAACACTTGACTACTTCGATGGATTGTTGAAACTACAGGATGAACTGGTAAGATGGACTGATGCTCTTGATGATGCCGAGAGTTGTACTGCTGGGCGACGGCACCATCCTTTCCCCTCCACCTTTTTTTGCAACACTTTGATACTATACTAATAACACACAGTCAATGGATGAGATCTTTTTGAATGCAGTATTTATAATACTAGCGAGTTCCGAGTCCAGCGCAACATTATTGGCAGCCACAACATACTTCTTACTTACAAAGCCACCGACGCTCGAGAAATTGGTGAATGAAGTGCGGTCATCATTCAAAAATGAAGGGGATATAACAGTGGCTTCTGTTACCAAGCTTCCCTTCCTGAAAGCCTGTCTTCATGAGGGACTTCGACTGCATCACGCTCTTCCCGTTGGTACACCACGAGTTACTCCCGTTGAAGGGGCTGAGATTGCAGGAACTTGGGTTCCAGGAAATGTAAATATGATCCATCTTCCAGTCATATTCCAGGACAACATAAACTAACAATTATTCTTGGAAAGACTACCGTTTCGATGCACTTTTTAGCTACATTCACTAGTAGCGAAAACTTCACCGAACCTCGTGGATATCACCCGGAGCGTTTCATGGGAGATGCCCGGTTCGCCACAGATAAAATGGAAGCATTTCAGCCGTTTAGTTTTGGGCCAAGAAAGTGTATCGGTCAATCGTAAGCCAATCCTTTTTATAGCCCAAATACCAACATCTAGCACCTGGACTAACGCTTCTTCCCTACTCATTTATTAGACTTGGACATGCGACAACTCGCCTAGCTCTCGCAAAGCTCATATTTAATTTTGATCTTGATCTAGCGCCGGAGAGTCTAACGTGGATTGAACAAAAGGCATACCTGGCGTGGCAAAAGCCGAAGTTGAATGTATTCCTGAAGGAGATCCGACAAGAATGACTGGCCTAGAGTTTGAGCAACACTCAATGATCGTACATGAAGTCTGTGCTTGATCTATAGCTTAAATTACAATAGGTTACTACTCACAAATCCTGAATCGAATTCTTATGTGGGTCTGGCTATTTTGGTAATGATACTGCTTGTAAAAATATACACAACAACACCCGTCTAGGACTTAGTCGTTCGGGCAACTTCTTCTCTGGGGAGAGGAGGCTGGTGAACTGAGAGGGGGGAACTAGTCACACCTGACTTACAATAATTTGGCCATGATCGATGCTGAGGTATGTGCAAGATGAGACGCATGAACTCACGAGGGTTGAGGTTTGGGCACAACAGTTCAGCCATATTATTTGTCTAGTTTTGTATAATTGACAGATGCAAAGGTTTGGCATGACTTACAGCACTACTTCTCCACCCAGCGTGTTAGCACAAGTAAAAACGGGATTTTGCACGCATTATCTGGTCTTTGCGATACTCTATAGCTCCCGGTTCTCTGCTTTGAATGATGTTCCCATCGACGCCATACCTACTGTCCTCCAGTGTCGGACCCGGACGCTTGACAGTGTCCAAACACTCCCTCGCAAGACACAAAAGAAAACGAAGCTGAGCCTGCTGAGTAGGGGCCAAAATTCATATCAATGAGACAAAATGAGAGAAAAGGGAGCGAGTGCGGCTACTGAGATGCAGTTCTATGGTGCCGCGGTGGTGCTGGTTGTCGAAGTTTCGACTGACTGACGGAATGGCGGAGAACCCTACGCTGGGAGTGGCGAGAGTCCATCTTGCAGCAGGTAGTTTGCCATGTTCGGTTTTGATCAGCTCAGAACCTAATTTTGCATCGGCCTACTAGAGTCAATTTCTCTTTCCGGTACATGTGAAAGGAGCAGGCAAGTTCGTTGTTATCCGTCTGTTCTAGCAAACTTTGGCGGGTCGAGATTCGTGGTTCACGGCGTCGAAAAACAGCTCTTGATATTCTGTTTGACGCAAACAGCAGCATTGTGTGCACCATTTCCTTCCTGTCCACGCTGCGTGCCGTCTCCCGACTTAGTTCGTGGGTCTACTAGAGGCTAACGAACGCCCTGGAATGGTCATGCGGCTGAACCAACCGCGTCGCTCTTCGATGTCACCGACTGAACACGGACACTGTATCAAACCATTCTCAGAGACTGTCCTAGTCAAACCACGCCATCTTCGGTCTGCCTGTGTCTGCCTGTCGACGAAAAAAGTTTGGGACGTTTCGCTAGGTTAAACCGCCACGTGTATGACGATGACGACGGACTTTTCGCACATTTTGGTCAAACGCCTATTCGGCGACAAGGGAGCGAGATGAATTCTTTGACATCTTGGTGCAGGCCGTTTCTCAAGAAGCAGTAAACGGAGAATGTCTGAAACTCAAAACCAAGCAAGACAGAACAAACAAACAAACTTCAGGCACACCTTACACTATATACACGCTCAACCCTCCAAGGGAGACAAGGCGTGAAGGGAAACGATGATATTCCCAGCGTCTATTCCCGGAATCGCTGGGGAACCGGAAGCTCACTTCCGGCCGGGGAAGGCTTCCGGACAGGAAAATATGCAACCAGCCCCGGGGAAGGGCTTCCGGGGAGAGACGAACATGCGTTTTGCCTCATGCATTCCCCGGGGAACCCATCCGGGACGAACTTGCATTTTGGCATGGCCGGGGAAGACTTCCGGACGGCACACTGGCAAAAGCGTCCGGGGAACGGTTTCCGGCGCCGATGCGGGTTTTGCCGGGGAACCGGAAGGTGGGTTCCGGAGGATTTTCCAGGGCGGGGAGGGGGGAGAGTCTTGGAGAAGCATTGCATCCTGCAGATCTGTGCATTGCAGGACATGGATAGAGTACGGATGAAAAAGACAAGTTCTCTTCTTCTGTTTGTCTGCTTCCTGTTGCTGCACGCCTCTGTCTTCTCTTTTCGCAGCGTGTGAATCATTCCCTTGGGATACAGCGCATAGTGCAAGCCCTTCTGCACGGCACACGGGTGAGTGAGCAAGCGCGGAAGGGGTGCCCTAGTTCCGTGCCGTGGCCGCGCGCTGCTGTAATATGCGGCCGGCGGAACCGGGATGTTTGCTACGGAACGAGAGAGAGGAAAACAGAGACACAAGCAATGACAAGCACACACATCAGGCTTCCAATCCTAAACTGCCAGCTGTGTTTGCTTGTGCTGGTATTCCTGGAGGGAAAGGCGTCCGGGGGGAGGGGTGGTGAGACAAAGTTCATTATTGGTGGGCAGCAAAGATGGGTTGCATCCGGAACTCTACCACATGCATGTATGTAAGAAACCCCCGACGACAACAACACCAGCAACAGTAGCAATAGCAGTCTCTGTCTGGGATGAGGTTGCATGCGTCAGGAAATGGCAGCGGTAGCTCCGATTGGAAGTGTTGATTCAACATCCGGAGTGCAGCAACACAAGACAGCAAATTGGTTTTTGTGCACGTAGTAATAGCGAATCGGCAGTGGTTTGATGGCTAATCCGGTGCAGCATGCATATGCCACAGCTTCACCGGTCTCGTCAGGCATTGCAACGCAAACTCGAACAGCTTCCGTTGACGATCATGAATCATGGAGGGCCGTCTCCGGTGTCTCACCTCCTTGTCCATCTATGATTTGATGCATGAATAGCTGTACATACGTCGTATGGTTTCATTCGTTCTTTTTCTGTTGCATTCTTTGTCTAAGACCTTTCCTCAAATCCGATGCCAAGTCGATGGCTTACTTCACCCTCAATTGGCCAACTCCTTTGTGAGAGTTAAAGGCCACTCTACACTTTCAAACTCGACAAGCCTCCTCATGCAATGGAACGGCGTAGCTCAACCCAATCCCTACAACACCCATTGGCGACAGTAGTTGGTCGACAGGTTTGACTCTTGCATATGTCCAGCTGCCCGAGTCCAAATTTAGTAATTAGTAGTTCTTCACCGAGCCAGGATACAGCCCATGCACCCCGTGTCACGCCATACTGCAGGTCTCATAAATGCTTGACTTGAGGGTTATCCCCGATTGGATTTCTTGAGATGCTTGAGTCATGAACTGCCAGCGCGATGTGCGTGTGTGAGCAGCAAGCGGATTCTCTCTTCCCGCCCACACAGCAAGGACAAGTTGTTTCTGATATGTAGCACAAAAGCTGCAGCATAGTCTGCGCGTTTCTGGCGCCAGTTTGTGTGTGTGTGTGTGTGTGTGTTCAAGCGTATGCATACAACGCTCTACGCACAATGTGTGGCTTTGAATAAGCGACTGCGACATCTTGTGCTGCACAGCACTGGACGGAAGTCTATCCGAGTCGACGGGAAGCAGCCATGTTACCCCGAAAGCCAATATGTTTTCCAATGGGCACAGTTTCGCACGTCAACACATGTATTTTGCGCACACTGCATTGCACACGGTGAGTCATTAGGTCGCCATTATTCTCTGTTTTATTGCGGCTGGTCGGGCATGATTGCATTTCTCTCTTCAGAATTGCTCATTTTGTGGCTGCTGCTGTGCTCCGGCTATACGGCAGCCTAAAGGCCTCACTGGCTCAAAACGATTTTTGGATTTTTCTCCCATATAAAATTGTCAAAATAGCCTGATACACTCACACCATTACTAACAAGACCCCCGAATATGCAGATAGCATATATATGTATAGAATTGAAGTGAATAAAACGCAGTTTCTTTTACTAGATAAAAATTTAAACCTTACATCTTTTAAATTAATAGCTAATCTTGCAGCCTTCGCATAGCCAATTTTGCAGTCAATTTTGTAGCCTTTGCACAGCCAATTTAACAGTCAATTTTGTAGCCTTTGCACAGCCAATTTAACAGTCAATTTTACAGCCTTCGCACAGCCAATTTAACAGTCAATTTTGCAGCCTTCGCACAGCCAATTTTGCAGCCAATTTTGTAGCCTTTGCACAGCCAATTTAACAGTCAATTTTACAGCCTTCGCACAGCCAATTTAACAGTCAATTTTGCAGCCTTCGCACAGCCAATTTTGCAGCCAATTTCGTAGCCTTTGCACAGCCAATTCAACAGTCAATTTTGCAGCCAATTTTATAGCCTTTGCAAAGCTAACCCTATAACCCTAACCCTAGTATAACCCTAGTATAACCCTAAGCTAACCCTGACCCTAAGCTAACCCTAGCCTTATATATAGCTATATAAAGGCTATAAAATAGCTGTTAAATTGGGTGCAAAGGCTACGAAATTGACTGCAAAATTGGCTGCGCGAAGGCTGCAAAATTGACTGTTAAATTGGCTGTGCGAAGGCTGTAAAATTGACTGTTAAATTGGCTGTGCGAAGGCTGTAAAATTGACTGTTAAATTGGCTGTGCAAAGGCTACAAAATTGACTGCAAAATTGGATTTTAAAGAAAAGAAATTTAATTACAATAATAAATTTATGAAAATTATATATATATATATAAAAGATATATCACGTGATATCAGATTCGGATTAAATAAAATCTATTATGTATTTCTTATACATACATATCTGCACACCCATAGGGGGTGCCTGGAACGTTTTGAGCCAGTGAGCCCTTTAGGCTGCCGTAGGCTACTGTGATCCGGCTGAGGTGAGATGCTCGATCCGCAGAAATGCCCCGGCTGAGGGAGGGTTGTCCTACTCGACCTGTCGAGCCGGTCCTATGTTACTTCTTGAGACGCGGCCCGTCCCGAAGAAAAGCGGACTTGGTTACACACGTGGCACCCTTCACTTCTTCATCTTAGGCCACCACCATGATCTTTCTGCACGTGGGATTCGCCACTGGGATGACAGTTCCGCCAGCCTGTAGGACATGAGATGGCAGTCCATCCTGACGCACAATCAAGGTGGTTCTGCAGACTCCGGATACCGTTCCTAGGGGCTGTCAAATGCAGTGGTGAGGCATGTTCATGCGAGAACCGGAACTGCTGATGATGCTTCCCCGGAAGGAACACGCATCTCGTAATCTTCAATGATGACCCGGGGCGAATGCCGGATTGAGACGCTGCAAGTTCTCACAAACGGCGTCTTCCGCGAGTGGCCAGAAGCAGCGGATGGTTGACTCACTCAGCCTGTCTGCTGCCGTAGTGTGGCAATGAATCCTACATACATCTTCACCACGCATATTCTTTCATACGTGGACCAAATGTTTTGACGGACCTTGACTTCACTTCAGCCCAAACACACCCTCAATTGTCTTCGCAAAGGTCGGCTATCGACGCAGACGCTGTTCAACCGGATCGTTTGACCGGCTTCCCCAGATTCAAGGATTCTTTCGGAGACATCACACCTGCACGAAGTCGCATCGCTTCTTGTAAGATCAATTGCTAGATGCACATACAGGAGAAGGCAATGATCCGCACTTGCATACGGGGCCCTGTCCTTTGTGAAGAATTAATGACATCCCTGCCGAATTGGGCAAATGGGGCAAAATAACATCTGTCTGACAGGACCTAATGTTTTGGGATCATCTATCGTTGCCCTCGTAAGCTTCCCGCACTTGGAGAACATACTCTATCAAGTCAAGAGTAGAATTGATGATGGAGTGTGCTTTGCTTTACACAAATCTCCATGTCGTCGATTCTACAATCCTGTACAACGTTTGGACTGAGATGTGAAGGAATAGCTTAGGGCCCGTTTGTGTGAGGAGAAGCTGCTGTTAAGTCAAATGTCGAGACATGCCAATGAATGAGCCGAGAATTGTTTGATCCAAAAACACACTTGATTTGCTCAAACTTATACATATACATTCATGGTGTCATGACAATGCACAGTCAAGCCCATAATCGTCCCCATTCCGAAGAAGTAACCAAACTGAAGCCCCATTGAAACAATATACACATTGAATTAAAAAGCGCACACAAAATTATCCAATCTCGCACAAACGAGAGAAAAAAAGGCGCAAATCCCTGGTGTGACAAAATCCCACCTCACCATCCCCTAAAGTCGCCGCCGATCATGCCTAGGGTTGGCCAATTGCGCTCGAACACAGAAGCAGGACTCCGGGAAAACAAGAAATGATTCTTCTGATTTGCCGTTTACATACCACCGCTGGGTGCGAAGGCAATGGCCAAACTCTAGGCACAAACTGCGGCGACGATAAGGGCAGGCGGCTTAGAACAAGTCTCCCCGAAGGAAATTGCTTCTTCGTTGACGGCCATTTTTGGGGCACTTTCTGAAGAGGGACACGTTAGAATGGGGCATGAGACATGGTTGAGCGTGACGGTTACCTCTCCTGTCCTTCAAATTGTGAACTTCCAAAAAGAAAAACGTGTCGGTCATTATTTTCATCATAGTCGTGAAATGTTGAGTTGGTGGTGTGGGTGGTAAGACGTAGGGAGGAGACGTGGTTCCCTCGGCCCGTGGAATTATTGGCGCAGTGGGTGTCAAAAGGAGGGTGATTTTTTTGGTTGTGACAGTCGTGCCTCTGGCCAGCCAGGCGTGAAAAATAGAACATAGCAAAGAGTAATGAGCAAAATGCGTTCAAGCAAAATCCATTAAAGAAAGGAAAGGCAAAAGCAATGCGGCAATGCCGCCCAGTTCGCGTGGTGAAACAACGGCCTAGACGCCGGTATGCCTTCTCATCAGAATCCAATGGGAAAGTCGGGGCATTCACAGGCTTTTATATTCTCATCAGAAAGCTATTGTCACCACATGAGCCTGTGGGTGTGGGGTTCAGTCATTCATGAACCATCTTACCTATTGTCCCCTACACTCTGTTGAGCCTTATCGGAAGCAGTCCCCTTGTCAATGACGAGTATGAGCCCAAAGCCAAGATTCTTGAGACATCCGATTGGCCTGTCTGACTCAAATCAAACCATATTACCCGGCATGGTTCCACAACATACATCTGCAATGCAGGTCGACGGATAAGGCCAGGAGGAAAGAGAATTTCCGAACCTCCCTCCTTCACAGCCATGCTGCACAAAGAAGAACGAGAGGCGTTACACAGAATATGCGTGATATACAAAGTAGTGTATGCGTGTATGTACAGTACGTTGGCATTATGACACTTCTTGTGCATACCAGCTATTCTTCCGGGATAAGCTCGCAATCATGCATATCTAGACCATCCCGACTAGTGCGATGCAGGCCATTAAAGTGTTGTCTTGACATCTCGGCAACTCGGAGTACCGAACCCCCGGACAGCCGTTGGGCCGGATAGTTCCAGCGGGAGGAACCGACCGGGAAATGCCGGCTCTTACAGGGTTCAGATGGTTCAGGCTAGTCCGGATGTCCTCCAAGCTCAAACGGTGACGATGCACGGTTTTCACCTGATCTTATTACTCGTTGAGTGTGGCCATCCTCCAAGCTCTAGACCCATTTCGCTGACTCTTGGCGAAGTTAGATACATAGACGGTAGACCTACCTTGGTATTGGTTCAACATTGATTTGATCTCGGTGCTACAACGGGAAGATCTTGCGGGGTTATCGACCAATGCCGTGCCGGCAATTGTTTGCTGACACCACCATGACAAACCACTCCCCTCATTGTATGGCCGGCGTTTGCTGAGGAATATCTTACAAATGAGGTCTGAGCGAGACCTATGACATAGACTGAGTGAAGGCGAAGACGATATTAGAGTTAGTGAAAAAGATGACAGTCGACAGATCGACAATCCCTGAGGCATGACAAGCGTACTCGCCATTGCTGACAATTTCGACTCTTTCATCCATTTCACCATGATGAATGTTAATCGTCGTAGGCATTCCGCACCACATTGCGGACAGATTAACTTTCTAAAACTTATCGGCCATACATCACGTTGAAAGATCTCAAACTACGAAAACTGTACGCTTTCACTCCGTCACCATGGCAGCTAAAAGTGACACTGCTGCGTCGCTATTGAACCTCACTACAGACACCATCACAGAACATGCCGTGCGCGTCAACTCCAACGGCAGCAATGCTCGTCTCACGTACCTGATGGAGCGCTTGACAACACATCTTCACGACTTTGCGCGCGAGACTCGCCTTAGTAGCGATGAGTGGAAAAATACCATGGATTTTCTTGTGCAATGTGGGCAGATTAGCAGCGATGTGCGACATGTATGTTTACCAAGCCCCCGGCACGTCCCCTCATCGCATAATTAAATTTGGTCGCTTTGTTCTTTGTATCTAGCTAGCACTGACCTTGATCCAAGGAATTCATCCTTCTTTCCGACGTTCTCGGCTTATCTTCCCTCGTCGACTCCATCAACCACCCCAAACCGCCGATGTGCACCGAAGGTTCTGTTCTAGGCCCCTTCCACACCCACGACGCACCACATCTTCCGCTGGGAGCATCCATGAGTGAAGATCCAAATGGCGAGCCGCTACTCGTAATCTGTTCCATCAAAGACACAGCAGGGAATCCCATAGCTGGTGTAAAAGTGGATATTTGGGAAACGGACTCCACTGGTAACTATGATGTGCAGCGCGCGGACCGTGGCGACCCAAGCGAGCGATGTGTGTTGCGGAGCGATGCGCAAGGGAAACTCTGGTTCAAGGCTGTTCGGCCTGTTTGCTATCCCATTCCAGAAGATGGACCGGTAGGAAAGCTACTTGACCTCCTGAGTCGTCATGGCTGGAGGCCAGCACATATCCATTTCATGTTTGAAAAGGAGAGCTTTGACCATCTCATCACGTATGTTTGGCCCCGTCTGCGTGCGTACTATTGTTTGTGTTCCAGCTGACACGCATGCCCTTTTCAGAACACTCTTTATTCGAGGTGATCCGTATGTGAATTCGGACGCAGTCTTTGGCGCCAAAGGTAGTCTTGTCGTTGACTTGACCAAGGTGGACAAGGAGTTGGCTTCCAAGTATGGTGTCGCCGAGGGGACCTGGCTCCTTCAGCATGACTTCGTGCTGGCGAGTCAACAGGAAACTGATGATTTGCGTGACGAAAATGCACTGGAAGCAATGCAGAAGATGGGTCTGAAGATGAAGCTCGTCGATCATCTTCCTGTTCCTGACGTAGACTAGCTTAACGGATCTCAGTGACATCGGGGACCTGACTTGACCAACTTTGCTACGTTGTCATAGTATCCCTGAACGCCGCCGTATTTGGTAAGAATCGCTTGTATATCCAAACCATCCACAGACCCCTGGGCCTCCTGTGGCGCCTGCTGCTTTCTCTTCCTACCGAGTAGACAAGTATTTCGCGTACTTGGAATGCGCAACATTTCAATCTCAACCTCCCAGCTGCAATCTTCAGCAATCTGCATCACCCAATCCACGAGCGACGCATACGTTGATTTGCCCTTGGACTTGTCCCGCGGGGGGGAAGCACGAAATCTTTCACCAGTAAGTTTGTGACTACAGCATGGAATCATGATGAATGGACATTCCGAAAGAGTAGCAAGAATGGGGGTCCAAGGTGTGAGTTCGTCAGCGTGATTTGAAATAATAAAGGTGCCTTTTGGGAAAGCGCCGTTGTGGATGTTGCATGCCGGGATTGGATTTTCGGAAGAATCAGTGTCTGTGGGAGTAGATGGTACAGCAACGGATGGTAATAACAGGCGCTCCTCCAAGGATGAGCCAGACGGGGACGAAGTGGTTGGTGTTGTGTACTGTGCCCATGACTTACGCAGTCTGGCATCGAATCCCCAGCCATGATAGCCTTCTTGTGTAAGAATATACACCAGCAAGCCGTTTCCGCAGCCAATATCAATAAACCCAGGAAAGCTAGTGACTGAATTAGTTCCATCGCTATCATCCTTTGCACCGTACATGTCCGCCCAAAGCTCGATTAGAAACGCAGCAATGCCAAGGTCCTCAAAAACATGCTTAGTCGGATCCGTAGACTCCGCCCAGCTTTCGACCAGCCTCCGAGCATACTTGCTCTTGAGAAGCGCGTAACGGTCTTGAAACCTCGACCGAGGGACGATCTGGTCGTGGTGCACTCTCTTAGTGTAGCCACCGGCTGCTTCAGCGCGGCCATGTTTGTGCAGAAGCTCAAGAAGATGGTAGGCTGTTCTTTGTAGCCTAGTGTCGTCTTTGATAGGTATTTCGGGATATGCCAAAAAATGGACAGATACGCTGCCTGACTGTGCGGCTTGGTCCCACTCGTGAAGATGAGCGATTCCTTGGACTTTTGGGTGGTAGAATGGCAGGTCTGCGGAAGAAGATGCGTGGGGGATGTATATCACAAGAGTCGACAACAACTTTGTCTCAGGACTTTCCGACTGGTGAAAAGAGCAGGTTTGCTCAAGCGGCTGATCCCTCTTTTCATTTCTAGGAATGAGGCGACGAACCAGAGTTCTCTGTCGAGTCATACCCAACACATCCCGCAGAACCGGTCCAACATTGTCGCCGCCCACAGCAGCAGAAGATTGATCCTGATCATCGTACAGTATGTCCGCACGGAAAAGCCAGCTAGAGTTGAGGTTTGGGTTTAGAATGAGGTTCATCATCTTGTCTGTGAAAATATCCGGTCCAAACGTGCACAGGTGGCGGTACATTGCCTGCCAGACATCACTACCGCCTACAGCATCTTGGAAAAGCGGCGGACACCCAGGCGGGAGCTCTTCAGGATTGAACGCCATTTTGGGGGATCCTATTACCGATATGGGCGTCCTGGCGTGGATGTGTGCTGGTTGGATGATGGGTTTTGCGAGATGCTAGTATTGGCAAGAAATTGTTTAGTATTTCCGGTTTTGCCTATTTTGGTGCGCAGTAGCCAACAGTTGAACTAGGTAGCTCGCGTAAGGGGCACAAACTCGTACTACAGATACGTGTCCACAATATTAGGACATCTTCTGTGATTTAGGAAATTTATTTAAAACAAAGCTACATGAACGTTTGGAGTAAATATATTAAACTGGATTTATCTTGCTAAACTCTACTATCGTAACCTGAATAAATGAGCTTGAACTAACTCTGAAAAAAGTTCATCGAAATATCAGCCACAGTGGCGCAGCATCTCTCAACTACAGACTGTTCAAGGCAGGATAATCACAGACGACACATCTCCTCTATATTCTACAGGTAAAGCTACTTGCTAGTAAATAGCCATGCAAATGCATCCGTCAAGATAGTAATTATCTGCAGTTTCCCAAATTCCCTCGTCTAGTTTACAAATTAATTCTGCAGGGTCAAGCCCTCTAACCCCGTTCTCAGCTGACTTCATCAATCTTCAACATCTTCAGCCTCCAGCACCGCCACAACCCCCCTTAATAGCCCCCATGCCCCCGCATCTCTAGGAACTCCCCGTCAGCTTTGCCAGCTTCCCCTAGCGCTCTTCAATCCGCCCTCCAGGGCCCATCCATGCCTAACTCAGTGATAGCGTGCCCCCCTTTTCCCCTGTAGGCCTAGGCTTCAGCACTCATCAAGGCCCCAGACGTCGGGTTAGATTCTCGAGTTTCACCACGTCAGGGCACGTCGTTCCAGTGCATGACACACGCTGGCTGTTGTGTGCGTGTTGTTGCTGCCAACCAAAAAACGCCATGGTCACTGGATAGTGGCTACAGGTCTGAAATCACCTCATAATTACGAGGGGGACACACACCCACATACCAAACCAAGCATCCCGTCAAAAAAACAAAACACAACGGGACTCTCTTCGCTTCAGTCCTTGTCTCCTGTTTTTCTATTTCAAAAAAGAGCATCTCGCCTCATGGCCTAGAAGTACGGTGAGCGATGGCAATGGCGACGGCCCGTTCGCATCATCATCATCATCGTGCCTCGTCCACCGCAGCAGCTCCTCTCTACACGTCAACCGCGCCGCCTCCGCCGCCCATTTACTCCAAGGCACGCTCGTCCACCTCGTCTCTCCCGCCCATCGAGAGCCTCCGAAGCTTAGAGACCGCCCCCGAAACCGACACCACGGACGACGACGACGCTGGAGGCTCTGGTGCCCGCGCTGCTATCGCTGGCCCCCCCACAAGAGCTTCTGCTCCTCGGTTCCACCACTCCGAACATGTCCCGTCGTCGGTGCTTCAACCCCGCGTCGCCGTTGTCCTGAACGTGCCTGATCGATGGCACCCTTGGCTCTTCGCCCTGCGGCTCTGCTCCATCCTCCCCGCGTCGTGGTGGGGTTTGCCGTCACTTCTTCGCTTGCTACTCCGGTTGCTTCCTGGGCCCAAGTTGCCCTTGGACCTTGAGCATCATGCCGCCATTGCGGCCTCGGCGCCATATGCTCTGACGGAGACGGCACTGGCCACAATATGGGTACGTCAAATTCGAAGGATCCAAACATCATTCTGTGGACGGAAACGCTGATACATAACGCGGCTAATAGTGTTTCGCTTGTGGCTATCTCTCATTCTTTTTTACCGACTGTTTGATGTCTAGGTGGTAAGTTATCTCTTCCCAGCCTGGTAGCACCAGATTCATCATGCTGACAAGCTGCGGCATGCAATCACAGGCTTATAAATTACACCCCCCAAGCCACCATTGTCCGACTTCTCACCATCAACGCCGTAAACGCATACGTTACGCTCACGGTTCTCTCTCTCTCTGGCGGCTTTGAAGACCCCCGGCTGCTCCTCCCAGGCTGGGCCGGCATAGCAACGGTAGGCTTTTACTTCTTTCGTCACCTAATAGTATCTTTGAGACTAATCAAGCCGTTTATTTTTTGCCTTGCTATCTTCAGACACTCACTGTATGCTATCATATCGCTCATCAAAAGATCAACATTCGCAAAGAGACATCAACATCTGTTAACGTCTTCTCTATTGCGAGTTATATCAGTATGGTGGTTCTGCTAGTCCACATGCAGACATATCAGCCCAATTACCCCACTATGCCTGCTGTAACAAAGGGGCAGCGACTCTGGTTAGAAGGTTCAAGAATCATAGCTCAGATGAAACGCTACGTAAATGAACATGCTGAATTATGAATAGGCTAGAACAGCGACTACTTGCGGGGGAAAATGTGGGGAGAAGAGGAGCAGTACTGTTCAAATCTACACTATTCGCTCTATTGGTTTCCGTCAACGGCGGGACACATCATCTGTCTGGGTTTATCGTCTGTCTGACCTGGCTTCTGAGGCTCTGGGAAGTAGGGCTGGGTTGGCCATCACGTGGGAACAAACATTAGCATCGGCGTCACGGAGTTTATAAACGAGAGCACAGAGACACAGTTTCTTTGGGGTTAAATCATGTTGACATTAACTGACCGCCTGACTACGGCTTGGCTTGTCCCAAAAAAAAATCAAAAACTTAGCGAGCGACCTAGACAAGCCATTGATAACGTTGGCCCGTAGTCTAACTCCTGTAATTGAGGTGAAGCAGTAACTTCGGCCTCATAGTGACGGATAGTTCGCGAACATGCTCCAACCAGGTTATCGCAACCAACCTTCCAAAGATGCCACCGTATAGAGGGTCGTCTTGGAAATATAAAACCTTTAATCCAGCCAAATCCGATCAGAGAGAACAGGAGCAGCTCCAGCCGGTCAAGATCTCTGTCTCGACGCCCATATCACTAGCATGCTGTGAAGCCATATTGCTAGGGTGGCGGTGGCAGGGTATATGGATTTAGGCACCGTGAACGGTGATGGTGTCTGGGTTAAGTCCGAGACCAACCTTTTTGTCAACTAAGAAATCATTGACCTTCTTGCGTTGGTCACCCTGAAGCTGGATCACCTCTCCGGCCTTCTCGTCGGTAACCTTGTTTCCATTGCAGGCTTAAGTATGATAGTCAGCGGTGCTGTGGTGGTATAGCTAGGGGAAGTAATGAGCAAAGTGGCTTACCAAACTCCTTCCTGAAGAAGGTAAGAATCTTGCCGGGATCGAATTTGGATGGCAGGCCCGTGATGGTGGTCAGAGACTTACGTCCATTACGCTCTGATACAGAACGTTAGTATCATGGGTGAAAGATTGACGGACTGACCAATTGTATTCTCGCAACCATCTTTTGAGAGAGACCCCCCGCATAGACGGTAAGGCCTTTGTAGAAGAAAGTACGATACTAACAGAGAGATGTTGTGTTTTAGGGGAGGTGTTGCTGGGAGACAATACATACGTTGAATGCGAATATGGATATGTTGCTCTACCTTTTTGACGTCGCCTGTGTCGTCGTCGGCTTCGGCGAAGGGGTCTGCAAGACATGTTCAGTTAGTTATGCGAGATCCCCAAGCAGCATGACATGGATACATGAGAAGGCGGGGTTGATGGCAGAGCCGCGAGCCCAGTGGCTTGGCTCAGCAAATGCACGAATGCAGGTACAGAGCGAATAGGGTTTTCGCACTCCACACAACGTGGCGAACAACGCGCTGTAGGGAGAAGTGAAGGCGGTGAGAAACAGGATGAGCAAGACTTACCGTAGGTCTTGAGATTTTCGATGGACATAAACTCGAATGTTACCGGGGTGTCCTTGGGAAAAGGGTTTTGTAGAGTGTAGCGGGTTGAGAAGAGACCGACGGCTGTGAGGAGCGACGATCTGGCTTTGTGCGGAGTCTGCGGGCGGGTGTCGGTGGAACGGACGAAAGGCGAGGCGAGGCGAGGCGACGGAGAGAGAAGCTTGAGGCTCTACAGAAGCAGATACGTTTGCGGGTTGCGGGTCAAGTGCGACGATGGACGAGGACGGCGAGTGTGACGGGGACGGAGCTTCTGTGATGATTCAAAGAGGTGAAAGGAGGAAGAAGGCTGACAGTGGGTGGAGGGGAAAAGCGGAATCACAGGAGGGAGGGGCAATAATGGCAGTGGGTGACCACGGGCCCATGCGCCCTGGGTTTCGCCCCGAGGATTATCCGTTCAACAGAACGGTTCTTTGTTCTTGCCGCTTGCCTGGAAATCCAGGCTAACTACCTAACCAAGGTATCTATCTATCCGCTGCTTGTTTTTGCGCAGCCAACTCCTGAAAACGGTTGGGCTCACAAACCCGGCTGGGCACCATCCAGCGTCCAGCCTCTGGGCAACGGACCAGTGATCACCAAGTGGCGCCGTTTAGGGTCCGTTTAGGGTCCGTTTAGGGGGCCTGCGCCACAACCACAGCCGGATGCCTCGCCCCCACCTCATCAGCTTCCATGCATTTATACAACGGCGTGTCCGTTGGGTCAGGTGGCCGTTGTGATCTGGTACTCTTTTAAAGTTGGATCCATTGATTGAATTCATAGAAGAAGAGGTACTCTTCATCTACTCATATCGTACCGCGAGTCCGTATCCGCGGTGGCAGTGTCTCTTGCTGAGGGTTGGCTTATATGAAGGTTCGTTGTCTGCTCTGCCACCGACCTTGGGAGTCGCTTATCTGTCTATGCAACTCCCCCTTCCTTTGTCTCTCGCCTTGCATTAAAGTAAAAGAAACATATGTAGATAGGCTGATGGCATGCAAGCTCCTGCAAGGCACGGCACTGAGGGCCCCCATGCAGCTTCACTCCCACCAGCCGGCCGACTCTCTTGTCAATTATTCGCGAAAGCCTGAGGATGTGTTCATGACGAGTTTGCTCATAACTCAACCCACATTTAGATGCACGTAATTAATGACAAGGCTGTTCTGTTGTCTTCTACATTGTCTTTGTATCATCCACTAGTTGAGAAGCCGCCGGCAATTGCCACAGTTTGCCCCTCGTTTCACTAGGCCAGACTTGGTCCCTACTAGACAAAGTATGTCATCATGATGGATGACTTACATTCCCATGTAAGATGCCTGCCAGGAACACCTGTCTGTGCTTGCTGTACCATCCTAGCATGTGTTGCCTCACCTGAGATCCATGAAGCAGGGTTCGTAATGCGCTCCCAATCAAAGATGACCGTTGTCTCTCAGGTCGCCATCTCAAAATCTCCAAGGCTGGTAGCTAGAAGCGGTGTGTCTTCCAACTCGATTGCCCATGTCTCTTTGTGATTTACTCATCGGCAATTGCCATCCCATCTTTTGCCCGGCATTTCCGGCCCCTATTTTCCCCGTTCCATCCGCCTTTGGTCGTCGGCAGCATGCTTCCTTACGTCCCAGGGCAAGTACCGGTTCGCCCCGCACGTTTCACGGGAGCAGCCGACGTTATTGGCTTTGTCAGAAACGCTCAAAGGGAAAGGCAGCATTCCTATTATGGCACTCTGTTACATCTATGCTAGAGCGGAAGTATGATACCATTACCGCATTCCATGAAATGCAAGATTAGCGAGCGGGTGCCTGGATTAGTGGAGATTCCATATGTTAGAATCACATTTTTTTGACTCCTCAGATGATAAACCTGTAGCAAGTATGCAGTACTATTGTAAATTCCCATCATTAATTGGTAATTCTTTCAAAATCATGCTCATTGCTATTGGTAAGAACCTCTACGTTCACATCGGCCTGTCTCTGGCGCTGTGGCATTGGACTAAGTACACCAGGTATGTCTCACTTGTGCATACACACATGTGCACAATATTTATTGTTCAGCTTGCATAAGTAAAAATCTATTTGATTGTCTTGATTGATGCAGGGGGCGCTCATTGGCAACTGATTATGCTTGCGTGAGTGCACGCAGTTTATTCGATCTCAAAATGTCTCGTGGTGACCCTTATTGTCTAGGGTAAGTATGTGGCTGAGGCTTGTTAGTTGTCGCAAGCCGTAAGACTGGGCCGCAAAGAGTACAGTTAATAAGTATAACATAGAATCTTTATACTTCTTCATTTATTCTGCTCATCTGTCTGTCGCAGGCGCCGTGTAGGGCATACATACTAAAATATATCAAAGCGTCTTCGGAGGCCGTTGTGAGAAACGGTTTGGTACCATTGCAAATACTAGCATCAAAATTTAACTTACATACACTAAGTCTAGAATGTTGAAACATTTCAGGATTCATCCGGGAAGAGTTTTCTACATCCTCAATATCATTTCCAAGCCATTTTTAGTATTAATGCGAGTGGTTTAATGCCCTACCGACATCTTGGTTAACTTTTACGTCGTTGCCGTGTTTAGATATTTTAGGCAAACATTTAACAGCATCAAATGACGGAAATGTTATGCCACTTGGCTATTCGCCATGTCAATATTATGGCATATACTCTATTTGGAGAATGTGGATCAATTATTTGACTTGAAGACACGCATTGGCTTTTCCGGTTTAGGTACTTCGTCATCCTAACAAGTTTACTGTGGCGTGCAGAGTAGACCAACTTTGTTTGATAAGTAGCTTGACCTCAACTTCCCTGTCAAACGGGTTGGAAAACGACTTAAATATTTCAGATCGGTGTTCTTAGACATGATTGATGGAAACGTACGATTCGTTTCCCATTCTTCTTCACTGGATGACTGTGGCTCAAAGTTTCAAATGATCAAGTAATCATTAAGTCTAGTCTAAGTTGTTATCTAAGTTGCCATTTCGTTGTCTATATTGGGGCCAGCCCATAAACTCCTCCTCTAGTGTTCTTTCTGACATTCTCATTGGCACAGATTAAGGGCGACCGAGAGCCTGTGAAGTGTGTTAGCTTTTAGTCTATTAGCTGTTATGTACAAGGGCAAAGCTCACCATGCAAGTTGCACATGCGCCATTGAAGATGTAAACCCAGTTGAGACAGTCGTGGGTGTAAAAGTTCTTGCACCTATACTTGGTGAATCCACCGGAGGACGCTGGAACACCCTCCTTGATGTATTCCGCATTAGCACGGGCCATGTTGGTGAGTTGTTGAGGCATGATGAAGTGGTGGGAGTGAGTTAAATGCTGTGTGATGCTGATTGAGGTCTTGCGAAAAGGGAAAAGGAGTTGTGATGGGTGAGTGCTGAAGTTTCTTCGTGTTAGAATGTGTTGATGAGTGAGCTGGTTGATGGGCGAATTGATTGATGAATGAACTGATTGCTGAGTGAGCTGAGTGATGATGGATTTTGCTAAAGGTTGGCAGATCTTGAGAGTTTTATACTTCAGCAGAGCAGTATTCTATATCATTTGCAGTGACCTGAAAACGTTGTTCAAGATGCTGTTCAATGGGTATGGCACCGGCTTTGATCTTGTCCTTGTTGGCCTTCATGCAGCCATACAGAGGTCCAATCACGCCAATGTTCATTGTTTAACCATAATTTCGCGATTTAGTCATTACTGAATCATTGTCCATAGCTTCAGGGACAACAAAGCAACCAAGTATACTGATTCACAATGTCTCTTTCAATTTTGTGGCAATAAAAGGACAGCTTTAAACAAAGGTGTCTTTGCAAATATCTGTTGCGCTCTGATGCTTTGCTGGCGTTCAAGTTACAGGTTCAGCTTCCCCTATCCAAATTACCCAACTTTGGAAGCGCAAATGTCACTGTCTACATTAGTTCCCGCGAATTTCTTTATTTACACACCATATATCTCTACCTCTGTTGACTTGCGACAAGACAGTCTTACGCCCTCCGAACGGCACACATTCAAATCATTTAAATTTATACATGAAAGCGCAAGCCGCAGCACACTCTCAATGCATGCGTCCAGAAAGCACAAAACACCGGACGAGTCGTCGATGTGAACTATGCGAAACATTTTGAACTCTTTGGACAAATATTGAAGTGACCAGCCCCACAAAAGCGATAGTTGAAGGGTTTGTCCATTTCTTCTGTTTTAGGAGAGCAACTGAGATGCTTGTGACTGATTGTGCTGCGTGTATGAGATCTTGACTGATCCACTCGCACGATATGATGCGACAAACCGGCGAATTTTCATCAAATACCACAGGTTCTATGGTCTAGTTGGTTATGACACTTCGTTAACACCGAAGAGGTCTCCGGTTCGAGCCCGGGTAGAACCTTTTTTTCTTGCAGCCGCTACCACCCTTTGCCCCTCACTTCGTCCCCTCCGAGCAGAAATATGACCAAACCACGGCACAGAGCAACCTCCTTTGTTTCACAGCAGTGTGATTTGCCACTTCTGCAGCATGCCATTTCCCACAGCCGTCGTTTTTTTGGGGTCGCAAAGTGCTTGCGAAAGCAGGGGCACGAGGTGGTGGTCAGTGTAAAGAACAGCCGGACATGGGCAAGCAGCCAGTCTCGAAGGGCGACTTGTGTAAGTGGCGATGATCTGTCTTGCTTGTCTCTTGACTATGCAGCAACAGCGTCAAGCCACAAGATGGAGACTGCAGCTAATTACACTATGTTGGCCTCCTCTGCTGGCCGCTGCGTGCTGCCGCTTTCATTGGCTGCATGTATGTGTAACACTAACTAGAATGTTTGCCCTCGCTGGTTGGTGTCAGTCGATTCTGTTGCAGTCACATCCATTCATAATGGCAAGCAAAGCCTGATGGATACCTACAGACAAGCAATTAGCGAGGTCAGTTATGTTGCACAGCATCGCAGAACATCGGCGTCTTACACGTAGTATATGCTCGTTACCTTTCTTGCATTCAACTGAGAAGCAGTTCCCTGTCTTATGTGACAGGGTTGCAGCTTGCATTTTAATTCGTCTGGGGATGCTCATGGTAACAAAGTACGCTACAGTTCAATTCCTGTAATGATGACCACTGCATTCATTTAAGGTCTTCAACTCTCCCCCGTGTTGAAGTTCTTTTGTGCCACAGTAGACTTGTCTTTGCTGACAAGTTCGCCTGACCAACATGGAGGCTGTCAATCTAACAGCCTTCTTTGACTCGATCTACTTTGAGATGAACGGTGCTCTCAACCGCTACCTGGAAACATTGAATGCCCCTCGAGAGGTGGCCAACCGTCTGGACAGGGTAACTCAACGCAGGAACAATGGTGTTTGATTCAATGGTATACCTTTACTGATATGTTTTCATTCTTAAGTCCATCTTTACCAATGTCCATCGAGGACGCCACATTTCCGGGTTGGGGGTTCCCCAAACAGCGCGAGCGCTTCTTGGCCACAACATTCCAGTAGCACAACTGAGAGACCTCTGCATCCTGGGATACCTCGTGCAACTCAATGCGTCGTATGTTTACATCGCCAATGACATTGCCGACCAATCCACCACACGCCAAGGTTTCCAAAGTTGGTGGAGCCAGTACGGAGTTGGCCACTCTGCCATTAGCGATGCATTCATCCTCAACTCATGCATCTATCATCTCCTACGATATTATTTCCAGGAACACCCTGCTTATTTAAGTTTTATACACATTTTCCACGACACCAGTTTGTCTATTGAGATTGGCTAGTCCGCTGCCCACGTGCTCGCCTCTGCCAACGAGCCCACGGAAGTCTCTAGGTTTTCCACAATGACGGAAGAAAACCGCGACTTCATCATCACCCACAAAAGCGGATACTTTCTCTCCCTCCCCCCTGTGATTGCCCTCACGTACCTCCAAATGAATAACCCCCGCAATGTAGCCCAGGTTGAGGAGCTCTGCTTTTCGCTTGCCAGGTACACACAGATACAGAACGACTTCCTTGATGTGTTTCAGCCGCCGGAGGCAAGAACAGGAAGAAGTTCAGACATACAACGAGGTAAATGCTCCTGGCTTCTAATTCAGGCTTTGCAGCGGTGCAGTCCGGAGCAGCGGCAGGTCCTTGAGGAAGCATACGGGATGGAAGACGAGCAGCAAGCCCAGAGGGTTAGGGATATATACATGGACCTGTTTTTGGACAAGGTTTTCCATGAGTATGAGTCTGGGTTTATCGAAGAGTTGGAGGAGGTAGTGCATGGTGTTGACCACACGGATAGGCTGATGAAATGGATGCTTGACGTGGTTTTAGGTGAGTTGGGGAGTGACAATTTCTACCTTGAGTCAATTGAATATTGCGACTAATGGAGATGCAGCTACGGTTGGAGAGTACAAGAAAAAGCGTTACGAAGTTGCGGAATACTTCTCTTAGTGTATCAATGGATTGCTTTTGGAAGGTGGATGTTTTTTGTGAGACCTTGCAATGCTTCCCACGGCTGTTCACAAGTTAAAGAAAGTGTCCAGAAAGTGTGAGCGATTGGAAAAAAGAAGGCAGGTAGTTCGTTGTTGATGGAGTTTATATGATGTCTATTCAAATTGTAATTGCATGCACTGTTACTATGAGGCTTTTAGCTTTGGCCATTACATTGATATGTCTTCGATGGGGTATTCAACAATAATCTCACATGGAAGCTTGAAGGGGCCAATGTAATTTAACTCCACACTGTGTCGTTTAAGTAAGCCAAATGTTCCCGCCCCTTTCATCTCTGGCGTGCTCTGTGTTCTTCTTCAAGAACTGCCTTGACTTTAGAAACTTCCTCCTCCGAAAGTAAGCTCTCCCATGCAAAGTAGTAAAACGGGGGAGGATGGCCTTGATCAACTTCAGTTCTAATGCCGTTCATTAGGCCAAGTAGATGACATCTTTTTCGATCCCAGATTGCTAATCCTAGTCGACGAAACGAGTCAAAAGCGATGCCTCTGAGAGGAGAGATTCTCGAGTATTGTAGGGAAAAGTGTCCTACTTTACGCGCCATTGAATGGAGAGCACTTCGCGTCTGCCCCAAAACGTATGCATCGGTTGATAGTATAGGTAAGTCAAGCTCGAGCTCCTCAGGCGTAAGTTCAACATCGATGGCCTTGTAGCCAAAATCAAACGAATAACCACGACCCCCGCAGGTCCATTCGCATGCCTCTGGTTGCTGTGTGTCCCAACCGTACCGCGTTATTCCGGGCGGCGGTTGCGGGAGTCTGTGATATGGATGTTCAGCTCCATAGTTCCAGCAAAGATCAACTAGATACTCGTTGACTGTTTTGATCTCTTCGTCTGGCCCATGACGCGCAGTATGATGAGCAGCAAGGGCCTCTGGGCTCACAAGTCTCATCCTTTCCATGTCCTCGAGAGACCAATTGAGGCCTTGAAACATGTTTGAAGCCTGATTTGAAGCTGCCCGCCTAACCTCTTCTACCAACTGAACTATCCAAAGGGCACGTCTCACACGCATTTGCTCAACCCAACTCGGTGGACCAGCATCAGTAACCTTGAATGGCTGGCCACGAAGCTTTAGTTGCCATGGATACTTAAAGCGACCTTCTTCATCTCTGTTAGACGTATAATGGGAAGAAGCTTTAGGGCAATGCCGTGGAGCAAAAATAGTTGGGTCATGCACCCGAGCTAGATACGATGCTAAGCAAGCGTGAGTTAAAGCTGAGATGTGACATGCTGTCGAAATAACAGAGATAAGTATCGTCGCAGAGGGTGCAGCGGCTGCCAGAATTTCGGGAGTTAGAGTATAATATGTGGGATTAACTACCACAGCCAGTGGTAGTTTTCCCTGAATGAAGTTGAGATGGAATTCATCCAAAGACTGAAATGGTAGCGCGCAAGCCCTAGCGAGAATGACGGCGCGAATCAGCTCCTGGATTTTTGGTGGCAACAATGAACTACGGTTCGATAGAATGGTCTCTGTGATGAGAAGCGCAGCTCCGTTGAATGTGTGCAATGCGTGCGGAGATGCCTGTAGAAGATTCCACAGAGAGTCGAAGTCGGGTAAGAATATCATGATATTCTGGAGAAGCTCAGGTGCGAGCAACTCTAGTAAGCCTTGCTTGCTTTCCATGATGGTTCCGAGGTCTTTTTGCGTGCTGAGCTTAGGGTTGAGGAGCTTGCGCAGGATTGTGAGTCGCTTCTGCCGTGAAAAGTTGGAATTGGTTGCATTCAAGGATTGAGTCAGAAAAAACATTGAGGGAGAAACTTGGAGAAACTTGGAGAGAGGGCGGGGTGTTGGGCGCTTATAAATTGGCCAGAAACAACCAACACCAACTCAAAACCCACTAAGTATACTCAAGATATAGCTGGCAACATTTCCATGTGAACATCAGCCCGATTCCATCTAGCTGCTCCATCCCACAACTCTCGAACGCAGCAGCAAGGAGTATGAGGTCAATCCTCGTTGACGGTCCACCGGAGCGCTTTGAAGAGCAGTGACTCAACTACAAAAACGCGACATTATTCCTTGATGAGTTTGCTCGTACTGCTACAGTTGAATACTTGCGCTGTTAAAGTAACATCCCTCATTTTAAATCAAGTCTGGGTCTCTTTTTACGTGATTCCAGGAACTCCAGCAGTTTGATCGCGTTGTTTAAACATCCAATAGAAATGCATCGACTCTGGTTTGATACAAGAATCTCGCAGCCCCCCAGCAAAAACTCAAGATCTGCAACCACGGAATTTGGAGCATTATACGTGGATTTCTTCTATTTTCTATCAGATTAAACGGCTGTGACGTAAAACAGAAGCATGATCTGCGCTAACCTTGCCTTGTCACTTGCTGGGTCAACTCCAGCCAAGGGAAAAGAGCCCTTGGGTACAAAAATGTCAACCTTCTGGATCGTCTTTATTCCCAGCCTCGCTTTGTGATTTAATAAGAGAAATCCGGCTCCAGCCCCATTTGGACTGCCCAAAATGGCATAAAATCCGTCTGCGTCCTGAGCTTGCGTAAATGTGTTTTTGTTCTGCCAGTCTCCAATTCGCGCCATGTCTCCGTATTTTCCCGTCATTGCTTTGAAGATAATACCTAGAGTTACAATGTTCTGGACTTGAGCGCGGAAAATATATTTCACATTGCTGATCTCACTTTCTGGAAGGTTCTTGCAAGCCTCCAACTTGAACCGGAGATTTGAACATTAGCACTCGTTGCCTCTTTACCTGGAAACACAACAAATCGTATTGCTCTTTAAGCGATAGAGAAAATAGGGCCAGAACAGCAAAGGAAAAAGTTCTCGCCCATTGCATCCATACGCCATCACTCCACTGTGAAATGTCCAATTAGTTTCAGGGTCCGACAGAACGCGTAACAGTTCCTACCTGCTGTATATTTGTTGGAACCAGGCCATCCTCCCTCCAGCTGTGATCTTCCAACTCTTCAATAGCCACTGGGACACTCAAGGTATTATCGGCGATAATCACGCCTTGATTAGTGATGAAGGCGCTCTTAAAATAAGCTTGCGATACCTAGTGTGGCATGACTCCGTTAATAACTGTTGTGGAAATGCTATCTCTTCGTGCAACCTGCTAGCCATGAAAACAGTAGTTAGGGATTGTAAGTAGTGAACAGAAAAAGCTCACAACAGTTCTTTTTTTCTGTCCTGGATCCGCACCCTGAGGTACCCTGAGAGGAACTATTGAAACTTCTTTGTCGTTGTACCAGCGTTGGTGGTCGAAGTCTAGGCCAACTTTGAGTCCCCGCAGAGCTGTGTTTAGCTTATCATCAAAATCGGGATCTTCGTTCTCATATTTTGTCCATCCCTCAATCTCTAATCGAGACTCTTGCAAGTAATCAGGAGCTTCAAGGGAATTGCCTCCATTAGCCGCCTGGGCCTGCTGCTGTGTCATTCTCAGCCGACAGTGCAATGTGCGCCCTTTCACAACAGCCTTAGCGTAGTCTGCTTCGCCTGCCCTCTTCGCAAAGATAGGGTAGCCAAGCTTGGCATCGTTTTCGACGTTTCTGATAACAGGAAGATTGGATTGGCTGTGCTGGAATTGAAACAAGAGGGCATAGAATAGGAGAAATGTGGAAAGAAGTGCAAAAATGGAGAATTTTGAGAAAGATCTCATTGTTGGGGTTCGAAAATAAACCACCTTGACGTTAGGTGTGATACAGACAATGATTTGAAGAGAAGAGGGGAGAGGTTTGACGTTTAGACATTGGGCAGATCTCACTCTGAGTGCCAAAGTCACCTAGATATCTTTGCTTCTGACACGATTTTCACAAAGCTACATAAAAGTTTACATGGATTACTAACGCCTGGTTGGACTCGAAACTGACTATTGAACCGTCATCCGTTTAGTCCCCGGCTGCTGTGTCGTTGTATGTCGGCCAAATAACCAGTCCAACAGCCCGAAAATGTTCAAAAAGGAAGGTAAGTTCAGCATCTTTGGAGTGTAAGCAAAGGTCCCAAAAACGGTGTGACTCATTTGCAGAATTCTATTTTCAGTTACTGGCAGGTTTCCGTAATTCAATTCTTTCTGTTAAGTCTGTCACGCTAAAGGCGTGGTTTCCCCCGTACATGTCAACTCGGGCTGAGGCGTTCCGTGCGATCGAGACCATTTCGGACTCGGAGGCATGACTTAAATCGCTCTAGTAAGAGGAATTTACACGCAAATGTAGACAATGGTGGGTGGAGATTGGATCCTTTGCCAGTGTTTTATGTTGTTGGTTGTTAGTGAGTTTGTGCCGCGCGCATTAGGAGAAAGCACTTGCGTGGAGCAAACACAAGTCCTGATGGCTCCGCTGCCATAGGATCTCGCGTCTACCCATTTATCCACGTGGGAATAATTGCCTCAAGTTAATCTCGTATTGGGTGATAGGTTGTCCCGCTTACACAAGTGGGAGAAATGAGGCTTCTCCTCATCGCATGTAGTCAAGTGACCAAGAAGTGGATGTAACCATTTCCAGGACCACACACACATGTGTATAGCAAGAATCACTCTAGACACACTTACACTACGCAATAGGTGTGGGTGTTGGTTGGTCTTGCTCGCGTAACCCGGAACTCCCCATCGCCGAGCCGCATACTCTATTTTCATCATCTCGATGTGTTCAGAAAGGAAGGTAGTTTTATCCAACCGTCCGGAACATCAGCTAAAATAAACTAGTAGAAGGAAACTGCAGCTGTACAGGGTGCAAAGAACTGTGGATCTGGCGGAGGCTTCATGGGCTGGGAATGTTGGACCAACAGCATCAGCAAAATGAATCCTGTCGGTATGGGGGCTGAGCTACCACCAGGTTGAGATGTTGCAAAAATTGAGCTTGTGATTCTAAAAAGTGAATGCGTGGTTTTCACCGATGGTCCAAACATAATATGTTGGTTGTCTTTGTTTAAAATGTGCCTGCCTTTGTCCTAAGTCGTTCAGTGAGATGCCCATCAATCTTTGACTTCAACCTCGTTTCATCAACTTCTTGCTAGCAAAGATGAAAAATCTTCTTCTTTTTCGACGGCCCAATATGGCGTTTCTGGTCATTCGACTCCTGGGCATTTTCCTCGGCCTTTGCCTTTCAGTTGACGCTGTTGCCGCACCTACAAGTAACCCTGCAATCATGATTGTTGGCGACTCCATTTCACAGGTACTAGTTACCCTGATGCAAATATTTTTATCTGGTTGTTTCTTGCTGATTTGATAATAGGGCTAAGAAGGGGATTTCACCTGGCGATACCGCCTTTGGGAATGGTTTCAAAACAATGGGGTGCAAGTCCGATTTGTGGGGCCGTACTCCGGCACTGTCCAGCAGAAATCGCCGGAACCTCCGACACCTCCGCCGGCGTACGGGTCCGAGTCGACTCCAGGAGGACCACCAGCAGTGCGTCAGCGTGGCGGCTATACTCGAAACATTCCGACGGGATCTTCGTTTCTCGTCGATGGCAAAAACCATTTTGCAGCTTGGGGCCGTCAGGTTGCCCAAGACAAGGACCTCATCCGGGATATGGTTGCTCAGTATAACCCTGACTACCTTCTTGTTGAGCTTGGCTTCAACGATGTCGGGTGGTTTGTTAGTGATGCTCTTGGAACCTTGCAGAGCATGGCTACTTTCATCAAGAACGCCCGTGAGGCCAAGCCAGATATCGCATTTGCCATTGCGAATATTCCCCACAGATCATTCATTGGTGGCCGTGATGATTTGATCACCAAGACCGAAGAATACAATGCTGCGTTCCCAGGACTGATTGCATCATTGTCCACTGATAAGTCACCCATCCGCCTTGTTCGATTCCGCGAGTCGTATGACTGTAAGCATCTATATCGCATTGTTGTGCACCGGAGTTTTCATCTACTTGGTTGACTGACGTTTTTTTGATTCAGGCAACCCGAATAAATGCCCTGCAGGATACGATGGATTACATCCCAACGCCCGCGGAGAGTTCCAAATTGCCAAAGCATTTGCAGATACTCTGTCCAAAGAATATCGCTGGCCTGGATCTCCTTTCTCTTTACCAAGTAATATTCCCGCACGATCATGCAATACGCCCACTAACGTTGTCGCAAGACCAACTACCTGCGGAGTCACCGTCAGCTGGACCCCAGTTGAGGGTGCACATGAATATAGATTCTCCTATGCCTTCAACGATGGCCCCATGACATCAGTAACTGTCAATTCAGCTTCGTATACGACCACTTGGACTGCCCCCAACATAAAGTGGACCTTTGAGGTCCAGGCAGTCTGCAGCGATGCTGTCTCTGGGAAAAGTCAGCAGGTTTCTGCTGTTGCCAACCCAGCCGGAGCACCGGGACCTTCAAATGTGAGGGTCAAGTCGACGCCGTCCGGCGTCGATCTAGCATGGGACGCTGTCAAGGGTTACAACGTTCAGAAATACGGGGCAATCTACTGGAACCGCAAGCGTGATGCCTTTGTTCAGAACTACGGCTGGACTGGAACATCCGCGAGCTATCATGGCATGAAACCTGGTGATCGGGTTGAGACCGCTGTCGAAACATGGGCCGATGTGAATGGTGATACATGTGCTGCTTTACCAGCGCCGGGCCAGGGTGTTGTTGTTGGTGGTATTATGCCGTCTGCGCCCAAGGGCCTGAAGGTCTTTACAATAAACGAGGGAGCAACAGTGCAACTGAATTTTGAACAAGACCCGAATGCCTACGCTTATGGGTTCTATACACGCTCCCTTATGAAAAGTGGTGAACCACATGTCCTAGGAGGCTACACAGCTCAGGAGCCTTGCATTGAGGTTACCTTTCTTATGCCTGGAGCATGGAATTATGAGTTCTGTGTTGTCGCGTTGAATGGGAACTACTCCAGTCCCATGTCAGGATGTGTCAAGGGACCCAAGGAAATCACAAAGGTTGGAAGCTGTGCGTCGGCCAATTTACCGCCCAATGGACCCAGTCAGAACCCAACAGCTACTTGGTCGATACCCGGTGAGCCGACGAAGACACCTGGGGACGGCGGAGATGGAGGCTCCGTCGTCTACATAGATCCGGATATCTGGAACTCTGTGGATCCAACAGCCGCCTGCCAAGCACCTTGCACACTTGTCCTCCCCCCATGGAGACTCTCTACTATGACTACCATCGGGTTTCCAATTGTCACGGAGACTCTCAAAGAGACTTGGCCCAAGACAGTTGACGGTGTCATCACTTACATCACAACGACAATCACCGTCCTCATAACCATTCCTCCTATAACAACCTCCATCATCGACGTCTCCAACATTATCCTGCGCTCACAGACATCGGACTTGGTTCGCATCACAAGCAGTATCATTCCTCCGCCTGTCGTGCTAACAGAGCATTCCCATGGTATCACATATACATACAAGGCTGGACCCTTTCCTACAGGCACTGTTATTGGTCCTCCGCCCATCGGTAAACCAGGATCCATTCACATCACCATCGGGCCACCCCGTCCAACATGCTTGGGTATTGGTTGTGGTCATATATGTATCTTCAACTGTGGTCCCAAGAAGATTGGAGGCGGCGGTGGAGGTGGTTCAGGCATCGGCTGTATCGGTCCCGGATGTCCCCCAGGAGCAGGCGGCTGTGTGAGTGAGGGATGTGAGAACCCCAAAGAATCTACCGAGACATGCGCAACCGAGACCAACACGGAATGTCACCAAGTTTGCACCACGAGACCTTGCAAGACGGAATGCAACACATATGTTGGCTGCGACTGTATAACTTCCACATCCACATACTATTGGGTGTCTTGCAGTGCCAATTCGTGCAAGACAACATCCTCAGATGCCATTACTGGCTGTTTTCTGACAGCAACGACGTCCACTACCCAGGGTTCTTGCCCAACACTCACTCTAGACCCATTGAACGACGACCAGGGCGATGACAGTAGAAGAAGCGTAAAGCCTGGGCGGTTGGTGACGGTCACGTATCCTCAGAGCGTGGTGGTTGAAATGACACCTTATCCAGTTTCTAGTGGCTATGTCAATGTTGACAAGACTGCGTATGCAATTCCTGATGTCAAATCTCCTTCCAAGACAATGCTTGGCGGCAAGGAAGCCAGCATATATCCAACTCACGTCGGTCAAAGCTTCTCGATTACATTGCCAAACGTGTATCGCTCAACAAGAATTCAGCCTCCAGCTACGACTACTGTTGGGCTGCCTTTGACTACTAAGACTTCACCGCTGCCATATCCGACAAATGTTAAAGGACCTACAGACACAGCGCTCTGTTTTGACAAGTATCCTGGGTACCAGAGGTTCACTAAAGACAATGCCAAATTCATCATTGAGGATTTTTGCCAGTCGAAATATGTGCTAGATGCCGGTAACGCGTTCGGACATGCAAATGTGTTGGAATCTGGCCCCATTCGTGTTGTTGCCTCGATTAAATGGGCTGTCGATCAAAGAGGTTGTGGGCCGAAACGTTCCCTTCCATTGTATATCAAGGGCAACATCGATGCATGTATTCAGCCCTGGGATATTACCTATTATTGCCGGAAGGAAGATGACACAGATTCCAATATTATCTACGGTGGGGGGTACATATTTAACACTGAGGGTGGTGGCTGCGTCTTGGTCAGTCTTTATGCATATGATGCCAGAAATCAGTTCTTTAGAGGATCTGGAGCCAACCCGCTGGAACCACCAGCATACAACTTGACACTTCCTGGACCGATTCCCAAGTGGGAATTCAATGGCACTGGCAATGGAATGTTCTCAATAATAGGGAAACAGATATGAATACCAAACTATTCAGTCTTTATGGGGCCGACATAACTATGCTAATCGCTTCCCCTTTTTACGAGCACTTGGAAGAACAGTGACCCAACTACAACAACACGACATCTGTAAAGCACTGCAAAAACTTTAGTAGGCAGACTGAATAGGTTGCAGGATTCATTTAGTATCAAGGGAAATGACTGTGTTGTTATGAGATGCACTAAAGCTGTATTGTTTGATGACCAGATGTCCCACTCTAGATGGGAAAAGATGGCTTGAACAGGTCTCTGGCCACATATTGTAAAGCAGTGTTAAGAAAACACGCCGCGTGCTCAAGTGATAAGATCCAGAAACCAACACCGCCACTCCGCTGGGACCATTAGTGCCCATGCCCAAGGATTGCCTTCCAACTGACAAGCCTGTTCCCGTGTAAATCATGTGAAGAGTTTCTATAGGTTCCAGCGATTCTAGAGTTTCTTCTATTCTCAAGAAATTCGCTGTGTTTGCCAAATTCTTCCGCTGAGAGCAAACTCTTCCAGGCAAAGAAGTAAAAGCAATAGTTATATGATTCACCAATCCCATCGCTTAAGCCCAAAAAGTGCATTTTTTTCTTGTCCCAAATAGCTAACCCTAGTCGACGAAATGGGTCGAATGAGATGGAGTGTAGAGGAGACATGATGCACAATTGCATAAATCTAAAGCGCGCCATATCAGTAGATAAGTGAGCAAGAGCGCTCCTGGTCTGCCCCCATTGATTTGCCTCAGTTTTATAGATATTCTTATAGAGGTGAGAGTCCTCCGGAGGCGGCTTGAAAATGACTATCTTATTGCCATAATCGAATCGATAACCAATACCCCTGCAGGTCTCTTCGCATGCTTCTGGTGCCTGTGCTTCCCAGCCCTGCGTTATCCTTTTGGGAGACGGTTGTGGGAGCTTGTAGTAGAGAGACTCACTCATATTGCTACAGTCCAGGTCCATCAGATACTCGTTCACTGTTTTAATCTCTTCGTCTGGCCCCAAACGATAGCGTGGGTATTCAGCAAAAGCCTCCGGACTCATAAGTTCCATAGATTCGATGTCCTCGCGTGACCATTTGAGACTTGAAGCTCCTCGCTTCACTTCGCCCACTAGCAGAATGACCCACAATGCCCGCCTGACACGCATTTCCTCTACCCAGCTTGGAGGTCCTGCATCAACAATCTCGACTGGCTCGCCACGAAACTCGAGTAGCCATGGTGATACTCGGAGATGTTCTGGGAGATCCACATTTCTATACATATATCTCAACTTGGGCTCATGGCAGTGCTGTGGAGTAAAAGTACTTGAGTCGCGAACCCGAGCTAGGTATGAGTTAAGGCATCCAGAGGTCAAGGCTGAGATGTGACATGCGGCCGCAATGACGGAGATGAGTATCTCAGCAGAAGGTGTGGCGGCTGTTAAATGTCCAGGAGTCAAAGCATAGTTTGGAAGCGTGTCCTTGTTAAGCCGGGGCAATTTTCCACGAAGAAATGTAATATGGAACTCTTCTAAAGACCGAAACGGTAGTGCAGAGGCCCTGGCGAGAATAACCGCACGAATCAACTCCTGGACATGAAGCGGCAACATGGGGCTTAATAGAATGTTCTCCGTAAAAAAAAGCGCAGCTGTATTGAATATGCGCAATGCATGCGGCGATGCATTCAGAAGACACCACAGAGAGTCAAAATCAGGCAGCAACACCATGATGTCCTGGAGAAGCTCAGGCGCAAGCGACTCCAGTGAGCCTGGCTTGCTTTCCATTATAAGCTCAGACTTTGGGGTTTTCGAACATAGAGAAAATGAGGTAGAATAACAAGCGGCTTCTGCGATCAAATTTGCAGTTGTGATATCAAGAATTGGGTCAGACAATTGGATGAGGCTGAAAAAGAGAATAAAAGAAGGAGGAAGATGGCGGGGTTTGATGTTTAGTTGAAGCGTGGGGTGTTGCGCGCGCTTATATATTGTGTTGGCTTGTCGCACCAATATAAGCGAGAGAAACGCGATTACTCCCACACTTGTGGATAATTGCAAAACGTTACTGTAGTTTTATAAAGATACTATAAGATGAACTCATAAAAAACATTTAATATACCTAGTTATCCTTTTTGGGCTTATCTATAATTTTGAGAAAGAAGATAATCGGATGGTGTTACTTCTTACTGTATGCTTCCAGCTATATAGGAATCTTTCAGACCGACACCTACATATTGGTGATGAGGTCTTCAAACTTACATAGAAGGTTCAAGACAACTTACGGTTCTTTTACTGCCTTTTAGCAAGTAACCAATATGCTGTAGCAGTCATGTAACGGCTTAACATGCCCCTTGTGAAACCTCCCAACAACCCTGGGGTGGCAGCAAGAGGCACCACAAGCTAGCACATTGGATGATGGATATAGTCAATTGAAGTTATTCTGCGGAAGAAGAGAGATCAGTGAGAAATGAGTCATGATTTAGACAAGTACGCTAGGGAGAAATCTGGTCATTGAGAACAGCGCGGACGCAAATGTTAGGTATAGATAAGAAATTAATCAGTGTGTCCTCTATAGGATCACCAACTGAAGAAACGCACAGTTAACATAACATTCAGCTCCGTCTCAGGCATTCTGTGTCTGACGCGCAGATATTTCCCCACTCTTCGATTACAACCTAAGTCAAACGGTTGGTAACGTAGCAACGCCCGATCGCCAGGGTATCGCGACCTGCCACTACAATAGCGTAGTTTAAGTGGTGATAGGAAACAACAATGGCACAGTGACATCTTGAATATTACCGCCGAGAGCCTCCACCATTCATCATCGGATGTGGCAACTGAATTTGTTTTTTCTTTGATCTGATTGAGAATGTACCAGTAAAGCAGCACGATCAGGCTTGTTGCACTATCGTCTGTACAGCGGCTCTATTGTCATGCTATAATCCGGTATCGACAGGGGCATCGCCAAACGTGCGCAAAAATAAGTGCTGGCGTCTCTATTTAAGGTAGCTTGAGATGCAACTAAATAAATCATGATGGATAGGACGAACACAGAGCATTGACCAACACGGCTAAGCCCTGCAATGTAGATCAATGTGGGGGGTCAGCAACTAGAGGCCAAAGAGCCATGCCAAGATGTCAGCAACACGGAGAGTTGTCTACAAGCCTACAAGGTTACAACCATTGTCCGTCGCCGTTCCAAAACTCCGCGATGATAACCGCCTGCTTACACGAATCTCCTAGGCTCGGCATAATACGTTTAACTAACTCTACTAGCTCCAGGAGTCTCCACTTGCCCTAGATTATTGTTGAGTAATTAGCAAGGAAGGTTGGCTTCTGGTTCTTGATTTGGACGAGGCGCTGTTGATATCAGTCATTGTTACCGCGAGTCGCGACACCTTGACGCCGCCTCTAGTGGCCGTGAGCTGAATCGCTTTATCTTCTACTGCTATTGGTAGAGAAGCTATTTCTTTTTAAAACTAAATTATTATTCTTACAGGAAAATAGAAAGTTGGAGATTACGATAACACTTGCATAACTTTTGCGCCATAAATTTCGCTGGGGGAGCTTGTGTAAGTAAGCAAAGGCGTTTCTTAACTTTTTTGCGGCTCTGTGATCTGACTCTGACACGAAACAGAGATCTGGCAGACGACCGCAGAATCGGCAGCGTTGCCGGAATTGATACACATGGCTTTCCCGTACGTGCAAGTCATACACAAAACATAACAAAGACATTGCTGAAGGGAGCTTGCCATTCAAACATTATGTTTCGATAGGCCAGTCCCGAATTGGTAGGTGTATGGATCGGATCCTCCCCCTCCCCAGAGCTCCGCCTCATAAGCGCCTTAGCGCACAACTGACTCCCCTAAATGCTTCCTAAAGCGATCAGTTGTGTTTTCCCAGCTAACCTCTCGCGGTTGGCGTTCTGCGCGCTAAGTGATCCACTTCGTCGAGTATCTACAATACACAGGATAAGTATCTACCGGCTGGCAAGAAAGGGGTTCCACCATAAGCAAATGGGCTTCTCTAGAACACATATAGAGCTCAACTAGAGTAGATACTAGGCCAAGTTTAAATCTGTCAATACCCGAAGTTGACCACCTTTGACTTCTTTGGACCCATACTCTTGCTTTTCAGAGCACGAGTTATTATTTGTGGAATAAGCCTAAATCATAAACGGGGTTGACCACTGTCATGCTTTTTTAAGACGATGACTTCAAGCTCGTGCATTAGCGGCCCTTTCTGTGTCGTCTAGAGCTACTTATGGACTTTCTTCCACGTCTCTGGCATGCATAAGTTATAACCGTCTTACCATGACGCCTGTAAGGTACTTTTTCTATTTGACTACTGCATTCACCATTAAAGCACTCGGTTCTTTCTTGACTCTGATGGCTCGAGCCTCCTATACCAGACTATAGTCGAATGCATCGAACCGGCGACAACTTAGTCTACTGATTTTCCCATATATATGCTAAAAATATACCCGTCATTAGCTTTCCCAATAACGTTATTATTTTGTGGAGACTATGCCGTTTGTTCTCCATCAAGCATCACTTAGCTTGAAAGTTTCCCCTCCGGTGATTTCCTTGGCAACTCTCAAATTTCTCATTGTTGATTGTCATAGACTCATAGTAGAACGGCATGGCTCTGCACCACTTGAACAATTTCTTTGAGTGGTAATTAGCATGCAGGGAGAGTTGCGAGCTGCTCCAGTCAAGTCCTGATGATGTGATAAGGGGATGAATTATAGTGACACGTATATATATCAGATACTTTTCTCTATAACCGACGAACTGTTTCCAATAATAGAACATTTCCTTCCTAATTTGGTACATAGATTTCATCACAAGTAATTATCTATCCCCCAGAATATGTGGGACTAAACCGGATGCTGACAGCTAGCCTAATCGCCGATCCCTGTCTTCCCTGTGGCGATCGTTTTAGTCAACATGAGCTACTTCGCCCATTTAGTCTTCTCAAAGTCCGTTCATCCCGGTCCTGTGAGTGAATGTCCAGAATTTTCCCGCCTTCACGACGACAGAATCTGGAAACTATTGTAGCTAGTATGAGCTATAAGCTTATGGACTGAGTTCTAGTTAGAGACTATACGATTCATTAGGAGCTATTTGCGTGATTGGGAATTTTAGTTCGATGCCAGCTGATGAGGTTGTTGGAAAACGAACGGGTCCTGCCATCATGTTACCAAGTAGTCTAACCAAGGGAGCATTGACCTCTTCTCGGGGGTGTTTCGTCTCATCGTGAAAAGAAGAGAACGTCGAGTATATAAAGAATGAGATGTAACCCCGACATATCAGACCATCTTTTCTAGAATCAGACAATCAGCAGCATCACACACCCTACATTTCTCTTCAATACAACTCAAATCGACATTTCAAACACACCAACTCTCAAACCACCACCATGAAGATGTACTCTGCAACCTGGACTGTCGCCATCCTCGCAGCTCTGCAACCAGTCGCAGCGGCCCCCACAGCAGCCGAAAGCGCCGAACTGGCTTCTCGAGCCCCCGACGTCATGGATGACGCCACCTTCTACAACCTGACGCTTCCTGAATATACACCAGACGGCCTCAAGGTCATTGACATGAGATTCGGGAGTGGACTTGAAAAGCGTGCAGGTTGCACTCAAAGTCCTGGTATTGCCAATGGGCAGTGCGTGAGATACTACAGCTACAAGGGCTGCCAGAGCCAAGACCACATCAAAGGCTACAAACCTACCTGCGCGGGCAACTGCTATGTCGACAAGTTCAAGTCCGTCAAGGTGCATGGAGACGGCACCTATTCGACAAACTGCGAAATGTACTCAGACACCAATTGCCGCAATCGTTTGGGAAGCATTGGAAGCAAGACTGGTTTTGGACAATGCTCGACTCATGACGGGTGGAGCATGAGGTGCTACTATCGGTGCTAGAGTTTTACACAGTTGTATCTAAGGGTTCAATATAGTCGCTACACGATGGTATCCCCGTTAAGCCCGTTCATCGGAGCTATGTGTGTTTCCCTGGCTTGAGACTCCGAGAGACTATTGATCACCAGTACTACATTTTGTACGATACTCTTTTATTGAGTCTAATCAATCAGTACATTGTCCATGTCGTGGGGAGAACAAGAAAAGTCCTCTCCTTGTTCTGTGACTGCCATAAAGTACTTTCGTCACGCTTTTGTAGACAACATACACAAAAGTGAAAGAGACTATAGTTTGTCAGGGAAACCCTTTGTTTCTTGTCGAAGTAGATGATCTTATTTAATATGCTAAACACGAAAAGTATACTCAAGTAGACTCAGCCTGGGGAAACTTTTCCTGTCTCGGATTCAGGAATGGCAAAGTGTTTTACGACAGTAGATAAAAATGCAAAGAGCATTATCTGAGGAACACTAGCTATACCAAGGGTAACGCTTGCTCGTAAAAATGAGGCACAATCAGTATAGCTGTGTCAGCCCCCTGATGACTACAAATTTGTGATTAATGTCTCTTACTCTGTTACTCGGAGCATTCCATTGCTAGTGTCAATACATTCCCACTTGAGTATTGAGGATGTACGCCTCGCTATATATGAATTTTTGATCTGGATCGAGTACAGCACATGTCCTCGAACTTCTATACATAGTAACCTTTGACAGCAACCCCTGTGAGATCGACCCTGCCCGGTGTCGGCTTGACCATCGCATTTGAAGGACCACGTGGTCCGACTGGATTTGGGGCCAGTGAGTCACTGAAACAAAGATAACTACCCAAAACATTGATTGACAAGAAGCCCAACGGCCTCCAAGAGGCGCCAGCCGCGTCAGGCGCTTACTAGCTTAACTGTTCACGCAAACACTTGAGCCGTTCTCTAACGAGTGGCAAGCTGGCTACTCGCACTTATTGAGCCGAGCATCAGCAAAAACATATACAGGCCAGCCTGCATACAGAAGATATGAGACACAAGACTGGCCAAAGCTGGGGCCTCTTAAAGACATGTTGCAATTACAATATCCAACTCTTAAGAATGCAGTATAATGAATTGCTCTGGAAATCATGGAAATCAAGAATATGTGATTATGTAGTAGATGATGCAGGTTTGAGTTGCTGGCTCTGAGCAATCGTAATCGTCGAGGTTGGCAATAGGAAATAAAGATGCGTGAATTTGTAGATTTGGATAGCTTAGCGATCCAGATCATCTAGAATAGGTAACCAGGTATAGACTACAGAATTAACTGGACATGGAGGTGGGGCTCTAAGCGCATTGAAAATGCTCAATCATGCCAAGTGAACTCCATCTTCTGTTAAAACTGCCTAATAAATATCTTGCTATTCGCAATAGAAAGTATGTAACTTGCCTCTTCGGATAGCTGTCACTATACTCCCTAGACATCGCATGCGAGGATAGCCATACAAGAAAATATCCCGTCAAGTGTAACGAAATGCGATGAGACCCATGCAAATGCCAATCCATTTTAATGAAAAGCAAATTAGCGGTGGAGATTAAGTCAATAGCACCGTTTATCATACTGAAGCTGAAGGGTAAACAATAATAGTGATGAAAAAAAGAAGAAAAAAAGGAATGTAAAAATGCAATGCAACAATCGGGAGAGCCATGTGATATATTGTTATCACCACACAAACTCATGTATTGGCCATGAGAAAAGTCTTACATGCCCGATCGAAGACCGCATTTCATTCAAATGCATATTTGATTTTTACGCTGTCACAGATGGCCGTCGTATAGTCCGATTGTTCATCTGATCAACATGTTCATGTTTAGATGATACTGAGGCCGGCCTATATAAAGGGGACAACAATACCCTCTATCGCCTCGATTAATAGAAGCACTCAAACCAGAAAAAAAACCCCATCACAACCATGACGACCCAGCTTGAACAAAAGTTCCTCGCGGCAGACCCGCCACCTACTCCAAACCCAGCATACCATGATCCTACAGATGATTTCTTGACCGGTGATGGTATCTGCCATGCCATTAGGCCCCATTGTCCATGTGTTGCCGAACTTGCCTCTGTTCTGGCAAGTTCTGAGATTTCCCGCACACGCTGTTGCTGCCTTCTTCTATGGGCTGCACTATGTCGACGAGCTCAGCGTTATCGACCAGAGTGGACAATGGTCTGAACTTGGCAACCTCGCTGGCCCGCTGCTCGGAGCTAGAAAGTTGCTTGATGGGTTTCATCCCAAGCTTTTCGAGCGAGTGTTGCTCAGTTACCACTGCTGTATAGTACATGTTGCCAAGCCGACTTCGAATACCCCATCTATGAAGACGCTGTTTCTTGCTCGGTACTACGATTTGACCCTGCTTGCCTTTGTCAACTGCTTCAAAGCCTTAGATCCAGGATCCTTCCTTCCCATCTGAGCTGCATGCTGGGGGACGCTTTTGTCAAACGACGTTGTCGACTATATCAGTGATGGATTGTCCGGCCGAGTTGTCAACATCTGCTGGGCTTTGGGAACCTGGGATAGTCCTATTGAGTGTGCCCGCACGTTCCGAAGGCTGCGTGATTGTAGTTGCGCAGGCGGCTCACTATGCCCCCGGTGCACTCTTCGCTCTTTTGAGCACCGAACTTGGCTACATGTACCCTGGAACGTATAGCTATTCTAGTATCCCCTGTGATACAACGCTTCCATACGATGAAACGTACATGCCTTAATCCTTGGCGGACATTCCTATGACGGGAACAAAGCCCATCTCCGGCTTCCGTGCCGCACTTCGCAATGCCTTCGCTGATCCATCCTCCAATACAGAATTTAGGGCACACATGGCTACAGACGTATCCGATGGACGAGAGGCCCTGCCTCCTTGGCAGGGTCTAGCAGGAACCCCTTGCGCTTCTTGGGATAACATGCCAGGGGACTTCGATGTTGTCAGCACAAGTGCACTCCACAATGTCCTGGGGTGCCTTGATCGTGGCATCTATGTCAAGTCGCCCGGTTTGTACTGTTCTTACCTTGCTTGGATTGTCCGTCGATTTTACGTGATACCTGTTACGGAACGGTGATTATAAGGAGTCATCTACCTCAGCCAGATAGTCTATCGCATTAAGTGACCGTAGGAGAACTGCGAACAGAATGGTGCGTTTTGTCAGCAAAGTCCCCATTCCATTTCGAGCCACCCCCCCACATACTCTGACGAAAGTGGAAACAATAATTATTACAATTGGTTAGTTTTCTTGGAGGTAATCATCTATTTTCTTATATCTATCATAGTTAAGAGGAGTTAATTATCATTACCTAAAAACAACCCAAAGATTACCCATAAGTTCATCGGGTCCCCATTGATGGGAACCCATTGGTATGTTAAACTATAATTATGTCTGCCTAGTACCGATCCAGAGGTCAAGGTACGCATACCAACTCAAAACACGGTGCCCTTGGTCTGCCTGCCTTTGAGCTCCTCCAACTTCTTGACGTTGATGTTTCTCCAAGCAAAGACACAAATAGCGCACAATGGAATAAAAGCCGCACCAGCAATGACCATCTTTCTCTGGACATCATCATACGCTCCGATGATGGCGTTTCGAATAAGGCTATCCCTTTCGTATCCTAACTGCAGTGTAATATCTCCATAGATGGCGGCCGTCATATTCTTGCTGTCTTCGGGAAGAAGTTCATACAGCTTGTTTGGCAGAACGTTGGTCCATAAAGCGCCGGCAATGGCATTACCGATGGCCGCGCCGATGGAGCCAAAGAGACCGAACATGGCAATGGCGACGGCAACTTCCTGATGGCTGACGGAAGCCATAATGGCAAGCTGTGCGGTGAGAGCCCAGATTCCAGTGGCGATGCCGTTGAAAACCTGGCACATGACGAGGTAGCCGATGTGCGTTTCGGAGGTTCGGAAGTGGATCAGAAGAGCCGTGCCGAGAATGGAGAATGGAATACCGGCAACGGCTGGCCACTTGAAAGTGCCTGTGTAGCGCACGAAGCTGTTGGTTAAGTTAGTTACGGATTCAAATGGGTATTTAATGGCATTCGGGTGATCTTACAGTCCGATGAATGGGCCAAGGAATGATGACGTGAGAGAAAAGGAATTCAGCACGTAGCCGGAAATGGTGATGCTCTCAAAATGCACAACCTGCAGGTATGAATAGTAGTATGTATCCCAACAGCTAGTCAAGTTGTCAGCGGGTGGAGTCCTGGGGAGAAAACCAGCAGCAATTTTCTTTTTCACTGGTTGGGAATGCACTCACAATACCGACAGAAACATGATTCCATAGAGCAGGCAAGCCGCCAGGATGGTGCGATCCTTGAGATACCTGAAGGGAAAGTAGGAGACTGGAGCAAAGAATCTTTCCCAGACAACAAACACGACTAGCAAGACAACTCCAAGGACCATCATGGCAATGATGTAGCCAGTTTTCCATCCATTAGGGGCCGTAGACACTAGGCTGAAAGGGAGCAGCAGCAGTGACCATCCAAAAACGGTAAGCAGCATGCCGATGACTACAAAAGAATGATGATACGTTAGCAGGCTGGACTTGTAGACACGCGGATTTGGAGTTACGAAAAACGGACCATCAAACTCCACAAAGTAGTACTTTGTAGCCTCCAGAAAATTCCGACTGCTTGTTTTTTCAGGATACACTCCCAGCTTCACTGCTTTTGCGTTGCTGTGTATGAAGATGGCTGCCACAGGGATACAAAAAGCGACAAGAATAATGGTGAAGGACCCAAACGCCCATCGAAAGTTGACATTCGCATAAAACAACTCAGCAATCCTTGGGCCGGCAAGCGTGCTAGCAATAATAGGAGTCTGCTGCAGCCCAAACAGGATCAAACGGTTCCGGAGCGACGTCATGTCCGCCAACATGATAGTGATGATGTATCCCAAACCCAAGTGGCCGACCCAGTAGATGGTATGCGCTGCGGCGTACATTTCGACGTTTTTACAGGTTGCCTTCATGATCATGCCAATCACTGTGAAGACAACCATGACGATGAAGCCTTCGCACCGGCCCCAGATGTCGATGACCTTTGCGATGGTGAGGTTGCAGACGCCGCCGAGGATGGTGGCGACGATGCCAGTGGTAGCGAGAAGGCCGTGCTGCGCGAATTCGGATGTGACGTATGGGACTAGACTGCCTTGGACACTCTGGAGGAGATTGTCGATGAATGAGACGAGGTACAGGCTGGTGAGAATGGTAAGCTCTCGGAAATTTAGTGTACGGATTGTGTATGATTGAAACCTTGCGCAGAATACAGGAGGGAGATGAAACTTACACAACAAACATGACTATCATCAGCTCCTTCGACTATCCTGTGGTGATGGCTTCAACGCGCTTCACGCCATCTTGTTTATGCTGTGATCCGCTATCGTCAGAATCATTGCCGTCCTTGTCGTTGGCATCTCGCACTGCCGATTGGATGCCTGCTTTCTCGGCATCAGAGCCGAAGCTGACATGGTCTTCCGGCCTCCGGTGGGATGCCGTAGTGTCGGCGTCCGCCATCTTCTTTATATTGACGACAGATTGACTGTTTGATGTGCGCGCTAATTGAGATTTGGTAAATGGTTTTGTTGTCGTGTTGGCAGTCAAGAATACTGCTCGAATATGACGAATGAAAAAGTGGAAGAGGAGGGGAAGGCGAATAAAAGAGACAGAAAATCAAGATAGACAAGTTCTCAAGTTGCATATCGAAATACACGTCGGGGGAATACTAGATTTAAAGCACGTTGCGTAGCATTGCAATGTTTAACAGGGCTTTAAAAGGATTAGCTAGCTACACAGACAAACGTTCGTCTCCATTTGGACAGCCGTCGCAAAGGTTGTATTTGCGTCTGTGTGGGTCGCAAGAAGAGCAGAAACCCCACATGATTAACCCTGAACGCTCCAGTAACGAGCAGCCTTTGTTACCAAACTATTGAGTCAAGGAGAACTAGCTCGTCTTTTTTTTTCGTTCGATGTGTACTCAAGACGAGGTGTTTGTTGGTCCCAGGTAGATGTGCGCTGGGGTGCCATGATTCCATGTTGCTAGGGACAGTACGGAGTACCACGCTTTGGCAAAGCAAAGTATTGGTAGGTGATATCCACTGAAGTGGAGCAAATTAGGGCTAGAGGAGCAGAGACCGTGAGCTCGGAAAGCAAAGATGGGAGATGGGAGATGAAAAGCCACGCGTTGGACTCAAGATTTGTATGGATGATTTCTTATCAGATGATCAAGATAATCGGCTGCACGATTAGATGGGGGCCAAGTGGGTCCCTGAAGCGCCACCAGCGGGCCTGGAAAAGCCACTGAAAGCTACTCAACCACTGAAAGACGCTGAAGACGGCGAAGCTGCCAGTCCAGGCTTAGCGGGGATCCATCACTGACGAACAGTGGTGTTACAGTGGTGTCGCCCCCACCCAAGATAATCTCCCAGTGGATGCTTTCACTGGGTGTTGGAAGAAGATTCAAGGGTCTGAACGGCCCTTCCTCCCAAACAAGGAGCAAATAATTACGCAACTTCATCGAGGTATCGCCCAACAAGATTCATTCTTGAAGTGGGGCACTGGCTGATTGATTGATTAATGAATCATCGCCAGCTTTAGTGTTGAAAAGCTTTGCGAATTATGATCAATTTGGTGGGCATGAGTGAGTGTGAGAGAACGAATAGAAAGAAATGACAGAGAGCAAAGCTGTGTCTGCTGCCGATCTCGGAACGTGTCAAACAGAGCATCTGTCTGTTTTATGACATAAACGGTGTGACAACACCACCATGGTATTTTATAAGAGACCGCGGACCAAGTTGCCCTCATGTTGGATTTCTGGTGGTTGTTGAGCGCTCTAATCGGCCCCCAAGCTAGCTGGAGTAAAGCTGATGATCCCTGCTAGAATAGCACAACGGCATATTCCGTCTCCCCTCTCGAGTTTGGAAAGGAGTTTGAGCTTTAAACAAGATCATTTGCTAGGCTCGGAATTATTTAATGAAAATTGCAGGGCGTTTAGCGCCATATTCCCATACCGTTAAGTAATTTTATTGCAATAAAACCCGTCGAGAAACTGTACTGGAGACAACCGCCCTACCCGATGAAAAGCCTGGCTCGGCGCGCATTCATCCAAATCCCTGCCCCCCCCTCCAACCAAGGTAAAGAATGAATTTATTTCTATAAGTGCCAAGCCGGCCTGCTAGTGGCAAGCGACTCACCCTTGGCCTGCCTAGACTTGGTGGCTGTTCGGACCATCGGTTCGGTACTCGGATCGCCGACGGCACATTGAATGGTCGCATGCCGTGAATGATCCATTGGAACAAGTCACTTGACCCAAATGGAGCTACATCGATAGTTTGACGAGAGGATTTCAATTCTGGTGTAGAAGAGAACACATTCTTGTTGGAAATTCAAGCGAAAGTCACGTGGGCACATCTTTGTTGGATTGAACTGAGAAACGTGCTGGACGAACAAAACTAATCGATTTCCGTGAAGGCGAATTGTAGTAAATCTCATCAGATTGATCTATTACAGTCAAAGGGAAATAGGAGATGAACCAGGAGTCGAACATTCAGAGAGTTTTTGGCTCTCCAAACCGGGGAATCATCGGATAGAATCTTGCAGCTGTTGGCTGTTGGTTGTTGGATTGACTGTATAGGTTACCACAGTGAGAATGACGGCACCACCCTGAAATCAACTTGACTCAACCCACCGACTAACGAGCTACTCCATGATTTCGTCCACTAGAATAATCAACACGCACCGCACTCAGCATGTGTGCGATACCACCTTCTATCACCGAGGTAGCATCACGCATCTTCATTGGCAATGTCTCCAGCTCTATGAAGCGGGATGTTCTTCAAGACAACCACATTACCGCCATAGTGTCTCTCCTGCATGTAGCCTGGGGCAGATGAGGCATCCTAATACCCCAGAGCCGGCATCTCTATATCCCCTGTCTAGATAACGACACTATGGACATTCTGGTATTCATGTCGGATGCCTGCAACTTTATCGATTCCCAGTTAGCCGCCTCTGCTTCTGGGACGCTTTCATTAGACTACCAATCTGAGCCACTTCCATCAGACAACCAGACAGAATTGAGTGCTCTGCTGCTTCGCTCAAGGCTTATCTACCAAGACCCATCCCGTACTGGCAACATACTAGTACATTGCCAACAGGGAATCTCTCGATCAGCAGCTGTCGTGATAGCTTACCTGATGCGGAAGAACCATACAGGTCTTGAGGAGACTCTAGCTGGAGTAAGGGAGAAGCGAAAGGTGAAGCCATCCAAAAATTTCATGGAGCAACTGAGTGTGTGGGAGGCTGTGGGGTATGAAATCTGGGAGGACAAAGAAAAGAAAATTCCAAAACCGCAGTATCAAGTGTTTCTCGACAACCGTGCTATCCGGCTCAAGGCTAAAGGGTTGACGGGGAATGAACCCATGAGGGTTACAGACCTTTGAACAGTTTGCGAAATAAGCATCGGGGACTAGGGAGAGTGCGGTATGGCATGCTTGATATTGGCAAGATATGCAATTTGATCAGTAGATATTATAAATTCATTCGTTCGTGGTACAGTCTAGCGCAAATTAAGAGCAGATTCCGAGATATGTTTGAAAACAAAAGATAAAACTGCTGCTCTGACCTATTGTGAACTTGACTACCAGCATCTCCCTCATCTGCTATTTTTATGCAACAGAATTAATCAGCCCCATTTGCTATAGAGTAGACGACATTTTGACCGGTGATTTGAAATTGGGTAACATCGGTCGCCGACATTAAGATTTTGCCAGAAGGCTAGAAACCACTACTTTCGCACTAGACAGCGCCCTTGACTTGACAGAGGATTGACATGACTGCGTAGTCATCCCTGCCCCGCACCCACCAAGCCAGCCTGCTGCCTAAATGGATGAGCCTTTGGATGACTACGATATAATTCTTCAAGTATAATACTATGATTGATGCCATACTTTCTTGTTTTGACGACTCTGGAAAACAATCACATCTCATCACAATTCACAGCACAACTTACCTCTCAAACCTGCCACTACTTTTACCGCCACCGCAATGGCTTATTCTCTCTACGACGCAACCATTGTGACAGCGACCGCTGCTCTCACTTCCCTCAATCTGATCCTCACCAAAGCTGAAGAGCACCCCAACTCATCCACATTCCCCTCGGCCCGACTCTACGAAGACATGTTTCCCCTCTCTTTCCAGGTTCACTTTTCCACAAGCCAGGCGGAGAAGATGGTAGCCCGGTTATCTGGCCGGGAACCCGCCAGTTTCGAGGACAATCTCACCACCTTCGAGGCCATGCACGCGCGCATTGACCAGGTGCTAGAGGTGCTGGGAAAGGTGGATAAGGACACGGCCAACAAGAACGGCGAAGTGTTGGTGCCAACGACTCTCGGGCCCCACCGGGTTGTGGACATTTCCGGCAAGGTGTTTTCTGGTTCAGCTATTATGCCGGTTCTGTTCTTCCATGTCTCCATGGCGTATGCGATACTGAGAAAGGAGGGTGTCCCGTTGTCTAAAACGGACTACATTGGCAGCTTTGTGAAAGGTCTCTGGTGAGAATTGCAATTATTGGTTACGGATTAAAACAGTTGGACGATCACACACACCCACAAGTCAATTAGGTAGTCAAAATTGCAAGGGTCACTTTTTTTGGGATCATGAGCCCATCCTGTGATCAAGGGGTATGCGCCGCGTGAAACTTGACGCGCCTACTGCGAGCCGCAGCCGCAACCCTCGGGGGTTTGCGGCAAACACCGGGCCGTCCCATTAAGCGCCCGTGGAATAGTGCCTGGGGTGTCAGAATTGACTAGGTAGTAAAGCTTAACAAGTGATGCTGCCAATACGGCCCTTCCATCTCTGTGTGAAGACACACACTCCAAGTACAATGAAGAGTGCCCCATGCATGGCCTGTACGCGTATTGCCCTTTGTTTCAAACATGTTTCCATCCGAACACCTGCATTAGTTTGCCCAGAAACTGCCTTGCCACTCCCGCGGCCCATAATCCCGACCCCATGGTGTGATAGTGACACGTCAATGCAGAGAGCCAAGGGTTTTTATTTGGGCAGTAGCCAGCTGATAACAGTGATGGTTTCTTTTTCGTAGGCGCAATAATCCATCCTCTAAGCTCTGTTCTGTTGTTTGTGTTTGGAAACGACTTCAACACCGAGGCTACAACCTCCAACTTCGAACTTCTATGGCGGGTGGCGCCATACTTGGAGTCTCACTCAATATTACAAATGCTATGATAATTTAGTTCCGTGTATTTCGACAACCCGTTATTTCCAATGGCTGAGCGAGGCTCACTGGGATGCTAGAATCTGACCTCCGAGTTGGTTGGTGGCGTTAAAACAGACGAAACAGCGGTCGCATATCACGCGACCTGTGCCAACATCTCTTTAGGCCAAGTCCATCGTACACGTACACCTGGCCATCGCTTTGGGCCTCTTGTTTGCAATAACTAATAAGTGCTACTTGCAAACATTAACAGTACCTGAAAGACCGTTCAGGTCTGACATGAAAAAACACACACGACAACACAAACAGCTATCAAAGAATTTGATCCACCTATCAACGCCATGTTTAACATCAAATCTGAGAAAAAGGTTGACAGCTATTTTGTTCGTTTGGAAGCCCTCTATAAGAAATACCAGATTGAATTCGTCGGGAAGCTTCCTTCTGCAGACTGGCCCGACAACCATAGAAATACCTTGACAAAGGCCTGTCAATTGACCGAGTACACCTACGAAACCTATGCGAAAGAACCATGTGTTGCGGAAGCCGCATCGTGGAAGAAGATCGTAAAACAGCAAGCAAAAGAACTTGCAGAACTTGCAATCGAAAAGCAACGCCATGGCGAGTCCTGCTGGGATACGTGTCAACGCATTATCCTGGGTAGGCTGGCGGCTGAGGTCTGCTGGTAGAGTCTCCCTCCTGTCTAATTTACCACTTCCAGTTCGCCTCAAGCTGACTCGTCTTTTCAGTAGAAATTGCCGAAAACGCACTTGGGTATCGGAAACTGAAGCAACGAGAGGCGAAACCCTAACGACAGTAGCACGAATAAGCGGCCGACAAAACGCACGGCCACCCTGCCGATGCCCACGCTCATTTCGCCGAAATGACCAGTATGTGTTATCCTATAGATAATCGAATCATTTGATGTATTTACTAATTGGGGTTCATAGATTGGAAGCAACTGGGATGGCTCAGATATTCACCTTCCGAGAAAATGAGGAAGTTGTCTATGACGCAGAGGTGACTCGCGAACTAGGCAAAACAGTGACGGCTGCTCACCTGTTTGGGCTTCGTGAAACGCGAATTGTTGAGAACCTGCTTTTTGATGAAGCGCAGCAGCGGTTTCAAGGTAGAAGCTATGGTATCGGCAAACAAGTCCATGAAATCTTGGGACTAGACCAACCAATACTATGGATTAAGGACCGTCTTCTGTTCCCGTTTTTTGTCCTCGGATCAGAATCTGAAGCAAATTCAAAGTCAGAATGGGAATCCACCCGGAAGAAAACTTCCTTGTCAATTCGAACCCTTCTTCAAACCCAAGAGAGACTGCGTATTGCGACAGGGAAACACTCTGAGTGGAAATCTGGTCCTCTTGTGTGGTTCTTCTCAAACCGTGGAGAGGAGTGGCATCTTTCAGTTGCATACACCGCGACTGCTCCCGCTACAGAGAATACCGTCAGAACTACTCTATATGTATGTATGATTCTGTTCATAAATAGAAAGCAAAATCTTACTGACGTCTGTGTAGCGTATTGCAGACATATGGCAAGGTTCAATCGCAACTGGAGATGGAGCATTGCAGTTCTTGCTTCTAATCGACTACGTCTTCGACTGGGCGAGAGATGTGTTCCGAGAAGATGTCATGAGAGAACTTAGAGTGCTTGCCTCTGGGGATAACAATTCAACAAGCACTTTACCCACAGACCCTGACAGGATGATATTGGACCCCAAGGTTGCCATTGCGAAAAGAGCTGAAGGTGCATTTCTAGATCCCTCCTCTCCACATTATGCGTATCAATATGCTCTCCAAGATTATGATACTACTCACGGTGTTATTCGTCATGCCGGATTGGTCACATCTAAATACGGATGTTTTATATTCAACAAAGAAACTTTCCAAACGTTGCTTAATACAACTAATGTGAGTCTTATACGACCAATCTGCAGACGAACTATGGATTATGCAAAAGACAATGCGGTTTTCTTGTCTGGCCGAGACGTTGACAGCATGGAAATGTTGTGGACAGGGACCAACTGTCATCCCAGCACCAAATATCACGCTGAAATGGGCTACTTCACGGTCATAACCTGCACTACATACATCTCAGATCGCTGGGATATTGTAAGAGAACTCAGCGTGGTTGCTACAGCAGAAGATACTTGGTCTGATGTTGCCGATGCCACCAACCTTGCCAGCATGAGAGGAGTAGACGGGCCACCAGTATATAGCGCGGAAGACGCTGCAGCAGCTGTGCTAAGCAAGTTGAATCAGCTGCGTGCTGGGTCTTCTTTGCAAGTGCTGATGTCTGCTTTGCGTCGAAGGTCCGTTGAAGTACGCGTTTCGTCCAAGTATGGAAGCGTCTCCATTGAAGAAGACGACACGACCCTGCGCAAGCTTGTGTGGGAATCTTACTTTTGGTATAGCAGAGTTCGTGAGGTCCAGGGATCCTTCTGTAGATTCAATCATCGCCTTGATTTGCAGCATATGATAGCCCACAACGTCGAGCCGATTTTCGACGAGGTGCCTGTTGCTTCCGAAGATGGATGTGTACTAGTATCGGCAAACTGCTTCCCTGCGCCTTTCCCTGCGTCTTTTCGTGCACCTTTACGTGAACCAGCTGCTACTTCTTGTGTTTACTTGAGTATGAAAAACACATCTCTGTCCGAAAAGAATATCTTGGCAAAAATGGTTTCGAGAGCGTTTGAGACTCAAGACTTTTACTTCGCGACTCGACATGGCTGCCAAGACGACGAGATATTTCCACTACAGTCACTGGGAAGGCAGCATAGTGAAGTTTGGACTACTAAGGCTCGCAAAGTCCGCTATGGGATTATGAGTGAAGATCTAGGCCTTATCGTGTTTATTGATCAGCTATCTGGCAGAACTCCAGTTACACAAGGCTCGCCGAGAGATACGACAGCATCCGGGCGTCGTATCTTCAGCCGAAGATTTGACATCTCATATTCCTTGAAATCTTGCCGTCCCCCCACTGGGCTGTCCCGTGCGCAGATGTTTTATGTTTACAAACTTTTGTCACAAGAGTTTATGTATTGGAGAGCTTTCGCATCAGATCGAACGGCGCAGGGAATTCCATGTTGCATGTCTTGTGCAGAGGTTGGCGAAGCCGTGGAGCACTGTTCAATCTGTACCGACTTTCTTGACGATGCAAACCGATACACGTGGATGAAGCTTTGCTTACAGGGCCTGAAACCGTTCACGGTGAAGAAGCTTCTCGACTCTGAAGTTCAGGAAAGGCTGGTCCACCTTGACAGCGAACAGTGTGATAATCGTGCGGAGACAGAAGATGATTATTGGAGAGAAGCGCTAGACTTTTATGAGAAGTTGGATGAGCCGTATGAAGATATCTCAGTATTAGTGGCTCAGATGATGGAATATGCACAATACTGTGAAGATGTCACGAGAAATACTGAGCAAGATGGTGGTCCGCGTAAGCGCAGCCGGTATGAATAGGGGGGTATAAAGATAGAAGATAAAGGTGGGAATGGAATGGAAATATGGTAGTTAAGAAATCTAAGGTAAAAAAGGAGTGGTGGAAAACGTGATTAATTTGATTCTTTTAGAATTATGTATTTCGTTTTGGTTGACTATTTCTTTTCCCTCTTTAGGAGTTTTGCATTTCGTATATTACAGAGAATCGATTCTATCTTTAGACATTTAGCTAAATTCGTATAAACAAGGTACCATTTTACCTATGTTTGGACTCAAGCCAATTCTCCATCAAACCAAATCGCTCAGCTATCAATAAGCCGGTACGTCCGATTTTATGGGCTGAAGGTGATTCTCCAAAATTGAAACCTATATAGCAATATAGTAATCGCAAAGTTTAGGAGGTATTAGGGGCAATTTTATACCATCCAAAGCGGTAGGTTGTGTCAGATTTGTGGCAGCCGCCTGTATTATATAAAAGATTGACATAGAGGGGCGATTTATGGCAGTGAACGAGTGCAAGTTCATTAGTCAGACGAGTAAGAGACCTGTGGTATCGCGTTTTTCCCATTCAAGTAAAATCATTAAATCTGTATACTTAAGAAAGAGCGTGATGCTCGTTAAGTCGTCCGATAAAGCGATTATAACTCCAAATATAGATGAAGCACTGAACACCTCTTATAAGCTCAGGGCTCTCCTGGTTCATATTATAAAAAGCTTGATAGTATAGAAGTATGATGATAGCATAGCAACAAGTATAAAACAAAACACTACTCTTGGAGTTATCCATCCACCAGCCCGAGGTACGTTAGAGATTGCTAGTAGTATTAGCCCTTGTTTATACAAGATGGAATATATAATACCGTGACGTTTGGTGAATTCCTAAGAGATAAACCTAACAAAGGAGTTTATATTGGTAGATAGATCAGAGTATTCTGAGCAATATATCGGTCATGTAGATAATAGATCCGTAAGATTGTAATCTGGTATCATTCTAGTGAACAAGTAGGGTCAATACAATAATATTATTGATAACTAACTAAGCTATATTCTAAAGAGTGAAAATTCAGAGCATATATATACACCGTCGATCACTTGGGTCACAAGTGGTGATCCGGGTGATCCAGCGTACTGGCTCACCGTGGCTCACCACCATTTATACGGTGATCACACTGATCCATCACGATTGGCTCCCGTCTCCATGGTACGCACCATCCTAGGTCACATGACCAGCCTACTCGTACGACCATGTCGTTGGGTTGTGACACCTGATATATAAGTTGAAAGATTATAAGATAAAAACTGGATCTAATTAATATTCTATAATCTATTCTTTTTTGATAATATACTTAACAGTTTATATATAAAAAGCCCTGTCCAGTATATAATCGTCCTTTTAATATAATTATTATATAAGCAGCTATAATAGTAAATACTCAAGTAAGAGAGGGGAGACAGGTATATTAACACGAAGCTAAAAGCACTCTCCTGCACCTCAGCCTGATTCTGATTAGTGCCACATACAATTGTGGTGCAAAAGATGAATCTACCTTGTGCAGACACAAGCATATACTCCTATATGTTCCACATTATCAGTATAATATTATAAAAAGGCCCATTTCCCTTTAGGAAGCTGAGGAACCCTAGTAGATGACACCAAGCTTTTACCACACTTACACCGTACCCGGTAAATAATATTGGGCAAAATGGCCGCTCCAAAATTCCCACACATCATCATCGCCGTGGCCCCTATCTTTGGCCATGTCGAAAAGTTCAAAGTTATCGGCATCGAGCTCATTAGACAGGGCTACACTGTCACTTTCTTGACCGGCACTGCCCTTCGCGAGCAAGTCGAGTACATTGGTGCGCGCTTTGCTCCTCTGTCAGGATGCGCCAACTTTGACTTTGAGAACCGCGACACCGTCTATCCGGAGCTGGCGACGATGCCGCCGGGGCTCGACCGTGTCATCTGGGAGATGCGCACCTGGTTTATTGACCCTATCAAAGACCAACACGACAGCCTGCAGGCTCTTCTGCGGCACATCAGGCAGACGGAGGGACAAGACCGGCGGATTGTCTACATGGACAACAATGCGTATGGCGGCTCCTCGCCCCTGGTGTACGGCGCTCCTGATTGCCTGCGACCCAACGGCATCATCAAAGTTGGCACCTGCAGTTTGACGCTGGATAGCATCGACACGCCACCGTGGGGCATGGGGCTTCCGCCCTACGAATCCGAAGCAGACCGGGCCAAGGCCGCCGCGACCCGCGACCAGGCCGGTTTCATGGCCGCGCCGATCCAGAAACTGTGGGAGGACGCCCTGCGATCCACCGGAGTGCCTGTGGGCCAGTTAGATCCCGTGCCGCTGTTTCTCGACGGCATCGCGCGCTCCTGTGATTTGTATCTGCAGATGTCTATCCCGCAACTGGAATACCCCCGCAGCGACCTGCCTGACTGGGTGCGCTTCATGGGCGCGCTGCCCACGGTAGGGACGAGAGATACCAAGGCGCTGCAGCTGCCGGTATGGTGGAACGAGGTTATACATGCACCCGAGGGTCGCAGAAAGCCCATTGTGGTCGTGTCCCAGGGTTCGGTGCACAACGAGCCTGAGGATCTGATACTCCCGGCGATTGAAGGGTTGCGGGATCTCGACGTGACGGTCGTGGTGACTCTGGTGCGATCGTCTGAACTGCCGCCCGGAACCTTGGTTCCCGATAACCTACGCGTGGCGCAGTTCATCCCGTTCGACGTCTTGTTCAACCACACGGATGTGTTGGTGTCCAACGGTGGGTTTGGCACGGTCCAGCAAGCTCTTTGCCACGGGGTGCCCATGGTGCTTGCTGGCGTGGCCGCCGACAAAGCAGAGACGAATGCGCATGCAGCATGGGTCGGCGCGGCTATCAATCTAGCGTGTCAGAAACCAGAACCTGCGATGGTGAGGGATGCAGTCCGCGAGGTGCTGGCAAACAATAAGAGGAAACAACGCTGTCTGGAACTCAAGGGAGAGTATGAGAAATACGACGCTATAAAGACGCTTACGGACGCCATTCAGGAGTTTGCTTGATAATGTTATGGTCTTGACTCTTGTCCATCCATGCCTTTGCATAATCAATATGAACTGTTGCCTTAGATTTGCCTTAACCCCCCAAGTTGATAGATTTCTATCTTCACTGGTCGTCCAAGGATCCTGCATCGACCCTCTGCACAATTAATGCTGTAGCTCCTCCGCCGCCATTGCATATTGCTGCCACGCCATACTGTCCCAACTTCAGTTGATGTAGCAGACTGACTAGGATTCTGCATCCCGAACTGCCGAGTGGATGCCCGAACGCAATGGCCCCACCGTTGACGTTAAGTTTTGCTGGATCCAACCCAAGCATCTAATCGAGCCGTCGGTCAGCCGTCTTGATCTTGCAGAATAATTGATTGTGTTACAGTCTTACTTCTTCATTCACTTGTACAACGAGCGCAAATGCCTCGTTAATCTCCCACAACGAGATCTGGTCAACCGTTAGCTGCGCTCTCGCCAGCGCTATCTCGATCGCCTTGCAAGGTGCCACCGCAAAGTCAGCAGGCGTCGCCGATGCATCGGCAAAGGATATGATCTTTGCGAAAACCTTGGCTCCTTGACAATACTTTCGCGCCACAGCACTGTTAACCAGCACAACTGCCGAGGCACCATCGCCCAGCGCGGATGTGTTTCCCGCAGTTGCAGTCCCGGTGGTGGAAAAGGCCGGAGGCAGCGTTGATAGGCGCTGAAACAGCTTCTCGTCTCTGATTTCATCGTGGAGTACTTGCCCCTGCGCTCCTTTCACTTGATGAGGCACTATGGTAAGCTCTTCACGAAACCCTCCTTTCATATGAGCTGCCGCCGCGCGTTGATATGACGATCGAGCGTACTCGTCCTGCTCCTCCCTTGGGATATGGTACCGCTCTGCGAGCTGGTCGGCACAGGTACCCATCAGGAGACTATCGTACGGGTTTCTCAAGCCGTCCTGCAAGCCATCAGTGGGCTGGACACCCTCTGCGACATTGGGACTCGGAGAGGTAGTAGTAGTAGCATTGTGCTCCCTTCGCTTGTACAGTGGCACGTTCGACATGCTCTCCATGCCACCAGTAACCTGAGCCGATGCATATCCCAACAATATCTCCTGTGCCGCCAGCGATACAGCTTTGAGACCCGAGGCATACACTTTGTTGATTGTGGTCGCCTTAACGGTTGCAGGCAAGCCAGTGTGGACCGCGGCCTGTTTGGCGGGTGCTTGACCAGTCCTAGCCTGCAGAGTGTGGCCTATGTATATATGTGATGGCAGCTGAAATGGAACACCAGACCGTGAGACTGCAGTATGGATTGCAGCAGCCCCCAGCTCCGTGGCCGAAAATGGAGATAGGGCCCCGTTGACCTGGGTGAGACATTAGCTGCCCAAGTGTGTGATGTCGTTGGGGAAAAGGAGATACTGCAGACCTGGGCCACTGGTGTGCGCGCGGCACCCGCAATGTAGACGAATGGCATTGTACTGTAGGCTACTGGAAGAAGGCAGCATGATTTCGAGTATTTTATTATGAGATAATATAGTCAAAAAGTTGGGTCAGCACGGGACTCACAGCGTGTACATGCCGCGAGCTAGCCATTTGCTTTGTGGATAGGTTATGCTGCATCAGTAGAAGAGCAATACCACCTTGTTTATTCTCAAAAGAAACGGATATGCACCTTCACCGCAAGTCCTGGGAAGCTGAAAAACTTGAAGGGGGGGGGGGGGGGGAGAACACGTCAGTGAGCTAAACGAATACTGGGGAACAAATGCCCGAGAAAGCTCTTTTGAAGCCCTGCACGATCTATATGCCAGCCAGTCACAATCATATCCCTTGCGGTGATAACTAGATCTTCCACTTGTTGTGAGGTGTAGGACCCTGGCAGGGTTATATCCCATAGAAGAAGATACAGGCCGGTATGGATGGCTGTTCTGAAAACCGCCTCTTTATGTAAGCGTGGATAGGCCTCCACAAAGCCGCTCATCATGGTTATGGCAGCATCGATGCCTTTAAAGTGCTTCAACATATAGAGATCGCTAAGGACTTGGCTATAATCTCGGAGCTGGCAGTGGTATTGGGAGAACTCCCAGTCAATAACGGCGAGGCGTGGCTGCTGGTCGCGCGTAGCAGCATCGTTACTTATGAGAATGCTGTTGCTTGTTGTTAGCGACCCTCTCCCCTTCAAAATGCGTTGGGTAGGTAGCAAGGGACGGTTTACTTGTTGGTTGACATATCCCCATGAATGATTTCAAACTTCTCGCCATCCTTTTTCGCCAGATCCTCTGCAACGCGCTGCTTAACGTGTTCAAATACCTCTTTGCTGCCCTCCAAGAGGTGAGGATACTGCGCCATCTTGCAAAACAGGTTGTCGTAGTAGAAACTGAACGTGGCTTCCTGTACCTCGTTGTTGTCTCGTTCTTCCCCAGTCACTTCGGAGGGGCGCTTGTTCTCCCCCCAAGCATGCTGGCTCCCCAGCCAACTCCCTATAGAGGAGCCAAGTCGGGTTATAAAGTCGAGCGATTTGCTCTGGCGCTCATATTGTAACTTGAGAAGATCCCGTATTGAGATATGGCTCTCGAAATCTTCGAGAACCTGCGTATTGTGCTCCGCAATGAATTGGTAGACGCGTGGTACAACAATTTCAATCCCTGCATGGCTGCGGTTGGTGTTCTGGCTGTGAACGACACGGAGGATAGCAGTCTCAAAGAGCTAGCATCTCGCGAGCTAGGTTAGCCTCGCAAAGAAAGAAAGAAGACGAAAAACCAGATGAAAAGGCGGGCATGGAAAAATACACTGCGGTGGGTTGATAGACTGTATCCTTCCAGTCCTGGCATATGCTCCTCGGCATGCTTAATGATCGCGGAGGTTGCTCCGTCAGGCAAAGCGTTGGAGAGCTTCCCCCGGTAGACAAAGTTCAAAATGCCACCGTTCAGCCGAGTCAGCGATGAACAGGCATATTGCGTTGGAGACAGATCATCGAGGATTTGTATAGCCACAGGATCGTTTCCATGGCCGTACGGCTGCTTTGTAGATTCGTGGGTGCTCATTGTTGCGACGTCAGGCATTGAAACTGGGTTGTTCCCTACTCACTCCTATCAATTTGTAAATCACAAACTTATATGCGATTGTAATTGATGAGTAGTTTCAGAACCAGAGCTAGCTTGGCGACAAATGTTCAAAGCTACCAACCGAAGCAAGGTTTAAACAATATTAAAGGCCATTTCTCAAAACCTGGGCAAGCATGTTGCAAAAACAGAACTGCATCGGTTGCTGTTGCGCAGACCAACCACGATATTGAGGGCTCAAACCCGAGCTGACCCTCACACTCTGCTTGTGGCGCATTCAAAGTTGCCTGCATAATTTGTAAGCTTTCAGGCCAGTAGCCAGCATTTGCCAGAGCTCCATGTGTGACAAACGATGCAGTGTGGTTGCCTTTGCGTGTGCTGCTGCATGATATCTATCCATTCATATATCCTTTGAACAGAAACTCTACTTACCCTCCGAAGCCAGGCTGCGTTTTATTATCAGTTACACCTGGTCTTATTGAGGTGACATGGCCAGTGACAACAACAATGCGCCACCCATCGCCGTGGTTGGCATGGGCTGTCGCTTCCCTGGCGATGCCACTGACTCTCAAAAGTTCTGGCAGATACTGGTTGAGGGGAGAAATGCAAGAGGTCCTATTCCCAAGTCTCGGTACAATATAGACGCTTATTATCATCCTGACGGAACCAGGTCTGGAACTGTAGTTGCCCCCCCGTTCCTATCTATCTATACAAACTCTGATGCTAGGACGACTGACACCGCGTGATTTGACAAGACCATTACTCGCGAGGCGCATTTTCTGTCCCAAGATGTCAACCGATTTGATGCCCCCTTCTTTTCAATTAGCCCTATAGAGGCCAAGGCCATGGATCCTCAGCAACACATCCTGCTGGAAGTGATATATGAAGCTCTTGAAAATGGTCTGTCTGTCCCTCATATACTCCATGTTGAATATAATAATAAAGTAAGATTGACTCTATACCAGCGGGCTTGTTAGTGGAAAAGATGCAGGGCTCTAATACTTTATGCTTTATTGGAGCATTCACCATCGACTTTCGTGATAATCTCCTACAGGATATCCAGTCAATAACAGAATATACCGGCGCGGGCTGCTCTAATGCCTTGGCTTCGAACCGGATTTCATGGTTCTATAACCTGTGCGGCCCAAGCATGATCATTGATACAGTATGCTCCTCCAGTCTATCTGTATTCTACCTGGTATGTCAGAGCCTGTATTCTGAAGAGTGTTACATAGCAATTGTAGGTGGTACCAGTCTAATGCTGGGTCCTAGTAGTGCTATTACAATAAGCGCAGGCCACCTCCTTTCCCCTGAAGATATTAGTTATGCCTTTGACCACCGAGCCAATGGCTATTCGTGCGGCGAAGGAGTGGGTATTATGGTCTTGAGGCAGCTGCATAATACCCTCGATAAAGATAATATAATCCGCTTTATAGTATACTCCACTGGCTACAACTAAGATAGCCGTACTTTAGGTATATCGTAGCCAAGCAGTGCCGCACAAGAAGCACTGATTCGTGCTACTTATTATAGAGAAAATCTGGATCCAGCAACAACAGGCTATATGGAAGCTTATAGGACTGGGATCAAAGTAGGAGACCCTACTAAGATAGCAGCCATCATCAATATCTTTAGCCAAGACCGCTCTAATCCCCTATTTATAGGGTCTGTGAAATCGAGTGTTGGATATCTGGAGGGTGCAGCGGGCATAGCCAGTATTATTAAGTATATATATACCATCGAGAAAGGCATTATCCCACCGAGCTTAAGATTCAAGAAGCTTAATCCAGCCATTACTCTGCCAGAGAATATCCAGGTCCTGACACAGCTTGAGACCTGGCTAATGTCTGGCGCTCAACACACCAGCATTACCTCATTTAGCTTCGGTGGCTTTAATACACATATCATCCTTGAAGATACCTTCTACTACCTTGAAAAGCACACACTCAATGGCAAGCATGCGGTAATCCAGCACCCCTCGCTTGATGCGCCCCTTACACACTCGATCTACGGTAATCAACGTATATCAACCAGCGTATCGCAGATGGTATTTCCTCGGAGGATGATATTCCCTCTATCTTCCTATGATGAGAAAGGCATTGAAAGATTTGCAATGTGGCTTCTCCAGTATATCCAAATAAAAAGAGCAACCGCCGCTATAAACAATGAGATAATTACGCCCTATATAGAAGCACTCGCAAGCACTCTGGCCGAGCGTAATAAACATCCGTGGAAATCGTTTGTCATCGCTTTAACGCTTGATAAGCTCGTACAATCCCTTTAAAAAAGTCAAAAGCCTGTGAGATCATCACAAACGACTCCCATCGTCTTCGTGTTTACCGGCCAAGGCGCATAGTGGTGGGCCATGGGTTGGGAACTGTCTACCTATACCGTTTATAGGGACAGTATTCGTGCGAGCGGGCAACATATCAAAGAATGTGGCTTTAAGTGGGATCTAGAGGAAGAACTGGGAAAGGCTGTGCCCGACTCGAAGCTTCAGGATCCGTGCATCGTACAGCCATTATGCACCGCCGTTCAGATTGCACTCATGAACTTACTCAGATCATTTAATATCAAGCCAGTCACAATCATGGGTCATTCTAGTGGCAAAATTGCCACCGTGTATACAGTAGGGGCAATATCACATGCACAGGCAATCAAGATCATATGGTATTAAGGATTCTATGCATCGTTGCTTTCTTAGAGTGGTTATAAAGGCACTATAATAGCAGTCAACGCTGGCCACAGCAAGGTTGAAGGATATCTAGATAGGCTTAAACATAGAGAGGCAATGATAGTATGTATTAATAGTATCAGAAGCTGCATTATATCTAGGGATAAGTGTGCTATCGATGAACTATAAAATATCTTAGCAGAAGAAAATTTGCTTGCTACTCAGCTTTGGGTTAATATAGTATATCACTTACCGTATATGGAAAAGATGAGCTATCAGTATTTGGATGCAATCCACTCCATCACTGAGGATGAGCCGAGATCAAGGCCCCAGATCCCAGTCTAGATGATCTTGTTGCTGACTGGCGAACTGATATCTTATAACGATCTTGATGCCTCTTATTGGGTTTGAAATTTGGTTTGCCCAGTCAACTTTTGGGGTGCAATGAAGTCTTTGTTGCGGTATCTTTAATATAGTAATATGATTAGTAACAACAAGGGCTTAACTATAAGATTGGTTGAGATCGGCCTATACTTAGCCTTATGTACCCCAGTCATAGACTCGATTATGGCTGCCTCTATATCAATAGAACGCGTTGGGTATTTATCACTATTACGCTGTAACCATTCTGCCGACCTTATACTTCTCCAAGTGATTGGATCTTTGTACCAATCGGGTAGTCTTCTGAGCTTTGCGGCAGTTAATCAAGTTTGCGAACCTATTCCGAAACTGATCGACTTGCCAGGATATGCATGGAACCATTCCCAGAGCTATAACATTGAATCACCTATTATCAATCGCTATTGTTTTCTAAAGCTTCCTCGCCACGATATGCTTGGTGTACCAGTCAACGGCTTTAGAGGCTCCTGTTGGCGCAATGTGATCCGAGTGAGAGAAAGCCCCTGGATTAAGGGGTATAAGGTATTATATATGAAATATTCTTCGGTATATCCCGTAGCCCACTGACATATATAATATAGATAAACTCGAGCATCGTTTACCCAGGAGCAGGGTATTTGGCTATGGGTAGGTTCATAAACAAAAAATTGTTCTCAGTTAGGGCGTATAACTAAGTGGAAGTTTCAAGCCATCGAGGCGGCGCGGAGCATTGATACCTCTGGGAAAGCAGTTCTGGCTTATGAGTTGAGTAATGTTTCATTCATGGCCATGCTCGAAATCCCGCAGACTGACTCTGCTATTGAGCTATTCCTCGAGGCACAACCTAGTTTCTCTGAGGCGGAGTCCTCCTCATCACGCATCGAGTTTCGCATTAGTTCCAGAGGTCAAGAGGATGATGATGATTCCAAAGAGCTTCATTACAGAGGCTTTATTGAGGTAGTCTATGCATCTCCGGGCTCAGAAGCCGTAGATGACGTCAAAATGCAAGCTTGCTACGACCTTGTGGCGACTGCAAATACCTGCATCACGCCAGCAAACTCGTTTTACCAGGCGCTGAGAACTGGTGGGGTCCAGCATGAAGAGAACTTCCAAAACCTTATAGATCTCTATACGGATCAACTACATGCGCGAGGCATTATACGCGTGCCAGACATGGCTGCCTTGATGCCCTCTGGCTTCGAGTCCGACCACGTTATTCACCCTGTTACCCTTGACTCCGTTATCCAGCTAGGCTTGCTTGCGGTGATAGGTCCATCTGACTCCATTTCCGAGACCATGGTACCCAAATCAGTACGTCGACTTCGGATTGCTGCATCCCCCTCTTTCAGAACGCCTGGATTGCTGCTTGCAGGTCATTCGAGCAGTCAGCAGGTCGGCCTTAACAGCTGGGAGGCATCCATATCCATCACCAGCCAGGATAGGCAAGAGTTATTTATAGATGGGCTTCAAATCCGCTCTATCCCCTCCGGAGAGAAGACAGCGGATCTTGATGTGCAAGACAATCGACAGCTTTGTTCAGAGCTTATTTGGATCCCAGACGTTGACTTCCTCCCTGCCTCGGCTTTACGGGCATTAATCATGAAGTCTGACTTGGTGGATGCCGATGACGGGGAAGATTTGCTTGATAAGCTTGAACAGTACCAGGATTTATACCTACCTGGTGTCTTGGGAAGATGGACGGCACTGAAAGAACAGCCAAAAGTCACTGGTCACTTTCTTCTTTGGTTAGAGTGGCTGGTCCAGTGTGTGTCAAGGGTATCTGAACCAATAGACATCTCTGATGCGGAGATGAAGCGAGCATCACTGAAAAATGAGTTACAGAAATCAGCGGCGGGTAGTGTCTGGCTTGAGGTCACCAGCCTTATTGGTGAGAATTTTGTAAAGATAATGAAAAGGGAAGTTGAACCGCTCCAGCTGCTTCTCAAAGGTGATCTCCTCTTTACGTTGTAGTATGTCTTACATTCTTGTATATCCTTTGATAGATACAAAAACCGCGACCCTATGCTAACTATGACTGAGCCGAGATGGATTTGGCACTAGCGGAAACGACAATATCGCCAAATACATCAGCCTCATCTCGATCAGGTGCCCCAATATGGCAATTCTTGAAATCGGCGCCGGCACGGGAGCCACAACGAGCTACGTATTAGATAAGCTTGGACGGCAAGCATCCAGCTACACGTTCACAGATATATCTGCCGGCTTCCTGGGGGCTGCGGCTGATAAATTTGCCAGCCATGCATCCATCATCGACTTCAAAACCCTGGACATCGAACGAGACCCCGTGTACCAAGGGTTCCAGCCCGAGAGTTTCGACCTCATCATTGCTGCTAATGTGAGACGCTAATTCATCCTTGAAAAGAGCTCTAAATGACAGATTTCGTGTGTAGGTGTTGCACGCCACTAGCAAGATAGCAAAGACGCTTGCCCATGTTGAAAGCCTGCTTCGCCCGTGAGTCCCCTCGCTCGCCACCCAGTGAATGATAAATAGCTAACCCATATCAATAGAGGTGGTAAGCTTCTCCTGTTGGAGCTTACTACAACTCTCACGGCGGTATCTCTTGTCATGGGCAGCCTACCAGGGTGGTGGCTCGGCGAAAGCGACGGGAGAAAAGGCGTAAGTGACAATTGCACACACTGGTCAAAAAAGGGTAACTAACCGACCTCAACTAAATAGGGGCCGTTACTAAGTGTTGAAGAATGGGACCGAGTTTTGAAGGGGTCTGGGTTTACGGGCGTTGACTTGGATATGCGTGGTAGATCTCCCTTATCATCCCACCCGGTCAGCTTCATGGTATCGACGAAGAAGGCCAGAGTGCAGAATGAGGCCGAAGGCCCGGCCAAGAAGTTCACCATTGTCACAAAAGAAAGCAATATCAACAGCCCTTTGCTCAAGGATCTCAAACAGCGTCTGACGATGCGTGGACTGGATGCCTCTGTCCACGTTTTTGGCTGCCCCGTGCCAGATGGAAACTTCTGCATCGCTCTTCTGGAAGACTGTGAGCCTCTTCTATCTCAAATTCGGACCACGACTTCGACTCTCTTCAACGAGTCATTCGGAATTCCTCCGGTATGCTCTGGATCACCCGTGGCGCAACAATAGAGCATTCTTCGCCTCATCGCAGTCTCATACTGGGTCTCTCACGATCGGTTCGCAATGAGAATACGGGATTTCCAATGGCAATCCTGGACCTGGACCCACGTGGTGAAGGGCCCCGGGTATCAAAGGCGATATTAGACGTAGCTTTGAAGGTCGCGTTGAACAATCAAGCAGACTACGAGTATGCATTCCGCCGCGGACAAATATTGATACCTCGGGTGTCAAGCCGCCCAGACTTGACTAAGATAATTAATGAGACGAAGTCGCAAGCGGATTATGACAGTTCGTTTCTAGCACACCAGAGAGGAGGAAATACCATCATAGCAGAGCCATCGGTCGAAGAGCCACTGCATCCGGATTGGGTTGAGATGGAGATCGAAGCAGCAGGTTTGACGCGCGGAAGTGCAGGATTCAAGATTAGCGAGGCCAGCGGCATCCTAACTCAATTAGGAAGCAATGTGGGTAGATTTGCCTGCGGTTATCGGGTTATGACTGCTTTTCCAAAGGAAAAGGGTGCAATTCAGCGAAGCGTGCGCGTTCCTGCTGCCACACTGCTACGAATTCCGGATGAAATGGATATGGAAACTGCGGCATCACTGCCCGTCAGCTACCTCACCACATATTACGCCTTGATCACTGTGGGACAATTGAAAGCCAGAGAATGCGTTCTGATCGACATTCAACCTAGTAGCATATGTCGGGCCGCAGTCCTGATTGCCACGACGCTAGGCGCTGATGTCTACGTGGCCACCAGATCTGATGAGGAAAGGGATATTCTGCAGCGGCAGTACGGAATACCACAACACAGAATCTTTGACTATAGCGCTTCAAGCCTGGAGAGGTTCGTTCAGTGTGTGACAAGCAAGCAAGGGGTTGATTTGGTACTTGGTTCTCTTGATAATGATGGCCATGCACAAGCTTGGAACTGCGTTGGTCGTTTTGGTCGCTTTGTATCCATCGGTATGTCTTGTGGTTATGAAAACACGAACCTTACTGACTTTTCTACTAACCATGTTTCCATGATAGGGAGAACTGGGTTGCAGGGACGTGCTAATCTGGATACCACCTCGGACCACAGCCGAAGTATCAGTTTTGTGAATTTAGATGATGTGTCCAAGTCTTGGCTTTTGGATATTATAATCTTCTCCTTGCTTTGGTGGCCCAATTCAAGATGTCGAAGCGCGTCCGCATATGCACTAATACCAAGTAATTAGCCATTGGTAGTCGGCCTGATAGATTGCAAATGACTAACCTGCCCGAGTAGATACACAACGGTTCTGTGGGACGGAGTAGGCCCTGGTTCATCATTTTCTGGACTCCGTCAATGAGATTGACAGTTCGTAAGCAGACATGGTTGAGACAGATAAAGTAAGCTCTTTCTCTCCTGTATAGCTCGAGATGTACTAAAGCTAGCGAAATCATCCAGCCGCTGTTAGGAGCAACGCCTATAGCCAATGCAACGTATATGATTGCTGGCCTAGGGGGCGTTGGACGCAACTTGGGATGGTGGCTGGTGCAAGAGGGAGCAAGAAATCTCGTCTTCGTTTCACGATCCGCAGCAACCGGGACAGAAAATATGGCATGGATAGCCCAATTAAAGGACAAGTTCGATGTCGTGGCACTAGCGTTCGACTGCGATATCACTGATAGGGAGGCCCTGCTCCATGTCTTGAATCAATGTTCGGGCCGTCTACCACCCATTAAAGGCGTTATTACTGGGGCGATGGAGCTCCAAGATGGACTGTTTGAAAACATGACCCCTAGTGCATTCAGAGCTGCTGTTCGCCCCAAGGTGGATGGATCATGGAATCTGCACGAACTGCTCCCTATTGACCTTGATTTCTTCATCATGCTCTCTTCGATTGTTGGCATTACTGGTCTCCGTGGCCGGGCAAACTATAATGCTGGTAATGCTTTCCAGGATGCCCTGGCCCACCATCGGGTAAGTAATGGCCTTTGTGCAACATCACTAGACCTGGGGTATATCCCTGGAGTTGGATTTGTGTCTAAGAAGGATACGTTCACTCGCGACCTGGATAGAGTTGGTATTCAAAGCATAGAGCCATATGAAGTGCATGCACTCATCACGATGGCCATGCAAGGGAGTAAACTCGGCCTTCCGCCTCAGATCATCACCTGTCTTCCGGCTGATAGTAGGAGCGATTCGCATTACTGGACGCACGATGCAAGGTTCTCATTACTGAAGAGCCATCGTGGCCTGGTTGCACAAACGGAATCAACTTCCGTGTCTTTGCAGAAGAAACTAAGCATTGCGACAAATAAAGAGGCAAGAGTGGTGTTGGTGAAGGAGGCTCTGGTTAACAAGATTGCGCGGTTTATGATGATCGCGTTAGATGATGTAGAGGTAGCCAAGTCCATAAATTCGTATGGAGTTGATTCTCTTATAGCTGCTGAGGTAAGGAATTGGATTTCGAGGGAGGTGGGCGTGGAGATGTCCACCGTTGAGATCCTGGCCAACACCTCGATTGGTGTAATGGCCCAACTACTTATTGATAAGTTGGGACTGGTAGGGGATGCAGTTTAAGTCTAGGGGAGATAGAATGTGAATTATACAAAGGAGCCAGAGGTAGCAGCAGAGGCTGCCTCTAGGTAATGGAGATTGCTGGTAGGCTTTCTAGGTGATAGAGGGTATATCTTTTGAAGTATGGAGCTCGAGATTTGGGATGGATGAGGTGCAATAAAGTGAATAGACGTCATATTCGACAGCGACGTGATTTTAGGGTGCTGATGCGTGTCCAGGGACCGCTTATCGATAGTGTCATACGTAACAGGTACTTGTGACGTAGGAGGGGCAGTTACGTGTCCCTACACACACTTTCCATACACCAGCGTGTCTAGCTCTCAATTCCCGCCGCGAACAACCCTCAAGCCGTTGAATGCGAAAAGCTTCAGCTTGAGAACTTACTTGTTATATTTGCTTCACTATCCAGAGGCATCTCCACTATCATGGTCCGTGGCGCTGACTTGACCCGGCATTCTGGGGCAGTGCTGGCTGACTGAGCCCTTGACAGGTTTTGCGGAGTTATGAAGAAGCGTGCAAACAGGCCACTTTTCATCGGGGGCAATACGAGTTTTTGTTCCATTGCCCGCAAACCGGATAGCTGGCGGGATACCGCATCGTGGTGGAGGGAGGGGGGATGGATAGCCAGCCGCTTCCTGAGTCGTGGGAACGGACCATTCACGATGCTGCCCACAAGCTCGCAGCCCCAATCGGCTACAGCGGCAGACGAAAGGTGGGTTGGGTGGGATCGCCGGCAACCGCTGCGTGTTGGATACGAGACGCCTCATCACTGGTCCGGGTCTGCCACCTACGACAAGTTCGGCGCTGACCCCGGGGATCGTTTGCAGCCCAAACTGGTTCCATCAGGGACTGCATACTGCGAACGCAGCTGAAGCTGGACGTTGAGGGACAAACGATGTCAGCAAGCACGAGCGATATATCAGTCTTGGAGGCGCCCGTTGCAGGGCGACCCTGTTCAGACACATTCCTCTCTGGTAAACTTCTACACTCGTTTTTTTCTTGTACATACTCATCTGCAGCCATCGTTTCGCGGGTTCAGGGCTATTTCGACGTTGATCAACCAACAAAGGAAACTAAAGGATTCTATCGCGCTTAGTTCAAGATTCGACATACTACGAATTGCCGATTGTCCTTTCAACTTATCCAGCTACTCTAAATATAAAAGCCTGGGAACATACGGATAACCAGGAGCCTTTGTGAATTTTCGCTCGCTTCATTATCGCTTCATTCGCATCGCTCGCCTCATCTTGACGCCACAATGAAAACCTCACTCCGGCTGTCAAATTGCATTTTTGCTTCAACATGTCTCCTGAGCGCTAGTTTAGCTGCAGCACAGCAGTCTGTCTTTTCCGTGGCAAATGATGGTAAGCAAGACATGGCCTATTCCTATCATTGAAACCCTCATTTTCCTTGTGAATCAATACAACGCACGCATAGCGGTGAACCTAACAGCCAAGCTAACTTTACTTCTTTCAACTGCACAGTCGACATTAAAAAGTCCTCCAGCCAGCTCGCCTGGGATATGCTTCAATATTATCACGGAAACGATTCTGGTCAAACACCCGGTATCCTACCTGGACCACCGCCTGTCGGCGACTACTACTGGTGGCAGGCGGGAGCAATGTGGGGGACGCTGATTGACTACTGGCACTGGACTGGCGATGGCACCTACAACGACATCGTTACGCAGGCTCTCCAGTTCCAGGTGGGTGAGAACCAGGACTACGAACCACGCAACGTGACTCTCTCGCTGGGCAACGATGATCAAGCATTCTGGGGCATGGCTGCCATGTCAGCAGCGGAAAACGGCTTTCCAAACCCCCCAGAAAACCAACCCCAGTGGTTGGAGCTGGCTCAGTCCGTCTTCAATACACAAGCAAACCCTCGTCGGCACGACAGCACATGCGGCGGTGGTATGCGATGGCAAGTTCCCTTTACAAACCGTGGTTATAGCTACAAGAATAGTAAGTTTCTCTCATATGCTTCCACGTAGTCGCCTTGGACATATACTTACTCCATTTACATAGGCATCGCCAACGGATGCTTCTTTAATCTCGGCGCCCGCCTTGCTCGGTATACAGAGAACACGACATATTCAGACTGGGCCGATAAGACATGGGACTGGATGTGGCAAGTCGGCTTCATTGACCACGAAACCTATGCTATTTACGACGGTGCCGATGTTTCCACGGACTGCAAAGAGATTAACACGGCGGAGTTTACTTACAACAACGCCGTTTTTACTCTTGGCGCTGCCCACATGTATAATTTTGTAAGTCGATGTTGAAAGTTGAAAAATGGATCCAGAAGCATTGCAAAAGCTAAACAGATATTTTTAGACTGGAGGAAGCAAGATCTGGGAGGACCGCATCAACAAACTCATCGATCATGCCTTTACTAAGTTTTTCCCCGACGATATCGCCGTAGAAACCGCCTGCGAGCTCAACAACGATTGTCGAACCGACATGTTTACTTACAAGGGCTTCGTCCATCGCTGGTACTCTACAATGACGCAGATCGCACCTTTCACTGCTGCCAAGGTCCTTCCCGTACTGAAAAAGTCAGCGGCCGCCGCGGTCAAGCAATGTACGGGAGGTGACACGGGGCGGGCATGTGGAATCAGGTGGGCGACCGGAAAGTACGACGGCAAGACTGGTCATGGTCAGGAAATGAGCGCGCTGGCGGCCGCGTCGGCGCTGCTCATAGGAGATGCGAAGCCTCCTCTGACGGCCAAGAGCGGCGGTACCTCCAAGGGCAATCCGTCTGCTGGCGGCGGAGGCGATGAGTTGTTTGCGAAACATACCGTCACGGTTGGGGATAAAGCAGGCGCGGCCATTATCACGCTTTTGATGGTTTCATCGCTATGCGGGGCGCTTGGCTGGATCACTCTGGTTGATGACAGCTCCGAGGAGTGTTTGTGAATAATGGAAGGCTGGGGGTTGTTGCCCAAGACAAGTGCAATGACCTTTTGGGGCTGGGCCGCGCCATGGTGATGACCAACTGGTATATATGAGATGAGGCTATGATGGAGTTTTGGGATACAGGATGTCATTTTTAGGTGTTTCTGGGTTTCGATGACTCATTTAGATGATGTGTTGGCGGAGGCGTACTGGAGTTGGGTTATGACAGTTATACTTGCTTGTCTGATTATTGGCTCATTCAAATAGATGGTGCATGAATCTGAGAAGGGCGAATTACTGTCCATCTTTGCGTTTGGAAGCCGACCTCGTGCGCTGTTGATTGGCAATGAGAACATTCTACACATCCTCGGCTGCCTTGGCTCCGTGCATGCCGACACTTTTTGTCGTGGTAATACATGTTGGGCAAGAAAATAGAACCTAAAACCCTCAGCCTTGCCCCAATTACCCCCAACACCGCAAAGAGATCGCTGTTTTGAGCCGTGTAACAGACAAATGGACGGCCATAGAGAATGTGATCACTCCATCCATCCATGCACCAAGCTGTATTCAGCATGTTCTGTCTTGTCTTATCATTTATTCTGTACGATATGGTGGGGACCTCGGCAGAGCTGCGAGAGAAATCAGGCTGCCCAATGAGGAGTGCATCCAGACGGCTGGGTACAGTGCTCCTGTTGCGTACAAGAGAGATTGCCGGATCGTGTCTGATCCGGCAGCAGGCTGCCTTGCGTATGCATGTTTCAGTCGCTCATAAAGAAGAACTTTGGCTGGTTGATACATGACGACGCTGCCAAGTTGTACAATCTACATAAGAATGATGGTACTGGTTTGGGCCAAGAATGTAACCTGCAGTTTTTGAATCTTCATTTCGTTATTGTTTAGTTAAGGAAAAGGATTGAGGCACAGCATTCAAGTTGTGGATCATGTTGGTGACGATGGTGGTGATGATTCGATTACATTGTAATGCGGAGTAAGAGGAATGAAATGCATCTGACAACAAGGCTGGGCCGGCAATTGGCTCGTTGCGGCAACCATCAACACCCTGCGCTCATCACCGCCATTTGAGATGAAACGCTACCACATGGCGGGCGATTGTGCATCTCCGGCAAGCTGTCCACCATTTCAAGGTGCATTTTTGAAAAAGATTTTATCACTCAGTCAACCAGACGACATGCAGTGTTTTGCTTCTTTCGCTCCATCCGTCCGGAAGCAACCCAGAGTTGGGGAATCCCGCAGATCCTCCCCCCCTCTCAAAGTCTCCAACCTTAATTCACCAACAACTCACATCTCGGTCACTACTAGATCTCGTTAGCAAACCGGCCCATCTGGAGTTGCATAATCGGGATCGCATCGGGTTTTCATTCGTGGGATATAATGTCATGTGTCTATCTGCTCCTGCGAATGTGCATTGTGAAAGCAATTATCATCTTAATAGAAGCATTGCCGAATCGTAAACGGATGAGCGAGAGCGATAGAAACATCACAGCCCAACAGAAACGTCACCATATGTAGAGAAAGGTTCGAGAAGACTTGGACTTTCTGTTTTTGGTCGACATCCCCCACCAAGCCCGCCCCTCCTCCTCCCCCGCACCATGTAACTTTGCTGCAGCCTTCATACGATTTGGGCTACATTGACAGTGGCCGTTGGTTTTGGTTGGTTGCTTAAATCCTTCAGTCGGCATGGGGGGACAGTGATGAAACGGAAACCAAAAAAAAAAAAAAGATCGATGTACACACAACACAACACGAGTAAGAGGAATTGGTAAGCCTTTATGGACAGCGTTTCAGAGAGAGTGAGGTGAGGTTGGCACGAGCACGAGTACGAGTAAACACGAAAAGTGTATATATATAGTAGGATGGAACACCGATCGAATCATGATGGCTTCTATTATCTATCCGAGACATTGCGCACCCTGTCGTTTCCTCAACCAGACTGCCAATACGACATCAACTTGCGGCAGAACATTGAAATAGACCTCAAAACCAATATAAACCCCCGTCACAAAGTCGCAAATTCGCAAAACATGGCTTCCAGTCCAACCATTGATCAATACCAGTCACCTCAATGCTGGGAATGCCTCCGTCGAAAATGGCTCTGCGACGGCACCCGGCCAACCTGTAGCCGCTGTCTCTCCGCTGGTCTCGTGTGTCCCGGCTACGGCGGCGAGCGACCGCTCTTCTGGCTACCTGTCGGCATGGTATCAAGACGCTCGACGCGGCAGCCGAGCGGGAAGCGAAGAAGGCCAAGCTCAGACGGCCATCGCTCAGGTGCGACAGCCGCTGCCAATACTGCATCAAGGGAAGCAGCAGCGGGGAGTGGGGCCCGGCCGGCTCCGGTGGCGGCGCAAATGCCCAAAAAGGGAAATTCAGCAACTTCCGCCAATGTACTGGGCCGCAGGGCGAGTACTACTGTTCCTCGGACTAGCTCCGGCCCCGGCTCCGATATAGCCATGGCCGGAGCAAGTCTTGGCTGTTTCGCTATTTCGGATTGGGAACAAAACAGCCGCAGTCGCACGTTTGCCAATGATGCAGTTGCCCATGGTGGTTCTGCATCTTAGATGGTGCAAGTTAGGAACGAGATTCAACACGCTCAGTTTGGAAATGGGGGTTTTTTTTTTTCGGGATGGGAGATAGCATATGTTTTGGCTTGAAATGAACAATGAGAATTTATTGCATTTGTCGATTGACAGGTGTGATCAATCCTAAGTGCAGTGATCCTTGATACAGATAGTGTTTATGCGATGTTGTATTTTGGCAGACATCTCATTTCAGCATGTGGCCGACGTGAAAATACCTTCTACATCCTCTTGCCCAAGTGACGCGTTTGAAGAAATAAGATGCATCACAAAAGGCTCCCATTATGAAATACATTCTAACCCATCGTAGTCGCTTGTAGGCAATTTGGGTCTGGAGCTGTTTCTACTAATATCTTGCTTCTTCCCCGCGCAGTGTAGCAGATCATCTCCCACCACTTGCAATTGCAAATTATAACCAGCCAAAACAATGAATCCATCAAGCTTATGGACATAAGTTTAGTTGCTATGTGAACATACTTAGTGCTGCTTGACCATTATGTCACGCCACTGAGGGCCTAGGCACCTTGCTAATTCGTTAGCAACCTGCTTTGCCACTTCATCGCTTGCATCAGCCCACCCACTCCCATCGTTTGTCTCATTTAAATGTCTGGCAACCGTCGTGATGTCAAATCTATGCCCTACCCATCCACCATTTTTCACTTGCTCCCGCATTGACCCCCAATGCATAGTGTGCATAGTTGAGGACCAGGAAATACGTGACAACACAACGTGACCAAATCCTAGACCCTCAATATGAGGGCCATGGATGAACTCTGGCTTTATGGCGATGGCCTCGGCACGGACAAGTCGCTTTGTGGTAAGGTTTCGCAGAATCCATAATTGGTCTGGGGGGAACAAATCACAGTAGTTATGTCGGCAGCTCCACAGATCAAGATATTCCCAAGCAGCGCTTTCAACAAGCTGTAAGTCATGTAACTTTGTCATCAATCTTTGGACTTGGCAAGATGGATTATATTTCCGGGGGGAAACGGCAGAATAGCTGAAATCATGAAGGGTGTTGATTCCTTCTTCATACCCGTTGCCAGTGAAATCAATGCGTTCTTGGCTAAAGCCCTCAACTTCTTCATCCGAAAACAATCCAGGGGGCCAGTCGAAACTTTCAGTATAAGACCCCGCAAACACAATTTGTTCTCCAGCCCATGAGCCATAAAACATGTTCAGACGAATGCCAACCTCTTCTCGAGCGATTTCGCAAAAACGTCGACTGACAAGTCCGAGGCAGACGACTTCCTCCATATTCTCCAAGTGAGAAAAGATAAGTATGAGAAGTTCAGTAGGGAGACCAGGGAGGGTGGTCGCTGGTTGATGATGAGAAAGGCCCGGCGCGTACTCTCCGCAATCCGTCAGTGCCTTCTTTTGAAACTTCCGACGGCACTTTGTGGCCTGGGTTTTGTGTTTGCGTTTGACCCCTATGGCTGCCGTTATATTGCTGCCTTTATCTTCTTGGGCAACAGCATGTTCAGCAATTGTCAAAAACTGGTGTGATCTAGATGGAGCTAATTCAGGCAAAAGTCTGTGTTTGAAGGGGACGGCGAGTACATTGACGAGTAAACTACCGGTACTGTCCCCAATCGCATTATAAAAAGAGTCTGTGTTTCTACCCAGAACTTCTCTGATGTGAGGTGCAACAAGCTGAAAGTACTGCACCATATTGGCTATAGTAATCCGCGGGGTGAACAAAGATGTCAATGTTGCAACGGGGTTATTAGAAATGAAATGTCAGTAGCAACGATTGCCTAGGTTGCCTGCGCGAGCATTTTATAGCCAAATGTAATTTTATTGACCTTAAAGATACATTAAGTGGCGAGGCGTGTAGACACCTCACATCATTCAATAAACCTTAACAGCCCAGGTGCGCTTCAAGTGTGGCTTCATTTAAGTTTTTATATGTCAGCAACAATGGCAAATTCAAAGTCTATCCACTTTTCTTTTCGTAGCGACTCTAACATCCGAGATGACTCTCACGGCATCGTAGCTAATACTGGCAGACATTTACGCAGGAGGTCCTAGATCAACTTAGATAGTTGGCATTCTAGATTGCAGAGCGTAACCTGCTAGAAAAGCGGAAATAAACATGTAAAACTTCTCAATTGAAAGGCCGATACCAATAAACGTAAGTAAGCATCTCATAACTTCAAATTCAAACATCCATGCGGGTTCCAAATCACCCACCCGACATCTGCTAAAAGGCTCCTGGCCCAGGTCCAAAGAACTCTCCTGGGGCAAGCGTTTTGAGGTTGCAACCCGTCCGCTCGCAGCCCTGGTTAATCACATTGTTACCCCACCAATCTATCGATAGGTTGTATTTGTATGTTAGAGCAAAAAACTGGACTATGGCTGATAAGGCAATACCTGCGCCGAATGCAGCTGAGAGAACATAGTTATACTAGTGAGTATGATGTATTAGAGTAAGGTGTCAATGTCATACTTAGAAGGGTGAAGAGGAACATACCTTGGCCCAAAGGCCGAGAAAGCGCTTTTTAATGTATAACCACGAAAATGTAGCGACAGGGATCGCGGGCCAGAGAAAGGTCATGTTATAGGGGATCCAGATGACGCCGCCAAACAACATAACAACAGGGTGGCAGCTTCGAAGGATCTTGTTCTTTGGAAACCGCTTGCCGGCATACCAGAATGCGAGTACAATGATAATGCCGGCGGGAAATCCCGCCAAAGTCGCCGCGTAGGTGCCGCCCTTGCCCCATAGCTTCTTAGGTCCCACTGTGCCCCATAGCACGGCGGAAGTGAAGTAAGTTGTCTGACTTGGACAGCTGAAGTTGAATGGCGCTTTGGCAGAGCAAACATCTTTGATCTTGATTTGATACTGTAGAACGCCCACACAGACAAATGTGGAAACGAGCGTGGGGATCATTTGAGCCCAGAAGGTGTGTCGCGGAGGGATCTTGAGATAATGCGCAAGCTTCAAGTCATTACTGAAATGCAGCGCGTGTGAGCATGTGATGTAGCCATATGTTTTGAAGAAGCACATGGATAACGCGTTACCCTCGACAAACGAGCCCCCGATGAATTCAGCCAGGACATTAAGCGATACTTCCACGCCAGTCATCGCAAAGATGATGCCAACTGGTATCACAAAGATGGCACACAAGATAATTCCGTAAAAGACCACGGCAGGACTGGTATAAGTTGGCCAATGCGAAATGGCGACGCATCCCAAAACAACAGAAATCACCATTGTGATGAGATACCACCATTCCGGGACTTCGGCATATTCCTTCATTAACCGATTATGCACATCAAGCACCCGTCCTTTGTCAAGCTCTTGCCTCTTTGATGGTCGGAAACCATTGATGAGGTCTCGGAATCCCATTTGGAGTTCAACCCGATGATAAAGAAAGGCATGCGTGAGAGAAGCCGTATAGATGCAGAAGAAGCATGTGAAGGAAATAAGTTGGCTGGCCGAAAGATATGGTAGCGAGTATGCCTTGTACTTTTCGGCGTCCAGAATACCGCGCTCATCTACCACCATGCTGACATTATATTGTTGTCCGAACCGGTCGTAAGGCTTGTTTGAAACAATGGGTAGGAAGGCTGTATAGTACGAATTGCTCCAGTACACGGCTAAAATAGTAAACATGAACACCACTCCACCAGCAAAGAAGTTGAGAGTGGTGAAAATTGGCGCTACTAGCGGATCAACACTCGTAATGACGATGTTCCAATCGAAAGTCGGGATCGGGTTGAGACCCAGTCCCTTGCGAGAGCCGGTTAATAGGGTAAGATTGCGATTATTAGGCGCAATCCATGTCATCCAACTAAAAATTGCGAGTGCACTAAAGATGAAATTGGGGAACCAGAAATAGCAAAACATGAGGCTAAAAGCAATCAGGAAAAACTTGATTCGCGACATGCGCCATACCGACTTGAGTGGACCTTGTACAGCTGGATTGTTATCTCCATGGAATGCGGCATTGAGAGCAACAATGGCAAGGGATGCTGGCCAAACGCAATAGGAGGGATAGACAAGAAAGCGTCGACACAGGCCAGCCATGCCGTAACCGATGAAGTTTGTGGACAGCGCAATCATAATCTGATACCCAAAGCTAGCCGCCCACTTCTGGTTGAAGAATTGGGGAAGATATTGCATCCAAATGATGTAGTTTGTGTATGGCGAAGATTTCGCAATGGTGACCATAAGGGTGATGAGCATGTGTTCCTTTCTATTGAATGGACCCGGGTTTAGGCTGTGTCGGACGCCAAACAACGTAATACCAACATCTGGCAAGGATTTTTCAAGAAACTTGCCAATGGGATAAGCGAGCAGCTGTGGCACGTTCTGGCCGATTGCAATGGCAGGGAAGCGGATTTCGAAGAAGTTGTTGACAAAAGCCACGGCAGCAGAGAAGAAAATGCCCATGACCCAAGCGCGGATGGTGGAAACAGGCATGGACGGGTCGTCCTTGTTATCCACGACGGAGCGTACCATTGCGTATGGTGAATTGTTTGTGATGAGGGCAGCTTCAAGCTTCATCTCGGCAATGAGGCGTTCATGCTTTTCCGGTTGATCAAAGATGTCATCGTTCTCTAGAGAGAAGAAAAGTCAATTACTCTGTGAGCTTTTGGAAGTACGCCTGCTGCCATTTAGATGCCTGGACTAACCAAGAAATTCTTCAATTTTCTGGAGTACATCCAGAGGGAAATTCTGATCTCTTTTGTGAAGCTTGTGCACAAGGGTCATCATCTTAGGTACAGAAGATCAGCTTTGATTCTTGTCCATGCTTTAGGGTCGACATTTGAAGCAGAGGCGAAGAGCGCTGCTACGTACCTCACGGACTTGCTCGAGAGAATAAGAGGCCGCAATCTCCTTGATCTCAAGAAGGTCATCTTCAGTGACCTGAAGATCACGTTCGACGCGCACATTGTCCTCTGGTGAGAGTAGCTGTGGCTGTGTGGTATCAACGATGGAGTCGGCATCCTGGATCTGCTAAATGACGGATCAGTTGGCTGTGGACAAGATTCGTTTAGACGACTGTACAGTGCCCACTCACATTCTTCTCACTACCCAGCACACTTTTGTCAGTGCCGACAGGGCCTTGCTTCTCTATGCCTTCCAACATCACGACAACAAGGCTTAAGCAGTTCGGTCAACTGAGAACATGGCCATGACATTTCCAGCACCCGTATGTAAGGTGGAAAGCCCGATCGGGGCAGGGCGATCCTTTTTAATTATCGCTTGTCAGCTCAGGCGATACAAGAGCCGGATCTTCCATCAAACGAAGCAGCCTTAGTGGCTGGATTGGCGACAAGGGGTGTGATCCTCTCGACGCCTTGGCAGAACAAGCAGAACAGGGACGAACGCCCAGCCTTGCGGTGTGAAAGGCGACACCCAGCATGGTTGAGAGCTAGGTTGACAGAGCCGCAATGATGATGGCACTGATGGTAGGCGAATGGAAGCCAATTGCGGCATCCCCGGCACCGAGATGACTCAACTGGGTTGCACTCATTGCGGAGTTGGAGAATGAAGATGTGTTGGGCACTGTACCAACAGCACTGTGTGCATGTACTGTGTTTGCCCCATATCCTACTGTGCTTTTGTAGCACTAGACACACTGGGGTTTACAGTGCTCACCACTAGATCCTTCAGTGGGCAATTCTTACCCTGCAACTAGGACCCGACATTTGCCGTAATATCATCATCAGTTCAGTTCACGAATACCTAAGAGACTCACAGGAAAGCATGCGAGAATAGCCTCCGTTGGCTGGAACATATAAAATGGACATGCACCAGTTAAGTTAGGTCTGTTCTCGCGTCGAAACAGCGATTCGCTCAGATTCACATACCCTGGTTAGGTATCTATTAATAGCAACATTGCCGTTTTCTCCGGCACTCTGGAAAGTGGTTTATATGGCGTAATTATTTCGTAGCCCGAGAAGATAAATGTAGGTAGGTATGTACTGATCTTATTAGCTATACTCAGATTGTAACTCTATAATACCCTGATAACCACACTCGCCCGCCACCTGAAGCGGTGATCTATCGTAGTAATCACAAATCGCCCAAAATAGCGGCGTCATGCCCTCCTCCTCCATCACATTTATAAAAGCTCCTGCATGAATAAGAACCCTCACAGTCTCTGGGTCACCCGATTCAACAGCAAAATGCAACGGCGTCTTTTTCCAATCATTCTTCAAGTTGACGTATGCTCCGTTGTCGAGAAATACCCTCACGGCCGCATTCTGCGCATTGCGGGCAGCCCAGAAGAGTGCCGTCTCTCCCCAGTCTGAGGCACGATTGATCTCAGTAGGACAGTAGCGAAGGATTGTATGCACAATATCTAGCAGCCCATCTCGGGCGGCGTATTCGAGTAATGTTCTGGAGATTTCGTCAACTAGGCCTTTGCCTGTAAACACTCCGGTTCGTAATAGGCTGTTGGCGGATGGATGCGCAATCTTGATCCTCAACAGCTTCAAATAATTTGGGCATTTTTAATTTTACTACAATTGACAGATTGTTAGCTGTGGGATATAATATCTCCCCTGTGCTCGGCTAGCAAGTGGTGAGCCTACGTATGAGACAGTGAAGTAAGGAAATCGATCAAGTAGAGAATATACATACCCGGCCAGTCGACAGCCTCCTGGCACATTTTAGAGACTTGATTCCGAACTTGCTTGTAATACTCATCACCATCATCGGTAATTTTGATGATATCAGAGTGCGTTCGAGCAATAGCGCATCGTAGTCCAGCGTCAGAGTCCCGAGTCCCCCAGTTCACTGCAGAGTCTTCGAGAACTACAAGTTCCTTTGGCCCAGCCAAGTCGTACTCGCCAGCCTCGGTCTATACGATACTTTTTCAGCCGCTCATTCCCCCATACAACCAGGATGAGTACTACCTTTCGCACAGTGGGTGACATTTCGGTTTCGTAGAAGCAGAAGATCTTGCGGCCTTCCAATTCATTCCAGAGCAGAGTAAAATCCTGTCGTAACCGTGAGAGTGTACCGTCTCCGCTTAATTTTAGGGACTCAACTAAGGTGCGGTTGGGCCCATCCCCAGCCATCCGTGTGAGACCTGGAAAGTTCATCCCACGGTGTGGTACTGCGAAGAATAAAGCTCCGTATATGGCTTCGGCGAGTTCAACAAATTCGGGGTTCATCTGCAATAGAGACGGCGTAAAATACGCCAGAGCCCAAGAAGATGGAATGAAAGTTTATCAGGCTCTACGGTGCTTAATCCGGTCTACAATTTCTTTACGTACTTGTTTAATAATGAGCCCTCCCAAACTGTGCCCTATAAAGATACCGAAAGCATGGCCACCCAGGCCAGAAACAGCAATTATGCTTGAGGAATTCAGCAAACCCAAATCTCAGAGCAATCTACGCAATACAATGACTTTACCAGGTAACCTACCCTACTTTATGATTATCAGTGTCTAGCATACAGAGTCGTCATGCCGATGGAGTTGTCGTCCAGGGTTAGACCCCTCCTTTGACAACGATACCTTGACCTCATCCCGCAGCTCTCCCCCAAGAGTCACTGTCGCATTGCCAGACTGGCCGTCTATATCCGGGTAGAGTGACTTGACCATGACGCGGCCCGAGCCGACATGCCGCTCCAACGCCGTTATTAGCATCTCCGAGTCCAGCTGGAGACTTACATTGGAGACGCGCCATGTCTGATAGCTTGGCTTTGATGGCTTTTGGGCTGGTGCTAGCGTTGGTGCTAGTGGTGGTTGGTTGATCAAGCGTCCTTTGCTTTTTGGGTCCTCGAGGGGGGTCATTCTGCAAATAATAAGGGGGGGGAGGGGAATGAAGAAAAACGGCTGAAGTAAGCCTTTACGGCTAATCAAATTGATTAGGTGTCCCAAGATGTCAGCGATTGTGGTGAGAAGAGGATTGACGTTCGAATTGCCTAAATCCGTACAATGCCGAATGCGGGGTTCGTTCCGACAGGCAAGACGGCGCAAAGGTCAAGTCCGGCAATTGAACAAGTATTTATTTGATGGGTATAATAGGCCTTATATTGATATCTATTATCTGAATGTATGAATAAGGAGTGGATGGAAACTCAATTGGAGAGTAAACCCTCAATTGAAGAGTAAAACCCAAGGGCATGTATACTGACTGGCCTCATCGCCATCGATGCAGTGAATCCTATTAACCCAATCTATAGGCTCACTAAACTCAGCCATAACGTCGTATCTGTTGGTCCATCTTTTCTGTTACAACGTCCCGAACTATTTTATCGCAGTTACGTAACGCGCCTATCACCTGACCAACCTATCCCCGGGCTTCCATGCTGTTGGGCCGTGGCCCGTCTACATGGCGGCACAGAACACTGATCTTTCACATACAAGACATGCATCACTATCGCCCATCCGCCCAGACTCATCTCACGAACTACTTTGTAAATCTCAGAGTAAGAGAAAATTAAAACAGTCATATTTTGGGCATCTTTTTTCTGCATGGTGTAGAGTTCAACTACTTGTACCTCACCGAGCCTCTTGCAATGGTTGTGCCCAAATCTCATGACCACAGCGAAGCGGCTAGGCGGTTCCCTCCGAAACCGCGTCAAACACGATCCTTTGTATGTGTGCAGTTCTAAATATTTATTTATTCTTCATGTTTGGACTGACAATGGCTACAAATGCTTTCATTGAACAGAATTGCCCCTTCACCACCAGCCTTCTCCACCATAACCATGAGGAGGAACCACTATTTCTCGAATCTCTTTTGCCAGCCTCTTATTGCTTAGACTCTGCCAAACCAATAACCCCCACCCAGCAAACTGCGCTTTTCATCCAACGGGAGCTTAATCTAGACCGCTTGGCTAGAATTCAAAATAGTTTGTGGTTCGCTGGCTTGCCTATTCTTCCTCGTCCCTTGCACCACCAGCTGTTGCTGAGTCGGGAGATATTCGTCACAGAGCGCATGGACATGCATCTTGTATGGACAACTGGCAGAATCTTCCTCAAGCCTATCCCACAATTCCTCCTAAACCTAAACTTTTGGGGACAACATCTCCACTGTGCGCCAGGGAGTTGTGATAGCTGCTATCATGAAGCTGTTGGTGTTTATGCCATCGCTCCTGAGTGCAGCAGAGAGAACCTGCGTCGAATTGCAATTGGCTTTCTTGTCTCATATACGGCGCTCGTCACACATGAGAGCGACTTTCACATCGCCACATCAAGAAACCTTCTCCCATCGGGGATAGACTGGTTCAAGTGGAGACTATTCGTCCAAGAGATTCACTCGAATAACATCTACCCCCACGTCCACTCTCGGTTTCACGACGGTGAGCTGCGCCTTAGCAGACTTAACAAGATATACATGTTTTGCAAGACTCCCTTCCACGGCTACATGACCCGTTGGGATCGTTACGGTGCTTTTTTCCACGACTACTTTGCTTTACTTACAAGCACCACCATCTACATTGCCATTGTCTTGACGGCTATGCAGGTCGGGCTGGGTACGACTGCTCTTGCTGGAAATCATACATTTCAGTCTGCGTCCCAACGGTTTGCTATTTTTGCCATTTTAAGCCCGCTCATTGCTGCCTGCGTTGCCGTACTTGGGTTTTGTGGTGTTTACACACACAACGTTATCAAAACCATCAGATTTAACAAACAGCGAGGTGGTATCTTGGCGCGTGTATGATAGTAATGTATGACCTTCTACAATTCCTCTGATCTTGATAATAATGCAGGCTAAAGCAATTCGGATTGTGTACAGAGTTATGCTGTGGTATTGTGCAAATGTATGTGGCACAGATTCAAGACTAAGAAAACCCTGCGTTGCCGCCGGCGACCGTACAATTAGTTAGTTAGCTGATACTAGTGCATATACAACTAGAGTGTCTTGTTATTGATTAGAACTTGACGAGTTCTTGCGGCAATAGGTCATCGTCATTAACACGTTATCTAAGCCATGCAACCATAATCAGGATCAGCGACAAAAGCAAATCCCTGAGCGACACACATCACGATAACTTTTACCATGTATAAAATACTGCTAGCACCGCTCCCTCTGTTACTCCTCCCACCAACCTCTGTAAAACCAACCAATCCAACATACCTTTTGACTAAGTACATCGACCTTGCGACAAACACAAAATATGTTTCTGAAAACCGCAACTTTGGTGGCCGTAGCGGCTAGCATCCTCACATTTACCGCCGCCAACTAACGGTAAGCTCTTCTCTTCTCTTCCTTTCTTCCCTTGTTATGCCATGATGCACACACAGCTTCCACGACCCCCAGTGTGATGTGGAGGTACCGGGGTATAACTGCAAAGACAAAACCAATGGAAATTATCTGCATCCCGAGGATTGCACCAGATACATTGAATGCCATGATGGCCAAGCATGGCAATGCGACTGCGGCGACTGCCGTAATAGACCTGATGCATGCCTACTGGCAGGTTGATCTTTAACGAGACGGTGGATCAATGCCTGTGGGCGGATGAGACGGAGTGTATAATGCCGGACGTCGGGGTGAACTTGGATCTGTAGTGCAAAGAGAAGAGGATTTATTAGGCAGCTCCGAGACTATCTACCTTAGGTAGATATCAGCAATGGACTCCTCATCATGTCAAACTAGGTATTGACAGCATTCTTCTCATTACCATGGCCATTGGGTATCTTTCCAGGCACACCAAAGTAAGATTTGCTTGCCCACCACAGTCTAATAACAGTCTAGTCCTACGGATCATCCCCCCCCCCCCCCCCCCCCCCCTACCACTAGGATATTTATTACATTACCCCTCATTCCTTTCAGTCCACTTATCATACCCAGACCGGCAGATCGGTGGCTGCCTGCCGATGGCTGATGACGATCATGTGTCGCCCAAACGCAGTCAGTCTCGTTAATGACAGACCCCAAAATGGTAAAATAGTTCGTTCCATCTTCCTGCTGGATAAGCATTGGCCCACTATTGTGCTGTATCTGTTTTCATTGAATCGCGTTAACCCGGAAAGGGATGTTGCACACTACCAACGACCTATTCATATGCCAAGATGGCAATGGCTGGGACGAACCCCGCTTACAGATGACCTTGCTCGAAATATAAAAAGAGTCAATAATTACTGCCTAAACTCTGACCTCGGACTTATTCCCCATCACTTGCTTTATTTCTGTTACAAGTTCGACACAGCGAGCCCTTTCTGTCTTTCAACGGCACCGCTCTGCAATCCCATTACTGTACTACCGATACCATGGCAACCTCATCCCCCTCCGGCGACATTGTCTTCTACGACATTGCCCACAAACCTCCCGTTGAGAAGACATCCTTTGCGCCAAACCCCTGGAAGAGCCGCCTCGCACTCAACTTCAAAGCCATCCCCTACTCCACCAAATGGGTGGGCATGCCCGACGTCTCCAAGGTCCGCCAGGCGCTCGGCGTGCCTGCCAACCGCCAATTCGCAGACGGCGCTGACTTCAACACCCTCCCCATGATTCACAACACCGCCACGGACGCCAAAGTCGGCGACTCCTTCGACATTGCCGTCTACCTGCAGCGCGAGTATCCCAACTCCGGCGCTGGCGACTTGTTCCCAGCTCAGAATCTCGACTATACCTTTGAGCAAAACTCCATCATCGCCGTGCCGCTCTCCGTCCGCGAGGAGGTTGATTTCCCAGACTACGCGCGCTTCAACACCCACGTCGATGCTGCGTTTACTACTCACGTCCAGCTTGCGCTCCAAAATATGCCGCTGGACCCAGCGTGCGAGGAGTATACCAAGGCCGAGTTCATTCGTCGCGCCGGCGTCACTTGCTGGGAGGACATGGCCCTAACTGGCGAAGTGCGTGAGCAAGTCATTGGTTCTTTGCGAGATACCCTGGGTAGTCTGAGCAAGCTGTTCCTCAGAGACACCAGCGGGCCCTTTTTGCTAGGGAAAAATGCCAATTACGCTGACCTCATTGTCGGTGCCTGGTTGCGGATGCTGAGCCGCACTTTGCCAGAGTCGGAGTGGGAGCAGGTCAAGGGCTGGCATGAGGGTGCTTTTGGGAAACTACATGACGCTTTGGAGGTGTATGCTGAGGTGAAATGAGCCATTGATCACAGTTTCTAGATGAGGTTGTCTTTGTGATAGAGTGCTATATACAATAGATGATTATTCAAGACTGCCATCTGAGTTATGAGATAAGTCAAAGATGTTATGCGCAGTAACCACATTCCATCCGTTATTCTAGAGCAATTTCTCCATCAATTGGCCCTGGTTCTTCTCTTTGATGTCAAAGTGCCCCATCGGAAATTCGGTTGGAAATCGCCATGCAGTCCAACACACTCATCTGCCTGTAATATTTTCTCAGTTCTCATCCATTCCCAGCCTTGCCCACATAACTCCTCGGGAAAATAAAGACTTACACAAATCTCACCGCAAGTCTGATCATCTCGGCACTTCTCAACGCAATCTTCCACGCATTGTGTCTCGCAACTCTCACGCTGTGTTACATGCGTCAGCGGCTGTGGATATGCCCTGACCATCTTCGACTGAAAACATACACACACGGGAGACCCCTTGCCTTGCTCCTTTTCGCACTTTTGGCATCTGTTTTGTTTACCAGGAGGACTCTCATCCACTGGACGGCAGTGACCAATGTACATCCCCACTGGGAGGTGATCATACTGGCCTGTCTTGTCGTCGAGGCATCCTAAAGGACCAGAACCGCAACCTGCAGGTCCAGTAACCACACAGAGATTATCGCGACTTACTTCAAGTGGTTTGCAGACTCGCTAAGGTCGCAAAAGCCTTGTATTAGCTCAAATGATCACTGTCATTTTGACTGATGGATGCTCACTTGCCCCGTTTTCATCAAAGCATCCGCCCTCGGAAATATAACATTTGTAATTTTTGCCAAAGAACTTGTGTGAAGATGGCTTCATTTAAGCGTTAGTCGACTAGTATACTTGTGGTCTACCAATCAGTCTTTCACTTACACACTTTCTCTAGCATTTTAACATAAATGTTAGCATACAGCTACCATAAACACCTGAATCTTTGTCTATACTTACCAGCGGAGCAATTGCTTCCTTCAGTTCATACCATACATCAGCTTGCTGTCAAATAAAGTGAACGCAGCACAATGGGAGCCTACGCATGTAATATTGCATGCTGCACCTGTGTTCTGTCATTTTGTTAACAACATCCTGCACCAACGTCAGTTCGTCAAATTGCAACTCACAGGTGTAAAAGCAGCAGCGAGCCCCAAGACGGTAGATACGACAAGTGCTGCAGCCTTCATTTTGCCGCTCAATATCAGCACGATATCTTCAGTAATATTCGGAAAACTCTCACACATCAGGAGAAGACTTGCATCTGGGTCGTGACCCAGGGAAATATATATGAACCGCATACAAGACAGTCACATGCATTGCATGCCTGGAATGCTCCGAGCGGGTTTGTTTCTCTTCCTTTGCATGACTGAAACATCACCAAAGGGAACGCACAATGATGCATATGAGACACATATTTGTCTATTGTTGTGTCTTGTCGAAATTTCTACAAATATGTCCCCAACCACTCATCGAATTGTGTTCCGTCAAATGCAGAGATCCAGGTTCAAAGAATTGAAATGCAGAGAGAAGGCGATCCCAACTTTCTCATAATTGGTCATATGATGATGTGATGAAATGCTCAGCTGTGACTACAGAGACCGCGTCAAATGAAAAATGCATACTTAAACTGTTACCTTGCATTTGGGTTTGCTATGTGAACTCACAGCCTTGCCCTACATGACGCCAATATCCCATCAAAGACTTGGCGACTCGCCCTTGATGTCTCACCCAGACGAGGCATCACGATGATGCACGCACCAATAATCAGGATTGTAATGTTTCACTAATGGGTAGGTGAAATATATTCCCCTCGCGAGATTGAATAAAGAAACAATCATGCCGTCACTGTTACTGGCGATGCGATATGTGGAGGAATACGTTGGTGTAGGTCAAAACACACGGCAATTGAAACCCTCTGATCACCATCGTGACAGCGTGTAAAGTTAAAAAGTCTCCTTCTTTCATGCCAGACAACATAAATGCCCCTCCACCAAAAAAATGGAAAATATTCATACTCCTCCTCTTCTATCCGTCATCGGCGCCCTTCCAACTACCCAATCTTTTCCTTTCGGCAAACTCGCCCTACCATCGCCAAACCATTGAGCGACAATGCATGATTTCCAATCCAATCTCATCACCTAACTAGCCTAAACATTGACACGACTTACTCATATCCCTCATCATGTTACCATGGAGCATCAATTTCGTCATGGCATCACGGTAGAAGTCGAAGATTTTATATACTCAATGCCGGCACGACTGCCGTGGATTGCCAGTTCGCCGAGGCCAAGCCGGCCAACTTCTACTCCCCTAACCCCACAAACGTCGCATTGCAGCCTCTGCAGGCACACTGATACCAAAATAAGCCGTAACTTGCGAGACCTGACATAGCCACCTTTTCGTCTGGCCAGTAATACCCGTCATTTCTCTCTAAATAATACCCGTCTTGTCTCCATGCCAATTTATGGGGTCTGCAGTTGATTCAAAGATATTGTTTACTAGAACTTCAAACGTAGTAAGTAGAGGCCCGGCCCGATCTCACCCCACGCGCCCTCCGAGAACGGGAGCGGGAGCCGAACGCAGCCGCCATCGTTTCGGCATAACATTCCATCATTGAAAGAAATGGCTCGATATGGATCGACCGCTAGAAGCCTGGGCTTCTACTCTCTAGAAAGTGGCGTGTCGATAGATGGCCCCATTGTTATGTCACTAGCTCAGCCCAGTTGTCAAGGTTCTTGTGTGCTGATCTGGGGATCTTCTACAGTAACAGGTGATTGTTCTTGACTCAAGCCCTTGTTGACAAGGAGTCGTAGGTTTGTAAATTGATGGCAGTTTCCACTATTATTACTACAATCAGAAGTTCTACTACCTTGTTATCATGAAAGGTAACAAATACATGGCAGCAAGCCTCTTACATGCAACTACTAAGAGGCGTTCTCATGAATCTCCTCCCCGCCGCGGGGTAAATCCGCGTCGTCACTATCAAGGTGGGATGGATGCGGGAGCGTGTGGGGAAGCTTGTCTGCGTGTGTTTGTCAACGTCAATGTCAATCTGATCAACACCACAGCTCCATCCTGTCAGCAATTCATTTACATCCTCCAGCTCCGGAATCGGTCCATTGACAAGTCCCAGGTTTTCTATATAAACCTCTGTATCCTCACTCCATATCGAGATTCTAGAGCACAACCACTCCTCGCACTCCCCCAACACTACATCTCCACTACTCCAACACACGACTCGATTTTGCCCAGCATGGCCGGTCTTACTCTACCCGAGCCCTTTGCGAGCATCCCTCGAGAGTCGTTCCTCTTTGGGCCTTCACCAATCCAGCATCTGCCTCGCATATCTGCAGCTCTTGGCGGCAAGGTCGGCGTGTATGCTAAACGAGAAGACTGCAATTCTGGTTTGGCATATGGTGGCAACAAGGTCCGCAAGCTTGAGTAAGCCCCCTCTCCTCCGTCCTAGCATTCAAATACAGCTCTCAAGAATATTCATGGCATAAACTACCCAGCCACTAACAACCGTTTCTTCCATATAGATACCTCGCCTCTGAAGCTCTCGCCCAGGGCTGCGACACCCTCGTCTCCATCGGCGGTGTTCAATCCAACCACACCCGCGCCGTCACCGCCGTCGCCTCCAAGCTCGGCCTCAAAGCTGCCACTGTTCAAGAACACTGGGTCGACTGGGAAGACCCCGGCTACGAAAGAGTCGGCAACATCCAGCTCTCGCGCCTCATGGGCGGCGATGTCCGCCTCGACCCTTCCACTTTCGGCATCGAACACAAGTCTACCCTTGCCAAGCTCAAGACGGAGATTGAAGCCGCCGGCAGCAAACCTTACTATATCCCCGCGGGCGCGTCGGACCATCCGTTGGGCGGTCTTGGATTCGCGCGCTGGGCGCTCGAAGTTGAAGCGCAGGAGAAGGAAATGGGCGTCTTCTTCGATACCATCATCGTTTGTGCTGTGACGGGATCTACCATGGCGGGTATCGTAGCAGGCTTCAAGCTAGCCCAGAAGAAGAACGGCTCACCGGCACGCAAGGTCATTGGCATCGACGCCTCAGGAAAAGTCCAAGAGACGTTTGACCAGGTCCTGCGCATTGCCAAGTTCACAGCTGCAAAGATTGGCCTTACCGAAGACGACATCACAAAGGACGACATCATCCTCGATGCGCGGTACAATGCCAAAATCTACGGCATCCCTGACAAGACCACTATCGAGGCCATGAAGTTTGGCGCCAGCACTGAGGCCTTCATCACCGATCCTGTGTATGAGGGAAAGAGTCTGGCTGGCATGATGGACCTCATCCGAAATGGCGAGATTGCGGGTGGTAACGTCCTGTATGCTCATCTCGGAGGACAGTTGGCGCTCAACGCGTATTCATCGCTCTAAATCAAATACAAACATCAAAATAGTAATGCATAGCTTTTGTCTTGTCAGGGGTCTCGGCAAGTCCATACAATTCCCAAGTAACTGAGCCCCTAAATCAAATGTCGCAATAATCCTGTGGCCCAGACCATATAATACCCCAATTAACATATGCTAAAATTTAATCCCTACAATCATCGCTCATACAATATCTTTCTTGATACTAATCGCACACATGCACATATATCTTCTCTCTCTTTCTCTCTCCCCTTCATGAAAAGACCACACTACCACGTGCCCTGGAGTTTCAGATTTCGTGAGCTCTCACCAACCGCAAACGTAAACTTGCCATCGGGAATAACCCAGTTCTGGCGTTCCACATCCCAATAACTCAGATCTCTTCGGGTGAGACTAAACTCGACCTGTTTCTTCTCTCCCTTTTCTAGATGCACTTTATCAAACCCGCGGAGGACCCTGACAGGAAAGTCGACAGTCTTTGACTCCGGGTAGGACAAGTACAGCTGCGGGACCACTTGGCCACTCAGCTTTCCGGTATTGGTCACATCAATAGAGACGAGAACGTGGGTCTCCCATAGATCCGGATGCCCACCCTCACCGCCACCAGCGCCTGAAGGCGGCTGCTCGACCTCGTAGCCCTTAGGGTATGGATATTTTCCCTGCTTAATCTCGTCGGCAGAATTGATATACGGGTAGATGAATTTCTTGAGTTTGCGAATCTCCGAAGGAAATAGTGCCTCCTCCACCGCTGGGATCTTGGTGTCGAATTTCGGAGGCTGAGCTGACGACGCGGGTCTTGGGGCTGGAAGAGGTGTTCGCGCCTTTATCTCTTTGAATTCCAAATTGCTCATCTCAAACGTTGTGTATGATAGCCCAAAGCCAAACTCATAGCGCGGCTCAATCTTGAACTTATCAAAATGTCTATAGTCGATATAAAGCCCCTCATCAAAGTTTTGTTGTGGAATCACGCCGTTGGGCAAGTATAAAACTTGACCGCCTTCGCCATAGTCCTTCAAGGATTTTCCGATGGTATATGGAAGTCTTCCACTTGGATTCTGTGATCCGAAAATAATATCCGCCAGGGCATTTCCACTCTCCTGCCCGGGCAGGTTAGCTGAAATCACAGCCTTGACTCCAGGAAGATCGATCCATGGTTCCACAACTACTGGGCCGATGGAGTGAATGACAACAATAGTCGTGCCGAGGCCGCCACCGCAGTTCTTCGCAACGTCGATAACCAAATCCTCTCCGCGTTTTTGAAGGTCAAGGTTGTTGCGATCTCCTCGAACACCTGCCCAGCTCATATACCCTTCACCTCCGTCGGCGTTGGCAAAAGCAAAGCAAATGTGCTGGTCTTTCATTGCGTTTCGTCGCTTCTCTTTATCGTTGGTCGGAACAATGGTTAAATCGACTTTCTCCTTCTCAAACGCCTGCTCGAGGGCTTCAGCAGGCGTCACAAGATATGGGAACTCAACAGCACCGCTGCCCCATCCGGATCCAAGAGTGCCCTGGTTGCATCCTCTGTCTGGACATGAGTTGGGGCCTTTTCCAGAGCCAGCGTCTTCTCCAAAAATGCCCACACAAACTCTGCCGTCTCTCTTCACATTCTTGTTGCCGTTGCCAATCATTTCGGCGGCAGGAGTAAGAGGCAACACTCCGTCATTTTTCAGCAAGACAGTCCCTTCGATTGCTACTTGCCGGGCTATGAGGGAGTGGTTGGCCTGAACGTTGACGTATTTATTTACTTCAACCTGCTCTTGGTCGGATGAACTACCATGGGCAATGGTGCCTAGTTTGTCCTTTGTCCAAGAAGAAAAGTTAGGTCCCTTTCTATCGAAGAGCGCCTCATTGTCTTGCCCGAGTTGATACCACGACGCAACAATACGGACGGCCATGTCATTTAACCGTTCGATGGGAAGTGAGCCATTGAGTACAGCACGGGAAAGCTGAGGACCCCAAAGCGACTTTCCGTCCTGCCAGCCAAGCCCATCTCCCGGCATGTTCATATCCAGGCCGGATAGAGCGCTAGCTACGCCAGATCGCGCAGCCAACCAGTCAGACATGACAAAGCCCTGGAAACCCAACTCGTCTTTGAGAATGCCGTTGAGCAGCTTGGAGTTACCGCAGGCATATGAGTTGTTGACCATGTTATATGAGCACATGACGCTAGCCACACCAGCCTTGACGGCGTTGGCAAATGGCCATGCGTAGATTTCGTGCATAGTTCGGTCGTCGATATTGGACGAAAGCGCCTGAGGAAGCCCCCATTCCCATGCCTGCCGGAAATGCTCCTGTTCATTGGCGATGAAATGCTTAATGGTCGCCATGACTCCCTGGTCCTGTATACCTCTGATGGTCTCGGCCCCTGCAATACCTTGCAAATATGGATCCGACCCGAAACCCTCCCAGTTGCGCCCTCCAGCAGGCATGCGACCCAAGGGACCGATCGCAGGTCCCAGCAGAACATTGATGCCTTTTCCCCGCGCTTCGAGCGCATGCGCCTTTCCCCGCTCGTACATCAGCTTCCTGTTCCAGGTAGCTCCAACTGTGACGCCGGCAGGAAATGCCGTCGCGTTATCGGCAAAGCGTATACCCAGCGGGCCGTCCTGAAGTGCTAGACCGGGAAACCCAACCTTCATCGCCGGGCCCGTGTTGCCGACTGCAAGTCCCATGCTCCACCCGGTCCCTGTCGTCAGATTCACTTTCTCAGGAAGAGTCATCTGCGAAACCATCTTGGCAGCTTTAGCATAGCTGTCGGCCCATTGGCTCACAGAACCGCCCTTTGGAGTCGGATACCACGGCGGCGAGCTTCCATCTTGCGGCGCGCCTTTGTATTTCTTGTATCCATATGTGCCTCCCGCCATCAAGAATAGCATAATCACCGCAAGCGTTCCTAGTATGATTCCGCAGCGACGACGTTTGCGCATAGACCGGGGCAGCAAGCAGGAAATGACGGACGATCGAATCCGCTCTTTGTAGTCCTCGAGGGCCGAAAATCGCTTTGCAGGAGTGCTTGTGTTGTCTTGAGGGGACTCGCGGCCATCGAGGCCTTCGGTCAGCTCGTCGAGATCGAGGTCGGCATCGGAGTCGATGGAATCGCGGCTGTCATCGATGGACTGGCCTTTGGTGGGCAGGAGGCCCTCCTTTGCGGGATCCCTGGCAGGCATTGTGGTTGAGGAAGTTGATTTTAAATGGGGAAGCAAGGTGCGCTAGCTGGCTGCACAGTCTTGTGCCAGTTCAAAAAGGGGCCCTGCGCATCGAGAGGGCGGGTAGAGATGATCTGCTCGCTGTAAGGATGAAGAGGTTGTGGAAGTCGAAGTTTGGGACAACGAACACATGCTTCGTCATTGTTCTGTATTGATTGGCACTCCCCCCACTGGAGCTCAGGCATTGGACGGATGTGATGCCCCCTGAAGTGTGATACCTATGGAATTGGATGGCAGTGGCGCTATTACAGGGGCATTAGAGCTTGGCGCCATGGCTTTAGTGGTCTGCCATCAATTCAACGTCCACAGGGGGCTTTGAGTGCCTAAATGAACATTGCCCACGTCGTATTTGACGAGATGCTCAATCTCCGTAAAACACATATTAGGTAACTTGCAATTGGCAAAAGCAATGCATACTCAATCACACGATATGATGGAATAGCGTGAGTGTATGACTTACTATTAGGCTGGTGGAGAAATAGATTGAGCAGTGTCACTCACTCACTACAACATAGAACTCAAGTCTGCCAGTCAGACTGTGCACTGTAAATATACATGCCAGTTAAAAATTCAAGTCAAATTCAAAACATGAAACTATTTATTGTACAAGTCGCTGTTCATTTTATCCAGTCATTCAATCATTAATTCTCATCAGAATCACAACCTCAAAGTCCGTGGCCTATTCACACCGAGTTAGTCATTTCATCCTGTAAACAAGAGAGAAAAGAGAATCCAAACAGGGAATAATAAAGAATCAACTTACGTCCAAGACCTTTGCCTCGCTTCGACACCTCACGCGCCTGTTCCTGCTTAATCTTAGCCCTTCTCGCATCCTCCTTGGCCTCCTCCTCAAGCCTCTTCACATGCTCTCTGGCCTCCCGCGCACGCATCCGCGCCTCGTGCAGCGCCCGGTCAGCTTCAGCCTCTGCCGCCTCCGCATTCATAACATGCTCCCGAGCCTGAAGGATACTCGGATCAAGGTCACGCTCGCCGCGCCGGTGGAGCAGGCCGCCGCTGCTGATGCTGGTTTTTTTCTCAGAGCTCCGGTGGAAAAGACCTCCGCTGCCACTGCTGCTGCCATGTTGTGAGTGCCGATGGCTGCGATCAACTGAGCCCGTAGAGCTCATGCTACTGGTCTTGGACACGACAGAGCCGCTGCCCCTGGTATGTTGGTTGGTTTTGGTGCCCACTGGTGACGGGTCTCGGCGGTGGAAAAAGCCGTGTTTCTTGGCTGGCTCCGGCTCCGGCGCGTAGACCGGTTCGGGAGTCGGCTCGCGGCGAGAGAACAAAGGCATTGTTGGGATTGACGACGAGGTAAGAATCAAATAAAGTTTTACGAGTGCGAAATGTTGAATACTAGTTATCCGTAGTCCCCGACTGAATAATATAAGCTTTTTCAAAGGATGGAGACTAAAGTTGGTATGGTTGCAGATGCCAAGCGCAAGTGGAAAAGAGAGCCCAACCCATCCGTATTAATACCTCTCTTCTCCTCTGCAATATTCACTTTACTTCAGATCCATTCCCCCCCTCAATCAGGTTCTCGCTGAGTCGTAAACCTGTTTGCGCCAACGCCTGGCATCATCATGGCTAGCTAATCAGATCGCCGCCCTGTGTGACGTCAAAGGCTTCTCCTGCCAATGGCTAGCGCACAGGCCTCACCTAAAAGTGAAGGCTGTTGGGAGGGGGTGCTAGCCGATCCAAGCTGGGATCATGACGCTATTGGCAGAGCAGCCCTGTAAGGAATCGATCATCTTTGGGGAAGGGGACCAACAAGCTGGATTCTGGGAATGTCATCAATGCCCCTGGTGAAACTGCGCGACCTTGACCTGACATGACTTCCTTTTTCACACAATGACTCGTAGTCTGAAAGCCACATTGCATAGTACGTAGTCAAATGCCCTTACAGGTGGCTGAGGATCATCACAAGCCATAAAAAAAAGGAATACGAATGGCGCAACAAATACGATCAGAACTTGTCGTATCCAAACCTCATTGTTCCACCCCTCCATATCACGAATGTTTTTGAACACCCACAGACTGAACAAATGAAGCATTAACATTCGACTGATGTAACTAAAAAAAGATAACCCCAGAGGCCAGCGACACAGGAAAAAATATCAAGAGATCTAGGCTTGACGCGAAACACCATTCACACCACCGCGGCCCATCAGATAGATACTCCTTGCTTTCCCCCACGGGACTTTGCCCCCCAACCAAGATTAAAACCACATATGAAAAACCACAGACCCTATATGCACGATGCCGCGCCCCAGTAATATGTACAATGAAACCCTGACGTAAATGGGCATAAGGATAAGAAACGCTGAAACGTAAGTATGGCGTGTTGTGTCGATAACGGGGAAAACACCACGTTTTTTTGATGAACTCGACTGGCATTGTGTTGCTCGGCTCCCCCGCACACCTCGTGATCGTGATCCAGACTTGGAACAGCGCATGGCCCTCTTCACATAATGACGCACTTGCTCTCCTCCCGATCCTTCCTGACGCCCAGCGCGACTCGCGCGGCTTCTGTAAATGCCTCGTTTACGCCTCGATTGCGCATAGCTGAGCACTCGAGATAGCGCGACGCATTTATTCGCTTGGCAACCTCGAGTCCCTGGTCGTATGTGATGGCGGGCAGCTTCTCACGCGGACCGTCGTGTTGGGGTGCAGGGCCGTCTTCGGCATCATCCTCACTCTGCTCGCGGAGATCGCACTTGAGAGCGACAAGCACCAGCTTGACACCGGGGCAGTTATCGGCGATCTCTCCCACCCATTTGGATTCAACGTTTTCGAGAGAATCCTTGCTGTCGACTGAGTAGCAGAGCATGATAAGATCGGTGTCATCTATGCGGTTCACAAATTAATACTGTTCTCGTGGAAGCCTGCGTGGCAGGCGACAAGGCTATACGAGGAAATGAGGGACATCATTACCATATGATAGCGAGCGCAGGCGGTCAAACTCTTCCTGGCCAGCTGTATCCCATAGTGATAACTCAATGTGGACGTTGTCAACGAAGATGTCTATGCGGTGCTGGTCAGTATGGTCGTTGCTTCACATGTCAACCGAGCGTGTCTGCTGCATACCGTGGACGTAGTTTTCGAAGACGGTCGGTTCATAAACAGTCGGGAAGTACCTATCGTGGGGTGTCAATTAAATGAGATCTTGGCTCGGTAGAGTTGGATCACGAACCCTCTTGTGAATACGTTCAACAGCGACGTCTTTCCGCTGGCACCATCACCCCTGTGAAACTCGTTAGCATTCGCTTTCTCCCTCTCTCTCTGCAATTCGCAGAGCAAGACGCAAAAGTCGCCCAATAGAGGGTGCGGTAACATACAAAAGCACCAGCTTTCGCTGCGCCGTCTTGGATCCGCCGCAAAGAGCAGGCATTGTGAATGTATTTGGCGATCGTGAAAATGTGGCGTCACAAAATTGATTTGTTGGCCGAGCGGGTGGCAATGTCACTCGTCAGAGGGATCGTCCGTTCGCGCGAGGTTTGGATCGATGTCGTTCAGCTGAAATAGCAATGTTGGAGCTGGAGGAAAGTCTTTCGCGAGAGTACAATCAGACGTGCTGTTAGGAATAGGCGTCGGGCTGCTTCGTTGTAAGGGATGAGGAGGGATGGGACGGTCGTGATGTCGGAGGGAGGAGACTGGGTGAGTGATGGTGGAGGAGACGAGATGAGGGCGGAGATGAAATCCACAGGCAGGGACGCGCCTTGCAGGGACGGACGGCAGTGCTGGGGGCACAGGGGGGCTCAGAGGGGGAACAGATAGTGGAGATGAGCCGCTTTTAGCACTTACAGCCTCCACCAGGGCGGCCACTCGGGCCTGTTCGAAGGCAATTGGGGCAATTGGGGCACTCTTTTAGGGACTGGATCCAGGAGTTTACACTGCACATCCACCGCACGTCCACTGCGCATCCACTGCGCATCCACTGGAGTACATCTCTAGTCAGGTACTGGCACGCTGCAGCGTCCGTACCTTTTGCAAACAAAGCAACGCTCACCTTGAACGCTGGTTGGCTGGCTGAGCCACAGCTATGGAATTAAAATAAGTTCACGCATGCAGCAGCATCAGCCTTCAAGGCAGCTAAGTGGAGACACGTGCCCCAAGGTGGTCCAGTAGCCTTTTATGCAGCTTAGTCAGTGGCCCAAAGCGGGCAGCTGATTGGTGCATTGTTGGATTGCCACTTTCACCATTCTTCATGCCCTCAACAAATGCTGAGGTTTTTGTCCCGCAAAGCCAACCATGGCTTTGCATTATATTAACTTCGGCTTTGCCATGATGGATGGCGTTGGGTTGTGAAATCCCATCCATCTTCTCTCCCGTATTTCTACCGCCATCGCGGGTCGTCATGGTGCAGACCAATCGCAGTCGAGAACTCGTCAACCATGTCTCACTCGAACAATGGTCAACTCGAAAGGCCATGTTACACAGTCTGAAGACGGCGATGGGATTTGCATCTCGGCCGCTGGGTGTGTAGTTATGATGACACGAGACTCCGAATCAAATCAACTCAATATTCGCAAATCATGAGGATTTCTACCGACTCAGTTAGACCATGTACCCAACTAACAGAAGACGAAGTTGGCAATACTGCTGTATTTGAGGAGTGAGAATAAGCGCAATCAACAACCTGAAGCACTCATTGTCAAATGGGTTTGAACATGCTCCAGATTGCGACGCAGACGTTTCATGTGGATCCATCGCCATGCAACAGTACGAAACAACTATCCACTCACCGTTACAGTAACTCACTAGCTTCGATATTGCATCACAACCCTCACACTCTTCCCCAGGAAGAGCGACGACGCAATCAACAACCAGTGCGTCCCTTGGCCCTCTAGATATATATCTTACCTATGCAGGCTAAGAGGCTATTAAAAGAACAAACTTGTCTTGTGCTTCATACTCTCGCGTAGCTCAGCAAGGTCATCAAGATTGGCAAATCTCACCCTCACTTATGACGTCAATGTGACAGACATTCACCGTTTACAAGCATCATACATTCGCAGCAAAAGCCATTCAAGTGCCCACTCATTTTCACTCACAGAAACAATTATGCAGGGAACAAAATGTGTCTTCCGTGGTATGTGTAAGATAAATGGATAGATGTATGAAGACAGCCAACTTAGCTGTATGTCACAGGCGAAAAGTCTGCTTCTCTGAGGGCGTGTTTCACGCAGCCAATGATCCTCTCTACGATCACGTAAACAAAAAAAATGATGAGTTATCGGTTTTCATTCATATGAGGCAGTTGAACTGTGACTCCACTGGATCGCATTGTCGGAACTCGCCTGCCCATTCACTTTATAGAAAACAACCACAAATATGTATGCAAGTGTTCGCGGCATGACGATACCATGCTCCAATGGTAATTCTAAAAAACCACCAGCACAAGGCAAGCTCATAGATAAACCAATGACAGGGACATAATTAGTCATTTACTACGCTGGCGTGATTCGCTACCACGCCATGACGGCATATTGACTGAGCAGCAAGCCCAACTCAACATGCAGAATCACAAGCAAATTGGAGCATTTATAAACCCCCGCTCTTGAACACATCAGCAATGCAGTATATGAGATCATAGAATTTATCGATAATATAACATGCCAGCTCAGCCGCGTAACATGTATTTTATCGTACATCGCTATGATTCTCAAACGAGAATAAAAGACCAGCATCATTGTATTTCTCATTCTGCTCTCAACTCAACTCCATAAAACATCCTGAATTTGATTGACTCAAGTCTTTTCTCACATTTTGTGTGCAAAACACCACTACATCATGGACTTTCACAAACCAGGCCTCAATGGCATGCAAACGCCATCTGAAGTGACTAGCTCTATCCCCGAGGCTCCGGTAACAGTACGGCGGAAGCCATTCCAGCAACCACACGACGATATCAGGGTTCCGTATGCGGGTATGCAATACTCATAAAAGTCACGATTGCCGTGATAGTATCCCAGCTCACGGATATGTGTGTGCAGGAACCGCGAGAGCGAATATTGCCCCATCCTATGAGAAGCCAGAAGGGACTACAGCAGACAATTGGGCCTCTGATCGCAGAGACAAGACTGTATAACACCCTAGCATGACTCTTTGACTATATCTTACGTAGAATGGTCTATATTACCCTTACAGTAACTGATGAAGAGCTGTGTACATAGGTTTTGCAACAACATTGTGAGTTCTTCGACTTAGTAAGTCCCACAACATATACCTCCCTTTCTCATGTACTTGCCAACACTTCAACCAGGACAAAGACGGCATCATCTGGCCCCTCGACACCTTCCGCAGCCTATACGCCCTCGGCTTCAACATCTTCATAGCCGCCTTCGCCGCCATCATCATTCACGCTGGCCTCTCCTACCCCACCGTCCACGGCATCTTCCCCGACCCCTTTTTCCGCATCTACTTGGACAACATCCACAAGGCCAAGCACGGCAGCGACAGCGGCACCTACGACAACGAGGGCCGTTTCGTGCCCCAGAAGTTTGAGGAGATCTTTTCCAAGTACGCCGATGGGGGGGATACGCTGACGATGTGGGATGTGTGGAATTTCATGAAGGGCCAGAGGTTGGTTATGGATCCGTTTGGGTCGGCAGCTGTGCTCATGGAATGTAAGTTGTCTCATTGTATTGGTTTTATTTGCGTTTCACTTTTTCTTTTACTACTATTCTCATTTGTCAATGGACTTTGTTAAAAATAGAAAGAAAAAACTAACTGACTTGATAGGGGTCGCTGCTTGGATCATGCTATGGCCAGAGGATGGACACATGAAGAAAGAGGATATACGTGGAATCTTTGACGGCAGCCTCTTCTACACCATGTCCAAGCAGAGGGCTAAAAGAGCAGGCATAAGCCAAACCCGAGACTCATGCCCTATTCCACCTCCTATCTAACATGCCCATCGATGCAGATAACTGGTAAAGGCATGTTTCCCATTGGTTCTTTTGTTTACCAGGGGCAAAAGCAGATGTTGAAAGATTGTACTTGCATCTCAGTTTGCTAGGTTCATGTATTCTAATCTAGGTCGTTGAATATGATGGATTGGGACAAAAGCAGAACTTCACCAATATGAGTATATAAAGATTTACTGTTCGTCGGGCAGCAAAGGGTATTAATTTTATTCCCGAGTCTCCATATTGAAGTCAAATATGTCGAGCCCAGCAGGAAGAATGCTAGTAATACTTCAGATGCATCCCTTATTCCAGCAAAATTGATAATACAACGTTGTACAAAGACATCAAAAAAGCTCTTCCTAGCACAAATCGGACTTTTTACTCGTAAATCATCACCTCCCTCAATCTCCCAAAAAGGCATGTAGCACAAGCAAAAACTTCAGCTGTCATCTTTCTGGTATCCTTGTCTGCCTCGGCCGATTCGACCCGCCAAATCCATCTTCCCTGCTTGCCGGTGTAGGTTGTTCGAGAAACCTCGTTCTCCTCCGCGCTCTCGAGCCTTATCATCGGCCTCACGAGCGTTTCGTTCCTGTTCTTCAAGGGCCGCCAATCGTTTAACTCGATCATCGTCCAATTCAGAGGCGGCGGATTGCATAGCTGCCAGCTTGCGGGCTCGCTCCTCATCGGCTTTGGAATCGTCAACAGCCTCCGCCCTCCCTGACCTCCCATTACTGTAGCCATTGCGCTGCCGGCTATCATGGCTACCTGTGTGTCCGCTGTGCTGATGCTGCTGGTGTCGATCATCTTGCCTGGGACCTCGGCCTTGGTCGTCGCCATTTCGGCGCCTGTTGGAGCGATCATCAGATGGAGACCGTTTGCGGGCATGTCGCTCCCCACCATCTGAGTCGCGACGCCGGCGTGTATGGTCTTCGCCGCTGTGCCTCCGACCCTTGTCGTCGCTGCTATCCGCTGAACCGTTTCTCCGTCGACCTGACCCTTGATCTCGGTCTCTGTGGCGCTCTCGGTCGCGATGCCTATTCCGATCCGCAGGGTGGTCCCTTTGCCTGGATGTGTTTCGATATCCATCACCCGATTCAGGTCGATGTCGTCGCGGGCTACGAGAGCGTGAGTTGGACCTTCGGTGCCGCCTCGATGGTCGCCGATCATCATCACGATCCCTGCTGCGATGTCTGTGGTGTCTTCGCCTATGTCCATCGTCCTTGTCCTTTGATCGTTCTTTCTTTTTGTCGCCATCAACTCCCATTGACGCAAGCAATTGTCGACGTTTTATGGGATCGTTCATCATTGATTCATAGGCTGCTTGCTCTTGACGCTTGATCGCTAGAAGTGGATCGTCTCGGATCTTAGAGGCGGTATCGCGGGCGCTGTTTGCATTTTGCAGTGCCATGAAGCTCTCCTGGCCAGCAGCCTTTTCCAGATTTTTGTGTTCATTGCCCTTGATCAAGTTGTCGATCCGCCTCTTTCCCAGCAAATATGCTTCTGTTTCTTCGCTCGTGCCAGCTTGACCATCTGTAGGTCCCTGGTACATCCATTCTACACGATCGATGCGCTTCCTCCCTCCGGCAGCTTCGAGTTGCTGCTGAAGTTCCTCCTTGGCCCGCTCTTCCTTGATCTCATTGATTCGTTGTTGGGTACGCTTGCGCTCGGAGAGGGCTTTTTGTTCTTCGTCGTAGACGGCCTGCTGATTCCGTCGCAGGCCGGGATGGAAGGACTTTTTGAGATTAAGATCTCCACCTCCCATGATGACGGCTGACTGGGTCGTTGGGGGTGATGATGTAAAGTGAGGTGCAGTGATGTGTACAACGGTGTAACACTGTGATGGCGGGATAAGAAATGTTGGCAGAGTAACCTGACTATGGCAAGAGAATCTGAGTGTGGCGACTGTGGCTGTGTCGTGTGGCTGGGTCTTTGACAGGCTTGCGTTACCATGTGACCTTCATCGCTTGTTGCTCCCTACCCTACATCAGCCAAAAATACCTTCATTTTTCAGGAAAGGTTTCTTGAAGGAGGTTGAAGATGTATGGTGACTTTTTTTGTCAGCTGATCAATTCTTTTATGATATTTTTTTCTGTTATATTCTTTCTTTCTTTTCGGTTCACATTTAAGCAACACATTCTTCTTTGTCTGTGTGAAGATTCAAGCCCTTTAGTTAAGTATGTCCCAAGATTCCATCCTAAGTTTCATTACTCATAACAAAACAATGGACATTGGAGGATCAAGAAAAATACTATTCCTATCAAGATGAATTCTACAGGTTAGTTTCTACTATGTGGCTACGTTATACCTCTTCGTACTGACTGTGACAACCCAACGGTCAAACCTTGGTCAAGTCCATCGCAGCTTAGACACCCCAATTACCTACTCAGCATCATTATTTTCAGCATCCTTGACTGTTCCGTTCTGACAAGTCTCGCAAAATATCAATTCGCAAAGCATAAGCTGCTAGGTGCAATGCGGCTTACCAGCAACTAACTCCGCTGATGGTGAGCAGCATTGCGAGCAAAATATGTTCCGTTTCAGCTTCGGGAACACATGCGCTACTGATTACCACGCTCGCTAACTTCCAATAGCTGTGTGGTCAGCGTGCGCGATTCCGAGGGTAATGAGACCCAAAAAGGGAGGAGGGTTTGATGGGCTCCTTTACCCCAGATTGGCTGAAGAGGCGTGTTGCAATGCATGTGTTAGCACGAGTCAACTCAGCAAGCCACGCAGTCCATCATCTCTCGCACGAAGTCATCGTCACGAGATGATGGTCCGCCGAGTGATCCACTGGATTGCGCCATCCATCAGAATCCCTTCCAACGCCAGTTCTCATTGCCTGACTGCTTCTGGGCTGGATGGCCCTCCGTTATGTCATTACACTAGCTTGGTCGAGGGTATCAGTCGCTTGACGCTGCAACCCTTGCCATAATAAAAGCTGTTGGGCAGGGAAGTGACTGTATCATGATAAACTCATCATTATGGCCCATACTTAATGCTACCTCTGCGCTGAAGCCATGACGGTGAGACCATTGTTTGCTCTGTTGGGTGGATTCTGTCTGCCCGGTTGAAGAGGCAGCGGAGACTCGGCGGAGGCAGCGAGGGGAACTTTGTAAAATCACCCAACCCACAATCATAATAGGTTCTACTGTTATAAATTAATAGACTGAGTAGCAATAGTGGCCGTTGGCAGCACGGACTGAATGAAACCCAGGAAACCTCCACTTTTCATGTACAGTAGACACAAAACATCTCCGACATCTCTAATACCATGGACAACCAAGAGGCTCTGTGCTTGGCGATGGGGCTCTCCACATTATTTTGCTGGCCACGAGTAATACACCATGACCCGTCACTTGTCTGCGACGGCCGGCGCGAACCCTGACTAATAACATCATGACCGAACGAGTGGAGTGGCTGTTGCCATGAACCCATCATCCCATGTGGCTGTCGCAGCAGCCTCTACGTATCTTTCCGAGCGCCCGGATCGACAAACATTGGCGCCGGTCTGCAGCGCAGTGCCTGTTGATCTTACCTGGACATCAATAAGGATGGCTTCTTGCAGCCTTATTACTACTGACACAGGCGTCTTGCAACTAACCTTAAAAATCTTCGTGCGCCCGTGGTCGGGGCTGACATCCGGCCGCTCGGGCGGCGCTGACTATTCTAGATAGCCAACCTATCGTTTGTCAGCAAGTCTGCTTGCCGCAGAAAAAGGATGAGACGGACGGGATGGGAATGAGGATGGCAAAGGAGGACGTGGGGTGCAGCGATGAGGTGAGTCCCTGCAGAAGCCATCGCTGGTGGCTTGATGGGGCCAACGATGAGAACTGGGGAATGCATCTTAGAGTGCTATTCGCAGACGACTATTGAATTACTAGACACCGAACAGAGCTAGGTTTATCAATGGGGGTTGTCCGCTTACACCTAAAGAAGTCAAGTTACGGGAGCATATGACTTGACACCGACCAATCTATCCATACAGAGAGCATTCTTGTACAATCTGATGATACCTACCTACAGTGGTGCTAATGGTGAGAAATCATTAGCCAGGGAGGAGCATGTGCAGTGTGTGTCTTGCAAAGTTACAACTCGCAAGGGGGGTGTCTGGTTGGCCCTTGGCACAGATCATGGCCCTATCAGATGATGCCTTGCAAAAAAAAAACCCTCCCCACCCATCCATCCGCTCTCGGGTGTACATCGTCCAATCCTTCAGTGATGAATCTACGATGCAAAGCTGCAAGCAAGGGCAATCATCAGCAACAGTGGTTGAAAGACGCTTAGTGCTGAGCCGGGATTTGGCCGCGCGTTGGGAGGAAAGGGAAGCTTAAAACATGAGGCTACGTTGCATAGGTAGTAAGTAGGTAGGGCAGAAAGGATCAGCTTCCCAGGATAGAGGCGGTAACGCTGATTGATATACATCCATCAATCATAATACAGCACAACGCCCGTGCACCTTCTGGAATCGAGAAAGCTCGAACAGGCTGCAAATCCCCAGGGAAGCAAACAACCCCTTCTTCATATCGGCGGCTACCGACTCGAGGAATTGAGGGTTGGCGGGAGAGAGGATGGTGTGTGAGTGCCTGTCATTGTATGTACGTGATTTATGTACCCCTGAGTCCCTGACATGGTGCAGAGATGCGGGAGGGCACCCACCACGCGATGATTGGCTTCGCCGTCCCGTCGTTGGTGGGAGTGTCTGCTCCGTACCTGGATGGTGTGTGTTCCATGATCGCCCGACTCAGCCCGGGGCCTCGATGGTATCGTGCGGCATTCGATGCAGTTGATGTCGATCCATGCTGTACCTCCCCAAACTTTGCCCTAATTCTCCCATTGACGCGTAGGAAGATTAAAAAAGATTGCTCATCCAACAGCTTTGCTTGAGAGTCTTTCTTTACGTGGGGGGAGGGGATATTTTTCTTGATAGAAGCACAGTTGGACGCGCAGAGTTTGCGGAGATGCTTGCGATGCCGGTCCGGTTGTATCTCGGCAGCTCCGGACTGCCCGGCCAGGGGGGGGAAGGGGGGGGGGGGGGGGGGGGGGGGAGGGCGCGCTTCTCCATCTGTACCACGGGAGCACTAACACCACCGACAACCCGTGACAGGCTTGCGAAACCAAGGCAGTCCGCTCACGGCCTGGGCGAGTAAGTTGCAGCACCTTGCAATGGTTGAACAGTTTCTTCGTGCCGCGGCCCGCCCAATGGGGGAAACTGGAGCGATGAGAGTTCTGATGAGGGCCAATGTGGCAGCCTAAACCGTCGAAATAAACGATTGCGTAAAAGTAATCCATGTGCCACACTTTTGCATTGTGGTAGGAAACAAGAAGGATGAGAAATCACCATTGACTGCAACACACACTTTCAACTACCTAACTACAAACCCCCCACCAACTATCTGATAGTTGGGGGAATGGTGTACGAGAGTAGTCTGCTATCTATTCTAGCTGGATGTCTTTCTTACAAACCCGTCAGCATCCAGACAGACTCTAGAGGAGGCCCCGTTTCAATGTTGCATCCGGCGGATTTGGTCTTATGCTTCTCCATGGAGAAAATGTGTGCTCTTTCCAGAAGGGGCAATTCAGAGCTCCACAACTATTTGGGGGGATCAAAGGGGGAGAACTACATTGAGCATTGAATCTCTGAAAGCAAGTGAGTGAGAGTGAGTGATGGTGAGAAACGATGGTTATCTGCAGCCTAGCCGTGGGGTTTTCTGAATGTAACGCTGGCTTGCCTGCCAACCCGCCCGGTTACTATCACCTTATTACTTACATGGAACATGCTCTTGTCAACTCAACCCAAAGAGAAAAAAGAGAGTTGCTGTGTAGGTGGTGTGGGGGACGAGGGGGAGAAACTGCTGGAGAAAAAGCCATGAACATGGTTCCCCCACACTTTGGCGTTTGCTTTTAGCCTCCTGGTGTTGAAAGCCAACATGCAGGCTTGACCGGGGGTGTTTTATTTTCCCACATGCCAAGCTAACATGGAGAGAAGAAGTCGGGGGATCGACCGGTTTGTTATCCTTGGCCTGAGGTTTCTCTTAGAGCGGAGACCTTCGGTTCCTCCATTTTTTTTATTGAGGGTCTTTTTAGTCAGTACAAAGAGTCATGAAGTCTGGGAAATCAGGTTTTTCAATATTGGATTAAAAGAGGGGATGGAATGGGGGCACAAGGAGAATGAAAATGAGGCTCCGCGCAAGATTAAAGGAGGAGCTCCATGTAGGACTGTAGGTATTACAAAGATCCTCTGCAGTCCTCTCTCTTATCGAGGCAACATTACAGTTTGCTGCACGTCAGCACAAGGCTTTTGTTATAGATGACGGGTATCAGATATCATGCCATGGAACCTTAATGATTCTGTCTCAGTTGCCTTCCTATCTGGGATCGCACTTGGCCGGGCGAAGATCGACCAGGCATCTTTATCTCCACCCCCAACTCAGGAACACAGCGGCTCAACACACACACACACACACACACACACATCCTTGTCTCTTCTTGGCTGTCTATCCCCCCTCCCTCCTTCATCTGAGATACCCAATATTTTCGGCCCCAAAGTAAGGCTTAGAATAACATGGTACCTATTTATCTGTCTTTCTCCACCAAACGGCTCTCTTGGTTCCGCCGGTCCCTTCTAGGCGCGTGGGTGGGGACACACACGGACGGCCGACGGGACTCCACGGAGACGGCCGGCCACTTCCAGAAGTGAATAGCTTAGTTTCAGTTCCTCAACTAGACCAGGCAATAGCTGTCTAATTTATTTTTTTCTCCTAGTTCCCTTGACTGACGGGTAGATAAAAAGACGCTAAAATAAAAAGAGACAAGACAAAATATTGAGAGAGTGAGAGAGTCAAACGCAAACTTGGCAAGGGGCCGAGCGTCTAGGCTAAGAAAAAAGGCTACTAGCCACTAGACTCCGTAGAAGCCACCGACTGTTCCCCAGAAAATTGTGGAGGTGGAAGGAGGAAAAATTAGAGTAGGAACAAAAGAGGAATTACAGTCCGGCCCGCTTGCTGTAAATATGAGGGTAAGGGTGGGAAGGGAGCAGGACATGCGGGTGCTCTCGGCTTGGCTGTGAAACAAGGGGGGGGATACACATGGAGATGTTGAAGATAGCAAAGTATAGAGTTGACAGACAGGCAGTGTTAATGTAAACTACCATGATGAGCAAGTTGTGTGGGGTGGTAAGAGGGGAAGCATGCTGGAGAGTAGTATCGGGTCTAAAGCTTGGAATCATGGAGCATGGGAAGCTTGGAAGTATACACCTAGAGGTATGGTGGGTAGGGAAGCATGGGAAGCATGGAATATGGAGCCATGTAGCACGGAGCATGGGGCACATGGGAAGAGCTATAGCCATGATAGATAGCTCAACGTAAATTCTGACTTTGGGTGTGGGGGAACCATCCATCATGGGGCGTGTGAAGTTGACGGCGGTGGAAACGACAAACCTCCCAGAGATTATCGTCGTGGTCTACTCTTATTTTTCTCCGAGCGACTGAATCATGTATAAAGGTCGACGTTGTCCCTCGATGATATTAGCCTTTTTTTCTTCTCTTCTCCAGACACCAACTCACCAACTATCCTTTTTTTCTCTACACACACACTCAAGACAACAGGCTTGCCTCGACTTCTCACTCCTTCTTAACAAACAAAAATCCACTTCTTTACAAAACACCATTCCTTGAACATTCCAATCAAAATCTTTTCAAGATGCTTTCCAACGTCCTTCTCACTGCTCTCTCCATGGTCGCCGTCACCTCGGCCGCACCTACCACCCAGAAGCTCGACTCCCGCGCCGTCAACGACCGCTACATCATGTACAACGGCAACGGCACCCCTACTCAGGGCTGGCCCATGACTTCTGCCTGGGGCACCTGGGACGAGCTCTGGCGCGTCAACGAGCCTCTCATGCGCCAGTCCTGTGGCTGGAACGGCTGGGGCGCTGATAACTCCCAGACGGAGATCAACAACATCAAGAACGCTATTGTCCAGGTCTCGGGCGAGACTGGTGTTGAGAGGCGCTACATCCTCGCCATTGTCATGCAGGAGTCCAAGGGCTGTGTCCGCGCTCCTGTGACCAACAACGGTGTCCGCAACCCGGGTCTCATGCAGTCCCATAACGGCTCCGGTAACTGCGCCGGCGTCAACCCTTGCCCCAACAACCAGATCGTCCAGATGATCCGCGACGGCACTGCCGGAACCCCCCACGGCGATGGTCTTCGCCAGACTCTTGCCAAGGCCAGGGCTGCCACCAACGATGGTGGTGCTCGCCACTACTATGCCTCTGCCCGCATGTACAACAGCGGCTCTGTCGACTACAACAACCTCAACAACCCCTTCACTGCCACCCGTTGCTACTCTGCCGACATTGCCAACCGTCTCACTGGCTGGACCCTGGCTGCTAGCCGATGCTAGATTGCCCACACACACACACGCTCTCTTTCAAAGAACGAACAAACATACGCACTCATTGACTGAGCGCAAACCACCACCACCCCCGTACATATAGTACATCAGCTCTCGTACATACATATACACGTCTTGATGATTCCTGGTCTCTGAAGCCGAGCGTGTTCCGCTGCATACTTTTTGTATATATTGACATCTTTTTGTCTTTTGTTTTGTCATTTTTCTTCTCTTCGCAATGTCCATATTTCACTACATATTAGGCAGATTACAGTCTTGAAAAAGACGGATTCAATGAACATACCTGATTTAACCATACTTGGTACTCTTGCTTTTTCTCGTGACAATGTGACCCTTGTTGACCGCAGGTATTAGGCATTTGATGGGTTGTAGTCTGTCCAGAATAAACTCAAAGCACCATGCTCCGGTACGTTTGATAAACACCCTTGACAATTGGCTTGTGTAAACTCTTCATAAGCGGACGTAACTGAATATGCCACTCACTAGTAAAAGAGCTTGCAACTGTAGATGCTGTAAAATAACGTTGCGCAAAAGTCCAGCCCTACACTCATATCACATGGATTGAGATAGCATCGGAATTGCTGGTTCGTCCGAAAGCAAACAGCCAATCACGATAACGGTACCATGGTAAGGCTCGGCTGATCGGTCTTTAGCGGCAGAGAAGTACCATCCAGGGGCACAACATTTTCTATAAGCCGTTCCTGGAAGGATGGATGTTGGCGCGCTGAAAAGGGTGTCACAATGCGATACACAGCCCTGGCCCACACACACAACCAAACCACACCACACCACATAAACAACCCCTGTTGTGTTGCAACGATCCATTATGTTTGCCGGAACCTCGGAGTCTCGTCTCGTCTTGTCTCTTAGTAGCCCTACCAGTCTTCCCAATACCCCATATGCAGACACTTCCTACACACCGCCCATCCAGATATTCCTTCAAGACTCGGCATTGCCTATATCTAGCCTACTCACCGGCTCTTGCCTATTTTCGTTTGTCCTTTCCTTGGCGAATGAACGCTGTAAATCTGTATCGCATCGAAACCTCCCAACAACAACGCATTTCCCAGTTTTGTGTCGTACAGCAGTTTGCCCGTTTAGGAATCAGAACAACAAGACACGCATGGTTAGTTTCCGGGGTTGTTGACGGCGTAATCCGAACGTTTTCGTTAGAAATGAGTCCTTTTGTGATATGTGGCCGCCCCGGCGTTCCAGAATCAAGTTCATTTCATATTCGTACAGAGATTGATACATTCCGCATGTTGCACATATCCCACCACACAATGTATCCCAAGCATTACATTTCCCTTTTTTTTTTTACCAACTGGCCCGCTTCACGCCGGGTAGGTTTCCCGCCATCGCTTCCACTCGAAAGTTAAACTGTCCATCACAAATGTCAGCGTCATTCTCCACACGAAAGACAAAATAGTTTTCTCCGCCTCTCCTCATATCTCTCCCAATCCTTAATATGCATATCATGGTCCGGTACCCACTTACCCGAGTCAATTTAAATTCGCTGAGAACACCTCTTCCCTGTCCACCCATAATACAACGATTTCGGATCTGTGTAGGTCGCGTATAGGCATGCATCTGCGTCAATTGCAGCTGGGCAGTGGCTCGAATTCGGGGGGAGAGCGTAGTGTTGCGGATGATATATCGCAATGCTTGCCTAAAAGAAGAAACATTAAATGTCAGCATTGACAGGAGCCGCTAGACAGAAGGAGTTTTAAGGTCCAATTGAGGAACGCGAGATGGAACAGGGAATGGGTAAGGGGTTGGTTTTCGTGAGAGCTCTTGACGTACCTCTCCGTTTCGAACTGCTCAAAGACCTTGCGCTTCGTATGGTCGCGGATCGTGCGCACCTTGACGAAGCAGCCCAGGTCGAGCTTCTTCGCGCGGAACATTGACATCTTGGCGGTGTGGTGAGGACTGATGCGACGAGGATGGCGATGAGCGTGATGAGGTGACGTCGGAAATGTGAAATGTTCGTTCAACGCCCGCCAATTGGGTTTAGCCGAGGAATGGCCGCCAACTCACAACCACGACAATGGATATGGAACATCAATATGGGACGCAAAGAAAATAATGCTTATCAATTGTTAGTATAGACAGAACTTTCTCTGCAGAGATATAGGATGTCTAGAGTGGCAAATGATAATGAAGCTACGCCTAGGCCGAGTGTACATCTAATCATCAGCACCTCACTCAACACACAATTTTAGTCACACATTTAAACTTCCTACAAGAACCAATTGCAATATTCAAACCCGTGTGCTTCATTTAATTAAAAATCGCTAAGGTCCCGCTGCCCTCTGGCTAGCCAAAAACAAAGTAGATGTTGTTGTAAAAGGTACGACCGATATCGTCCACTAGTCCTCTGAGAAGAACACCTCAAACGCCCAGCCACATATACAAGCGTGGCCACAAATGCGGCAACGACACATCGCCAGATACATATATGTGTATGGGTGTGCCTAGACTTGCTGGCGAAAATCCAATGGAGAAAAAAGCCCGTTTTCTCTCTCGTTCTCTTCCGAGATCCCTATTCTCATGACAAAAAAAAGATGACCAAAAAATGATTGCAGAAATGGCATATTTTCACCTGCCTTTTATTACTGACCTCCCCATGTGTTGCCTCCCTGTGATGGACCCCGGTACGTAGGCTGAGTAAAACTCCTATTCTGCGCTGTGGGTCCTGGGCTCTGCATCCTCTGCATGCCATATCCCTGTTGTTGGGGACCAGGAGATCCCATTCGCTGATAGGATACTGGTGGCGCAGAGCCACTGCGCATCGGCGCGGCTATGGGTGAGGGCATACCGTTGTAAAGCGCGCCTGGGGTCTGTGATCGCATCATGCCGGGACTGGGGGTACGAGTCGGACCCATGGTGGGTGACGGCAGGCCGAAATCGAATCCATTACCGCCGGGAGAGCTTCTGGAGCTGTGGAAAGAACTGTGGCTAGGGCTGTTCATAAGAGGGCTTGCTGGGCCTTGGGATCCATCGCGAACGGGCAGGATTGGTGCTCGCATCATCGGGCTTCCGCCATTGCCGCCCCACGGTCTCTCGTCTAGTGGGCTCATTGTCGTCTCTGGCACATTGTATGCATCGTTGCTCACCATGCCTTCCTTATGCATTGACCGTGAATCGTACTCGTGGCCGTGCTCCTTGAAGCCATCAGGGTCAACGCCGTCTCTCTTGAACCGCTCAAGCTCCATACGCTCCGTCTTTTCCCTCTCGAGAGCCAATTTGGCTTCCTTGGCACCGAGTCGTCGTTGCTTGCAGCAGTAAAAGGTGAGTGCGCCGATGAGAATAGCACCGATGGATCCGGCACCAGCATAGATACCAATCTTGGCTGCGGGAGGAAGTTCGTTCCACTTTTGAGCCAAGGACTTTTCAGGCTGCCTGTGCAAGGCTTTGAAGGCTGTTGAGTTACCTCTATAGATGAAGTTAGCACATGATACGGGTATGTTTGTGTATGGGAGGTTTGCATCTCCCATACAAGAGTCAGAACTTACGCTGCAACATTGATGCTCTTCCAGCTACCGCTCTTATCACCGTAGGTGTATTCCTTGCCAGAGCTGAAGTCGGTAATCTGCACCTTCTTCATGTGCATGGTATACGGGCCATGGTCATAATCAGTGGTACCACCAGCCCATTTGCGGGTTCCTTCAGGCAGAGACGGGTCACCACCAGCCCAGATGCCCAGGCTCACTCGCATCGGGGTCTGAGGGTAGTTTTCGGTGCGGTTGGCCTCGGTGGCGAGCAGCTTCCGAACGTGCTGGCCATCAATGTACCAGTCAATTTGCTCCTGGGTCCAGACAGTGGTGTAGTTGTGGAAATCGTCCTGAGTGCTTGGCATCTTGTGCCAGCCTCCATTCTTGAAGTCCTGACGACCCTTGCCGAAGAAGTTGGTTGAGGCGTATGTGTCGTTGGAGCCAAGAAATTCCCAATCGACCTCGTCCAGATCATCACTCAACCACATCATAGAGCTGATAATTCCCTTACCAGGGGCTGCCTTGAGCCAGATTTCGGTGCGGCCGAAGAAGATATAAAACTTGGTGCGAATTGTAGGTGAGTCTCCCTGCTTAGCGATGGTGAATGAAGCACCATTCTCCTCATCATAGTCGACGAAGCCGGCGGTGGTTTCCCACAGTTCGTAACTAGGGGTCGTATTGAAATGGAATGTCTGGTCAGTGCCGAAAGCCGGATTGGCAGGACAGCCAGTTTCCTCCATTGGGTTGCAGTCAGTGTGAACCTGGGCAGCGGCCAGTCCCAGCAGGGACGTGGCCGCGAGAAGACAGCGGCGGTAGATCATGGTTGTGATGTCTTCTTTGGTGCGTCTTGAGATGGCTGCTTCTGAAGAAAATCGAGATTGGGTGTGAGCGAGCGGGTGGCTCGAGGTATATCTTTAATTGGACTAACGAGGTCTCCTGGCCAAGCAGCGAGCCTATGACGCGATATCTCGAACAAGAGGGGGAGTGGATCCGGATCGTAAGGAGTGGAAGGCGTGCATTCAATGAAGACGCATCAGAATCAGAGAGCTGGAGACTGCCGAAGAGAGTGAACGGCGACCCTTGGTATGCAGAAAAGGAGTGAGTTGAAGACGACGACTAATAGCGAGAGCAGAGAACGTGTACGCGTCTCCAAACGCGGATTGTCGTAAGAGAGTCTTCGAAGGGCGGTCAAAGGAGCGACGTCGGTGGGCGAGGTGAGTGCATGAGGGAAAAGGGAAAGCAGACCTAGGGCGAGGGAGAGGGAGAGAAAGGTCAGAGTGAGGGTGAGGGTGAGGACTGAAGCGAGGAATGGAGTCCGGATGTAATGCAAGTGGTGCTTCCAGTGCTTGTGCGCTGTGTGTGCGCTGCGTGTGCGCTGTACCACTCACTGAGAATAGGTACATTAGTGTGTGACCGGACGGGCCCGTTTAGAATTTTACCGCCACCAAGTACCGCAGAGTACCCAACAGCAACTGTTCTCTACTCAATACTGCTCAACATACAATCTGGTACCTGCAGGCACAACACGCAGACAGCTCCATTCGGCGAGTGAGTGGGTGGGCACAAGCACAATGTCTTCCAGATCAGGCCCCATTTCGTCCCATCTCCTGGTTCGCCGTGCAGAAAACTATACCTAAACAGGGCGGGGGGGGAGAGTAGCGGCTTTGCTTTCCCAGGGAGCTGCCAACTTTTTCTGTTTGTTTTGGCTGCCAGGGAGCTTGGGAGAGGGCCTTTCCAGGGAACAGAACCGAGGGTTGGTGCGCCGATCCAGGGGCTGCCATTGGCCCATTGGCCCATCGAGACTTCTCGCATCGGCACTGTGGGCCCCTATGCGCCGGCAACCCACAGGCGCTAGACTAGGGTCCGGGCGGCCTTAGTCAGGGGTAAAAGGGCAAAAAAGAATGAAAAGAAAAGCAAAGAAAAAATGAAGGACCCCCCTTATTATTAGCCATTGACCGCTCAGTGGCAATACGTTTTTGACGAATTAACACTCGACGACAGAGCAGGGTTCACCCACCTGTAGAAAGGTTTTGCTAGAGACTGGATAAGCAAAATAGCCCTCAGGGCACGAAGTGATATTCTCCATTGTTGCAGAACGGCAATGTTGCGAGTGCTTCTTCTCCTTGCGTGTTTTGTTATTTTACAGTTGTTCTTCTCTTTCTACCATCAATGTGTTTCACGCGTTGTCGGCAGCAATTATCATGCATGTGAAAGTTATATTACATCCCTCTCCGGCTATGTCGGATCCAGGACATCCTCACACACCTGTCAGTGTCTTCTCTCATCCGCTGACGTTGGACGGATACCCGTCGTGCCTCGTATTGTCATATCTGTCCAACGAATACACACAGTACAGACTCTTTCACTAGATCGACTTTTACAGGAAGCACAACTGTATGAAGAAGCTGTCCTTTTTCTCCTTGGTCCTCTGTTTCTTCTGCTCCCACATCTCCCCTTGTCGCACGTTGCGGCTGACTTGTTGGCCCTCCCTTGAATTAATTCAACCTTGCCAACCTTGACCTCCAGCTTTCTTTCCCCCATGCTGCTTTCACCCTGCTCATCAAGCGCGTCTGTCGCGTCTGATTGCGCCGGCTGCAGTAAATATTTGTGTCTTCATATCATACTTTGTACTGTCAGCACCTGCAAACTAACTACCTACCTACTAACCAAACCACCCATCAAAATTGTCATTATTCGGCCCCCCTAGAGGCAATTATATACGTAAATTCACCCGTCTCACATTTTCTTTCCCCTTGACAGTCAAATAATAACCCATTCAAGTACCCCAGCAAGGGACCAACGGGCGGCGGGTCAAGCGTTGGTGGCTCAATTTCGTGGCTTTTCCGCTTTAACCCTTTTCGAGGCCTCTCTTCACATGATTAGTGCGTCTTTTTTTTTTAATTCTTGCTTGCTTTCTTTTATCCTCTTACAGCCGACACAATTCCCAACACGGCGTACCAATTACTCAAAGCAGAAAATGATGGCTCGTATATCAAGAGCTCACTCGGGCCGTGCTATTAAACACCATCACGTATTACGGGCGGCATGCTGGGATACCGTAATATTCCGCACTCCGTATTGTACTAATTAATTACTGCAAAAGTCGCAGTTAATTACCACAAACATGGATTCCAAGACAAAAACTGCCGGGAACTGCCCAACCCGGTCCAAGAAGTCTGTTTCTACTTGGCACAACACTCCACATCCACACAAGTGAATAATTAAAAACTTTCTCCACCTAGTACTTTCTTTTGCTGTGAGCACACACTCGTGGGCAATCCCCGGATTTTTGTTCTCCTCTTTCGGCTGGCTTCTCCTGCCGCAAGGAAACACGGGGGGGCGAGCTCAATCTATCATTGCAGACTGTATCAGACGGTTTGCATGCTGTATTATGCCTTGGCACGGATGGACGAACCATCCCCCACACACAGAATCGAAATTTTATCTGCAGCACCCTGGCATGATAATCTGGGGCACATTTCCGAAAATGGTCGGAAATGCTTGTGTGCTTACCCTACACTCTCAGCATCACTCACTGCTCGTCAACACATTGCCAACATCAGATGATAAACTAAAGTGCAAATGGTTGTGTGGACTAAATGTGATAATTGCCAAATATCGCATGATGTTATTGTTTTACAATTACCAGTCCCGTGGGGCAGTTATCATCACCTTCCTGTATTTGTGTGTTAGTTCGTGCCACGTCTTTCTGCCATCTCCCCCATGACCAGTACACAGTCTCAGTTACTTACATCCAACGTCCCATCAATACTCCCATAAAAACCACAATGCCACGAATGGAAGTTATCACGATCAATTATACTACAACATACCATATCAGGAAAACCCTAAATAAATTAACACCACCCACCTACCCCATACAAAATCCCACGAATGAGAGTGACCCATTCAACAGAATTCACCTTCCATATCAGAAATGCTCAGGTAACAATAACCACCCATATCCTATCAAAACCGTTCATACTTACACACACGCAATCGACGACATATTCATACATCCGACGCATCTATACTACCCCAAAAGACCAGCCCAATGCGGGCAGACACTAGATGGCGGCTGCTACCTCCCACTCAACCTAACCTCTCTACTGACCCTTCTTTAAAGTGCAACGTTGGAAATGCCGGTGTATGCCCCCCCCCATCCCGACACCCTTACAAAAAGCGGGGATAACTGTCTGCAGGCCATGGCTGAATTTGGATAGGTAAGATGTTGGCTGCAAGGGTGGAGTTGAAATCGTGATTCAATTTTTATCACAATATGTATGCATGTAGTCTCGTAGATACGCGTAAAGGTTACTGGTAATAGGCCCACATGTGGTTCTGGACTTACTCAAGCAAATGTTAGAGGGGAATTGGGATATTCGAGGTTATTGCCAACCTGACCACGCGGTCACATTGTGCGTGTGTTGAGGCCGTCTCTCCATTCACATCAGCCACCTAAACGGCAGTTGACTAGTTGCATGGTGATTTTGCTATAAACGTTGGAGATATTTAGCTTGTAGTAAATGTGACTTATTTCCATGCAAGATTGTCAAAAGTGTATTCATCATTCATGAGACGATCATTCTCAGACATTCACGAGAGCAGACTGAAACTTTATATATAATAATCCATTTTATTCCATGACCTATGTACAGTCTTTAGACATATGTAGCGAATGTTTGATGCAATATGCGAATGCTTGCAGAGAAACGACTGAGAAAAATATCCACAGAACAAAATATATATACGTGAGAAGTGGTAAAACCCCCTGATGCAACAATCATGCCCTGACGATAAACGACACCAACTCGTGTCTCTTTTGTCTGTAACTAGTTCTCATCGTCACCAGATTACAATCGTCAGAATCGCCCAAGAGGGCAAAGCGTCATGTCACCATCTTTGATGTATGTACAGAGTTTGCAGCAAATTTACTAGAGGACAAGCGAAGTCAGTATACAAGAGTCATTGGATTCAATAAGCACGAGAAGAGTCATCTTACCTGTCCAGCAGCGGCAGCCTTGGCAGCGGCCTCCTCCTTGTCGGCCTGGAGCTCATAGGGTGTGTTCTCCCACTCGGAGGGGTCAGAGGCGATGCGTCCCTGCCAGCCTGTGCAAGATCCAGTGCCAGGAGCGGTGGTACCCTGGGTGTTACGGGTGACATCGGGACCGGGGTTGGGGATCTCAACGTCCTTGCCCTCCCAGGTGCACCTGTTGCCACCAGCGCCGCCGACGTTGGCAACGAACATATTGGGGCGACGGCTGTAGGGGTCGCTGGGTCCACGCTTGCGGCTGCCACGAGAGCGGATGTTGACGGCAGCGCAGTTCATGTACATCTCACGGTTGCCAATCTTGTTGAACCAACTCCAGGCAAAGAGAGCAGTGCCGGCAGGAGTGTCGTTGGGCAGGGTGAACCTGTAGTTGGTGTCACCGATGGCCGCGGGGCAGTTTCCGATGTAAGTGTGGACAACCTTCCATGTCTGGCCTCGATCGTAAGAGAGCGATGCCTGACAGCTACCACCGGCGTGGATAGTTCCACCGGTGACGGTGAACTGGGTGGTCTGGCCAGCAGTCCAGGTAGCAGTGGGGGCGCCCTTGGCTGTGCCGAGCATGTTGTGGTAACCCTTGCAAGGGAAATCACTGCCGCTGGAGCTCAGCGGGTTGGTCATGGAGTAGTCAATGTCGCCGGCGCTGTTGGGGTTGTAGCGGGAGCGGAAAGGAGCAGGCGACTTCATCTCCATGTGGCCCTGAGCAAGGGCAGCGAGGCCGACAACGGCAGCGACAGTATCAATAACCTTCATGATGGCGGTTGTTGGGTTGGGTTGTTGAGTTGTTTGAAAAGGTGCTGTAGCGTTGCTTGTGAGTAAATGAATCAAGAAGATGAGCCGTGGAAGAGGAGAAATGAGAAGATGGAGTCCTGTTGTTGATGTGTATATATATCGAAAGACTAAGATAGTCCACAAGAGAAAAGAGTAGTCTTACCTGAGTGAAGGTGTTAAAGGATTGTGGTGAAGATGTGATGAAGCTGAGTTGGATGATTCAAAAGGAAGTTGATGAGAGGAATCACGACTCCTTTTGTACTCCTCGACTTGACAGCTTCCTATTCTGTTTGGGAGGAGGGGAGGAGGACTCTTGCTCTCCTGTTCCCCTGCCCCACACATAGCCAAGCCAAATCGAGTCGCTTTCCTCTCTCGATGTCTTCTGTCGACTAGCTTCCTATCTTTGACTGCTTCTCTCCTCCACTTCTAGAATGCAAGGCTACCCACACCTTGTGCCTGTCTGTCCGTCAGTCGACCTCTCGTGGGGCTTTGCGTGACGCTACCCCAGCGCCACCATCCCCGGCAATCCATCGGACATGTGTTTATCTGGGCTCTGCACGATATAATGGGATGCTATACCAGGTCACAGGTAGTATTCGGATGTGGGTAGAGCTCAACGACAGTCACTCAGGCCGGGGTCGATGAAACCCTCGCCCCCATTCTTCGGTCTCCGCCATCTCCAGTGTTGGTCATGTCTGCCCCTCCCCGTGCTAGAGTCAAGCACGGTAGCATCGCAGCAAGCAAGCAATCAAAGGTTGCTCCATGAACTGCCGTTGGCGCGTGGCTTCCATCGAGCGGGGGCATTTCCTACCCTCCTGCTTGATACTCGGCCTGGGACTCTTTCATTTATTTTGACGAGGCCGGGATGTGGCATCATCCCGAGTCAGGAGCTGCATCTTCCTTTTCCTTTGCCGGTCTGTGTGAGAGATAAAATTTCTATGCTGTACTGTGCTGTGCCGTCGCTCGGCTTGACCAGCTAGATGCGCGATGCTTGCTGAAGGAGCTTGTCCGATTCTTGCGGCTCGTTGACGTTGATGGCCTGCAAGTGCAAGAGGCACAGATGGAGAAGCCAAGATAGCCTGTGGTTGCTCGCATCTCGGCGCTTCTGAAGCCGTGCTCTGGACCCACCCTCCACTGAGCTGTGGTGCCTGACGGCCCATTGTCCAACACCTCGCTACAGCCAATTACAGGGCCTGTCTGCGCTGGACGGTTCGGGGAATTCCCTTGCTGATAGGCTGCCCTGAGTGCTATCCAGCCCTCGTGCAACCCCTGTAAGTTTGCCCCTGTCAATCCATCGCTTTAGTGGCTTGTCCCGACCTTTTTAACAGAATCAGAGACTCCACGTTTTTTGCCAGTCCCAAACAGGCGCCACCTCCACGAGTTGCTGTGCTCTATGGACGGGCTGGCCGGTTTAATGTAACCCATCGCCCTAATGGGACGTCTTGGGATGCAGTGAGGGGCGCTGTGCTGTGTGGGGTGCATGCCTACCGCTGTGATAACTCGTGGAAGCTAGGAAGTGGTGATGTGTCTGTTTTTGGTGGTCGACTCTACGCTTTGTGGGGGGCAGCAGCCTGGGAGGGGGGCTGCCTGTCTCTACTATCTAAAGGTGGGTGTAGGGATGCTGGTCAAGCGTCATCTTCCTGTAGGCTGGCTGCACTTGATACAGATCAAGGTTATCTGGGAGGTGTCGAGAATAGGATGAGTGAGGATGAGGATGAGAATGAGGGTGTGGACGTGGGTGTATAGACGACGTGAATATGATCATAATCACATTCACGGCATCAGCAGTCCTCCGCTGCTCCGTCTTGGCGGGAGAGTGATTCACATGGACTGACTGTACTGATTCTAAAGATTACTCCATTCTTTCATTCTGCTGTTATTCCCGACTGATGACACGGCTCGTCAACCCGATTTCCACGGAAGAATGCCTATTGTCTCACTCCGGAACGCGGGCCGGGAATTCGCCGTCCATGACTGTCCCGTGTCGCCATCTGGAAAAATTCACAAATGAATGGGAAATAGAACTTTTGCTCCCGCAAGAGAAACAAATCGCGTGGAATCAACCGCAACTTGAAGCGCTCGACGCATCGCTGCAATAGAATTCACCGGCAGAGTTGCAGTGTTCCATCTCTCATGCCTGTCCACAAACCCCACCACCACCGTCTGGCTATTCTAGGCCTGGGACTTGTCATCCGCATTGAAGTCAATGATGATGCCGATTGCTTTGCCGCTGCCTCTACAACAGGAATAGCTGTCTGTCCGTCCGCTTCCCACAATCTATAATCAACAATCCACCCAGCCATCCATCAACCAACCGCCCCCGGCTCAGGTCAGCCAATCGCCATTGCGCCGGCCACCCCCACAAAATCGGGCGATGGGGATGCGTGTCGCAGACGAGATGGACAATGGGAGACGTTGGAAGAGGATGGGACGCCTGAGCCTTGTCTTTCCGATTCCACCGCACCGGCTGAGATAAGAAGCGCCCTGCTCGGAAGCCTAACCTTAATCTGTCGGACCGTGGCGGCTACTGCTGCGGATGTTTGCTCTCCCCTTTCATGGCCTCGAAATGGCACCCTAGTGACGGATCCGGTAGGTCGCCCACCCCTGGTCGTCCCATCTCGTCAGCCCAGCAGAGCAGATGAAGATAGCACCATCCCGGAGGCCAAGCAGTAACGTAACCTCCAAAGTTCTTCCTTCCACCCCCCATGTTCGCTTTTAAGGGTTAACTATGGAAGAGGCTTTGACCGCGATGCGACACAAACCCAGCGTGGCTCCATGCCCCATGTTTGTTATTTTGCCCACGACATGCTCTGCAGGACCAACCCCAAGAATTAGAGCTGGATCGAACGATTGCCTAGATGCGTGGGGTTGTTTGTTGCTAGTCAAGGTCCGCGCCTACAAAGTCTCGTCACGATGGTGGCAAAGTCACCCATCTCCTGACTTTACGCGGCCCAAGCAGGATCGAGCAAGGGATAACATTGATGAATAATGTTCTGACCGTATAGCCTGCACTGAAGTTTCAAGTTTGCAAGGTGACCCCCACTGTGGGTATCTTTACCTGAAGCCATCCAACATGGACGAGAAATGCCGCCGACAACCGGGCTCCGGACCTCGTTTCTTTTTGATTTTTATCAGTGCGATCAGTTCCAGTGGAGCCGGTGAGCCGAGGGTCCGTTCACAGTAACTCCCCGAAGCAAGTGATTTTTGATGACAAGAAAGGCACTTTGACGGTCGATCAGTTCTAGACTCAAACTTTGAAAGAGACCCTTGTTTGATAAGTTCTAAACCCACATCGCTTTTAGAACCGCAACCTAGTACCCCCATAAGCTCTCACCATCTCCTTGAAGAAGCAACCAGTGTGTAAGTCAGAGTCCTTCTTGGCACAAAAGCTGAAGAAAGCAATAGCACAAAGTGAATCACAAGGAGGTGTTCATATGACGTCGGCTTGCTTGCCCCCCCCGCGTTTTTGCTGCACTGAACAACGTTACCTCCGGTATACAAGTCAAGGGTAGTATTCTTTACTCAGTGCTAAGGTAGGTAGGCGGTGGCGAAGACAGTTAGCACTCATAAAACTGTAATATATCAAGTCACCTGAAAAAATGTCCACAAAGACTAGAACGTAGCAGTGACAGGGAACCAAGCTTATCCATCCTAGCTGTTCCCCTCTTGTGGCGAATAATCATACTTGACAAGGCCAAGCGCCCTGTTGTTTGAAGCCCCTGGAAAGAATGGCAATGACTAGATACGGATAATGGGTCTCTGAGGTGCACACTGGCGGTAACTAGAATATTATGAATTGCTATTGACTTATCCTATCATGAAAACTAGTTCATGGACTTTGTGGAGAAAAAAAGCAACTCTTTGATACTGTTGTCGTTGTAGCTGAAAATGGAGACAAGATGTGTTTGCCATTGTGGTCCGTCCACCTTGTGGGCCGATCCGATCGATGATCATTTGAGGAACATAGAAAACAGGGACCGCCTCTGAAAGGTTCATCCTAGGAAAAACACAATGTACATGTAAATCATTGCCATATCAGCCTGGTTTATCTGAGTATGTGTGTGCGTGTGCTTGGAGCCAAGGTAACAGCTTCCGGATCGACAAACTCCTCCATGAGGCTGATAGAGCAAAGGTCCTGTACCGAAGATAAAGGCACAGGCGAAAGAGAGAGAGACGGAGAGGTAACCTCCTTGCTGGGCTGTCGAGTTGTATTGAAAAGTGCAGCTATATCTCCGCAAGGCCTGCGTAGTCACATTCTCCACTCAGTTTTGAGTCTTTTATTCTGTTTTCCATTGATTTGATTTGATTAATCCAATTCATTCTAGCATTTTTCTAGTTCCCAACCTTGATAATTTCCTTTAACGCCTTGTTTCCCCCCTATCACTTAAAGCCTCCATTAATAAGTTCCCCACAGTCACAAAAGGAAAATCACACATATAGCTATCCCAGCACGATATTAAAGTAAAAGGGACCACCCCGCTCCTAGTCAGTGGGTAGATTACTTAGTTGCCTAAGACCGTTTCGGAGTCAATCTGCATCGTTTCAAGCTTGGCTAGATTCTGGCCGTTCATGAGTCGTGCACATCCTGGAATTGTTACTACTACTAGCAAAGAAATGTAACTCTGCATCGGGGAATTCGGATAAAGTAATGGAAGAGGACCTATGTGAATATTAGAGAGCGGTGAATTGAAGCGGTTTCAGGGCAGTAGAGTGGCAAAATAGTGTCCTCGGGAATTCCGTTGACGATAGTCTAGAACATAGCATACCCAGGATGCTGAGCTTTGATGATGAAAATTAGTTGCGTATTCACCAATCTAGCTAAATAAACTTTAAATTCATATACAATTGTTCCAATGGAACAACTGCTAGGCCTTCGTATTGAAGTATAATATAGCGGCATCGAAAATCTCTGTTGATCCAGCATGGTTATTGCTTTCGCTAACACACCCTCGGCCAAAAGATAACTCATTTCACGTGTGAGCGAGTAATTCCCCTCCTGATCAGATGAACCTATGCAGGATTCAGGAACATGTCCCTCCCGGTTGGTCTGCCAAGACGTTTTCTGCGAGTCAGCCCCCCCCCCGTGCCGCAGTTGAAGAGGCTGAAAATAGCGGGGAGATGGGGGGAGACGATGAAATGGAAAAGCGGTAAAAAGCGATTCATTAGCTGGAATGGATACTACTTATAAGACCCTGACATGTGTTTTACTATTTCTAGTGAATTTGATTAAGGGGGGCAAATTAACAATTTCATTGCTATTATAGCTTGTAAGTTCATATAAGACGAACAAGGGAGCCTACGCACAGCTCAAAAGAAGATCCGTACATTCTTGTATATATGAAAGGAAAAGGCCTGCTAGTTATAAAACCTACTGCCAGGTTTATTGTACGGATGTAGGAGTGAGGCTCCAAGACTTGTTTGCTCTAGTAGTTGTGGACCAGGAAAGGACAAGTTGCAATGAATATGGAGTCAACGAACACACTACCTTGGCTTCTTCATGACACAGCACTTTGCATTGTAAGCTATTCCCAAATGTGTATTGCTAAGGAAAGCCACATCCCACGTGAGGGCTCGTACATATCCCCAATGACCGGGCAGCTCCTAGATCTCACAAACATAGAAAAAGAAGAGGTATTCTTCTTCTAGTACGCTATGCTTTTACATTCTTAGGGTGCCCTGTCCAAAGCTACAGTGTAGTTGTGAGAGTATGAGAGACTAGCGAAGAAGGATTGATCTGCAATCTTAGTTGTCTTAGGAAACTTCTCTCTTTACCAAGAGGCGACCATCACATCATAGAGAGTTCTTACTTTCACTTTGGCACTAACAATGGGAGGGACACAGAAAGGGAGAGTCGAGTTTTTGAGATTTTTATTCGAACCTGCGAGTCTATATACAGATATCCCAAAGAAGCCATCCAAATAGCCATTTTTCATATTTGACGCCAGTAACCCATCATCATGACATATCGTGGGATTTATTTACCCTCGACCTCCTTCAACAGACCCTCGAGGTTGATGCTCTTGGGGCGCTCAATGGGCAGACCCAGAGCACGATCCCAAATCAGCTGGGCGAGAGGGCCGAGACCACGGGACACACCGAAAGTGGCGGTGTAGTAGAGAGTCTCGTGGAAGCCGTAGTGGTGGAAGAGAACACCAGAGCTGCTGTCAACATTGGGGTAAGGGTTCTTGGTCTTGCCGTGCTTCTTCAGCACCTCGGGTGCGATGCGGCTGTTCTTCTCAACCAGCTGGAAGACGGGGTCGTTGGCAATTTCGGGACGGGCAGCAGCGTAATCCATGAGAGCCTCGAAACGAGGATCGGGCTTGCGCAGCACGGCGTGGCCGTAGCCGGGGACAACACGGCCAGAGTTGAGGGTGGACCAGAGGTAGTCGTGGACATCCTGCTCAGTGTAGGACTCGGGAATGGCCTCCTTCATCTGGATAATCCAGCGGAGAACTTCCTGAGCGGCAAGACTGCGAAGAAAAAATGGAAACGTCAGCATCTCAAAAACGGTAAAGATTTTGCAAATGTAATCCTAGCAGGACAGAAAAAACTTACCCGTGCAGAGGACCGGCCAGACCCTGGAGACCAGCGCTGTAAGAAAGGAAGGGATCGCTGAGAGCGCTGCCAACGAGATGGGTGGCGTGAGCAGAAACGTTGCCGCCTTCGTGGTCACCGTGGAGGGCGAGGTAGAGACGGAGAAGATCTTGGAAGCTCTCGTTCTCCTTGCCAGCCTTGCCCAGCATGGCAGCAAAGTTGTAAGACCAATCCTGCTCGAGATCGACCTCGGCGGGGAGAGCACCGCCACCACGGTAAGAGTTCTGGTAGATCTTAGCAGCGATGGTGGGCAGCTTGGCGAGCAGCTCAATGCAGTCGTCAAAGGTGGGCTCCCAGTAGTCAGCCTTGTTGAGGCCCTGCTCATAGGCCTTGGCGAACTTGGAGTTGTAGTTGAGGGCAGAGACAGCAATGGCAAACTGGGTCATGGGGTGCAGGTCGACGGGGAAGTCGTCGAGCATCTTGTTGACAAAAGTGGGCAGCTGAGCCTTTTCGGCCAGCTCACGGGAAAAGGCGCGGGTCTGGTTGACGGAGGGGACCTGGCCGGTGAGGAGCAGCCAGAACATGGCCTCGGGCAGCATCTCAGTGCCCGTCTTGCCCTTGGGCAGATCGCGCTGGCAGTCCTTGATGGTGCGGCCGTGGAAGCGGATACCCTCATTGGCGTCGAGGACAGAGCCCTCCCAGACCATGGCCTTGAGGCCACGCATGCCGCCGAGCGTGTTCTCGACCTTGACCTCGCCAATGACCTTGCTTCCGTGGGCCTTGACCTTCTTGAGCAGCTCACGCTTGGCGGGGATGACCTCCCTCAGCGTGGCCTTGAGATCCGGCTCGGCCGTGGAGTAGCATCGTACAGCATTGGCAAAGAGGACAGCACGGGTATATGGCTGTTACGTGATGGGTCAGCAAGGGAAAACAATTGAGTGAGAGATGAGTTTTTTTTTAGGAGAGATTGTTGTTTATTTACCTTGAGGGAGCTCAGGGCTCGGGATGAGGTCCGCAGATTGTGAGCCATGATGACGTTTGTTGGAATTTTTGGTGAATGGCGGGGATCTATCCTATCTTATCGCCGGGTCAGTCGGATAGCTCAAAGAGAGGGGCAGCGAACGTTGCAATTGAGGTGGACTTACCTTTTGTTGATCAGCCTCACGGGAGCGAGGAGCAAAAGAATCAAGAGATGGAGAGACGGGGGATGATAAAGGGAGAAAAGAAACCCAGAATTGTTGAGGGGGGAGAGAAAAAAAACAAATTCACAGCCGAATGTTTCGGACGCTGTGCAGCAGCACCAAGCCAAACGCTTTGCCAGGGCGACGGACGACAAGGACAGAGCCGCCGCCGTCACCGCTGCCAAACAGCCGAGGAAAGCCGCCACAAGCCCCGGCCAAAGGCGGCCCCGCAGACGCTGATTGGCCAATTAGGCCGAATGGGGGGGCCTTTATCGGCGGCTCCCCTGGGCTGAGAGAAACTTTTGGTAAGGGCTTTTTGAGCCGAAAGCCTTCTGGGGATGGTGGATGGGAAACTGGTCCAACCCCGCCAATCATCATGCGAGGTCGCTGTTTCGGGCGTAAATACGAAGCATTTTGCATTATTTATAATCAATCCGTTGCTTGTCGTTTTTATTCACTGCTTTTCTTGTGATATGACGGAGCTTTCCAGCTATTTACTGGGTCATCAGTGTTGTTGGTAGATAAGAGAAACGTCCACTTGACAGAGCTTGCATCAGCACTTTTCCATCATCCACCATCCATCATCTCACATACATACCCTCACACCCTGCAAGGCCGAGATGATGATGCGCAGAATCATCGCCAGAGCTCCTCAGCGAGTCTCCTCATCTCTTACATCTACCAAGCTAGCACAACGAACAGCTCGCTCAGTAGCCGTGCGCTGTATCTCAACGACCACGCCAATGGCCTCTAGCTCACACACAGCAAGTTCCGTCGCATCTGCGACGCATCCGGCCGACGCCTTCCAGCTTCTTTCAGAGTCGCAAAAGCCTGGAGAGGCTGAGGATGCCCTGTATGAGGCCCAGATCAAGGAGGTCGAAGCTTGGTGGTCGTCATCTCGATATACCGGGATCCAGAGACCCTACAGCGCTGCGGATGTGGTCTCCAAGCGTGGCAGCCAAACCATCTCCTACCCGAGCTCTGTCATGGCCAGGAAGCTGTTCAATTTGATTCAAGAGCGCTCGTCCAAGGGCGAGCCCATCCATACCAGTAAGCTGTCACTTTTTACATCTCGAGAAAACCCCGTATGCTAATCTATGCTCTTCTTCCTCAGTGGGCGCTATTGATCCCGTTCAGATGACACAACAAGCACCACATCAGGAGGTTTTGTACATTTCCGGATGGGCATGTTCATCCCTTCTTACTTCGACAAACGAAGTGTCCCCCGATTTTGGCGACTACCCATACAACACCGTTCCCAACCAAGTTCAGCGCCTTGCTAAAGCCCAATCCATGCACGATCGGAAACAGTGGGATGCTCGGCGCAAGCTGACTGCGGAAGAACGAACCAAAACCCCATATACCGATTATCTGCGTCCTATTATTGCTGACGGCGACACTGGGCACGGCGGTCTTTCTGCTGTGCTCAAGCTAGCTAAGCTGTTTGCTGAAAATGGTGCCGCGGCGGTGCACTTTGAGGACCAGCTCCACGGCGGCAAGAAGTGTGGCCATTTGGCTGGAAAAGTCTTGGTACCGATTGGCGAGCATATCAATCGTCTCAACGCCGCTCGTTTCCAGTGGGATGTTATGGGCTGCGAAAACCTCGTCATTGCCCGTACGGATTCCGAGTCCGGCAAGCTGATTTCCTCGGCTATCGACGTTCGTGACCACGAATTCATCCTTGGAGTTACCAACCCGGCTATTGAGCCCCTTGCAGAAACCCTCCAGGCCATGGAGGCCAAGGGAGCATCTGGCGCTGAGATTGACCTCTTTGAGGCCAAGTGGGTTGCCGATTGCAAGCTCTTTACCTTTGATGACACGACCGTAGCACACATGCGCAAAGAAGGTGTCGCACAGGACAAGATTGATGAGTATCTGTCAGCCACAAAGGCAGACCGCGATATGGGCATCACAAGGCGCCGCGCCCTCGCAGCTAAATACTCCAAAACACCAGTCTATTTCAATTGGGACGTTCCTCGAACCCGCGAAGGTTTCTACCATTACAAGGCCGGCATGGACGCTGCCACTAAGCGCGCCCTAGCTTTCGGCCCCTTTGCCGACCTACTCTGGGTTGAAACCGGTGACCCCAACGTCGAAATCGCCTCTAAACTCGGCCGCGCCGTGCGCGACGTCTTCCCCGGCAAGGGCCTCGTATACAACCTCTCACCCTCGTTCAACTGGATGTCGCACGGCTTCACTGACGAGACTCTCAAATCTTTCATCTGGGACATCGCCAAGGAAGGCTTCGTTCTGCAGCTCGTCTCCCTTGCTGGTCTACATTCAAACGCCACCATCACGACCGAGCTCGCGCGGGCTTTCAAGACTGACGGCATGAAAGCGTATGTCGAGTTGGTTCAGCGTCGTGAAAAGGATCTTAAATGTGATGTCCTTACGCACCAGAAATGGAGTGGGGCTAATTACATTGATGGCATTCTGGGTGCGATTCAAAGTGGAAGCTCGAGCACAAAGGGCATGGGCGATGGAAACACCGAGGGACAGTTTCAGTGAGCGGATAAGGTACCTCTGAATTTGGGAATGAGAGTTAGATATAGAACGCTAGATGGAGGGTTTTTACGTTTTTGTTTTGTTTGTTCGGCATTGGGCGGAGTTGGGATAGGAGCTGTGTCTGCTGTGAGCAAGATAGAAAACTTATATTTTACTTTAAGAGCTGAAATTAGATGTGTTTTTTGTTAATTTTTAGTTTCATTGAAGTTCTGGATGCAACACCATACTATTAAGATCATTCTCCACGATCCCCATTAATTATAGATCAATCCGTATATTCCCATATTGTAGCTATGTAATACTTCAATCCTGCTACCTTCATCAAAACACGCTCTAGTAAGTGGTATCATAATGTGTATCTCGCAGAAAAAAAAGTGAAAAAAAAGTGTCAAGCCCCCAATCCAATATCCAAAATCCCAAACCAAATCCATTGTACCCAATCAGACACTCTCTTTACTCCTCCACGTTGAGTTGCTCACCACGGTCGCCTTTGTCCCCATCCCAGCAGGGCCGCCACTCCATATCGCCGGCGACCCTGCATCTCCCTCATCCTCCCAGCGCGCTTCGCTGGCGTCTACGCTGACTTCGTTGAGCTGCCAAATCCTCAGGCCCCCTGCAGAGCCACTGCCTCCCGTTACTTGCTCCCCATGCGGTAATGACACAAATCTCTCGGTGCTCTCTGTTCGAGAGCCCGAGAGGTGCCCTTTAGCGGCGTCGTTGTGCTTATGGGGGCGCTTGAGCTCGACGCTGTTAGGGGGTCCGTATTTAAAGTATCGCGTGCGTTTTGTGGTGCGTCGGACTAGTTGGCCGAAGGATTCGAGGTTGAATAGTTTGCGGAGGAGTGCGTATAGGTGCGGTATATTGGCAACGATGACGGCGGTGCTGGCTTCCCGAACGTACCAGTGAATCCACAGAATGCTTTCTGGATGGGCGAAGCAGTAATATCTACTTAATGTTGCAGAGATGATCTATCCGCTAGGTTAGAGAAAACCATAAACTCAAACGGCTTGCAGGGAGAGATCAAATGGAGATTCTAGCTTACCACAAATATCCCGAAACTGAATATTCCAGTGACTATAGATTTCCTACAGATTGTGATGCTAGATCAGCAAACAGTCCTTCGAGAATGGATGTGTGACAGCGATGGTGACTTACTGCTTCCACGGTAGTTTAGATTTCAGCAACAGCGGCAGCGGTACAATGAGCATAAGAACATCAGACGAAATATTGAAGACGTAAGACATGATGAGATGATGCGGGACCGTTTCGCATTGCGCTGATACGAAAACTGTCAGTCACCTCAAAACAAAAAGGGGGCCCGGTTGTCCGGATAGACGGATGGCTGGAACTAACGGCTATTTCCATCAAAGACAAGAAAGTAGTTCTTGAATGGACGGCACCATATGCCGAAAAAGAAGACTTCGGTAATGACGAACCCCCCGACAATGTATGCCACGAGGATTTTGACGTAAATCTGTCTTTTCAACCCTGAACTACATTGGGTATATAGAAGAGGTTACCAGTCAGTTCTGCCATTTATACGGCCTCTTGGCAATGGGGGAAAGTATGGGGGGGATTTGCTCACGTCAACTTCAAGTAGAGCATGCACATGCAGAGTTTGCATAGAAACTGCAAAACGACCATGCACTCTTCAATTACAAAGGTGGCCTTGCTTCCATATATTCGGTCCTTGATCTCAGCGTCGTCCATACCAGCTGTACCGGTTGCTGGGAGTACATTTGTTCGTGGGTGTTTCTCCTGAATATTAATCCATACAATGAGGTTTGTGTAAAAGCCCTATTTGCAATTGAGATAATCATTTCGACTCATGTGTCAGCTAGATGGAACTTGGGAATCTTGCCAATGCAACGTTAGGCTGAGCTTGGGTGAAGTCCACTTACGAAGGCTAGCACCATGACCCCATCGTCCCACTCGAGATACCGCCATCCTCCTAGGCGAATGTATCTTGATATGCTGCAGTTTGCGCAAAAGGGGCGCCTTGTCAGTCATCATTACCGTCATCAAATGTTGTTCTTCCTTGACGCCTCGTCGCAGAGGGATAATGGGCCGACTTACTAGCGACATATTACTACCAATGTAACCACAGCATACCATGTCCACGACTCTGTAGCTCGACTGTCTAACATGGCGCGAGAAATGAGGAAGAAGAAGAAGGAGGAGGAGGAGAGAGAGCCCTGCCTGCTCTCAGATCCGGGTTAAGACCAGTGTGTTGTAAGAAAGATGTGAACCCTGGAAGTGCTAATGTTATATCCTGTGATGCTGGCGGACCTGCGCGCGTTGTTTTTGTTTTTGTAGTACTCTCAATACCATCACAGATGGATGCAGCTATCGTACATCGTTTGCGGCAAGAAACACCAGGTGTAGTCAAAAGACAGATGAAACAGAAACAACACACAAGGGGAGTGTCACAGGGTCCAAGTGGGTATGACGCTTCTAGGGGGGGGCAAACCGTCAAGATAAAGTCGCATTGACGATGGCGGCAACGTGCGCTCGGGCGCAGCGCGTGGCGGGGAGCGATCGGACCCTCAATATTTATGGAAGCGAGCTGTATGGGGCCAAGAATAACTTAAAATCGGTAGCGAAAAGCCCTTTTCCTCTTTATTCGTTCGAATATCGCCCTTATTTCCTTCCTATTCAGCTCAGATGGGGGGCTGAAGCTTTCCGAGGTTGTTGAGATATCATGAGCACACGTGGTTGTCTGTGTGTGCCGAGCGATTGCGAGCGATGAACTCGTGTGGAGTTGGCAGTGATGAACTTGACTAAAAAAATCGGGAGGACTACAAAGTCGCAGGGCCCTGGTTGCTCATCTTTTTTAATTCTCACTCGCTGTAGAAACCCAGGACTCGGGCCCAGGGTGGTGAATGCGATGAGATGAGAGTGAGGAGAATGTTTGCTAGGTTGGTGCATGGGAAGAAGGAGATGATCCTGCCGTCGGGTGCCGTATCTCTCTCTAATGACAACAACATCTACCTACTACCGCTGCTACGTTGTAGTAGTAATAGTCAGCTTCTTTCATTCCCGAGAACAGTGTGGTAGAACTGTGCTCCGGCACTTAGCCGTCCCTGGGGTTCCAGCTTCGAGGACGAAGGAAGTGTGTGTGTGTGTGTGTGTATGCAGCCCGGCTGACGAACGGGGGTTCAAAAAGCCACTTCGAGCAATGACCACCGCCTGCAGCATTGGCTGGTTTGACCAGCAAACCATCTAGGTAGGTATTTGTAGATTGGCTCGATCGACGTTGCTCTGTGTTGATTTGGGACGCGCGCACCTTTCTTCTTCCAGCATCAGCAGCCACACTCTGACACTGGTGTGCCTCTGGGCCATTCCTTCGACAAGTTAGCCCTGCAACCTAATTACTACCCCATCAATCCAAGGCTCGGCTAGCTACAATTGGATGGTGGAGGAGGGAGAGAGGACGGTGCATTAGGTGTAGATTACTTGCACGTTTCTCCGGCTTTTGGTTAGTTGCATGATCTTCACCCAGCTAGACCCCCCTTGGTGTTGCTTGCTCAAGGCAAAGTTGGCAAGAACTTTTCCTTTCCCCCTTTTCGTGTTGCTAATAAATTACCAACACTAACACCAAACGGCGAGTCCGATTGTGAGGGAATAACAAACGGCATAAATCCGGTGTTCGACCCAACAGCGAGCGAGATGCTTGATTGCCTTTTGATTTGCGGAATTGACAGGCGCCCATGCGCCATCTTGGCGGGCAACGAGGAGGCGGAATATTGATACTGAGAGTTCAGCCATGGCTGACATGGCCAGTGCTCGTCAGCCAATTGGCATTACTGGAGTACATACAGTAGATTACTCCGATGGCTGTTGTCAAAATCTGATGATGACCGTGTTTGCGAGAGCGACAGTCATCAAGGGGGTATTGTTGCGGTTTCGAGAAGAAGCGGATAGCAAAAATCTCCATTTCTACCAAGCCCGGATAATAGTGGAGTAGTGGAGAGCATTTATCCGCAATCATCCGCTAAGCGAAGGCTGCCTCCGTCTGCCCAGGGCATCACCAAAACGAAACAGACAACTGCCATTGCAATTTCGAAACTGCATAGTCGAATCCGGCACATCCCAACAGCCAACAGCCCAAATATTGAATGGCACGCGCATCCGAGGAACGAAAAAAGGCGTCGAGCGCGCCATTTCACGGCCTCTAACCAACGACCGCCGCCTCCTTTAATGCAATTCTAGCGAGATCAAGCTTTTTTGTCTTTATGCACCTTGTCAGACATGCAGGCGAGGGGAGTTGATGCCCGGATGGGGCGAGTATGGAGGATGGAACGAGGCACAGCAATTGGATTCAGTAGGCTGATCAAACGCTGAAGGTTACAGAAATACGTTTAAAGGCTGCTGTATCACATCTCTGTGAATAATATGTAGGCTCTGAGTCTTTCAGGTCTCTGATACTCTAAGATTGCCAGTCAGCGAAGCATCCCCTTTTGGCAGTTCCGCATCGAGCAACCGAAAAGCCAAGCACACCAAACATCAAAATAACCCCACCGGCGATAGATGATGCACAGAACCCTGTTCATCTGCTCCAACCCAGCCCGCAAACCCATCTACATACACGATGGTCCATCCATCCATTCCAAGTTCCTCCTAACCCTGGACCCGTTGCAGAACACACACACACACACATGCAAATAAACAGCCCCCCCGCATATACCCGCCCGCAGCACCCAAAACGGAGTCTAAGAGGAGAAAGGCAGACCCGACCCAACCGAAACAAGAAAAAAAATACCCGAGACCCACGATTCGACATGGATTAAGCAATCCATCAATGGTATGGTAGATGGGGGGTCCACACTTTTTGAAGGAAGGGCGGGTTTTTTTTTGTTCTTCTGGATAACGGCAGCGGCCGCTTGCCTTGTTTGCCTTGGCGATCGAGTCCTCCCCGGCAGTGGTCCGTCCGTACATAAATGGTGATGATATATATAAATATATATTGGGTATAATTTTAGAAACTACAATCTTATAGCTGTATAGTAGTGGTGTCTTAACCTTGGTAATCCTTACATATAATAATTTACATTCCACAAGCGAGCCAGCGCGAGAAGAACAGAGACAGGAGAGCAAAAATGCATGCATGAGGTCGTGCATCTGCGACGCTTCTTCTGTTGGTCGGGTCCGGTCGCTACCTATCCTAGGGGGCTCTTTGTAATTTCCTGCTTTCTTTGTTTTTGCCACATTAGTCCCTCAGTTACTACTTTAATTCTAGGGCCCTTCTTTTTTCTTTCCTTTTTTCTCCTTTTTTTCTTTATTGTGTGTGTCACATCTTTATTTTTGTCTCAGATAGGTATCCCCATCGCGATCTTTTTTGGGCATCGTGGCGCTTTGGAGGAGGTGAAAATCCACCAGCAGATCATTCTCCCTGTCTGGAATCCTCAACCTTGCCCTAACTTCTTTGGCTTCTATTGACGCTTCTTTCGCTTCATCTTACACGTATTACAACACTACACCCCATGTGGCACGCACATACCATTCCCATCGTCATCGTCATCCTCCCCTGATTCTCTCTGTCCTTCTAGTCGCCTTCCATCAACGGTCCCACTTTTTGTTCCTTCATCTCCCCCCTTCATAGCTCCCACCACCTATCATGGCGGCAGCTGCTCTCGACGAGGTCGACCTCGAAAAGCAGACACAGAATCATCACCATGACGGATCTGCCATCTCGTCTGTTGATGACAGCGAGCAACCCCCTTCTCGTCCCCTTCCAGCCGCCTCTCATGGCGGAGATGATCCAGGTGCCGCTCGCGTGCTCGCTATCCGCGAAGGTAACTCTGTGTTGCGGTTTTTGGGAAATCTAGAGAGCCGGATAGACAAGTTGACCAAGTTTGAGGCAACGGGTGTGGAGAGGGTGACGGAAGATCAAAGACGGCCACCGCAAATTCTCAATGTAAGTTGGCAAACCACCCATGAAGTCTACTGTATAATGCAAAGATGGGAGCAGTATGGCTCTTATTGATTACTCACCAATTGTCTAGATGGTCTTCTTCTGGTTCTCCCTTCTCTTCAATCTCACCCTCGTCCCCATCGGCATGCTCGGCCCCATCTTTGGCATCTCCGTCAACAACTCCATCATCCTCACCATCTTCTCCACCATCATCGGCTCCACCATCCCGGCTTTCACCGCGACCCTCAGCCCACCTACCGGACTCCGCCAGATCGCCGTGTCCCGCTACTCGCTCGGCATCTGGGGCGCCAAGCTCTGCAGCATCCTCAACATCCTCATCAACGTCGGCTATGGCGTTATTGGCAGCATTGTAAGCGGCCAGCTCGTGCGCGCTGTTTCTGGCGGCAAGGTGTCTCTAGTTGTTGGAATCATTGTCGTCGTCGTCATTGCCTATGCCGTTTCGTTCTTTGGGTTTACACTGATTCATCACTATGAGCGTTATGCGTGGACTCTTGCTCTTGTGTTGTTGTGCGTGCTCTACGGCCAGTCACACCAGTACTTTACTCCAACGCCAGGGATGAATGCCGTGTCAGGGGCTACTCTAAGCGGAGCATGTTTGACATACTTTGCCATCATTTTTGGTGTTTGTGCTTCGTGGTGTCCTATTGCAGGCGACTACTATGTCCACTACCCAGCGAATACGAACAAGTGGATGGTGTTTGGACTGACCTATGTAGGCCTCACCGTTCCCACGATCTTCGTCGGAATTCTGGGCAACTACTTTGGAGGCATCATATTTGCACACGCAAACTTGAGCAAAATCTACGGCACCGAGGGTGTCGGCGGCCTCATCCTTGCCGTCATGTCTCCTCCAACAGCATGGGCCAAGTTTGCCTGCATCATCTTTGTCCTAACACATTGTACGTGTCCAAAATACACTCACCCGCCCCCCATCATCTCATGAACCAACCGCTAACCTACACATGCTTTCAACAGTGGCCAATCTCATTTGCAACATCTACTCGAGCGCGCTCTCAATCCAGCTGCTCGGCAAACACTTCATCGCCGTCCCACGCTTCGCCTGGTGCACGCTTCTTGCTATAGTAACCTTTGCGCTGGCCTACGGCGGCCGCCATGTGCTCGAGAAAATCATTAACAATCTGCTCTCCATGCTAGGTTACTGGACTTTTGCCTTTGCCGCGATTCTCTTCATCGAGCATTTCTGGTTCCGGCCAGGCCTTGGCGGCTATGATTTGACTGCCTGGCAAGACCCGAGCCGCCTGCCGCCGGGCTGGGCGGGGACGACGTCTCTGCTTATTGGCATTGGGTTTTCCTTTTTGGGAATGTGCCAGACTTGGGTGAGTTTTACGAATGACACTATTGCTATTTCCCTTCCCCTTTAGGTCTTCTAGCTATGACAGCTGTCTTAAGCGATTGGTCGGTGTATCAGATCTTACAATGCTAACCAACTATGTAGTACGTTGCGCCTATTGCAAAGCTGATTGGAGCACACGGTGGAGATATCGGAGACGAGTTGACATTGATCTCAGTGGTGATTTCTTATCCTCTCCTGAGAACACTTGAGATTAAGCATTATGGACGGTAATAAAAAAGGGCGCATGGGCGGTGGTTTTGGTTTCCACTCAAAAAGCAAAAGCATGATTAATGCCTATAGACATTTGCATTTCAGCGTATGAAACCTGCATTGCGGTACTTGTATGATTTAGTAGCCGTGTAACGTATCTATCATGAAGGAGACGTCCTACAATGTTGAGCTAGCTATCTATCAGCGTATTGAACTAGTCACTATTTATTATTCTAGTCACTGTTTATTCAGCCCCTTTTAACAGTGCTATAAATCCTATGAATGCTATTTCTACCTCGGCATCCAAGTATGAGACCGCAAACAGTAATTAGCGATTCGATAAAAACGGCGGTCCGCTATCGGTGGAGCAGCCACTGAGCGCGGCAAGCGCTGTCATTGGCCGTTGTGCACTAAAATTCAATCAAGGTTTCCCCAGAACCTGGGAGCTTCGGATACGTCAGTTGAGCCTGGCAGCTTTCGAAGGAGATACCTATTAATGAGATGACTATCTTTGAGAAGAGTACTCTTATATGGTGTGTGAGAAAGCTGCGCATACCTCAGACGCAGGGATCGGCACTCCTAAGCCTGTTCTTCTCATCCTTCTCTTTTTGTTCTTTTTCCCTTCTTCTACCTGATCAAGCTCAGTTGTATCTTGTCATCTCCCCCCCACCGCGTTCCGCATCGCAAGTAGCAAAGCGACTTGCGTGGGTGGCGCCGCCCACTGTGGCTAGCCAGACCACAGGGCTAGGAAGTTCTATCAGCAGCTGGGCAACTTTCTCTCTTGTGTCACTGGGTGGACGGGACCTGCGGAGTACTTCACTACGTCACCGATGCGACTGGCCGCGGCTCAGAGCAGGGGGTGAGTGTTGAAGCATAGACATTTATATGCCGCAATAAACGCAGCATTTGAAAGTATGAAACGTAGAAAAAAAAAACCCAAGACACTAGAAATACACCATTACAGCTCATCCAGTTTTTAAAACAATAGTTTTCCCGTATATAAACAGCCCACCAGATCACAACTAACCGGAAGCTTTTCAGCATCAATACTGAGGGTAGCTCAGCGCTAGCATCAAAGCTCCAAACCACCAAAGCGCCAGAGTACCTCACAAGTACCTGCTCCCACGGCCTGGGGGACCGGCATTGACCCGCGCGGACTCGGCGCGCGCTGGCTTTTCTACAGCACCCGACACACTTCTTCAGTGGGCTAATCGTAGCGGCTACAGCTGTCTGCGTGCCCCATTCCCTCAAGCTCGTGCTGCGCAGTGCTTTGTGCGCTGAGACACACACACACACTCACACCCACATCTTGGCTGCCCCACGTTGAAGCGATCATCGACTTCTCTTGTCCTGCCGCGCCAAGCCAGTTTTCTTTTCTACTCTTCCCTTTTTCTTTCCTCCTCCTTCTTCTCTTTTATGTTTTATTTTATTTTCTGTATACCCCTCTCCTAGCTCTGTGTTGTCGAGCTTCATTGTCCTCAAACGGATCTACTGGACCCTGACCATAACCACCACCAACAAAACCCACATCATCATCGTCGTCATCGTCATCAGTAAATCATGTCGACACCTCCCCCCCAAGAGGTGACCGTCGCCTCCCTCCCCACCCTCCTCGAAAACGACAACAAGGTCAAACTCGCTGGCCTCGACGTCGACGGCATCCTGCGCGGCAAGCTCGTCTCAAAAAAGAAGTTCTTATCCATTGCCTCCGAGGGCTTCGGCTTCTGCTCTGTCATCTTCGGCTGGGACATGCACGACAAGACATACCTGCGCGAGCTCAAAATCTCAAACGCTGAGAACGGCTACCATGATCTCCTCGCCATTCCGGATCTTTCTTCCTTTCGCCGTATCCCCTGGGAGGATAACGTGCCGTTTTTCCTTGTTAGCTTTCTTGATCCTGATACTCGGAAACCCATCTGTGCTTGTCCGAGGGGTTTGTTAAAGACGCAGCTGGAGCGTCTGAATGGCGATGGCTATGGTGCCATGGCTGGAGGTTTGTTCCCCTTTTGTTACCCTTTCTTTACTTACTCCTCACTCGTCCAACCCTTTCAGCAACACCATGACGAATGTCCACTCAAAATTGACCAAATCCCACAGCCGAATACGAGTTCTACACCTTCCAGACCCCCGACTCTGAATCCTCTCCCGCCGCTTTCCTCCAACAGAACCCTACTCACCAACTCCCTTCTCTCACCCAGGGCATGTTTGGCTACTCTCTCACCCGACCCGTCCATAACAAGGACTGGTACTACGAAGTGTACGACACATGCGCCAACTTCTCATGCGACATTGAGGGCTGGCATACCGAGTCTGGCCCTGGTGTCTTTGAGGCCGCGCTCGAGTTTGGCGAGGTTGCGCAAATGGCAGACCGGGCTAGCATGTTCAAGTACGTCGTCAAGAGTGTCGGTGCCAAGCATCGCATCACTCCGTGCTTCATGGCAAAGCCCAAGCAGGGCCTTCCCGGCAACAGCGGACACATGCACATGTCTATTGTCGACAAGGACGGCAAGAACCTTTTCGCCAGAGAGACGCCCGACGAGAACGCCAAGTGGAAGGACATTGCCAATCTCTCAGATCTCGGGCGACACTTCCTCGCCGGCGTCCTTGTCGGCCTTCCGGACATCATGCCCATTCTCGCCCCGACAATCAACTCCTACAAGCGCCTGGTAGAGAACTTCTGGGCTCCCGTTACTGTCTCTTGGGGCCTCGAACACCGCGCCGCCTCCATCCGCCTCATCACCCCACCAACGTCAAAGCCCTCTGCCACGCGCTTTGAGATCCGCGTACCTGGCGCCGACACCAACCCACACTTTGTCCTAGCCGCCATCCTCGGCTGCGGCTGGCGGGGCGTCGAGAAGAAGCTCGAGATCCCCTGTCCACCACTAGCCATGGGCCAGGACGTTGGCAGCTCCAACGACATGGGAGAGCGGCTGGCCAAGAGCCTCAGAGAGGCCACCGCCAGATTCATGGCCAAGGACAGCATTGCAAGGGAGGTGTTGGGCGATGATTTTGTAGAGCATTTTGGCGGGACCCGAGAGAACGAGGTCAGGCTGTATGACGAAGCTGTGACGGATTGGTAAGTTTTTGTTCATCATGTCCTGATGACGTTCCTTCCATCGACAAAAATAGAGGCTAACTAGAAACAGGGAAATGCAACGATATATCGAGACTGTATAATGATGGAGAGGGTGGGTATAAGAGAGAGGATGCAAACTCGCTCCTCCCTGTAGATGGTAGAATTTGTGCTTTCAAGCCTGCAGCCTGCGCAGAGCAGCATCTCTACGTAGCTTATGATTTAAATGATTAATTTATACAAATGTAACACGTGTGTCATGGTCGCATAATCCCACATGATGAAGAAAAGAAAGTTCGCTTCGCCGATTTGGAGAGATACCCAGTCACTCATTCGGTTTGCCCTGCGGCATGCCTCCCACGCCGAGTGGCTTCTTGCCCGTGATGAAGGTTCTGTAAATGTACGGTTAGCATCTCTCTGCGGCTTTCTTGCCATGCTTTCTAGGCCGAAGGGGGAGCTGTGGGGGAAGACTCACACTTTGACGCAACTTCGTAGTAGCGGGTTCCTCATGTCAGCGACCACGCGGTCTAGCAGTTCGCGCGTTTTGTCTTCTTCCCAGCCTTCGTTGCCAAACATTCTCAGCGTCCAATGAGCGCAGCCTAATCATCACCAGGAAAGTTAGCACTTGTGGACCGATGAGAGGCACTGTGCGTGATGATTTGTTAAGAATAGACAAAGGAAAGGGGATGAAGGACGACTAGTTGGAAGGAATCCATAATGACGAAGAAATTATAGATTCCAAGGTAAGCAAAGATGGAGAGGAGGTCAGGGCAGATAAAATCAACGAGGACAGGGGATGCACTTCTTGTAGAGGAATAAAATAGAAGAAAAAGACAGACAATCACACGGTTCAGATTGACAAAAGGAAATAGGGGAAACGTGACCCTCACCAGAGTCGAGCATCTTGCTAAGGATCTCGCCCTTTTTGCGCATGACGGGATCGCTCGACCAGTCTCTCACGGGCAGCCAGTCCGTCCGTTCCCGCACACTCGCGGCCCCAAGCTCCGTAAGCCAGGTAGCCACCTTGGGTGCCGGATCGAAGTCGATGCCCTGGCGGGCAGAGATCTCGGCGAAGTGGGTGCCGAACTCCAGACATGCGGCACCGACGGCTGCGCGGGGTTTCGCGGCGTCTTCAGGGCTTGGTGGTTCGTCTGGTTCTTGCTGCTGTTGCTGTGGTGTTTCTGCCTCCCGCTCCAGCTTCTGTTCCTTGTCTTCTTGCTGCTGCTGCTGCTGCTGCTGCGCATCGCAGCCTGCTTCCATCGTCACAGGATCCACCCCAAAAAATAACGGCGTCGCCTCTGTAAACTCCAGCTGTCCACCGGGCTTGAGGTGCGCAAATGCTTGCTCCAGCAACCTCTTCCAGTCGCGGATCCCGCCTCCGACCAGGTTGCGCATATGGATAAAGTCGTACAGCCGCGGCGGCCAGGGTTCGGCGGCGTCGGCAATCTCAAACGTCAGGTTGGCGGGCACCTGCTTGGGCAAGTTGGCACTGCTGAGCTCGATGCCCAGGACGTCGACGAGAGGGTTGGAGCGTGCCATGGCCATGGCCCAGTGGCCTCCACCAGCGCCGACATCGAGTATGTGGAAAGGCGGCGGCGGTGGTTGATGGAGCGAAAAAGAGGAAGCTGAGGTCGAGGTTGTAGAGGAGGAGGGTGATGGTGGGACAACAGGGAGAGGCAGTTTGCTGTAGGTGAGGGCGCCACCGAGGCAGAGGCAAAAAAGCTCATGCTGATAGCCCTGGCGCGAGTTCTCGCATGCGTCGTTGGGTGTCACCATGCGGCCAGAGCCGTGGTACATGTGGCCGTACTCATGGATCGGGGGGACCTGGTCCTCTGAGGCCGTTGAGTAGTTGGAGTCGGAATCGCTAGGCGTGGCGTCATCTTCATCTTCTTCCTCCTCATCATCGTCATCATCGCCCTCTTCCTCGCCCGCTTGTTTCCTCCCCTCCTCGTTTCGCTCCTTATCCTGCCCGTCGTCCTCGTCAGAACTTGAGGGCCCGTCCTCATCACCAGCCTTGTGCTGTTTCTGACCCGAGCCGTTCCTACGCGGCCGGTCTTTGGGTCTGGAGGATGCGCCGCCGTTGGCGCCTGCCAATACCGTAGCGGAGCCTGCAACACCAGCGGTGGCAGCCGTGTCTGGAGACATCGTGCCTTTCCCGCTCCCCCCTCTTTGCCAGTCGTCTTATCTTGTCTCTCTTCTCTTTTCCTCTTTTTTCTCGCCGCTCTTGCCTCCCACCGTCCCAGCTAAACGCTTCCCCCCCCTCCGTTTCTCTTGGTCTTGGGATTTTCCGATTCGTTCCACTCCGCCGGCCCTTTTACCCGTCCCTTCTGCTTCCTCCTCCTCCTCTCTGACGTGGATTGTGTTTCCTGTTTTTTTCTTTTCTATCCTATCACTTGTTTTTGGGGGTCTTCCGTTCTTTCGCGTATCCTCAAATACATAGACCGACCCTACGAGTGTCGCGTTTCGTTGCAGAGCTGTGCCTCTTTTTGGCAGAAGCACCCCCCTTTTTTTCTTTCCTTAACCGGAGGCGGCTGGTCTTTGTCTCGACGAGAAATGGTCCACGCATGCGAAGTAGGGCTAGGGGGAGTGGTTGATTGATTGATCGAAGGCCCAGGATGGCGTTGCCCCACGTGGGCAGTGTACAAGGGGCGGGTACAGCGCAACGTGTTTTTTTCTTTTAATATAAAAAGAGAAATATCAAGTGGGGGGGCGCGGTTTGAGAATGAGAGGGAATACGAAATTGTCCAAACGGCAGAAGAGTATTTTGATAGGTTGTCTTGCGCAGACGGAGGGTATCAAAGAGTTACATCCGCTGATATGGGGGATGGATTGGCGAGGGAAGGTGGGGGAGAGATGCACTGGTGATCAGATATGCGCGCACACTGACGCGGAACAAAAGGGCCGGCCGCGTCCGCCCCTCCTCTCCGTCTCTCCGTTTCCAGTGTGTGGCAGAAACGGGGGGATCTTGGACCAGGAATAGGAAGAGAAGAAAAAACGACGGTTCTCTCTTGGTCAAGGGCCAATGCGCCCAGCTCCCGCCGTCTTTCCCATCAGAGGGTGGTGGCTTGGAGGGCGGGTTTGGGGGCATGAAAAATGCATGTTTGGTTTGGATGTGGTGGTGCAACACTGCTGTGGGTAGCTGGAAGTTCACTCGCCTAGCCAGCTAGACGCGTTGTCCAACGGCATCTCTAGGGACGCTAACGACAAGATGGGCAAGTTTTAGTGCTTGTCGAGACCCCGAAACAAGGCTGTGGGTACTCCATACACCACTGTACACCGCTGTGCGCCGCTGTGGGTGGGCAATCTCTACGTGGACTGCATAGGTAAGCCAGAGAAGCACTGCAGCCCAATAAAAATAGATCCATGGATGCCCTGTACCTCAGTACCACACTATGCCCGCGCATCGTTGCATCATTGTGCCAGATATTTACCTGGATGACAGGCGATCTTTTACTCTGCTACCAACACCACGCAGGGGCAAAGAGAGATGGTCAACGCGGTAGATTCAAAGCTTCAAAGCCTGTTGGTTTGTTGCCTTGGCATTATCGTCAAAACGCTTCTTCATAGCGCTGTGCGGATGTACCATCCACCTCCCCCCAGGCCTGTCAAGCTGGGCCAGGGTTTTGTTTGTGCAGGGTTGTGCAGCAAGCCACCCGCCTCGGAACCTTGACCACCAGCATCCGGCCGTCCTCCCATCCTGGTACGCCATTAATATGCACCCACTAAAAGGGGGCAAGTCCTGTACTGTCCTGTACTGTTACAGCGTCAATACAGTACAGGGTTGGTTATATCAAAATCAAGATAAGAAGGTCCCAATCATTTCATCGTTTAAATCCCTTACAGATACACCTAGATCCCTACTTACAACTACGCCCATCACATCATAATACTGTCTGTTATAGAGCACTTGGAACGGAGTATAGATGGAAAATCTGAATTGCTGCACCAAAGATCAAAGACATCATCACTACCAACCACCCCGTTGGGTTCCCGCCCATGTCTCTCCCCTCGGGACCGAGAGAAAGAAATTGAAACGATTGATTGAAGTTGTCTTAACAGTTGTGGTGTTTATCCTGACGGAAAAAAGGAAAACAGGAGCCAAAAAAAAAAGGAGCACACACAACCCACTGCAAGTAAGCGCAACAACAACCAACCAACCAACACCAAAGCTTCTTGGTTTACGTCTTGCAGCCAACCAACCCAATGGTTTGGCTTTTATTGTACGTATTGCGTGTACCATTGATATGATGGTATCCTTTTCTTCTATTACACGCACAGCACCGCGGGAACATACTGGGAACCGGTATCTTCAATTTCGTAAAGGTCATTCATTACATTGATTACCTAGGACGTATGCCATATGTGACAAAATACACCTCGCACAGCCGTGTATACACCAAGCCCTCTTACATAAACCTATAAAATAATCAAGATAAAAGCCACCACCGCCCTGAGATGCCATTATTCGACTCCAATTCCTCCCATTGCTGTTGTTGGTCCTGGTCCTGCAGGTACACACCGAAATTTGTCCGCGTTAATACCCAACATCCCTCGGCATGCCTACTCTCCCCTTTTTTTCGTTTTTTGTTCAAAACGTACAATAACCAACTCCACAGCTCTCTCTCTCTCTCTATGCGCCCGACCAGACTGCATCTTCGGATGCGAACCACCCAACCAAACCACAGTAATGAGAATGTACCTACGTCAAAATGTACTCCCGTACCAAACTCAGGTTAGTAATGAATCATCAAAGACATCCCCCCCTCAGGTCCCCGCCCACGCCGCATTCCGAAGTCACCGCCCCAGCTCCACTCCCATTGCGGTGTTGCCCCAGATCATTTGTATCGATACATCATCCTCTCCGCCATCCACATGCAACATCTACAGACTTTACTTCTGTACTCCAAAGCAGGTAGGTACTTTTCCCCCTAAAAGACAGCAATGCAATATCTCATGTCTCATCGCAAAGCCCGCCCCCATCATCACCGTCACCTTACACACATAGGTACGTACACGTACCAAAAATAAAAATAAAAAAAGGTCAACCCCAATTCATCGTGGGGATTGGATAGATTGGTCACCGACCCCGACGCTCCCGGGCCGCGGTTCTGGCCAAAAACCTGAGACACTTCAATCAAGACAACACACATTTTACCCACTAGCTGGACAAGTAAAGCCCCAAAATATCACACAAGTCTCATCTTTCATTCAGTCAGCTAAAGCTAATCGGTCATATGTCGCGAACGTGTCAAACCCGTATCTCCGCCCTGCTCCCTCGTCCTCGTTCCATCCTGGCCTTGGCGCGCCCGGTTCACTCATAAACCACCCACCAAAAACACGCGTGTCTTACACCACCACCACCCCAAGTACGGATAGCGCCCTCCATTGTGTGTTATCCATTCTGTTTAGGCGGCAACGGGCAGCTGATGAAGAAACAAGGGGTCCTGCCCTACAATAGCTAGGCACATCTGAGTAGCTTCTCCTGTCATGTAGCCCCCCCCCCTGCGCCTTACCAATTGCCGACTGTGATCTCGAATCCACCCCCATTGGAACCCCAGTCCGCCTGAATGCCGCAGCAATCACCTCACAGGTGTTCCTCTTTTCGACCCATTGTGTCTCTCCCCTTTGCATGTAAAGCACAGGTATCCTCTCTACTGAATGGACCGCGCCTCCCCTTGCGTACAAGATGTCGCATTTCTGTTCGCGGACGAACCACTGCTCAGCTGTGTAGCGATGAATGTAACAAGATTCACCAGCACCACCGGCACCACCGGCATGGGTGTTCACATGGTGTTGGTTATAGAAAGAAGAAAGTTTAGACAGAAGGAAGAAAGGAAGGCTCGCTCATTTACCAATTCAACATCACAAACACACGGCTTCATATTCCTAAAGAGAACAAAATCTTATCGCAATTAATGCCTAAACGCCGATGCTATGACGTATAAGCTCTGCTCTGTCAGTCCGTCCGTCCGTCCTGGAGTCTCCTCTCCACGGTCTTAGCCCAAGCCCATCCTCTCTACTAATGCTCGGAAAATGCTCCGCTCTCGGCCGACAATCGGCTTCAATCCAAACGGGAATAGAAAATTACATCAGTCAGGCCCCGCCTTTCTTATGAGTTCGTGAAACAAAAAGTCATGAAAGACGCTATCAAACAAACCCCACAGCCGCAGCCCGCAAAGCAAACCGCCGTCCGCGGGCCCAAGTAACCGCCCCAAATGCAGCCCAACATTACTCGGTATCAAGAAAAAAGTCGTGTCTCATGTGGTAGAGAGAGTCTTCTCTACCGACAAAGGGGCTTTCCATCTCTCCCTCTCTTTCGTACGCGCCCTCTGGGCTACTCCCCATCTTAGTATTTTGGTCTATCCTGAAGCCCTTGTCATTTTGCCGTCGTCAGCCGTAGTAGCATCCCCAGGTTCATGCCTATATGTCGTGCAATTTGAATCGTCCCGTCCTTGTTCTACTTTCTCATCCAAAACGCATTTTGACCTCCAATTACACCATTGGATCATCTGAAAAGTAACCTCATGAATATGCCCTTTTCAGCTGTAGGGACGCGTCGTACCATTTCAAGAGTCTTTCCTGGATTTTCTTCTCCCTCCTATCCGCCCATCGACATGATCGTCTTCAGGGGTCCACTCCTCAGGGTGGAAATCCGGGTTCCCATAATGGGCTCGGTTCCATACGCTGTTTTTAAAGGTGTTTGTCGTGACCTGGAATGTGGGCTCAGGGAAATTACTCTTGCATTCCTCGTATTCAAGCTGAACAGGACTGAATCGTATGTGATAGCCTGATGAAGGTGCGAGGCCGGAGTTTTGAACCATGGCCGCAGCCGTGGCGGTATGGGGGCCACCAAGAACTGATGCACCAGCCATCGAGGGGCTAGGAGTCATCGGAGTGCTTGGAGTAGGCGGAGGCGGTGGCTGCGCTGCAATTATGGGTGGCGGATGTGATGCCTGCGGTGATGACTGCGCCGGGAGGCCATCAGGAAAATGTGATAGCCATGGGCTGTGTTGCTGTGAGGGCACAAACGATTCGGTTACTGGACTTGCTGCCGAGAGAGGCGGTGAGGCAAGGGGTGAGATTCCTGATATCCCCGTAGGATTGAAGCCAGGGATCATGGCAAGGGCACTAAAGTCAGCAGTCGCAAAGGTTCCTAGGTTGCTGTGCGAACTGGAAATGGCCGTGTTGGTAGAGAAGCTCGAAACACGGTTGACCTGCATTGTGATGGGGTTGACCGGGAGAGCAACGGGCATCCGAGCAGAAGGTGACGGGGGTGGCGTGAGGTATAGGATATCGTAGTGATCTGGTCGATACAGCAGGTGTATCATGGACCCCAGGGTCGCCACATCCTGGCTGTTGGCTTCTTCTGGAAATCGGTATCGGTTGACTTGGTTGCCAGGGCTGCGATCGAGGTAGGCGATTTCCAGAACAAAATTAATGGGTTTGAGCAGTATATTGGACAGACCAATGATGCCAAGGTGCTCAATCTCACGGTTGACAAGCTCGATAGATTGGCTGCAGTAAGTCTGAATACCGAGACCGTCTGGAACAAAGGGGTCGTATGTGACAGCGTGAGCCTTGAGGTAAGTAGCTGCCAGCAGACGAAAGTAGTAGATGAGACTGCCCTCGACAGATTTGTCGTTCCAACGTTGAAGCAGGAGTATGTGTGCGACTGCAGGGTTGCTCACGTTGGCAGCCAAATCTCGCAGCAATCCAATGGCTTCGTCTTCCCAATCCTCAAAATAGGAGTAGCCGCCGATATTAACGAGCATGTGTCGAAGGCTCATGAGACGCGCCACCTCACCCTCAATCTGGTCCTGGTCTCCTGTTTCAATAAGTTTTTCAAAATATGAAAATCCGATTGCTGTATTTCAAAAAGAGAAGGGCAATCCCCCGCATTATTGTTAGCCATGCTCCTGATGTTTGTCTATAGATGGCTGTGTATGAGGGAGGGTCTGCCCATCAACCAGGGACTTACCTCGCCAACCACAGTTACCATCGCCTTGAATCGGCCGGTAATGTGAGTAGGTCTGTGGCAACGCCTGCGGATTTACAACATTAGCATTGAATACAACCATCGATGGCGGCTTCACATTCCACCATTTTGCTCCTCCATAGTTTAGGGGGGGGGGACCAACAATGGTCTTCTCGACATAAGTCTGGTCGGCTTTGGCATACTCATGAGTAATGACTTCGCTCGGTGTCCTGTCGCCTACGAGTGGGCCCTGTAGATTATCGCACTAGGTTAGCATGGGACATGTCTCGTCATTGGCTACACAACGCCAGTGTGAGGGTAGCTTGTCTCCTGAGGGGGCCAGAGGCCACAGAAGAAAATTGCAGCATGCGTTGAATAGGATTGATTCTGAGGGCACTTCATCGTAGCCTGTCTGGAGACTAACCTCGAGCACCGGCTGGTAGTCCTGAGCGGCGGCTTGCTGGGCCGCCAAGGTGTGCGGGTTTTGGTCCTGTCCATCCATCTTGATCAAGGCGTCGCTGCTCTGTCGGTGTGGATGGCGGGGTTGGTGTAGGTGAGTGTTGATTTGTCGCTGGTGGTGTTGCTGCTGCTGCAGGTGTATCTGCTGTTGGGCGGCTTGGTGCTGATGGTGTTGCTGATGGTGCTGCTGCTGCTGCTGTTGTCGCTGCTGCTCATCGATTCTCTGCTGGGCAAGTGATGATGACCCCGTTGACGGAGACGACGATGGTTGTGAAGCGTAGCGTGAACAAGAGCCGCCAAGGCCGCCGGGACCGCCAGTCCCTCCAAGCCCAGTTCCCCCGGCGCCAGGTGGGAAGAGGAAGCCAATGTCGTGGGTTGCACCTAGGCCATAGGAAGGAGTTGCGAAGCAGGAGGCGGCGAACGGTGTGGGTTGAGGCTGGAACATGCCTCGAGGACTCGCGGGTGAAGAGCTAAGAATAAATTGAGAAGTGGAAAAAAATGTTGGAGGTTGCAATGTGTTGCGGATGCCCCCCTGCTCTGTGGGTGGCGAGCGTGCTGGAAGGTTCAGTGTATCCGTGGTGCGGCAGCAGCAGTCGCTGTACTGCTCTCTTGGTTTGCAGCGGGTGGCGGGATCAGTGGGGGTGTAGCCGTGATATGGTCGTGTTGCCAGTGGGTAACGGGAGTAGTAGCGGCAGTAGCAGTAATCAGCAGTGGCCGGGACGTTCTGATCATTACCTTGGTAGTGATGTGAGTGATGTGAATGAGGAGACGCCGAGGACGCGAGGGTGGGAGGTCTAATGCTGTTGATATTGATCTGCCTCACGAGAGAGAGAGAGAGAGAGAGAGAGAAAGAGACCTCTATGGCTTTGGGATGTAATGCAATGCTTTGCTTTGCTTGTTTGCTTGCTTGCTGCTGGTAGCTGAGCGTGGTATTAGAGGGGGCGGCTTTCGGCAGCTCAGGCAAGGTCGGCAGCCCGGGATGTATGTAGCAGCGCAGCCGAATGGGACAGAAGGTTGTGTCTAGACTGGTGGTAATAATTGATGGCCAGCCAGCTCTTTTTCGATTGTGTTGCTGCTGCTGCTGTTGATTTGTGGTGATGTATGTGTTGGCGGAGTCTGACGAACCACAAGCAAGCTGCCCGTTCCCGTTTCTGTTCTTGTCCGTTCCCGTTCTTCTTCTTTCGTTGTTTCTTTCCCTTTCTTTGCGTTTAAATCAATTCGCCAGTTTTCCTTTTTCGGCCCTGATGACTGAAGAGGTGAGAATGGTTCGTCCTGAACGCCAATGTCTGTCGCAGGTGTCGAGGTTGGGGGGTCTGCAGCTGCTTTGTAGTAATCACCAGTTCCAACACCCACCACCCCCCCGTCAGTGGTTTAAAGTACCTTACCTACCAAGACGGTATGCGCCTAAACCCCATTTGTTCCACGCATATTGCCCAGTACCCCCGTTACAAGTACAGTGACCAGACAAGCCCCTCGTCTTGCTTGTCCTCGGGCCCTTGGCACCACAAGTTACAGGCTACTACAGGCTACCTTGGTTCTGCAGGCTACAGGTGTCCAGGCGCAAGACAGTGCAGGTATGGGGCCAGGCCAGCAATGCCGAGGACCACCTCGTCGCGAACATGGGCACTGGGCATCTCGCCATATACTCGGCCGCGAGGGGCCTCTGTGGCTAATACTGTCAATACCTTGCACATCGTAATACACCTCGTACCTCAGGAGTCACGACTAGTCGACCAGGCTAGGCTTGTCAGGACAGGGCCAGCCATGACGGTTTTAGCGGTGGTTTTAGCTTCAGTGCCCGTCTGGTAGTTCAGTAATATCAGCCGGCGGATATGCAGTGCCAACGAATAGCATCAGGAGCGCGCGCGTTCTTAGCTCCCTCTTAGCGGCTGTAGCTGTCTTTCTCTCTCTCTATCTACTACGTATCTCTCTCTCCTACGCTTCTGCCTCTGCTGGTCTCCGTCGTGGGCAGCGGAGGCACGCCTCGATGTGGTTCGTCGGACAGCCCACTGCGGCGGCCGATTGGACATCAAGGTAGATGTGTATGTATGTAGGCTTTTAACTCGGGTGCCAGAGCAATTGTATGGACCGCCAGACGGGCCATTGCAGGTGAACATGTGCGAACCAGTGGACGAGAACCAAGAAGAAGAAAAAATAAAATAAAAAACAAAACAAAAGGGCGTACAGAGTGCGTGTCAGTGTCGGTGTCGGTGTCTGTGTCGGTTTCAAACCTCAGGGACAACTCACAGAAAGCCATGCTCTATCCGACTCAGTCTCTTTGTCTCTTTGTCTCTGCCTGTCTCTCTTTCTACCCTCTTCCTCTGTCTGCTTGCCCTGCCCTTCTTCCGCCAACCCGGACAACCGCCGCAAGGCCGCAACCCGGACGGTCCATGTGAGTCGGACAACGACATCTACGAGTACCCAAGGAAGATAGGTCGCACGTCCTGGTTGGTACACCTGCTTGCATGCAGGAACAAACGGCCTGTCCGCTCGACTCAGTGTCTTTCTTTGGTGCTGTGGTTTATTAGTATGGAGACGGCAAGTTTGCCAGGGGGAATTGGCAAGAAAGCAGTTCTCCGAGGACCCCGAGCACTGCAGCAGGTTAGGGCACGGAGAGAGATGGTGATGGGATCTGCAGATGAGATGTGGATGAGTTCAGTAGGTAGGCAGGTGTAATGTGCGTAGCCGCCGACGGTGCGGGTTTGAACACTGCCTGACAACTGGAGGAGCATGCTGTTGAAGCTAAGCTCCGCGATGAGACAGTGCGTGCTAGCGGTCTTGGGTGGTCCTCGAGGCGGTCGTAGGCATTGACGCCTGCCCAAGGTGTCGCCTACACCTGTAATACTCTGTAGGCTCATCAGCAGACGGGTCCCAAAGTACAGGTACCTACCCGACAGCGAGTGAGTGGTGAAGTGGTGAGTGGTACAAGACGTCTCCTGCGAGAACCCACTCCGTCGGCTGCAACTCCGTCCCGCCGGCCGCCGGCCGCATGCACAGACGCACAGGGCAAAGGCGCGACGGTGCTGGCTGGCAGCCCGCTGGAGCCCGCTGAAGCCTGCTGGAGCCAAGGCTAGGGCGCATTTTGACGTGCTCCAGGCGTCCCGACTCGAGAGTCAAGAGTCGACAACCTCCCCAAGAGGTACATGGAGCTAATTACACACAAACCACATACGCACGCGCACTCGCACGCACACACGGTCCAAGGTCTCAGCAGAGGCTGCTGGGTAATTACTCGGTACCTTGGTCGTTGGGCTTGAACAGGCCGGGGCCAGGCCAGAGGGCTATTCCTACATATGTGTATGTACCTACTGTACACACGCACGGTTCCGTTCTTCCCTCGGCTAGTGGGCGGGCAAGTGGGTTGGATTGAGAAAACAGGATAACAAAGACGAGAATCAGATGCCAAAAAGGAGCCACCACCTCGACTTCCATGCTAGTAGTGGATACGTGCAAATGGGGTGGGTGCTGTGCGTGCCCAGTGCTCCGAGCTCTGCCCACTTGTAACTTATGATGACGGACAACACGGGATCGATCGGGGGGGCTGTAAAAGATTGGGGATGGGATGATGGGGATGGCGGAGACGTGGCCTGTGAGCAGAGGGATGGGGTGGGGGGGCACCGATGAGAGAGAGGAATAGGGGGAAAAAGAAATATGGAATGGGGGAGGAAGCCGGGAAAGAAACGCGATGGTGCGGCAATGGGCGCGGGCGTCGATGCCAATGCAACGGATACATGGATGGGCATCTCGCACTCCTGAGGTAATTTGTCCATGATCCGTCCATATTTCCTATGAAGGGTTGCGCTGTGGGGACGGAGCAGGGAATCATGGATGTTGACCTGCGAATGGCATCAAGGATCACACACATATTGAGCAGGCTCACATCCATGATGAACTGTATTTTGCCAATGGGTGTGCCCATACACACACACACTCACACTTTCACACATACCATACGAGTAAAAGAGGCGAGGTTTGAGTTGGATGACAATAACACCTACTCAAGCCAGCGCACCGCAGATAGAGAAAGACAGCTTTATCTCATTCATACAAAGTGGGCGTCCACCTCACGCGCGCATTGCATCCCAAAGCGCCCCATCAAACCCAGCGAAGCAACCAGTTAAAACACAAAGAGTCCGACAGCTGCCTCGTACCTACATTTGACAAGTCTCACATCAAACGGCTGTCATTCGTGTTTGACCCGCACCGTGCCGTTCAGGTGGTCTGTCTGGTCTGCCTGAAGCCGCCTGGGCTTTGTGGGTGGTGTTTTTTTTTATCCCACTGTGCAACAGCTTGGCCGGCCGCACTTCCCGATAAACCGGCCGCATATGACTGTGAAACGGGCAATCAAAGCAAACAAACAAACAAACAAACAAAACATATATTGACAGACAAACGAATAAGCACACAAGTACATTGGCTGGGGTTCATATGGGGGTAGCCGAGTGCGAATGCGAGCGTGAGGGTTGAATTGAGTTGTAGCTAACAAGATTACACAGTTTCGTGTGCAGATCAAACACACACAAGATCACAGGTACAAGATCGAAAGATCATCACTACTACTCTGTTGGTAACTAATTAATTACACGGACGAAATAAATAAAAAGTTGACCCGACCGGGCGCGGGCTGCAACGTCAAGCAATTGACCATGTCCTTGTTCGGTCCGCACGGAAGATTTTTATGGTGGTTTTTATTTTCTATGATGGTGTCGATCATGCGGCCAGTCCGCGGGAGGCTCCCTTAGCTCCCGCTGCCACTGGCTGCATGGGGGGCCCTAGCTGTACTGATGGCTTACCTGATTGGCTAATTGGTTGGCTGTTGTATCTGATTGGCTAAAGCATTAGGATTGGTTGTTGGTTGGTTGGTTGTTCCATTGGCTTTACATGGATGACGGGACTTACGGGGGGTTATCAAGGGTTAATATTATTATACCACTGGGCAAATGCTGGCAAGCCGGTGTAGCACAGTGCTGCATCCATTATCCATGGGGACCAAGGACCAAAAAAGCCAAGCCAAGCCAAGCTGGAGAGGTAGAAGACCCCCAAGACCGGGGGGGTTTTTTTTTGTGAAAGCATAGTGCACTGGCCAGCGATGGAGGCGGGCTGTGCGGCTGGTGCTGCGCGAGGACAGACAGCGTCTTTTCTTCAGTACATTTTATGGGTTAGGGGACTAAATTAGGTAGCGATGCAAAATCACGATTAATAAAAACAGAACAGGACAGGTAAACAACAGATGCAGCTATCCATACCAATTCGGTACATGCTAGGTGTTTTGAAGGAGGTGCCAAGAGATACAGTTGCAACGGTCAAGACGGACCACTGCGGATCAAAACGGAAACTTGCAAATGCAGCCAGGTATCAAGGCGCTCAGTCCCTTCAGCTCAACGCCCATTCATGACCTATTTACCTATTTACCAAGACATGGCTGGCTGGCTGCAAGGCTAAAACCCAAAACTCGCGTTTCTTTCAAAAAAAAGTTGCTGCTTGTTCCCAGCGGGGGGCTGACACCAAAAGAGCTGGCAGTGGAAGAAGGGTCCGGTCATATATAAAGCCGCGACTCTCTCTCAAAGAGGAAAATAGAAAGAATTGGGGATTACATAGAGTCGCCACCCGTTTTTCACAAAGCCAGCCAGTTCACTAATTTCTTTCGTTTTGTATGACAGGGTTATTGTAGCTCCGTATTCTTTTTTTCTTTTTTTTTCTTTATTATTCTTTTGTGCAGCAAGTGGAAAGAACCCAGGAGAGACGGATCTACCCGTCCCATGCCTTGGAATGGAGAATGGCGATGGATGGTGCAATCGCCCCAAATACATGAGAGTAACGAGGCTGCTGTGCTCAACCTACCAACCACTAATACCAAACAAGCCACAGAGCATAATAGTACATATAGTACAGTACGTACAATTAATTAGATGGCGCCTTTTCCACACGGGAATGGGAGGGACACTCTGATGGATGGTCGCTCGGCCCGTACAACCGTAGCTTGGCGTTTTAATGGCAGCTCATGGCGTGAGAGCAAGCACTTGATTTACCAATGTACCTACTAGTGGTGATGAACTGTTTTGCTTGCTGCAGCCTCACTCCAACCCACCACACAACCTTGAACCCAGACCCAGCTGAACCACAAAGAGAACGGACCCTTTTTCCTTCCTTGCCTTGATGCACTCAACGGCATTTACCACATTGATGCGTTCGTATCAGTATCAGGTTTGTCTCCTGTCAATGCCTGGCACTACCTTAGGTAGGTAGGTACTAATAGTCCTCGATCTTACAACGGATGTAGATGAGATACCAAGACCAAGGTACTGCCAAGGTGCTGATGTACCAATACTTTCCCTACAGCGTTGCATGTAATCAAATCGTGGTTCCCGCGCCTCTTTTCTACAGCGACCCGAGCCGCCCCAGCAAATACTAGAAGCGGGCAGCCAATTAGCTCTCCTTGGCCTGCCTCATCCGCTATCCACACCATAGTTGGCCACGCTGACGTTTCCCGATGCTGATTTGGAGGGAGAGAGTACATATCGAAAGTGACAGCTAGAATCATCTTTACCAGTGGGAAATAGGTAATAGTACATAGCTGTACGGTACGTATTGTTCGCAACATCAGCCACTTAGAGCAGAAATCCCCACGATCGGCCCAGACATCCGCTCCGCCATCTCTCCTTTTTTTTACGTGTCTCTGTTATTCTGACTCTACACCTACGAATGCTACATACCGTATGTATGTAGTATGCATTGTTTCTTTTCTTTTTCTTCTTTTCCCTTTTTCCTCCCCTTTCTCTTCCTGTTTGCCCAGATGGGCGGGCCATGTCTCGGCTGTGGGAGGGGGGGGTCTTGTTCCTTTTTTGTCTTTCTTTTCTTTTTTTTCCTCTCTCTCTCCATCTTTTTGGCTTTGATGTCTCTTCTCTCATCTGGGTTGATGGATCTACGACTTTTTTTTGGGGGGGCGTGTGCACACATAATGTCCCAGTGCGGTGTGCAGTAGTGTCCGAGATGGTGTGTTCTGGACGGCAGTTCATCATTGTCGTCATCATTATAGGTATTCACCATCATCTTGTCTTCTTATTCGACAAACACCCTCGGGATACATGCCCGTTTTTTTTTATAATGCAATAGCCTCTGTTGTCCCATCTGAGGCTTGAGACACTGAGATGATGGGGAGATCGACTCTGCCAAGTTTCCGGTAGAATAAATTAGTACTTTCTTTCTCCTTTCTTCTCAAGGGTTCAGTCAACGCTGGCTGGAATGCAAATTAAGACCCCCCCCCCCCCAAGGTCACCGCTTTCTTTTTACGGCCTGTCAGCCAATTTTGACGGATTACGCCCACCCACCTGTCACCGCTGTCAGAAAAGATTGATTACATCTGCCAATTACAGATGCAGAGCCGTGCTGACAACTCCGGAAGTCCCTGTAATGCTGTTGGCTCTGCTCAGCTTTGTCAACATGATTAATCCAAAACCACCTGCTCACCACCCCGGAATTCGAGCCATTTTCTTTGTTTGGTTCCTTTTTTTTCCCTTTTCTTTTCTTTTTTTTTTTAAAGGAAATCCTTTTGACAGTTTAAACGGGGCTCTCTAGGCATCCACAGATATCTAATACGAATGGACGAGTCAGATTTGACACTAACACACGGGGCGGCGCGGTTCGCCGGGGAAATCTCGATGCGCTGACAGAAAAACTAGTGACAATACCCGGAGCTAAAAAGAATGGCTCAATTTAGTAGGCATTTTAACCCTGTAGCTGTAGGCGTCATCATGAATAGGCTTTATTGTCATTCGCTTGTGCACGTTACGTATTTGAATCAATGTTGAGCCCGCGCGTGCGGTACAAGACCGAGCCTGTCATGTGGCCTTTAATTCCGCATTCCAAGCCGCCGAAGGCTCTCAGGGTTAGACCGTACAGTGAGGATTCGGTATCACACTACAGACACAAACAAACTTCCACACCCACAACCCACAACCCACACAGCAAGCCAGCCTCATCGGGTTGCTGCAAAGACAAATCAACGAGAACCTCTCATACCCGGCAAGGCTGTCGCTAAAACAGACACAAGAGTGCACTAGTCGGCACGTGGTGTCAGCTGCTAATAACCTGTCATAAAATAGGCAGGTAGTTCAACATATGCCAGCTATACAGCACACTACATACCTACCTACCTACTTACTTATATCAAGTGCGCTTGTTGTTGGCAAAAGCCAAAAACAGCCATGTTCACTTCAGGGGCACCCTTCCTCTTCCCATTGAAGCTGCAAGCCGCAGCAATGTTCTGGTCATCGTGACATCATTGTGCTTTCCTTACCATCGCTTCAGATGCAACAGGAACGGGGTTATTGAAAAAAATTGCGCCGCCGGCTTTAACTCAGCTTCATCTGTATTTGTCCTGTTGACTTTTAATTACCTATACTACGTCCCCAACGAGCAGCCACTCTACTCATCCGTCACGTTGATTCACAGCCATCGGTGTATCTCGCTCCCGAGATTTGATATTCTACAGTCGGCGCCCATCTAAAGATTAGCTAGCATCTTGCTGTTCACAGCCAATGTCACCCCACACTACCCTACACACCACCATCACCATTAGGAGTGCAAACCAGAAAAAACAACAAGGATCTCGCGGCTCAAACGACAGCCCGGTTGATGTTTCTGATGCTCCCGTCGTACGACTCAAGAAACTCCACAAAACCCATAATCTCATGACAGAATGAAGGAGAAAGCAAACCGCATCCAGAACAAATCATCATCAAGCGTGCTTCTCGGCATCTCATGGTTCCGCCTTCCCCCCGCTCTCTCAAAAATACAATGCGGCAGTGTGTAGGTACATAAAGTAGAGCACGGTGTTACAGTTGACGGTGATTTATAATTGCCGACCGAGTTCGTGATTATTTCCCTGTTTGAAAAAAAAGAACATGGGAAGGGGAGCGTTGCTCCGTGCCCCTTGGACATGTGGAATCCATCTATCTATTCCCTCCCGTGTTAAGTAATATGATACAACGTGTAATACGGCTTGCTCCACTCGTCGCAGAACATCCTTCTCCACGGACGTGGGGCCCTTGTGTCATACAAACTCAAGTTGACCCCGTCCAACAGCATGAAGAACACCTACATAGTACCGTTGCCGGCTTGCCTGCAATCCTTTTAACCTTGTTGATAACTTGGAAGGGGGAAAAGGTGGTTCGTGCAACCGCGCTGCCATTGGCAATTTCTAGATTAAATGCCACACTGACCTTGCCTTGCTTGGCTCCCACACACACACCCCTTCTGTGTGTGCATGGCCCCCAAAATACCTAATACTAAATTCGGTCCTGTTGGTTCAATGTCCGAGTAGATTGATAGATAGATAGATGCCTTTGCAAATTTCGAATCCTATGTGGTTCGCACGGCCGCCGGAAACAAGGACTCAATATTCCAAGCAAACATTTCTGTTAACGGCATCTACCCATGCCAACTACTAGCCATGGAGGGTTTCATCTAATAAGCTGTTGCGTCCCACAGGAGCATCATGTTGCCTCGCGTAAGTTTCTTATAGGTATGCATGGGAATACATACGCTGTCTTGTTGGCCGACATTAAAAGACACCCCTTTATTTCACCGGGATGGAGCCATATCGTGTTATTGCATCCAGCATACTACAACGTAGTATACTACATGTGCCACTGCCCATGGTGAAGATATCATATTTGCTGTTATTGTACGCAGCCAGCCTTTTCGTATCACTCAGTTCTGGACTGAAAAAATTGACTTGTCATCATAATTGTTCGTTATTTATCCGTTGCCAGTCATTACACGGCGATGCCGCTACCCATGTAGCGGCTCCCACCGAATGTCTGTACCCTGATTGGGGCTTATTGCCCTTGTGTTCCCCTAAACAACCTGCAATCCTTCCCGACAGGGTGGAAAATGAGCATGCAGCTTCACCGGCATGCTTGCCTGGCACGGCATTGGTTTCACGGCAATAGACAAGTATTGACGCAAAATCAGTGGTCAAGTGGAAACCGGGTCCTGCCATCCATGGTATTCGTGTAGCCCCAGCGTCCTACCCGGAGCTTCCTATCCAGAGCTACATCTACAACTCAAACGATAAAAGACACGTGCTCAGACCCTTTTGCTTGCAGGGACGGCATGAAAAAAGGAATACGGAATAGCATTACTCAAGTCCACACAGTGCCGCTTGCGGGCCCTTTGCCCTTCCTCGACTTGAGCTGTTGCTGGAGCTGGGGCCCTCTGCTGACTCCTTTGCCCATGCCTAAACTCTGCATGTCCAGGCCACCCTGGTCATCCAAAGATGAATAGTCTGAGCTCCGAAAGCCCTCGCCGTCTTTGAATACGGCGGTAAAAAGTTCCGATATTGAGTTGGTCAGGCGCTCGAGGGCGACTATGCGTTCTGAGTCAGCGTTGGATGTGATCTCCAAGAGGCCATCCTGTTGGTTTATGGTCCCATTAATCTTTCCGTCAACAATCAAGAAGCCCAGGATGTCTTGAACCTCGGGCTCGGAAATCTTCAACTGCTTCGCGATCCATGAAATCTTCATCCGTGTATATGGTGCTATCAACTTGACGACACCCTTGGTGCGCATGTTGCGAGTAACCTCATCAATGTTCTCAGCAATAAATGGATCGTCCAAAATATCTTGATTGTTTCGCAAGACGCCCTCGTAAACATGTACGTCGTCTCTCTGGTAAGCATCGACCAGTTCCGTCATGGCAGATATACGGGGGTCGGATTTGTAAGGCTTCGTCTCTTGCGAATCAAAGGGATTGATATTGGACTTCATGAGCATCGTGGTGAGCAAAAGATATTTCAGTACCTGTATTCGCTGCAGGGATCCCGCCTCATCGTAGTTTCGGAACGATTCAAAAAAGTCACTTTGAGCCTCCTTCCAGTTCTCCTCGCTCATATGCATTTTACCACCGCACTCTCTGATAATGCCCATGACGCGGGGGTGGGGGACGGCTGATTTGACCTTGAGTGCCCGCTGGTATAGCGCCTTCAGTTGCTTATTATTTTTCGTTTCAGCGAGCATCTGAATCTCCAGGGCGTATATCTCGAGAGAGTAAGTGCCCTTGCTTGGGTCGTCTGTACCATCGGGGCGTTGGCATGCCTTGTGAAGCTCTCGAAGCTTCTTGGAAATGGCGCTGTATTCTTTGCGGTCCAACAGGAGCTTCGCTAATTTGAGATTTGTCTTGAGCCATAGCCGTTCGTTGTTGGTGCTCTGGAAGCTCTGGAGTGTGAGGGAGTAAAACTTTTCCATGCTCTCAACGGCTGCATCTCCGTCGGCTCCCTTCTCAATATAGTCAAGCATGTTGTTGATTGACTTTTCTGAGTAATTTCTCGTTACTGCAGACTTGACGTAAGTTAACAGCTCGGCAAAGTGGTCCGCAGCCTGGAGGAGGATGCCGTGTTGTTAGCAAACACAATAAATGGACGAGAATGCTTTACATCGCCATAACGGAGAAAAATGTCGACTCACCTTGCCATACTGTCCTAGCTTAAACTCAAGCTTGATTGCCTGCTTCAGGCCTTTGAAGCCCCATTCCCCCTTCTCCTCCTCCAAGGGCGGTATCGCAAGGAATTCGGTAATGGCATCCTGCGGATCGCTAAGCTTCATCTGTTTGGCATTGTAGTATTTGTTCTCGATGTCAACATCGCTGGACTCCTCGTCATCATCCTCTTCGTACTCGAAATCGTATCTGTGCCTGGTTAGTCATGGATGTCACCGATTTTCCATGATGCGTTGAACCGACTGTTCCTCATCAGACTCCTGCATAAAATCCTCATCGTCCGACATGCTTGTGAAGAGTAAAGTGAGCCAGGAGAATCAGAAGGAAAATAATTGTTCAGAGGTTGTTGGAGGCAAAGGTGTAGAAAATACGTGATTTAAGCTTCCAGGTGATGATGGAATGAAATGTTGGTGGTTTACGTAGACTTGGAGCTTACTCGTCACTCCGTCCAACCTGCAGATAGGTAATATGAATGCGGGGCAAACGTTGGTTATCGATAAGACAGCTCCTTTTGGCGGACCCCGCAATTATTCCGCTCCGAAATTCTGAGCTTCATCATGTTGTTGAACAGTGTCGCCTTACCAATTCCTTACTTATCTTAGGACCATGGATATTTCCATTAAGTTAACGTTATGTTATTATATGTTCAAGTATTCTATTCGTTTAAATCATTTTTCAGACAACCTACCCATTCGACTCCACCAGCGAACCATGAACGCCACATGCATGCTTGTGTACTACTTCCCCCATTACCTATATTGTGTTATATATGCTGCGTGCTCTTAACATGTCACTGAGAAAATAAGCCTTCCCATTATATCCTTGCTGCTTGTATGCTTTAGGTAGGAACTCGATAAACAAGCATTGCAATCATGGCCAGCCCAGCGGTCGCCGTGGTGACAAGGTAGGGAAGACCCATCCAAAGACCACCAAGTTCGAGTCCGCGACTCAGCAGCCATCCGAGTGCGGGAGCACTTAAGAAGCCCACAAAAGTTTCCAGTGTAGAGATAGTAGTGTTTAGAGTGGCGAGAGTGTGAGGATCGACAATGCCATTGAGCATGGCACGACACTGGACGCCAAACCCATTCCCAAGGCTGGTGATGATGAGGCCAGTTACAAGGAGCCAAGGTACTGATGCGATGGCCGTTATTAGACTGCCGACAACGGTGACGGCAATGGAAAATCGGGCAAGAGTGAGGTCTCGGGTCACGACATCATAGCCAAGACGTCTTGTGAGAAACAGTGAGGCTAAGGGTAGTATGCCAAGCAGGAGGATCACTGTCGTGAGGTTTCCGATTGTTGAAACATAAGTCGCCTGTGGGTGATCCATGTATTAGTAACAATATCACCAAAAGGGACCCATGTGAGCATCTTACCGTGGACCATTGCCATTCAAAACGTCTTGTCAGATATTGAAGCAAGTCAACCATGAATGCTAACGTGACGGGGAAAGACATGACATATGCTAACATGAGCAACATAACACTCTTGGATGCGAAAATGAAACGATACATATGAGACATGTCATTCCTTAGAGCGAACAAGGTCTGTTTAATCAAGCCGCCCTTTTTCGGATTGGTGGGTGCCTCATCGCAAATGCTCGATGTTGTTTGAGCTTCTTGTCGTCGCTTATCATCTGCCAGCTTGTGCATTGACAAAGTCTCCGGGAAGAAGACAACAGAAAACACTCCGATAACCAAGATAAAATAACCAATCCACATGGCGATCCAGGGGTCGAATGTGAGGAGAAAGGCGGATATCGGGTTAACAACTATAGCCAAGACAAGAGTCATGGCGTAAAGCTGGTTGAATATGGCAGCTCGCTCTGATACAGGGACGACATCGGCAAGCATGGTCCAGATCATGGCAACGGCCATCTGGCCACCTCCACCAATCAAGAAGCCTATGCTGCCGTACATGATAGCCCATATAGAGAATGTGTTGGGAAAGAGCACTGAGAAAGAGGAAGACGAAAGTTAGTTTCATGGAGTTCTGAATATGGTGAAGTAGAGCATCATATGACGATGCTGGTAAGTAAAGGAACAACTTACAAACCACCATGCACCATGTCTGGTTGACAACAAGTCCCAGGAGTGACAGAAACAAAACGGGCTTGCGGCCGTACTTGTCAGCGACAATGCCATATGGGATCTGTACAAGCATCGCTGTTATGGCGACGCAGTTTGAGAGAGATTAGCATGTGGTCTCTTGCTTAGCCAGCATATGAGTTTTTGAAAGCGCTCGAGAGGACTTCGTTAGGAGTGTGTGCAAAGACACTTACGGATGAGCATATCCAATGACAGAGCCCACGACCTCACCATGGCCAGTGTCTTTTGAACCTCATAACCTTTGCACCGGCGATCCTGCTCACTAGGAATCTTCAAAATATGGTCTGGGTAATGCTGGTAACAAATGATGTCTTCCATTATCTGTTGCATCGGCGGCCCAACGATATACACGCTCAACTCAACAATGAAAAGAAACAAGGCGCACATGCCGATGACCTTGCGACGGACGGCCTTCGTTGCGCCGACATCATGAGGCGGATCGGAGTCGCGGGCGAGTAGAGGTGTCTGTTCATCTAGAGCAGCGCCATTGTTGTTACCAGCAGTGTTTTCAACGTCGGAATCGGCCGCTGAGTGTGAAGCGCGATCACAACTGTCGGACCGCAAGGCAGGGCTAGCCATGGCGGCGTCTAGGATGGGATTCGCGACCTTGGAGGCAGCAATGTGGAGGCTCTACATGGATTGCGGTTTTTTTTTTTCACGTGAGGAAGCGAATGCGAGAGTTGAAGAATGGATTTTCGTCAGAATCGGATGGATGAGTGGGAGCCGAGGAAAACAGATGGCCGTGACAGGCATTACGTTCGTATTGATAACCCAAGGAAGCTAGAGCGAATAACGAAGGATCAGCACGGACAAAATAGCCTTATTTATTACCATTAATGGGTAAAGGCCTCAGAATGGGTTATTGTAGACAAATTGTGAAAGGAGTCGACGACGACGTCATTGACAGCACGAATATAGGTACGCGGCGATGACGAAAAACTTGCGACGAGATTGCCCAGTAGGATGAAGATTGATTACGCACGACTGTGAACCACGCAACTCAACGCGGAAGCAGATATTACGTCTTCCTGCAAAGAAGATCCCTCGGTTCGTCCCGGCTATAATTTAGTTATCGACTAACTTAGGTAGAATTAGTCAAAGACAACGCGTAGGATGATGGGCACTTAATCAACGGCAACAAGTAACCGACGCAAACGAGCTAATCATCATCTGTTGGGCCGTTTGTAGTGGGAATGGAAATACTACTAATAATAAGAGATGGTGTGTGGCTTGCGCAGCCATTTCGCGCATCACGGTTGGCTGGGTTTGCGTGGTTGGGTGGAGGAAGGATCCGGAGTTGATGCGAGGCCGATTCCGTTTCGGCATAAAGGGGACCAAACAGCCTCGTTAGATCCGTACGCGTATCCTGCATGGGAAGGAGTGGAGAACAGCCCGATTAGTTGTCTCCTCTACGTAATTAGTCTCGAAGCTTGCTCCGAATGCTGGGTTAGTGCCAGGAGAAGGATGTTGGGTGGGGGACGTGGGTCGGTTCAACGGGGATGGGCAGAGCGACGATAGGTGCGATTATCATCATACATCGTACCATGCGGTCGTTGTCCCATGTTATCAGTCCCCTGTGCTCCGTACGTCGTACCTAGGTAAGTAGGTAATGATCAAATGGGTTGGGTTTGTTTGGTGGGGTTCTTTCGCAACATTGAGCCGTCTTAGTGCTGGTGCTGAACGCTTCAAGGATGTCTGATTGTCACGGTCTGACTACCTTGCCTTGAGCTTCTTTATTGGCGAAAACAACAATGTGTAGCGTACTGTACGTAAATGCTGCTTTTTTAAATCCTCATACGCTAATACGAGTTAACGTTAGTTACTTCAAAGTTAAACCCAAAGGGGTCCTGACACCCACGTCATGATTTACTCGTGGCTCTGTGTTCTTTACTCCACGCGTTGACCCAAAGCAGGTGATCCTTCCGGCGCCTGCAAGCGGCGTCAAAACCCATGCCAAGGCACCTTACTCGTAGCCGCATTATATCTCTAGAAGTCGGACTAGATACTGTTACGCCGCGTAGAATAAGAGTCATTGCGGCGAGTAACGACCCCCGGCTGATGTTGTAGTGGTTGTACCAATTCTTGATTGGCAGCGCATTATTACGCCTACGAGTAAGAACCAGAAAGTCATGGATCGAGATTGTTGGGGCCAGGTCTAAGAGGAGAAGAAACAGCAGAAGGAACAGCCAAAGCTACCCTATACTCTGCCTGTGAATAATGGGCAACATGAATGGGAGGTTTCCTTCCAGAACGAGACTGGAAGGAAAATTTGAAAAGGGGCCGTTGTAAAAACACTCTTACTATGTGGGGACTCTTGATCATGATAGAGACGTTGCTTTGTTTTTTTTCTTGGTCCAGGGTCAACTGGCATGGCTTTCTGGAGCCCTCCCACGCATGATGCCAAAGCAGGTCTGAACGATGTTGACACAATCAACCACCAACAACCCAATGGGGTTTCTGCTGCCTAAGGTACCTATTAGCGGAGACAACCCTCCTAACATAGTAAAACTAGGTGGATGCACTTACACGACTCAAGTAGCATCTTGGATGCGATAAAAAATCCCCACACATGATCCGGCACTACGGTTAGTACATTCGTGAACATAGCGATGGTTGAATTGGATAGTTTTTTTTTGGGACTCTTACGAAACCATTCGCTTCGGCAGATCGACCAGCCTTACCAGGCAAGCATCGCGGTGTCGATCCTTGATGCTTACTTAAATCGAGAGAAATGCTCCGAACTCGAGAGCAAGTCCAGAAGAGGAAATTTTGATATTGACATCGTGTGGCACAGCCTCCTCTATTGCTAAAACTTCTCAAACTGTACTTTGTCATGCGTTCTTAACTATGCCTACTTGGATCCGATGGGCTAGAAGGTGGACTAAGAAATGAATGGAGGAGCCAAATCTGAAAGACTAGGCTGTAGGCTTTGTTGTTGTTTCTTGGCACATCTGCAAATGCGAATGTAACTAGAAGTCATTTCAACAGAACAATGGAGCCTATTGCGCCCGTACGCTGGGATTGTGAGTCGTGCCCATTGTGCCCACACGTGCGGTATCGTGGGGTGAGAACGCTTGTGGGCATGGCCAAGCACTTGCTGGCAGCGACTATTGTTTTATGGCCCATTATAGTACGGCTGCTAATGCCGAAAACACCATCTTCGTGCTTTTGAGGGTCGTTTTAGGCAGCTTGGTGGAGAAAAATCTCCAAGTAAATGATTCGAGCGAGACTTGGCCATGGCCTCTTGGTGTGTCCCACGAGGCCCAATGTTTGAATACAAATATCCCTACCATGGCATGCTATTATTCGCGAAATCTGTGTTCTGGTCAGCTTGATTTCACCAAAAGCATTCACTGAAAACGTCTTGTCCATTTTTTCCTGTTTTACTCTCACCAATGTTTACCAAAACCGCGCTTCTCGCCCTTGTGGCAAGCGCCGCGGGTGTCTTGGGCCAGAACTGTGACTGTTACCTCTCAGACGGCCCAGCCCCAACTTACTTCCGCAACTTCGGCTTCTGGGACTTTCGCTGGCTCAGCCAACACGCCCGCGTACCACCTGTCATAAACACAGTCCAAGGCAATATTGATGCCGACTTTACCAGCTCCGTCTTCAACTGGGAGTCTCAGTTCCAACAGTTCTGGGGCCCCCAGCGGTGGAGCAACGGCAACAAGAATCTACCCATGGTCAATACCTTCAACAATCTGTACATTGAGCGCAATGGAAACAGCGGCCAATCATACCTCACAATGCGTACTAGTCGTCTTTCCAACTTCCAAACTGCCTCGGAGTTTGAGTCTCGGCAGTCCCATCAGCACGCTTCAGTGCGTATGATGTCACGAACTCATGGCTCTTCCGGTGCCTGCACCTCTGTTTTTACTTTCCTGGGCAACGATAACCCCCGACTCGTCCAGGAGTCTGATATTGAGATCCTCACCAAAGATCCCGCCAACAAAGTCCAGTATACTAACCAGCCAGGTTATCTTGCGGACGTTGGCTCAGTCAATGGTGCTCATCATAACCTGACTCTCCCTGGTGGCAAGCGCTGGACAGACTTCATTGAGCATCGTCTCGACTGGACCCCAGGCAGGACCACTTGGATGGCTGATGGAACCACGATGCACTCGCAGACATTTCAAGCACCCAAGGATCCGAGCCGCATTGTCTTTAACGCCTGGAGCAACGGCGATTCCTGGAGCGGAGCCATGCGCCAGGGTGGTCATGCGTACCAAAATATCCAGTGGATTGAGATGCTCTACAACTCCGTACCTAGAAGCTCTTGCCAGAGAGTATGCAGCATTGATAGGTCCGCCGAGCCTGGACGACCGATCCGAATTTAAGGGTGTTGAGATGGAGAATATTTAGTGGCCCAAGAGTATCGAAGAACATGGGCAAGAGTAGTTGGATAATGCCCCCCTCGTACATAGTATATAACACGAATTGAAACGCTTGAATGCCCCATCTGATGAGAGTGTTTTCTGTAGCCGATGCGCAGTTTACCGAAATTACTGAGAGGGCTGCTCATGAAAATGTATGGATTGCATGTCAAATCTTAGCTAAGCCAAGGACTGGCGATGGTTTTGTTTAAGCACCGAGTCGTGAACACTATAAATGGGTGGAGTTCTGCCGGGGTGATGAGAAGCCATTACCAAGTCGGTGGGGGCAGCATGGCGTGATATTACCAAACAAATAAGGAACCCATTGAACATGCAAGGTTTGCCCCCCCATATCAAAGTGTTTGATGCACTGGACCAGACGGTCCACGATTGTCAGACGTAGAATTCTCTGCAGCCATGTTGAAAGAGTATGAGTAGCACTAAACTTGATTAAATAATGACCACATGCGAGACTGATATTACCGAACATATTGATATTTTGAGGTGACAAATTACCATCAAAGCACATTTCAATGACTGGCCGGGAGTTGAGTTTAAAAGCACTGAGCTAGGCAAAACGGCAGTCACTGGCCAAGTCTAAGGCTGCATCCCACTTGAGCGTGGACCATCTAATAATCTTGGCGTTGTCTGTTTCAATCACTAGTGTATAGAATGCTCATAGTATCCGCATGGGTTGCACTTGAGCGTTGCCGTGAAACAACGACTATGGAACACTCTCCACACTCACCTTGCGGAGAAGTGCCGTGGTCTTGGTATGGGATTGTGGAATTGGAAGGGAGACATAGGAAATTATTCAGAGTATGCGATGAGGACCATGGACACCATGCTAATGTCTGGAGATAACTGAGCCGCGCGTGCAATTCCCCTATCTGGTGGCAGAGACGCAATTGATTTTCTTGTGAGATCCATCTACCTGCGAGGACACGTCAAAATTCCTCGGCTAATCTTGCATTTGAAAGCATTAGCAAGAGGCATGCCAGTTGTCATAAGCGTTGCCTGGGCCCGTCGTATTCAAATATGGATTCCACCTACTCTTCCGTTATGTCATACGGGACTTAATATAGAGACATGTCATCAGGCAATGCTGATGAATCAGGGGCCGAGCGCAGCCACTGAGCTGGGGTCCAGCTTGCTAGCTACCGCACTTACATGATAGTCTTTGTGTTATCATAATTAGAATTCTCGAGGGCGACCTCATTCTCTGATGACATCTGGATCAATGAAATCAAACGCACCTGCATGCTCAAATATATTTATGGATAGGTCTCAATTCAACGGTGACTCCGATGGCCATGTGGGCATGGAGTAATTAGTGCTCCCAAGCATAATAGGTATTTACCTGTTCCATGGCTACTAGTAGGAAGCCGTACCCGCAACTACTTACTGTATTTGTCGCAAAGATCGCCGGTCAAGCCCCTCGATTGGTCGAAGCTGGCAAAGACTTGGCATCATGACAATCTGGATAAGCAACGTCAGACGGGGCAATTCTTTACAATGTAGTGTAGCATGGATTGATAAACAATGCACCTGTAACAAGGGTCAAGATGAGTTGCGGGTTTGCGACACATTGCGGAGACTCCCTTTGTCAAAATTTAGAGCCCTCCGTGCCGTCCATAGCCTACGCCGCATCCTTGATTGTCACTTTGCTTGTGTGTTTCATGTGTATAACATGTAGTATGCATGTCTCGTGGCTATGAGAGGCTAGAGGGACCGGTTGATGACCTTCCTGTGAGCTGTAATTACCAGGTCAACGCCATGCATACGACAGAAGGCAAACTTGCTGTTGGTGAGAATGCGAACGGTTTACCGTGTGTGATACCCGTCTCCACTCTTGCACACAACCTAGCATGTATTGGGTACCGAGTGCGAATCACACCTCATATTATTAGAGCATGGGGAAGTTCCTGAGGTGGACTCCGTCGATGGGCGAAACATGTCCGAAGCCCTGTCCGAAGCCCATGTGGAATGAGTCGGAACCTAGCAGCAAACGTTCCTTGGATAGAGCACGGGTGTCCTTCCCCTGTCCTGTGTCAACCAACTGCGGGTAGGGACGATCCCGTTGGGTGGCGGCTAAAATCACCGATGCGATGGGGCAATGGAAGAAGATCCTGACCTCGCATTAATGCCTTGTTGCCTGCGAGAATGCAGTGTCGGTTACACGTGTCGGCCACATGTGTCGAACGCTTGTCTCGGAAATGTTGTCCAACACTTGAAGGATTGTTATGGATGAGGGTGCATTACACCTTGAGTTTGATCTGCAACATGAACTCCCTTGATTGGCTGCGGGGGTAGGAAGGGGAGCACCGGCTGCATCATACTGTATGCTTACTTACCAAACGACCATCATCAGACACACAGGTCTGTTGCAGTGTCTGATCCTTCTCCCCGGGATTCCATCGACAACCTCGTCTTCCGCCCCGTACCCTGCAGTTGCCGTTCCGTGCTTGGCGCATTTTGAGAATGCCGACCTGCACCAAAAGAGACGGTTCAGAGCGGCTGCGGGGATGATTAGGATAACATCTGGCAGGCTGAGGCCATGCGAGAGTGGGGGTTTAGTGGTTGCCTGTTGCGACTGGAACATCATCGGACCATCACTAATCCGAATTCCATTGAACTCCCAATCAGTGCCTCATCATCGCGGCCTGCCGGAGTTTCCCCTTCCCATGATCAAGTCCGAGCCTCAATCGACGCAGCCTTACAACAAAGACAGGAGTCCATATCCCCATCTTACCACGATAGTGAAGAGGCCGGCGCAGTGGTGGCCATCCTAGACTCCCGCTAGCTCTAGGTACATCATCATGCAGCACATGACAGGGGCCATCCCATCTTTTTGTGATGTCCAAGACATGCCAGCCACCACCTAATAATAAGGGGCCGTACAGGACGATAGTAAGCAGTCCGGATGAAGACCGAGCTCGTACGAAGAGGCAGCCATTGTGTAACCGTATCTACCGCCGCTCCGGGAGCCTTGTTACTCCACATTACTACGTGTACCTCCGCACGCATTCGGTGTTTCTTGAAGCTAAAAGGGAAATTTCGTGGTCAGACTCGGCTCAGCGAGATGACAAAACAGCAATGCGGGGATTGCGACATCTTTCATTGTTGACCTCCATGCAACCCATTGGTGCCTCTTTCATAGGATGCAAATCATACCCGAGAGCGCCTACCATTGTTGCTGATCGAGATTCGAGAGCCATGCCCATCACCTAATAGCCCGGTAAAATAGTTGGGCCAACATCGATCTGTAAACCTAGAGCTGGGGGGGGGGGGCTTGAACCAAATTGGCGTTCCTGTTCAAATCGCTGATGTGCGCAAACGATCTGCATCAAGGAAGACCAGCAGACAGAGTCATCTTGATAACCATAGTCGTCTCGGCCGAGTATGGAACGGGGGGAGACTTGACAAACAGTTGTTTCTCTCCAAAGTAGACTCCAGGATGTTGTTTCATGGTACTTTCCTCGCCTTGACAGAAAACGACAATGTGCAATCTAGGTACAGTCAGCCACCGATGAATGATCGGCCCTTGGTACGATGCACCCGCATATCAGGGTCGCATCGCCATCTAGCCGCTAACCGCCCAGGGCAATTCATGGCTCCATGCATGATCCCATCCACGGTCCTGCCGGCCTCGAGGCGGTACCGAGTGATAGTTGGGCTGACAGGGGTAATAACAACTAAGATGACAAAACACGAGAAAAAGGCAGAGCATAACCCAACAGGGTCTAATAAGCAGAATAATATGTACAAAATACTGCTGTTTATAGCTTGGTCGGGCTATCTAATTTATTATGTATGTGGCTAGGTAAGACATAATTGCTTTCTTTGGAACTAGGAGCTAGGTGATGCCTAGCATGTAATCGTCGCCGAATGGATTGAGATGCCTGCATCACTTCAAGCCCTGTGTTGCCGTATTTACTCATTAAGCATGAAAGTCTGCAAGCTGATCTGCAACCGAGCCTGAGACTTATACCCAAACCTGCTGGCTTCCGTCTTCTCGAAGCATTGCCTTTTCTGGATCCTTGACATGACCTGGAGTCGTTCTATGGTACAATACGAAATCACGAAAAAATTCTGGTAACTCCACAACCAACAGAATCCTCAGCCTTTGAAACTTTCATCAACCCATTTTCATGTTGCCGTGACAAACTCGACTTTTGTTTCATCTCGAAGAAAACCCTCCAATCTACCCATTTACAACATGTCGAGCCTCTTCGTGCAGCCGTCGAACTCAGCAATGGAACTTGACCAGCCACGCCGTGGTCCTTGTGGTGGGCCTGAGCAGTTAACATCTGCTGAAGCTTCCCTTAGACCAGACTACAGTCTTGTAGCTGGGCAGCTTCCCATTGCAATTTGTGGCATTAGTCTTCGAATGCCAGATGGCGTGAATAGCTGTGAAGAGTTCCGGCATCAACTCAACACTGACAGCCTCTTCAACTCCTCCCAGCAAGTCCCATCGTCCTCTTCGTCAATGCCCATTCTGTCTATGATTTACGACGATGAAGCTGCCTGCGAAACGACTCTCCAACAGTTATATGAAGTGACTCGTGAATGCATCGATGACGCAGGGGAAATGAACCATGGAAAGAATGACGCTCATGTGGGTGTTTACATGAGTGCTCCTGAGAGTTTTTTGTCCCATGCTCTTGGCGGACAGGAACGCCCCCCTACAATGGCAGAGCTGGTTTCTGTGAAGCATGGTTTGGATGGACCACGGTAAGTAAAAATACATACCATTTTCACAGACTAGTTACTAGGACTAACATAAGCCTGGCATTCAGCTTTCTTGCTAGGGCGGAGACCCCAACATCCTCGGCGACCCTAATCGAAGCGTACGATGCTTTGCAGAGAGGAACAGCCAAAGCTGCAGTTGTGATAGATATTGCCTCAATCAGCTCACCCGGAGCAAAATGTTTTTCTGCGATGTATATGAAACCTTTAGCCAATGCCATCTCTGATGGCAATGCAGTCCATGCGATTATTCGAGCCATTGTTGCTCACAACAATACCCTACCGCCCCAGCAGGATAATGCAGGTCTGGCTGCTCCTTCGATTATTTTACAACTGTTACAAACTATTTTTTCTCTGGTACCAAAGACACAATCTCTCAAGTTCCACACCAATACCGACGATAACTTAACATCATCATGGGAAATCACCTCGCCGCCCTCCGCAGAATTGAATGGTACTCCATGCCCAGCAGGACCAGAGTTGCTGCTATTTTCTGCGGGCTCCTCTTCGGCCTTGAGTCGTCATGTCCAAAATCACAAAGAGTACATTCAGTCCCATCCCGAAATCACGATGCGCGACATTGCCTACACTCGAGCCATGCGTCGGGAAGCCTTGGACTACCGATCCTTTTCTGTTGCCCATGAACGAGAATCGATCGCAATATCAAATCGAATAAAACGACCAACTGAGCCTCCCGGGCTCACAATGGTATTTAGCGGTCAGGGTGCTCAATGGGCTGGAATGGGAAAAGAGCTTATGGAAAATGATACAAAATTTGACCAAGACATTAGTCAAATGAGTGAAATATTGCGAAACATGGCGATCCCTCCAACTTGGTCGATAAAGGATGAGCTCAGACGAGACTCGAGTGATCCGCTTAACCGAATCAACTCTCCAGAGCTGGCCTACCCGTTATCAACTGTTTTGCAAATTGCCCTATTTCACCAGTTTGAGCGCCTTGGAATCCAACCAAGGGCGGTGATCGGGCACTCAAGCGGTGAGATAGCCGCGGCTTATGCTGCTGGCTTTATAAGCCTCAGAGATGCCCTCGCTGTGGCTTATTATCATGGTTATGTGATGAAGAAGAATGAGCTTGATGGCTCGATGGCTGTGACCAATTTAAGCGTTAGAGAAGTAAGTCGATTCCTTTTAGACGGAGTCGTTGTGGCCTGCGAAAACAGCCCCAGCAGCACTACTCTTTCCGGGGATCGCGAGGCCCTGGAAAAAGTGATTGAATCTATCAAGGAAAATGAGCCGGATGCTTCCGCTCGTATGCTGCATGTTTATGCTGCCTATCACTCTCACCATATGACTCTGCTCTCTGATGAGCTCTGCCGCCTCCTGAAAAACGAAGGCATCTCTTCCACCTCATCATCACAACAATCCAAAGCTCTCATGATATCCACTGTGAGCGAAAATCTACTCAAGTCTGAGGATCTTAGTCCCGAGTACTGGATTTCCAACTTGGTCTCGCCCGTGAGGTTTAGTTCTGCCGTCGTGTCACTGCTGGCATCGGTTCCAGAGAAGCAACTGTTCCTTGAGTTAGGACCCCATTCAACTTTGTCTGCACCGATCTCTCAAATATGCAAGTCTGTGAATGCTTCTTTTAGCTATGTGCCATCTCAAACACGGCACAAAGACTGTACTGCTAGTTTTCTCACAGCAGTCGGCAGACTTTGGCAAGAGTCCCTGGTACCAAATCTGGCACCATTGTTTGCGAATGGAAAAACAGTTGCTGGACTCCCCCCCTGCCCGTGGAACTCAGACAATGAGGAAGAGAGCGAAGATGGCGCAGAGCTGCCGCTCAGTGTCGGGCTGTCGCAAAAGGATAAGCGAGAACAAATCGTGGCAAACGCGGCAAACTTGACCACTTCACAACTTGCAGATGGGGAGATTCCAACAACTGACTTAGAGATCATTATCAGAACGCTTTGGGCCCAGGTACTTTCCAACGTTTTGCATATGGAAATACAAGATATTGGAAAGAAGCATAGCTTTATGCGTCTTGGTGGTGACTCGCTCACCACGATTGAGTTAGCTACAGCTGCTTACAGACACGGAATTCGATTGACTGCATCATGCATTACCCAGAATCCTGAACTGGCAGAGATGGCAGCTGTTGCTGTAATTGATGATACTGATCTTATATCCGAAACTGAGCCTTTTAGTCTTATACCAGCAGCTGATTCGGCTGCGATCACACATATTGTTCGGGAAGAGTGCAACTTATCTTCAAACCAAGTGATTGAGGATATTTACCCATGCACCACTTTGCAAGAAGGATTTATGATTCTTGGTCTTAAACAACCCGGTTCCTATATTCATAGGTTGGTATATAAGTTATCTTCTACCACTGATAGTGACCGTTTCAAATCTGCATGGACAGCAACAATCAACCAGTCCGGCAGTTTACGATCGAGGGTTGTGATGGTTAACAGCCTGTCATTACAGGCGGTTATTACGGATGACACCGCTTGGGAGAATCCTGCATCTGTCATTGATATGCGTGAATATTTGAATTCGACATGCAGTATCGAAATGAGCTATGGTCAGCGCTTGAGCAGATATGCCATTTTGAGACAAGCTGATGGCGATGTTTATTTCGTCTGGCTTATTCACCACGCCGTGTTTGATGGGCTGACAATGAAAATCGTTCTTGATTCACTTTATCACACATATTATAATATGGAGGTAGATACTCTCAGGCCATATGCAAATTTTATCAAATATGTTCAATCTATAGATTCCGATGCCGCTAAACGATACTGGATTTCGGAACTCGAGGGGTCAAAAGCATCAGCATTCCCCACAGCCCGCATTACTTCAGAATCACAGGACTGTGTGATGAAAAGAACTATACCATTCAACAATACCAGGGCGTTGAGCACCACGGCCACAATTCTGCGCGCTGCATGGGCCATCTTACTTGCTCGTTATTGTGAGACTGATGATGTCTGCTTTGGATCTACAGTGTCTGGCCGACAAGCTCCGGTACCAGGATTGAATGAGATTCCAGGACCAATGATTGCGACAATGCCTATCCGAATCCAACTTGATCGAGAGATGTCTGTTTTACAATTTCTGGAAAAGATACAGTCACAGGCTTCTGAAATGGTTGCCTACGAACAATATGGATTGCAAAGCATCTCGAAACTGAGTGAAGAAGCACAGGAGGCTTGTGATTTCTTTAATTTGTTTGTTGTCCAGCCAATGAGCCATCTATCGTCAATCGCGGAGACCTCATCGAAAGCTATTCTTCAGCAAGGAAACGAGGAAAAGGCGCTTTCCGAAGAAGCTATGCGAAATTACTTCAACTACCCCCTCGTTTTTGAAGCCAAGGTTGGTACGGGTAATGTTGAGCTCAATTTGACGTACTATGCGGATGTCATCACCGAAAGCCAACTCGAAGCAGTGTGCCACCAATATGGTCACATCGTGCAGCAGTTGCTAAACGCAGAGGATAAAAATCTGAGTGATATCTCTGTCGCGAGCTCCTGGGACGTCCAGCGTGCCATTGAGGCCAACAGTGATGAACCAGAACTCATAAACTCTTGCGTTCACCAGCTGGTTGAAAGCCGGGCCAGCGAAAGACCCAATGCGCCAGCAGTTCGAGCGTGGGATGGAGACTTTTCCTACAGCCAGCTCGACAAGGCGGCTAACAGACTGGCGCATCATCTCGTAAATGCGCACGATGTCAAGGAACACGATTTAGTTCATGTGTGCTTTGAGAAGTCAGCCTGGTTCCTGGTATCGATCTTGGCGATCAATAAAGCTGGAGCTGCTTGGGTCCCCCTTGATCCCTCACACCCTCGCCAGCGTCACCAACAGATGGTAGACAAGACCAAGTCTCAATTGGTATTGATATCTCCCTCCAACGCTGAGATTTGCGACGGCTTGGTTCCTAATATCCTGGAGGTGAACGCAAAGCTTGATGCAGAACTAGTGAATGACACTGGAATATCTAGTGAATCCGGACCAGCTTGCTACGTCTCGCCAAATCATGCTGCCTATGTTCTGTTCACATCTGGTAGCACGGGCACGCCTAAAGGTGTTGTTTTGGAACATAAATCTGTCTGCACGAGTCAAACGGCAATGAACAAAAGGATAGGTATGACTAAAGACGTCATGCTCCTTCAGTTTGCAAACTTTGTTTTCGACTTTTCTATTGCCGAGGTTATCTGCTCATGGGTTTCCGGATCCTGCGTTTGCATGCCGTCAGACGAAACTCGAATGTCGGGCTTGAAGGAGTTTATTCGAGAGATGGAAATCAACTGGCTCTTCCTGACTCCATCTGTAGCGCGGACATTGCGACCGGAAGACGTTCCGAACGTGGAGCTTCTTCTTCTTGGAGGTGAGGCTGCGCCACGAGACGTCTTTAGCACTTGGTTTGGCAAGGTCCGCTTGCTTAACGCATGGGGTCCAACGGAGACATGCGTGCTTAATACTATGCACGAGTGGAAATCGGCAGACGAGTCCCCTCTTACAATAGGACGCTCTCTCGGAGGATACTGCTGGATCGTTGATCCGAATGATGTTAACCAGTTGGCACCCTACGGGACACTTGGTGAAGTCGTGATCCAAGGACCAACATTACTCCGCGAGTATCTCTCTGATCCGGAGAAAACCAGTGCTGCTGTTGTTGATAAGCTCCCGCCCTGGGCACCCAATCAGTCGTCGCCGCACTGGAATCGTTTCTACAAGACCGGAGATTTGTGTCGGTACAACCCAGATGGTTCAATCGAGTTTGCTACTCGCAAGGATAAGCAGGTCAAGATTCGTGGTTTACGAGTGGAGCTGGGAGACATTCAGTATCACGTACAAGTTGCTATGCCGGAAGCACGCCAAATCGCCATTGATGTATTCGAGAACGAATCCAGCGCGAACATCATTGCTTACATCTGCTTTAGTGACGAAGCAAGGCTATACAAGAGTAAGGAGAAGGATGGAAACGATGAAGTTTTCTTGTCGCTAGATGAAACTCTTCAAACCCGCCTCACTGCTGTCGTTGGCGAGCTTAGTGTGAACTTGCCCCCATACATGGTGCCGACACGATTCATTCCATGTCGCTATATGCCAATCATTACCTCTGCCAAGCTTGATACCAGTACGCTGCGAGGACTGACGGCAAAACTTAGCCGAGAGGAGCTAAATAGCTATGGCCTTCTCGGAAGTAAGAAACGTGCACCGGAAACGCCTATGGAGACGAAGCTACAGAGCATTTGGGCAGAGCATTTGAAGCTATCTCCAGATTCAATTGGCCGCGATGACAGCTTCCTTGGACTTGGCGGTGACTCAATTGCAGCGATTCATTGCGTGAGTCTTGCTCGCAAGTGCGGGATAATTCTTACCGTCAAGGACATCTTCAGCGACCCCCGACTTTCGTCTGTGGCAAAGAAGGCTGTGGTAGAGACCGTGAAAGAAGATGCTGCTGATGTTCCATCATTTAGTCTACTTGAAAAGCCCCTCACTCCGGTACTTGAAGAAGACATACTGAAGCAATGTGCTATTTCGGACAGCGCCATGGTTGAGGATGCTTACCCATGTACCCAATTCCAAGAGGGTCTGTTGGCCCTCTCTGTGAAGCAGCCGGGCTCTTATGTCCTGAAATACGTCCACAAGCTTCCTGGAAATATTGATATCCAACGTCTAGAAGCTGCGTGGCGCCGAACCACGCAGCTTTGTGCTAACTTGAGAACTAGGATTGTGCTTCTGGATGACTCTTGCGTTCAGGTCGTTGTTAAAGATGATTTCCACTGGGAAGTCACTCACCAAACGGATGTGCAACATGCTATTCAAAAGGCACAGCAAACTGAGATGACCTACGGATCGCCGCTTTCCCGATTTACAGTTGTAAATGAGGAGTCTGGGAGTACCTATATCGTCTGGAGTATTCACCACGCCGTATTCGACGGATGGACAACTCGAATTGTTCTCAATATTCTTCAAAGCCTATATTTTCAACAAGCTCAAATTACTGCACAGCCTTTCTCTCGCTTCATCAAGTACGCCATGGAGGTCATCAAAAGCAGTGCAGCACGCGAGTTTTGGAGCAGTCAACTTCTTGGAGCCAAGCGAGCGACGTTCCCGCCACCCTCAAACGGTGCTCCTGGTGCGACGAATATCTGGCGAAACACTATTCAGCTCCCGCACGTGGCGAATTCCACAATCACAAAGGCAACCGTACTACGTGCTGCGTGGGCCATAATCTTGGCTAGATACTGTGATACTAACGATATCTGCTTTGGCACAAGCATGTCTGGTAGGCAGGCACCAGTGGATGGCCTTTTGGAGACTCCCGGCCCAGTTGTAGCAACGATGCCTGTTCGGGTTTGCATTGATAAAGAGCAGACCATTTCCCAGTTTCTTCACAATATCCAGGACCAAGCCAACGAGATGATTGCATTTGAGCAGTTTGGTCTACAGAATATTGCCAAGCTGAGCCAAGATGCTAAGGATGCTTGTGACTTATCCAGCTTGCTCGTCATTCAACCAAGACAGCACCTCGACTACATCAAAGGCGCAGATGACGCAAACAGTGAACCATTTTTGCTGCCAGTGAATGGCCAGAGCTCAGATGAAGATTTAATGCAGAATTACTTCAGCTACCCGCTAGTTGTACAGGGCCATTTGTATGAGGATAATGTCGATCTTGAGCTGACATACGACTCGAAAGTACTCTCGCAGTCTAATGCTAAGGGCTTGTCGTATCAAATTGAGCATGTTGCCAAGCAGCTCATCACGGGTGAAGACTCCACGCTGGCGACCATATCTATTGCCAGTTCCTGGGATTTGGAGCGAGCTAGAGAATGGAACCCTGAAGAGCCTGAAATCATTGATGCTTGTGTTCATGAGCTCATTGAGCAGCAGGCTAATATTCGTCCCAATGCCATGGCCTTGGTTGCGTGGGACGGAAACTGGACATACAGCCAGCTCAACAGCGCGGCTAACCGACTTGCAAATTATCTTGCCCAGACTGCAAAAGTTTCCCGAGGAGATTTTGTACATGTCTGTTTTGAAAAGACATCTTACTACTTTATCTCCATCTTAGCAATCAACAAGGCTGGTGCTTCATGGGTTCCGTTGGATCCTTCACATCCTAAACAACGACATCAGCAAGTTGTTAAGCAAACCGGAGCGGTCCTGGCTTTGGCATCTTCTACGAACTCGGCACTATGCACTGAGCTTGTCGCAGAAGTATTAGAGGTTACATCTGCCCTTATGGAGCAGCTAGTCAATGACCCTGATATCTCCAGTGAACATGGACCGGCTTGTAACGTCACTTCAAAGGATGCTGCATATGTTCTGTTTACTTCAGGCAGCACTGGAACACCTAAGGGATTCATTATGGAGCATGGATCTGTATGTACCAGCCAAACAGCTGCTGCAAAGAGGCTGAGGACTACACCTGACGTTCGAATCCTTCAATTTGCCTCGTATGTCTTTGACATGTGCATTGGTGAGATCATCGGGCCATTGATTACTGGCGCCTGTATCTATGTTCCATCCGACCATGTTAGGATGAACGACCTACAGGGCTTTGTCCGCGAAATGGATATTAATTGGGCCTTTCTTACACCAGCCTTTTTGCGAACGCTCAAGCCTGCAGATTTCCCAAGTCTAGAGCTTGTCTTACTCGCAGGCGAGGCTGTCGGTCGCGATGTTCTGGATACCTGGTTTGGTAAAGTTCGCCTAATCAATGGCTGGGGCCCAGCAGAGACTTGCGTCTTTAGCACACTCCATGAATGGGCTTCGATTGATGAATCGCCTCTAACAGTGGGCAGACCTGTTGGAGGGTTCTGCTGGATTGTTAGCCCTGAAGACCCTCAGATTCTAGCACCAATTGGAACCTTGGGTGAAGTTGTTATCCAAGGCCCGACAATCTTGCGTGAATACATACGCGACCCGGAGAAGACAGCGGCAGCGGTGGTAAAGACACTACCGGAATGGGCTCCAAAGAGAGACTTGCCTCAGTGGAATCGCTTTTACAAGTCTGGAGACTTGGCTACCTACAATGCTGATGGTACTATTGAGTTCTCTAGCCGCAAGGATACCCAGGTTAAGATACGCGGTCTCCGAGTCGAACTTGGAGAGGTTGAGCACCACATTAGACAAGCTTTGGAGGGGGTTTGCCAAGTTGTAGTCGACGTACTAAAAACTTCAACTGGTGCAAGCCTGATATCTTACTTTTGCTTCAACAACGATACCCGGAGCAACAGCAACGCCGAAAGCATGTTTCTGCCTCTGTCAGCCCAGCTAAAGAGTCAAATCAGCAGTATGATTGGCCACCTCAATGTCAATCTACCCTCATACATGGTGCCCACCATGTTCATTCCCTGCCACTATATGCCATCCATCACTTCGACAAAGCTTGACAGAAAAGCGCTTAGAATTGCTATGGACACGCTTAGTCCACAAGAGCTTGCTGCATTCTCACTAGTTGAGACTGTAAAGAATGCTCCAGAGACAGCCATGGAAAGCAAAGTGCAGAAGCTTTGGTCCCATAGTCTGAAGATCCCAATTGAGTCAATTGGTAGGGACGATAACTTTATGAGACTTGGAGGTGATTCAATTGCCGTTATTCATTTCGTGGCAGCAGCTCGTCAAGCAGGCATTTCAATGACAGTCAAGGACGTTTTTGATGATCCTAGATTGTGGAAGGTTGCTTCAAAAGCATCCGAATCCGACAACGCTGAAATAACACCTGCAGTAGCCCTGCAACCATATGCCCTTGTTGATGACCAGCTGCGTGAATTTGTGACTGGGTCAATACTACGAAATCAGTGCGACCTGTCCAGCTCAGAATTCGTTGAGGACGCATTCCCTTGCACCAAGCTTCAAGAAGGCCTCATGGCTCTATCAGTCAAGCAGCCTGGGTCATATATTGCAAAACACATCTACAAAATCCCTGCTCATGTCGATGTGCAACGGTTCAAGGCTTCTTGGGAGCAAACTGTACAATTGTGCAGTAACATGCGGACGAGAATTGTGCTCGCCGATTCATTCTCTGCCCAGGTCCTCGTGAATGGCTCGTTGAAGTGGGAACCCACCGACAACCATGACCTCAAGTCGTTTGTGCACTTCATCAGCAGCAAGGCGATGGACTACGGCTCACCACTTAGTCGATTCGCTATTCTTGAAGAAGATGGAGGCAGCACTTATTTTATATCTATCATGCATCATGCCATCTTTGATGGCTGGTCACTTTCGCTTATGCTGAATACCATGCATGCCGTTTATCACGGCCTCGAGGTGCCGGCGTTGCGGCCGTATTCCACGTTTCTCCAGTATACGATGAACCTCAACCACAAAGATGCAGAGGAATACTGGGTATCGCAGCTCAAGGGATCAAAGCGGGCTACGTTTCCGCCATCCAATGATTCGAAAATTACTGCTACCAAAACCACTGACAAACGTATTTTCGAGCACAACATCTCGCTTCCGCAATTGGAGGACACGTCCATCACCCGAGCTACTATCTTGCGAGCTGCCTGGGCAATACTTTTAGCCCAGTACTCTGACACAGATGACATTTGCTTTGGTGCAACGGTTTCTGGACGTAATGCTTCAGTGGACGGCCTAGAGAGTGTTCTTGGCCTTGTGGTGGCAACTGTGCCTGTAAGGGTTCGCTTGGATCAGAAGCAAACCATCTCCGAGTTTCTACATCGAATGCAGAAACAGGCATCTGAAATGGTCGCATATGAGCAGTTTGGTCTGCAAAGCATCTCAAAACTTAACTCTGAGACCAAGGAAGCTTGCGACTTTACGAGCTTGTTTGTTGTGCAGCCAAAGCTCTACACTGGTGATGAGTCTGGTGATGAGGAGCGGATATTGGTTTCCTCCAAGTCGGAAGATAACTTGGCCATGCAAGCTATGCAAGACTATTTCAGCTACCCATTAGTGCTCCAATGTTTCCTTGGAAAGGGTGACGCTGACCTGTGGTTCATGTATGATGCACATGTTCTATCCGACTCGCACCTACAGGCAATTGCCCAACAGCTCGACCATATTGTTCAACAGCTTCTGGTACAAGATGATACATCGTTTGATTCTGTATCGGTGGCAGGACCCTGGGACTTGAAGCAAGCTATGGAATGGAATCATGGAAAGATCTATTTCGAAGAGTCATGCATGCATGAAGTCATTTCCAAGACAGCTCAACAGCACCCCGACAAAGAGGCCTTATTCTCAACTGGAGAAAGCATGACCTATTCTATTTTGGATAGACTATCTACTACACTGGCCATACACCTCCGCCAACTTGGTGTTCAATCAGAATCTGTAGTACCATTTTGTTTCGAAAAGTCAATCTTCACAGTAGTAGCTATTCTAGCTATTTGGAAAGCCGGAGCAGCATTTATGCCACTTGATCCATCTCATCCTGTTGCTCGCCGAGCTGCTTTGGTCGAAGAAGTAAGCGGTCAAGTCCTGCTTGCATCCCCCTCGACTGCTACCGGCTGTGTTGATCTATGCCCTAATGTTGTTGAAGTCTCTGTCGACTCAATTCAACAGCTAGCCAACACGCAATCTACAACTTCATTGGATTCCTCATATTCCAGTCCATCCGATGCTGCCTATGTTCTATTTACGTCTGGATCTACTGGCAAACCGAAGGGTATAATAATCGAACATGCCGCTCTGTGGACAAGTATTCTTGGATTTGGAAAAGCCTTTGGAATCAATTCAGAATCGCGGGTGTTACAATTCTCCAGTTATGTGTTTGATGGCTGCATTGCTGAGATCATCACCACTATTGCTTTTGGAGGAACCGTCTGCATCCCGACGGAAGACGAACGACTGCAAGATATTTGTGGATTCATTAACCAATCTCGAACAAATATGGGTATTCTTACCCCATCATTTGTCAGAACCTTTGAGCCTCATATGGTCCCAACCCTGAAGAGCTTAGTGGTTATGGGTGAGGCTTCTGCACAAGATCAGATGGAGATGTGGTTCCAAAGCGTCACTCTTATCAATGGATATGGCCCAGCTGAAGCTTGTGTTTGTTGTGCTGCCCACACATTTACAACGAGCAACGAGTCACCGAGAAATATTGGACAGGGTGTCAACGGTGCTTGTTGGATCGTTGACCCAGAAGACCACAACAAGCTTAGCCCCATTGGATGTGTTGGTGAGCTTATTATGCAGGGTCACGCCATCGGCCGTGGATACATCAATGATGAGGCTAAGACCAATGCCGCTTTCATTGATAACATGAAGTGGTTGCCTTCGGATCCAGCTAACAAGCCGACCAAGTTCTATAAGACCGGTGATTTAGTGCGGTACAATGCCGATGGAACGCTTGAATACTTTGGTCGTAAGGATACCCAAGTTAAGCTGCGTGGCCAGCGTATCGAACTGGGCGAGATCGAGTATCAAGTCAAGACGCAGCTTGAGGATGCTGAGCATGTTGCGGTAGATCTCGTTGAGCGGGAATCTGGCAAGATTCTAGTCGCTTTTGTTTCATTCAACAATAAGACTATGAATGCGACCGAGGAGAACAATCTTCTCAAAGGAAAGGATGTGAAGGAGTCGCTGATCCGTCTTATGCATGGCTTGAAAGACTCATTGCCTGGTTACATGGTACCGGGTCTAATCTTGCCCCTCAAAGACATGCCATTTATCAGCTCGATGAAGGTTGATCGTCGCCAGCTTCGCGAACTTGCGGCCAACATACCCTCAGAAGAGCTTTCTGCCTTCTCCCTGGAGATCACGGAGAAGGTTGCCCCGACCACAGAAATGGAGTTGAGGCTTCGAGACATCTGGGCGCAGTTGCTGAGGGTTCAGCCAGACGCCATCAGCAAATATGACAGTTTTTTGCAGATGGGTGGTGACTCGATCAATGCCATTCATCTATCAGGCCTTGCCCAGCGCGATGGCATTCTTCTACCGATTTCTCAAATTTTCGCTCATCCTCAACTTGCATCCATGGCAAATGCTGCTGTTCTTGGACAAGTTGAGAAGATTGAGACTCATGCATTCAGCATGGTCGACGCATCTCTACTTGATACAGTTGTTGCCGAGATTAGAGAACAGTGTAGTCTATCAGAGAACCAACAGATCGATGACGTTTATCCTTGTACATCTATGCAAGAAGGCTTCATGGCCCTCGCTGTCAAACAGCCAGGTTCCTACATTGTTAAGAATGTGTACAGCTTGAACAAGAATGTGGACATTGATCGTTTTAAGAGCGCCTGGGAAGAGACAGTTCAGCGCTGCCCTACTCTTAGAACTCGTGTCGTGGTTGTGGATGGAAATGTTCTTCAAACTGTCGTCAGTGGACCACCTTCCTGGGAAACGAGTGTTGAAGAACAGTCTGCAATTGCCCTTCCATCTGATGCGAGCCAAATGGCATATGGATCTGCTCTTTCTCGATATGGCCTCATTTCTCAAAACGGCAAGACTTATTTCCTGTGGAATATCCACCACGCCATCCACGACGGTTGGACCATCCGCATCATTCTCAAGCTACTAAATGACCTGTATCAAGGTCTTGAGACGCAACCCCTTGAGCCCTTCGCCGGGTTCATCCAGCACTGTATCAACACTGATACAGATGAATCCAAAACCTTCTGGCAACACCAGCTCCAGAATGCGCAAAAGGCCGCTTTCCCGCCCACTCAATCGACTGAAAAAACTCTCAACAAACCAACTAATGTGACACGAGTTCTACGAAAGAGTATTTCTTTCTCAGATTACACCGATACCTCAATCACAAGGGCCACAATTCTTCGGGCAGCATGGGCTATTGTTCTCGCAAGCTACTGTGATACTCACGATGTGACATTTGGTACTACAGTCTCAGGACGTCAAGCCTCAGTCGCTGGCGTGGAAAATATGGCTGGTCCCATGGTTACAACAGTGCCTGCGCGAGTACAACTCAAGTCCCACCAGCACCTATCGGACTTCCTACAGGGTATCCAGACACAGGCGAATGAGATGATTCCTTATGAACAGTTCGGAATCCAGAATATTTCGAAGCTCAGTACAGAGATCAAGGAGGCATGTGACTTCTCCAGCTTGCTTCTTGTCCAGCCTATGCAGCATTTCGGATCCGGTGTAGTGGACGAAGATGAAGTGTTCGTCTATCCCGAAACCGGCACAGATAATGAGGAAGAGATGCTGCAAAATTATTTTAGTTATCCGCTTGTCATCCAAGGCCTCCTGTATGAAAAGGACGTTGAGCTTTATCTTATTTATGACTCATCGGTTCTGGCAGCCGAGCAGAGCGATGCGCTTGCTCACCACATGGAGCATGTCGTCAACCAGCTGCTGAGAATGGAGAAACCATCAGTTGGCGAGGTTACCTTAGCTCACGATTATGACTTGCAAAAGGCCATTCAGTGTAATTCACAAGAGACTGATGTCATTGAGGCTTGCGTGCATCATCTGATTGAGCGCCAGGTTCAAATTCGGCCTAACGCATTAGCTGTGCAGGCATGGGATGGCGAACTCACTTATAGCCAACTCGACCGCACCGCAAATAGGCTTGCACACTATCTCAAAAACAAGTTTGACATCAAGCCAGATGACCTGATTCATGTGTGTTTTGAGAAATCTCTTTGGCATACCATAGCCATACTGGCAATCAACAAAGCCGGAGCTGGGTGGGTGCCTCTGGAACCTTCTCACCCAACTCAGCGTCAGCAGCAGGTTGTCAGCCAAACTGGGTCGGAGATAATTCTCACATCTTCTACTCATGTGAAAGCATGTGAAGCGCTCGTGCAAAATGTTGTTGAAGTAGGGTTCAGTCTTGACGAGAAACTGCAGACTGACCTTGATGATAACTGTAGTATCCAAGGACCAGAGACTTCTGTTTCGCCATCGAACATTTCTCATCTGCTTTTTACTTCTGGAAGTACGGGTGTCCCTAAGGGCCTTATTCTAGAACATCGTGCGGTGTGTACCAGTCAAACCGCTATTTGGAAGAGGCTAGGTATGACGCCTGATGCCAAGATGCTGCAGTTCGCGTCTTGCGTCTTTGACTTATCTGTCGGTGAGATCATTGGATCTCTGATTTCCGGAGCCTGTGTCTGTGTTCCTTCGGAAGAAATCCGAATGAATAGCCTGTCTCAATTCATCCAAGAGAAACAAATCTCCTGGTCAATTCTTACGCCTTCTTTTGCTCGCACTCTTAATCCAGACGAGGTTTCGAGTCTTCAACTTCTGATTCTCGCTGGTGAAGCTATTGGCAGAGATGTATTCGAAGCTTGGTTTGGAAAAGTCCGTCTTATTAACGGATGGGGCCCGGCAGAAACTTGTGTCTTTAGCTCAATGCACGAATTCAATTCAGCTCAGGAATCGTCGGTAACTATTGGGCACCCAGTTGGTGGCAATTGCTGGATTGTGAATCCTGAAGATGCTAGCAAACTTGCTCCTATTGGGACACTTGGTGAACTTGTTGTACAGGGCCCAACCCTTCTACGCGAGTACCTGTCAGATCCCAAGCGTACAAAGGAGGCTATCATGGAAGACCTCCCAGTCTGGATTCCTCAGGGTTCTACAAAGCATTGGAACAGGCTCTACAAGACTGGCGATCTGTGCTCTTATAACCCTGATGGCACAATCCTCTACGCCGGGCGTAAGGATACCCAGGTTAAGATTCGTGGATTACGAGTTGAGCTTGGGGAAGTTGAACATCTAATCCATACTCATCTAGCTGGGGTTCGTCAGGCTATTGTTGATGTGTTCCATGCTGACGGGGGCTCGACACTTGCCGCCTATCTCTGCTTCAGTGATGATACCAATGCTACTGGATTAGACACAACTGAAATCTTCCTTGACGTCACTAGCGACCTCAAGCATCAATTCACTGCCATGGTTGGCCAGCTCAGCACTTTGTTGCCCAACTATATGATCCCCACGCTTTTCTTCCCCTGCCGCCACATGCCACTCATCACCTCCACCAAGCTAGACAGGAAGACGCTCAAGAAGCTCGCTGCTAGTCTCGGCCGCGAGAAACTCAACACCTATACTTTGGACGATAGTGAGACAAGGGCTCCAGAGACCCCAATGGAAATTTGCTTACAGACCATCTGGGCCCGTATCTTGAACGTCTCTGCTGACTCCATTGGTCGTGACTCCAACTTCTTGAGGATAGGAGGTGACTCCATTGCAGCTATCCATTTCGTTACCGCTGCTCGTGAGGAAGGAATCTCACTTACAGTCAAAGACGTCTTTGATGATCCGCGTCTTTTGGCGGTAGCTGAGAAGGCGGCTGACGTCGCTGACGGTGCGCCTCAGGATATTGAGCTGGAGCCGTTCTCTCTGTTGCCTGATGCTCTCCATGAGATTGCATTTGGTGCCCCAGTTAGAGACCAGTGCTACTTCTCGATGAGCCAGTATGTACAAGATGCTTATCCTTGCACTAGCTTCCAGCAAGGTTTGTTGGCTTTGTCGGTCAAGCAGCCTGGTTCCTACATTGCCAAACACGTCTATCGAATCCCGGACTACGTAGACCTTCAACGCTTCAAGACTGCTTGGGAGTACACGCTTGATCTATGCGCTAATCTGAGAAGTCGGATTGTTCTTATTAATGAGGATTGCTTCCAAGTAGTGGTGAAAGAGAGTGTTGATTGGAAGGCCGCCCAGTACACCAACTTGTCGTCAGCTCTCAAAGCCGCTCGCAACTTGCAAATGAGCTATGGTTCACCTTTGTGCCACTTCTCCATTGTAGAAGAATGCGACGCTAAAAACTACTTCGTTTTATCGATGCACCATGCGATCTTCGACGGTTGGACCAACCGCGTTATCTTCAACGTCTTGCACACCCTCTACCGCGGTCAAGAAACTGCCAGGCTGGAACCATACGCTCGATTCATTAAGTTCGCCACCGAGGTCCAGACTGATAATACCGCCAGCTACTGGAAGGAACAGCTTAAGAATGCAAAGAGAGCATCATTCCCATCTGCGATAAGCTTGTCACCACAAAAGAAGAACCGTGCTACGAAGGTGCTGGAGAAGTCCATCAAAGTGCCCCAATCCATTGACTCTTCTGTCACCAAAGCCACAGTTCTTCGGGCTGCTTGGGCCCTAGTATTGGCTCGCTATTGCGATACAGATGACGTCTGTTTCGGAGCTGCAGTATCAGGCCGTCAAGCCCCTGTTCACGGCTTGACTGAGATGGCTGGTCCAGTCGTGGCAACAGTACCTGTTCGAGTGCAATTGAACAAGAGCCAACTAGCGTCAGAGTTCTTGGATGGCATCCAACGGCAAGCCTCTGAGATGGTTCTCTATGAGCAATACGGATTGCAAAATATCGCAAAGCTTGATGACGATATCAAGGACGCGTGTGACTTTACCAGTTTACTGGTCATCCAGCCAATGCAACAAATGCTGTACAGCAGCGATGATGAGCTTCTACTGCCAATGGATTCGGATACTGGGGAAGCCAACTTAGTAGAGAATTATTTCAGCTATCCATTGGTCGTACAGGCTCATATCTATGGCGACCATGTGAAATTGGTTCTTATTTATGACTCTGGAATCATTGCAGAGCCCAAGGTTCAGGCCCTCTCTCACCACCTGACGAATGTCATGACGCGACTTGTGCAGGATGGAAACTCGTCTCTAGGCGACTTGTCAATTTCCAGCTCATGGGATATTCAAATGGCCCACAAATTCAACAGTGATGCGCCCGAAATCATCAACACTTGCGTTCATACCCTGATAGAAAGGCAGGCTGCTGTGCGACCCAGTGCACCGGCAGTTCGCGGATGGGATACCGAGTTTACATACAGTGAACTAAACAAGACAGCAAACAGATTGGCACACCATCTAATTGAGATTGGGGTAGAAATCGGTGATCTAATTCACGTCTGTTTTGACAAATCAGCTTGGTTTTTCGTTGCCATCTTGGCCATCAATAAGGCTGGTGCTACTTGGGTTCCTCTCGATCCTTCGCACCCTGAGCAACGTCTGCAACAGATTGTGAGCCAAACTAAGGCTAAGCTGGCACTGGCATCACAATCCAATATTGAAAAATGCTCTGCCCTCGTTTCGACGGTCATTGAAGTCAATGCCACACTAGATCGAAAGCTGTATAAAACGAATTCAGGAGTGCGCGGACCTCAGTGTGAAGTGTCGCCCCAAACAGCGGCTTACGTTCTCTTCACGTCTGGAAGCACAGGAACCCCCAAGGGCTTTGTAATGGAGCACGGTTCAGTGTGCACCAGCCAAACTGCTATTGCGAAGCGACTTGGTCTCACACCAGATGTCAGGATGTTGCAATTTGCTGCCTTCGTCTTCGACTTGTCTATCGGCGAGATTATCGCCCCCTTGATCACCGGTGCTTCTATTTGCGTGCCTTCTGAAGAGACTCGAATGAATGGTCTGACCGACTTCATTCGTACAATGAATATCAACTGGGCGTTCTTAACCCCCTCTTTTGTGCGAACATTGAACCCTGCAGACGTTCCTAGCCTCGAGCTCATGCTTCTTGCTGGCGAGGCTGTGCCCCGTGATGTGTTAGATACATGGTTTAACAAAGTGCGTCTTATCAATGGTTGGGGACCTGCCGAGACCTGTGTGTTTAGTACTCTTCATGAGTGGCAGTCAATACACGAGTCTCCTCTTACAGTAGGCAGGCCCGTGGGTGGCTTTTGTTGGATTGTGGAGCAAGAAGATCCTCGAACTCTTGCTCCAATTGGAGCCCTTGGTGAAGTCGTGATCCAAGGTCCAACCCTTCTACGGGAATATTTGGCCAATCCCGAGCGTACTGCGGCATCATTGATAACCTCGCTTCCGGCATGGGCTCCAGGTGGCGCCTCATCTCAATGGGGACGATTTTACAAATCCGGAGATCTCTGCTCATACAATGCCGATGGAACCATCGAGTTCGTCAGCCGAAAAGACACACAGGTTAAGATTCGTGGTCTTCGTGTTGAGCTCGGTGAAGTTGAACATCATATCCAGTCTACTCTGGGAGGCGTTCGTCAGGTTGCTGTGGATGTGTTTGAAGGAGAAAGCGGAACTAATCTAGTTGCATACTTCTGTTTCAGTGATGAGACTCAAGGCCCAAGTGCTCATAAAAGCAAGGGTCCCTTCCTCCCAATTGATGAGACGTTGCAGACGGAGCTTACCGCTATGGTGGGTGAATTGAGCGTCACTCTGCCACGGTATATGATCCCGACCTTGTTTATTCCCTGCCAGTATATGCCATCCATCACATCGACGAAATTAGATAGGAATGAACTTCGACGTCGAACAATGGCTTTGGACCAGGCTGAGCTCGGCGTATACTCTCTATTGGGTGGTAAAAAGCGCGCCCCTGAGACTCCCATGGAATCTGCACTTCAAATGATTTGGGCTGAAATTCTTAATATTCCGATGAAGTCCATTGGCCGTGATGATAGCTTCCTTGCTCTGGGTGGCGACTCTATCACCGCAATTTACCTTGTTACTACTTCACGACAGGATGGTATCTCTTTGGCAGTACAGGATATCTTTGATGATCCCCGTTTACTTGCTGTTGCTGAGAAGGCAAAGAAAATAACTGACGAGGGCAACGCCGAATCTGTGGACCCCACTCCCTTCAGTTTGATTGACAAGCAAACATATGAACTTATCCAAGGAGATGGCGTTCGGCAAATATTAGACCTTGCCGTCGAAGAATCTGTTGAGGATGTTTATCCCTGCACAAAGCTACAAGAAGGCTTAATGGTGCTATCTGTGAAGCAGCCAGGATCATATATGGCGAAGAACGTGTACCGTCTTTCCAAGAATGTCAATATTGCAAAGTTCAAGGCTGCCTGGGAGCAGACTGTGGAAACCTGCATGAATATGAGGACGAGAATCTTCAATGTGGACGGCGTTTCCTTTCAAGCAGTTGTGAATGGCGAGGAGGTTTGGGAATCTACGGATGAAATGGACTTGGATTCCTATATCCAGTCAATGCAGAGCCAGGAGATGGGTTACGGTTCTCGTCTATCTCGCTCCGCCATCACTCGCGATGCCAACGGAGATATGCATTTTGTCTGGACAATCCATCATGCAATCTTTGATGGCTGGACAACACGCATCATCATGACAGTGCTGCATAACAACTATCAGGGTATCAGAGGCTTCCGTCCAATCTCCTACTCTAGATTCATTCAGTACATCATGGCCCACGATCAAGATGCTGCTAGCAATTATTGGAGGGCACAACTCAGCGGAGTTCAAAGAGCTACATTCCCTCCAGCGACAACGTTGACAGAATCCCCGTCCCGCAAGTCCAATGTTACTCGCCTATTGGAAACCAAGATTGAACTTCCCTCTACGATGCTTTCAACTGTCACTAACGCAACTTTCCTCCGCGCAGCATGGGCTATTGTGTTGGCGCGATACTGTGATACAGACGATGTATGCTTTGGAACCACCATCTCCGGTCGCCAAGCGCCTCTGTCGGGCTTGACAGAAACTCCTGGACCTACTGTTGCTACTGTGCCTGTAAGAGTCCGCCTTGACCAGCAAGGCTCAAAGGCCCAATTCCTTCGCGACATCCAAAAGCAGGCTTCTGATATGGTACCGCATGAGCAATTCGGTTTGCAAAATATTTCCAAGCTAAGTGAAGATGCTCGGGACGCCTGCGACTTCTCCAGTTTGTTAGTCATTCAGCCTATGCGCTCTTTGACATATAGCGATGATGAAGATTCCGCCATTTTCGTAGAGACAATGTCCGACGCAAAGAAAGGAGACGTCATGCAGAACTACTTCAGCTACCCACTCGTCATTCAAGGACACATGTATGAAGACTTCATCAACCTTGTCCTTATTTACAACTCGGAGCTTCTTCCCCAACAGCAGATGGCGGCAATGTCTCAGCAGTTCGAGCATGTAATGCAACAACTTGTGTCGCCAAAGGAAGCTCTCCTTGGCAGCGTTTCAGTTTCATCTCTGTGGGATCTCCAGAAAGCCCTCGATTTCAATAGCGATGTACCGGAGATTATTGAATCCTGCGTTCATCAATTGATCGAAGAGCAAACCAACCTCCATCCCGATGCTGTGGCAATCCGTGCTTGGGATGCCACTTTCACCTATGCTCGGTTTAACAGTGCTGCTAACAGGCTAGCACACCACCTTGTACATGTCAACAAAGTGATTCCAGATGAATTGATCCCAGTCTGCTTCGAGAAGTCTGCTTGGTTTTTTGTTGCCATCTTAGCTATCAACAAGGCAGGCGCCGCTTGGGTACCTCTGGATCCCTCACACCCAATTCAGCGACTGCAACAAATTGCGCATCAGACAAAAGCGAGGCTCGCTGTAGCATCAGCTTCCAACTCTGCCCTCTGTGCTGAACTTGTTTCCTCCGTAATTGAGTTGACACCTTCATTTGAAAAAGAGCTTGAACAAAGTGGTATTCCCAGTCAGAACTTGGCGGATGTCCAAGTGTCTCCATCCAATGCCGTCTATGTGCTGTTTACGTCTGGAAGCACAGGAACCCCCAAGGGGCTGGTGATGCAACATGGGTCTGTTTGCACAAGTCAAATCGCCATCTCCAATAGGTTGGGTCTGACTTCTGACGTGAGAATGCTTCAGTTTGCAGCATTTGTTTTCGATCTCTCTATAGGTGAAATCATCGCCCCTCTAATCAACGGCGCATGTATTTGTGTGCCGTCCGAGGATGCCAGAATGAATAGCTTAAAAGAATTCATCCATGACATGGATATCAATTGGGCGTTCCTCACTCCATCCTTTATCAGGACCCTCAAGCCAAGCGATGTGCCTTCTCTAGAACTTGTGCTGCTTGCTGGTGAAGCAGTCGGGCGAGATATCCTTCAAAACTGGTTTGGACATGTTCGACTTATCAACGGCTGGGGCCCTGCAGAGACTTGTGTATTCAGCACATTGCATGAGTGGACATCTGCAGAAGAGTCACCTCTTACGGTTGGCCGCCAAATTGGTGGTTTCTGCTGGATTGTAGATCCCGAAAATCCTCGCCGCCTTGCACCCATCGGAACCCTCGGTGAAGTTGTCATTCAAGGGCCGACTCTTCTTCGCGAGTACCTGGCCGACCCAGAACGCACAGCTGCTTCTTCAGTCTTCGAATTGCCTGACTGGGTCCCTAACCGCGATCTCCCGCACTGGAATAGATTCTATAAGAGTGGTGATCTTTGCTCCTATAATCATGACGGCACTATTGAATTTTCTAGTCGTAAGGATACACAGGTCAAAATCCGAGGACTTCGAGTTGAGCTTGGTGAGGTTGAACATCACATTCAAAGCACCCTTCAGGGCATTCGTCAAATCGCAGTTGATGTGTTCAATGGAGAGAGTGGCTCAAGCCTTGTTGCTTACTTCTGTTTCTCCGATGATACTCGAACCCCAGACAAGGTCGGCGATGGCGAAAGCGGACCATTTATTCCTCTCAATGATGAGATGCAGACTCGACTTGCAGCCTTAGTTGGAGAACTAGGAGTTGTTCTACCGCGATACATGATCCCAAGTCTCTTCATTCCCTGCCAGTATATGCCTTCCATCACGTCCACAAAGCTAGATAGAAAGGAGCTCCGGCGCCGGACGTCTTGCTTGACAAAGGCAGAGCTCGGAGAATATTCATTACTTGGCGGAAAGAAGCGCGCTCCGGAAACACCAATGGAAGCCTCACTACAGAAGATCTGGGCCGAGGTGCTCAATATTCCAACATCATCTATTGGGCGAGATGACAGCTTCCTGGGCCTTGGTGGCGATTCTATCACTGCTATCCGCCTTGTAAGCGCTTCTCGCGATGAAGGCATCTCACTCACTGTCCAAAATGTCTTTGATGATTCCCGTCTCCTAGCGATCGCCGAAGTTGCTAAGGAACTCAGAGACATATCAAACTCTGAGCCAGAAGACATCCTCCCATTCAGTCTACTTGGCGATGAGACGCGCTCATTACTAGATGTAGATGAGCTACACAAACACCTTGGATTGTCCGAAGATCATGTTATCGAAGATGTCTACCCTTGTACGAAGCTTCAAGAAGGCCTAATGGCTATTGCTGCTCGGCAGCCAGGCTCCTATATCGTCAAGCATTTCTTTAAGATCCCCTCTCGTGTAGACATTAAACGCTTCAAGTCTGCCTGGGAGCAGACCATCCATGTCCATGATAATCTTAGAACCAAGATTGGTCTTCTCAATGGAACTTCGGTGCAGATCAAGATTGCTAATGATATTTCTTGGGAGTCGACTGATGGCCATGACCTACACTCTTACCAGCTCAGCATGCAGAACATGACAATGGGATACGGCTCCCGCCTCTGCAGGTATGGATTAATTGAACAACAGAACGGCGACTGCTTCTTCGCTTTGATGATTCACCATACCATCTTTGACGGTTGGAGTCTGCCGCTTATGCTGGGAACATTGGATGCAGTGTACAATGACAGCAGTATCCCAGAGTCTCATCCATATGCCCGATTTGTCAAGTATACTCTGGATATCAATCCTGCCGCCGCCAATGAATATTGGAAAACCCAGCTGTTCGAAGCTAAGAAAGCCGCATTCCCATCATCCGACAGCATGTCAATATCGAATGCCAAGACTGGCAGAACGGCTGTAATGAAAACTACATTGGGCATGCCCCAGAGACTTGGCACATCAATTACCAAAGCGTCTATTCTCCGAGCGGCCTGGGCTATTGTACTTGCACGTTATTGTGACTCCGATGATGTTTGCTTCGGTATGACAGTCTCGGGACGAAATGCATCTTTGTCAGGATTAACAGCTACACCCGGTCTGGTCGCCACAACTGTACCAGTACGAGTTCGTCTCGATGGCAAGCAGTCAGTAGCAGACTTCTTGCAGAGTGTTCAGGCCCAGGCATCGTCTATGGTGCCTTTTGAGCAGTTTGGTCTGCAGAATATTGCAAAGATTAGCACTCAAGCAAAGGAAGCTTGTGATTTCTCAAGTCTTCTCGCTATCCAGCCTGCACATCAATTGGGCTTTGGAGCGACTGAGGAAGCCTCTCTTCTTGTTCCAACCAGCTCCGAACAAATTAGTTCTGAGGAAATTTTGCAAAACTACTTCAGTTATCCACTTGTCATCCAGTGCCATCTTCTTGAGGATCATGCTGAACTTCTTCTGATATACAATGACGCCGTTCTTGCGGAAGACCAGCTTCATTCTTTGTCTCAGCAATTCGATAATGTCGTTCAGCAACTTATTGCCCAAGATGAAAAATCTCTAGCCGATGTCACGGTTGCCGGCTCATGGGACCTCGAAACAGCCGTAAGCTACAACAAGCAGGGCATACAGCTTGTGGATACATGTATTCACGATTTAATTTCGGAACAGACCATTCGAAACCCCAATCATGAGGCCATCTTCACTTCGGAGGCAACAATGTCATATTCCGAGGTCGATAGCCTGGCTACAATCTTGGCCAATTATCTCTGCTCTCTTGGGGTTCAACCCGAAACAATCGTCCCCTTGTGTTTCGAGAAGTCAATGTGGTGCATTATCGCAATCCTCGGCGTCCTCAAGGCCGGTGCTGCATTTGTGCCTCTCGACCCCTCCCATCCCCAGGCTCGTCGTGAAGCCATAGTCAACGAAGTCGCAGCGCATGTGATGATCGTGTCCCAGTCATCGGCATCATCCAGTGCAAACATGGCTCAGCACGTTGTGGTTTTATCGCCAGAATCAATTTCAGATCTTACCAAGTCTACATCTGATCTCCCACCCTGCTTACACAAAGCTACTCCCAATAATGCCGCCTATGTTCTATTCACCTCCGGTTCTACTGGTAAGCCCAAGGGAGTCGTCATGGAACACTCTGCGCTATGCACGAGCACTCTCGGCCACGGCAAGTTCTACAATCTAGAGACCTCATCCAGGGTGTTCCAATTCTCAAACTACATCTTTGATGGTAGTCTGGGAGAAATCTTCACACCACTGGCATTTGGTGCCACAGTGTGTGTTCCGTCCGAGGCGGAGCGGCTACAAGGGGCACCGGCCTTCATGGACAAGGCCAATGTGAACATGGCCATGCTGACCCCGTCATTTGTCAGGACCTTCACTCCAGAGCAGGTACCTCGCCTCCAGACATTGATTCTAGGTGGTGAACCTGCCTCCAAAGACATACTCAACACTTGGTGCTCCCAAGTGAGACTCATCAACGGCTACGGTCCAGCCGAGGCTTGCAACTACAGCACAACATATGCCTTCCAGTCAAGCGAAGATTCTCCCAGAATTATCGGACAGGGTTTCAACAGTGCTACTTGGATTCTGGAGCCCGAAAATCACCATAAACTGACCCCCATCGGTTGTATTGGAGAGCTTGCGATCCAAGGCCATGCTCTTGCTCGTGGCTATCTTAATGACGCCGAGCGTACGAGCAAGTTCTTCGTTGAGGAAGTTGGATGCTTAAATAACCTGAACCAACCCCAAAGATTCTATTTGACTGGCGATCTCGTTAGATATAACTCTAGCGGTTTAATGGAGTATATGGGCCGCAAGGACTCACAAGTCAAACTTCGTGGACAGCGAATTGAGCTCGGGGAGATTGAGTACCACTTAAAGCTTTCACTGCCAAACATTGAGCACGTAGCAGTTGATGTTCTAAGACGGGACATCGGAGCATCACTGGTTGCATTTGTCAGTTTCGCAAACAGTGCCTCTGATGATTCCTCCAACGACCTGCTACTCAACGAGGACACAAGCGCGTCTCTAGCCGTAATGACCGAGAGCCTGAAAGCATCTTTGCCTGGCTACATGGTCCCCAATCTAATCCTCCCTCTCCAAAATATGCCTTTCATCACGTCGATGAAGGTTGATCGGAAGAAGTTGCTCTCCATCGCAAGCAGCTTGTCTATTGACCAGCTCTCTGCTTTGACTCCCGATAAGCAAGACAAGGTCGAGCCAACAACAGAAATGGAATTCAGGTTGCGAGATGTGTGGGCTCAAGTCTTGAAAATAGAGCCTAAAGAAATTGGAAAGAATGACAGCTTCCTCCAAATCGGTGGTGACTCAATCTCAGCCATCCATCTTGTAACGCATGCCCAGGAACAAGGCATTAATTTGACAATGGCATCAGTATTCGCTGACCCGAAGCTTTCTGCAATGGCATCATCAGCTACCCTAGGCGGAACTCAGCAATCGTTCACAGCCGAGCCTTTCAGTCTGCTTCCGGCTGAAAAGTTAGAGGCAATTCAGCTCAGTGTTAGGCAACAACTCTCTGTTGAGAGCCCTATTGAGGATATTTATCCTTGTACAGGTCTTCAAGAAGGTCTCATGGCTCTAGCCGTTAAGCAGCCAGGATCCTACATCGCAAACCACGTTTACCATCTTCCCAGCCATGTTGACATCGGCAAATTCAAGCTTGCTTGGGAAAAGACTATTCGACTTTGCAGTATTTTGCGAACGAGAATCTTCCAAACTGATGATTTGTCTGTGCAAGCAATCATTAATAATGAGCCGGAGTGGGAGACGACCAACACGACCGCTCTTATGCCTTACCTGCAGCGCGCCCATGAAGTTAGGGTGGAGTACGGATCCAAGCTTTGCCGGTATGCGCTCGTGCAAGACAAAGATGAAGGAGCCTACTTCGTCTGGTCGATCCACCATTCCATTGTGGATGGCTGGACAACCGGCATTATTCTCAATTTCCTGAATGCTAGTTACCATGACCAACAACTGCAGTCAATGACTCCATATTCTAGCTTCATCAAATATACATCTCTGCTAGATCATGATGCAGCCATTATTTACTGGAGGGCACAGCTTGATAACGCTAAGAAGGCTTCGTTCCCCTCGGATGTGCCTTCAACCAAGTCTACCGCCCGTGTCTGGCACAAGAAGATCGATCTCCCTCCTCTCCAGGGAGCAGTCACTATTACCAAAGCTACAGTATTCCGTGCAGCTTGGGCGATGGTACTAGCACGTTATTCAGACACTGACGACATCTGCTTTGGTACAACCATCTCTGGACGTCAAGCTCCTGTGCCTGGCTTGATGGACATTCCGGGTCCGACTGTAGCCACTGTTCCTGTTCGGATCCATATCGATCAGAAGCAATCAAAGTCTCAATTCCTCCAGGAAATCCAAATCCAAGCAGCCGAAATGGTTGCATTCGAGCAGTTTGGCTTACAGAATATTGCGAAGATCAGCACCGACGCCAAGGACGCGTGTGACTTTACTAGTTTGCTAGTTGTTCAGCCTATGCAGCATCTATTCTCAGAGGATGACTCTTCGGATAAAATCATGATAACTGCTGAATCCAAACTGAACGTTGAGGAGCATATGAAGAATTATTTCAACTACCCACTGGTCACACAGGGCCATGTGTATGACGACGCAATTGAGCTCTCCTTCATGTATGACTCTAGTATAATCGCAGAGTCTCAGATGAAGGCTCTTTCTGGACATTTAGAATTCGTTGTGCAACAACTTCTAGATGGATCTGACAACCCTGTCGGAGAGATCTCCATCGCAGGCAGTTGGGATCTTGACATGGCGCTTGCATCAAACAGTAGCCTTCCAGTAGTCGCTGCCGAATGTCTCCATACTCTAGTTGAGCGCCAAGTACAAGAGTCACCCGATGCGATTGCCATCGATGCTTGGGATGCCAAGTTTACCTACAAGGAGCTTAACAATGCCGTAATTAAACTATCGGAGTACCTGGTTTCCCAGTTCGCTTTACAGAGTGCAGAATTGGTGCATGTCTCTTTTGAGAAGTCGGCCTGGTTTGTTGTTGCTACAATGGCCATTAATCGAGCTGGCAGTGCATGGGCTCCTCTTGATCCATCGCATCCTAGCCAGCGCCATCAACAAATAGTCAAGCAAACTGGGGCACGGCTGGTACTGACCTCTCCCTGCAACTCATCCAAGTTTGGGGACATGGGTATGGACATCCTCGAGGTTACGCCAGCTTTAATTGCCGACCTCGAACATCTGAACCTACAGCAGATGGAGCAATCGCCGTCTGTCTATGATCCTGCCTACGTTTTGTTCACTTCTGGCAGCACTGGTACGCCAAAGGGAGTGGTAATTGAGCATAATTCCATTGCAACCACTTTGATCGCAATGAGCCAACGACTTGGTCTCTCGGCAGACACCCGAATGCTGCAGTTTGCTTCATTTGTGTTTGATGCTTCCATTTTCGAGATCATGGCTACACTCATCTCTGGAGGGCGCGTGTGCATTCCTTCATGGGATACTCAAATGAACGACCTGAAGGGATATATCAACCACAATCAAGTCAACAGCACACTGCTTACACCAACAGTGGCGCGAACACTTCGGCCAATTGACATACCCAGCCTCAAGCTCCTGATTCTCGGTGGCGAGGCTACTACTCGAGATGTGTTTGAGACTTGGTTCGGCCAAGTTCGTTTGATAAACGCCTGGGGCCCAACTGAGGCCAGTATTTGTGCATCTATGCACGAGTGGACGGCAACAACCGAATCGCCATCAACAATCGGATTCCCAGTCGGAGGATCATGTTGGATCGTCGACCCCAATGACTCACAACGCCTGGCTCCCATTGGGTGTCTAGGTGAAATAGTCATCCAAGGTCCAAATCTGCTGCGCGAATATCTTGCCGACAAAGAAAAAACAGAAGCAGCGATTGTCAGCTCACTCCCTTCGTGGGCGCCTCAGCATGACCCTACACATTGGGGTCGATTCTACAAGACTGGCGATCTCGCCCGTTATAATGCTGATGGAACCATGGAATATTCTAGCCGCAAGGATGCTCAAGTCAAGATTCGTGGCCTGCGTATTGAACTTGGCGACATTGAGCATCATATCCTCAAGAACCTAGATGGAGTCCGCCAGGCGGCCGCTGACGTACTCAAGACAGACAATGGATCAGTCTTAGTATCCTATGTATGCTTCACCGACGAAACTTTACCTCCCAATGCCGTGAAGGATTTGAAAAGTAATGATGTTCTCCTGCCACTAACAGATGAGATGAGAGCGCAAATCAATACTCTAGTCGGACGCCTCAGTGTCGTGCTTCCTTCTTATATGGTGCCGACGATGTTTATCCCCTGCAGTGTTATGCCAATTGTGACTTCAGCAAAGTTGGACCGCAAGACTCTACTTCGCCTTACATCCAACTTGGATTCAGAAGAGTTCAACCAATACTCAATGGTTGGCAGCGCCAAGACAAGCCCTGAGACTCCCATGGAGAGCAGCATGCAGCAACTCTGGGCTAGAGTGTTGAATATTGCCGAGGAGTCCATCGGCAGAGACGACAACTTTCTTCGAATCGGCGGTGATTCTATCGCTGCTATGCGTCTTGTTTCATTGGCTAGAGATTCTGGCATTTCCATCACCGTTAATGACATCTTCACTGATCCAAGGCTGCTCAGCATTGCAGCCAAGGCCAAGAACGCTGAAAATGAAAGCGAAGCCGCACTCGCAATCCCGCCTTTTAGTCTGCTTAACCCATCACAGACAGAGTTTGTGATGAGCGAAAAGTCTAGGCAAGAGTTCGGATTAAGCAGCACCATGGAAATTGAAGATGCATTCCCCTGCTCAAAGCTTCAAGAGGGTCTCATGGCTCTCACTGTGAAGCAACCAGGATCCTACATTTCTAGACACCTGTACCAAATTCCCTCAGCCACTAATGTTTCCAAGTTCAAGGCCGCCTGGGAGGAAACTGTGCGAATCTGTGGCAATTTGCGTACTCGCATTGCTCAGGTGCATGGTGAATCTATTCAAGTCGTAGTCAAGGACGACACTCGTTGGGATTCAGCTAGCGGGTTGAGCCTAAATGATCACTTGCTCTCTGAAAATAACAGCAACATGGGATATGGAATGCGGCTTTGCCGGTACTTCATGATCGAAGACGACAACAGATTCTACTTTTCTTGGACCATCCACCACGCAGTCTATGATGGCTGGACAATCGGCATCACCTTGGACTTGCTTCATAAGGTATACAACCAACTTGATGTTCCAATAGTGCAGCCTTTCAATCGGTTCATCAAGTACTCCATGGAGCTTGACGATGAAGCTGCCAAAAACTACTGGACGGCTCAGCTCACAGAAGCAAAGCAAGCTGTGTTCCCTCCTGCAAACAACTCAACAAGAAGCACCGCTGAGACCACTCTTGTTATGGAAAAACAAATCAAGTTCCCTCCCTTGAAGAACTCCGTCATTACAAAGGCGACGATTCTTCGTGCCGCTTGGGCAGTCATTCTTGGAAAGTATTGCGACACTCAAGATATTTGTTTCGGTGCCACCCTGTCTGGTCGACAAGCACCAATTCCAGGCGCAGAGTCAATGACTGGCGTTATGCTTGCGACTGTTCCAGTTCGAATTCGCCTGGATCAAAAGCAGCCCTTATCTAGCTTCTTGCAAGATGTTCAGACCCATGCCTCGGAGATGGTTGCATATGAACAATACGGCCTACAAAACATCTCCAAGCTTGGTGCGGATGCTAAGGTTGCTTGTCAATTCTCCAACCTGCTCGTCATCCAGCCAGGTAGTCAGCTTACTTCTGAGGCCTCAGATTCCGAAGCATTCATGATAGCTGAAGGATCAGAGAACTCTACCGAGGCTTCCATGCAAAACTTTGCCAATTATCCATTTGTGAATCACATCCTCATAAATGAGGACCACGCAGTAGCACGTTTCATCTATGACTCCGAGGCTATCAGCGAGCCGCAGTGTGTCGCTGTGGCTGAACAGTTCAACCATGTCATTCAGCAGATTCTTGCACAGAACATCAATCTTCTTGGTGAGGTAGCAGTGGCTGGCCCTTGGGATCTACAAGAAGCAATGCGATGGAACTCCATTGAACACACGAACACGGACGCTTGCATTCATGACCTAATATCGCAACAGGCTCAGCGTCGCCCCGACCATGAGGCGATTTACTCGTCTGATGGAAGCTTGACCTACGCCGAATTGGACAGACTTTCTACTCATCTTGCCAATCACCTCCGCCAGCTTGGTGTCAAGCCTGAGACAGTTGTGCCATTCTGCTTCGAGAAGTCGCTCTGGACGATCGTTGCACTTGTGGGTATTCTCAAGGCCGGAGGCGTGTTTGTTCCTCTTGACCCTTCGCATCCAACAAGCCGTCGCCAGGCCCTCATTGACGATCTATCGGCTCAATTCATGGTAGTTTCTCCATCGACTGCCGACTCTTGCAAGGACATGGTCGCCAACGTCATTGAAGTATCACCGGAAACATTGTCGGATCTTCCTGATGATGTCTATACCAACGACCAAGAGCCTAGAGCCAAGCCAAAGAACGCGGCTTATATCTTGTTTACATCAGGATCTACAGGAAAGCCCAAGGGAGTGGTCGTGGAACACGCAGCTATTTGTTCATCCCTGCTCGGCCAGCGTGAAGCTTTCCTGATTGATGACGCGTCCCGCGTTTTCCAGTTTGCCAGTTACATTTTTGATGCTAGCATCACGGAAATATTTGCACCATTGATTCTGGGTGCTACTGTTTGTGTACCATCCGACACAGAACGCATGCAAGATGCTTCTGGGTTCATGCAAGACTCTCAAGTCAATACGGCTGTACTTACACCATCCTTTGTTCGCACTCTTTCCCCAGACAACATTCCATCTCTGCGAACCCTGATCCTTTGTGGCGAGGCCCCATCTAAAGATATTCTCGAGACGTGGTTCGGACGTGTTAACCTTAGAAATGGATATGGACCTGCCGAGGCTTGTATCTGCTGTTCCATCAAACCATTCTCGTCCATCAACGACTCGGCGACGAACATTGGCCAAGGATTCGCACACACTTGCTGGATTGTGGATCCTGAAGATCACAACCAACTTACGCCCATTGGGTGCATTGGCGAACTCCTGGTGCAAGGTGATGCTATAGCTCGTGGCTATCTTAATGATGAGAAGAAAACAAATGCATCATTCCTTGATAGTGTCGCATGGCTACCATCTGCATCTACAAGTAATCAGAGGTTTTACAAGACTGGTGACTTGGTCAGATACAATTCCGATGGAACAATGGAATATCTCGGCCGCAAGGATACGCAAGTCAAGATCCGTGGCCAACGTATTGAACTGGGTGAAATTGAGTACCAAATGTCTCGATCGCCCGCTGTAGAGAACGCCGCTGTTTTCGTGCTGAAACACGGGTCTCACGAATCCCTTATTTCTTTCCTCAGCTTCAGCTTCAGCAATGTTAGCGATCGAGTGACTGCAGTTGGAAGACTCAATATCTTGGAAAACACCGAGGCTGTGCGCGAGAAACTTGCTGAAATCGCCGCTGAGTTGACTCTGGTCTTACCAGGCCACATGGTCCCAGAGTATTTTATCCCTGTTGAGAACATCCCACAAAATACATCCGGGAAGCTCGACAGGAAGATTCTACTCGACCGAGCCACACAAATGACAAGCGATGAACTCTCATCTTTTGTCGCCAGTCAGCGGTTGCCGTTCCGTGATTGCTCGACTGGACTGGAAACATGGCTCCGCGATCAATGGGCCCAGGTCCTCAGTCTACCCGCGGAGTCAATCAGCGTGAATGATAACTTTTACCATCTCGGTGGTGACTCTATTCGCATCGTAACTCTATCAAAATTGATCCTCAACGAGCATGGAGTCTCACTAGGTCTCTCAATCATCAACAGCAAGCAGACGACCGTGGGCTCAATGGCCAAATACATCGAAGAGGCACAGACTGAGAACGGTGAGGAGGAAATCCGCACAGTAGACCTGAAAGCCAAGATTGCGGATATTACAAGCGCATCCTGGGCGTCCAATCCGCAAAGCCTGCTTTCGCACCCAGTAACTACCCTACCTACGGAAGCTACCATCTTCCTGACTGGCGCTACCGGCTACCTTGGTTCCGAGATTCTGAAGCAACTTGTTCGTTCTGGCACAGTTAAATCTATCGTGTGTCTTGTGCGATCGAAATCCGCAGACGAAGGGTTGGAGCGCATCAGGGCAACGGCCAAGATTGCAGGTTGGTGGCGTGAGGAGAATGCCAGTAGAGTGGAGGTATGGACTGGTGACCTATCCAAGCCTCGTATGGGTATGAACGATGTTCAATGGTCACGACTTCATGGCGAATCGACGACTGAGAGCAACATTGACGCATGTGTTCATAACGGAGCAATCGTCAATTGGAATGCCGACTACGATAACCTATGTGCATCCAACGTCAATTCAACCACCATGTTGCTCCGAGCAGCTGCAATTTCCCCTGCCAATCCTAAGCTCGTCTTCGTCTCTGGCGGTGCCATTATAGATACTGAGATTGATCGTTCTCTCGTCGCCGAACAGCTTGGCGGCTCGATTGGCTACGTACAAACAAAATTCGTTTCCGAAGGCATCATCGACAAGGTGGCTAATCAGCTCAACACGTCACAAAACAGAATCTCTACAGTGAAGCCCGGCCGCATCATCGGCAGTGCAGAAAACGGAGTCGCTAATACTGATGACTTGATCTGGAGAGTCGTCGCCACAGCTGCCAGCATACACAGCTATCCTGTTGAATCCGACGACGCCTGGATGTACATGACCGACGCAACCACAGTCGCCAATGGTGTTCTTGGCCAGATTTTCAGCCCCGATGCCATCAAACCATTTGTCAACATCCAGCGTGGCTTGCCTGTTCCCGCATTCTGGGAAGCAGTTAACGCTGAGCTTTCTATTCCTTCCAAGCCTGTATCTTGGGAATCATGGATCGAGCTTGCATTGGAATCCATGAACAAGGTTGGCGAGAAGCATCCTCTCTGGCCGGTCCAGAACTTCCTTGGTCATCTGGGTTCTCCACCCTCAGAACACACCAGTGCCATTGCGGACTTTGCTCAAGAGGAAGAGGCAGCACAGATGAATGTGCGCTATCTAACAAAGATCGGATTTGTGCAAACCTCAGAGAGCAATGTTGGCATGATCGAGGAAGGGATTATTAGACGTGGAACACAACTAAGCTTTTGAGGAGTTTGTTTTGTGGTGAACAGATGTGATTCTGCTCACAATTGATTGGGATTGGTTATCTTGGACTGTTTTCTCCACTGTTTTTTTCTATCTGACATTTGTATTTTCCTATTTTCTTTTCTTTTCTTTTCTTTTCCGTATATCGTTTATTTAGTAAATTGTGCTTTAATCCACAACCTATGCTCCAACCTGTCTGTGTGAAGAAAAGTCGCACCTTGAATTTGCATCTTGAGTTAACACAAATCGAATATCAAAAGTAAATAAACATCTCCTCAGCTTATCAAAGTAGATTCCAGGCCGAGAATTCCTGTAGAAGCAAGCAATAAGGCATGACACCTGTTATGTTCATCCCTTGTCCGACTGTGTAACACGGAAGCTGGTCATGTGATATAAAAACATATAAATGAACACATAGAGCTTGAAAGAGCATAAGAGATGTGATTAAATCCTTGTGTCTTACAACAGAAAAAGAGAGAGGCTAAAGGACCTATTATTTATTTTATAGCAACTTAATAAATATCTCCCCAAGCTCATTGAATAGCTCGCGCGCCCGCGCCCGAGTCTTCTCACCTTCCCCCTCTTCCACCTCGTTCTGGAAAACAGAATCATCCTCCTTGATAAGGATGGCTATTAGACGAAGAGTCTGGCGCAGCTTAGGCATCATCTATATACAGTGAGCATGGTGTTTGGGACACTCGGAAGCATACTTACTACAACATACCTCTTCATCATTTTCAGTCTCGGCGCGGACCAGCCGACGCACAAAAGGCCAGGCAGGCCGGGGGCTACAACTATGTTAGCTAGCCCATCACTGCTTTTCCAACGCGTGGGAATCCGCTTACGAGGGATCACACCGGTGATTGCCTTTATGACAGGCAAAACACCGCTTAGAGCGGCTCCCAACCGTCTCGGTACATCGCGAGACCAACCCCTTTCCGGCCACAGACGCCCGCACACAGTTTTCACAGGGCATTGCCCTGGCGGCCCCAGAGGACACAGCCGAGCTCATAGCGGTAGTGCGGAAAGAGGATTACGTGATAGAGAAGCAGAATACACATAAACAACTATGAGAGCTTGAAGACGTGTGCCTAAGAGATATATGTAACTAGAGCCTTGATACCCATGAAAAAGAGAGGTCTGAAGGCGCTATGTATACAGAGCAGGGCCTCTGCGGTGAATCTGCGCCCGTGAGCATGTAATAGCCGATCATAGCCGAATGCAAGCTCACTCCAGAAAGAGAACCACTACCTATATAGTCATCTCCTTATATCATCTATAACTTGTAAATACCTAGCTAGAGAAATAACTTCCGTATATCTATAAGATGCATTCTCAAGTTACTCTATTCAAGCATTGGATGACTTTGCCAAGTCTATTTATTAGACCCTCCATGATAACGATTTGAGGGGCGTGTCGCGAGCTGCGCCTGATGCCTAATTAGGAAGCTCATAATACACATATATATTAAATATCTTTACATGTTAGAAGGAGGATTCAACGTTACCCCATCCTGTTAATGCTGATGATCGCTTATCAGTCTACTCTGGACTTTTCTCAACATTACTACGTATGCCCATCCCAAAAAGGTAGCTAGCAAATGTGTGTACTTGCGTCCAAGGAAGAATGCACTCACGAACACTATAGATAGTATCGAGGTCTTGTCATTCATGTCATATAGTTGCTCAGCCTCGCTTCTCTTCACTACGTCTTCTCTGAAGTTTAAATGTATAAATTTTGCGACTTGCAGGGTCATTGACAAACAGTCCTATGATGCAAACAAGATTTGGTTCGTATAACAGGGCATATAGATTAGGCATGACTTGGCTCGGGGGATCAGTATGACTACTAGTTAATTCGTAACGAGTCTGTCGGTTGTGCTTTCTCTGTATATCGTAGCATCAGTACACACAGCTCTAATGCAATTGGTTAGCATTGACCAAATATAATCGCGTAAGACTGCTTACTTCGGCCTCGCCGTATGCCACACAGTGCTGTTTCTGTGGGATGATGATGTAATACCAGAACCGGTGTTGTTGGCCGAAAGAGAGACTTGATCAACCTCCTTTTCCCACGGGGCCGATGGCAAAAGGCTCCAGACATTCCGGATCCGAAGTGGGATATTCAAAGTTCCAGGGATCTACATTTGATAAATATCCGACCTCATTGACTTTATAGGAGTTAGAAGCGTTGTACTCTGGGGCTTCCATGCAGTAGCAACCTGCACAAAAAGAGATTCGATTAGATGAAGCAGCTAATCATCTGTCAATAGAGGAAAGATCGCTCCGTTGAAACTGGCTGTTGTTTCAATCTGACCGGGATTTCCGGATGGGACATGTTCATAGTCCAATCCCAAGTGCACGTCATTGACGGATACGATGGACTCTGTCTTCCCTTCGCAAAACAGCCAGCGAATGATGCTTGCCAACACTAGTTAGCCACCGTTAGTCTAAGCCCATCTTTTCCGACAGGAGTTCCTCCTGCACAGCCCTATTTTTTTTATCTGCACTAATGACAGGAAATGGCGATCCTTAGGGTTACGAGGCCGGTGCTGATTGGCCCCTCCACACAGTTTGAGTCCTTGATGATACTCCAACTCGGCATCTTAGTGGGATTTGGCTTAGGACGAGAGGAGACTAGCAATGGCCAGCGATTCCTACAGAGGTATTCGCGTCTTACCTTTCTCTGGGCAAAATGCTACGTTCTTGCCCAGTGGTTGGTCGATCGACTCGAAATGCTTCTAGCGTTTACCCCACAACCCGTGAGATTGACGGACGCATCCAGAAAGGGGAATTTGAAGTACCTGTCAGATCTTTATTTTACACCTTTATAATGATCAACTTACAAGAACCAATTCTCTGACAAGTATATATTCCGGTGCGATATCCCTCCATACCACCGAATGCACGACTCAATATACACAGATTTCATCACAAAGCACCAAACCACACTTCTCGTTGTCACCTTATTCCAATACATCATTATGAAGGCTTTTGTTATTACTTCTGCCTTGGCTGTGGGCTTAGTCCTCGCAGCTCCTGCAGCCAATCCCAACGCCTTAGCGAGCCGGAATGTTGCTTGCTCTTCAAGTATGTTAATTATCTCTTACAATATCTGAATGTGTCGTCGAGTTAAGGCTGCTAACCTCTGATGCAAGCTGGTTCTTGCTTCGCCGCTGATGCCGTCAAGCCACCGGGCTGGAAGCGTGAGGAGAACAGCAATACCAATGGTGTAAAGCCACCAGGCTGGAAGCGTGGTGATGACAGCAACGCCGACGGTGTAAAGCCGCCGGGTTGGAAGCGTGATGAAGATAGCAATACCAATGGTGTAAAGCCACCAGGCTGGAAGCGTGGGGAGGACAACAATGCCAATGGTGTAAAGCCACCAGGCTGGAAACGTGATGAGAACAGCAACGTCGACGCTGTCAAGCCACCGGGTTGGTAAACAAATAACAAGACAAATGCCGTAGAAAGCACTCCAATAGAAAGAAATCAATCAGGCTTATGCTGAAGCAGGAGTGGTTTATCGCAAATTGACATTGCTAGATAAGTAGCGTATTATACCACATCGTATCAAGTTTGTAAACAAAATGAATGTCAACTCGTCTCTGGCAAAGAACTGGCATTACCCCTATACATATAGCTCTTCCAACATATCAAGACTCATCGCAAGTCTGGGACTAAATTGTCATCAGCAACAGTAAAGCTCTCTGCTCCAGAAACTGTATCGTTTATGTGAAACTGCTTAAATATGAGTAAGTCAAAGACGACGCAGACAAGATGAAGTGGATAAAGATGCGCATGCTTATGCGAAAGCTTGTGCTTATGTCTATGCTTATGCTTATGCTTGTGCTTGTGCTTATATGGACTGGGGAGGGGCTATTGGAACCGATGGAGCTTGCCTCCCCTGCATGTCAGCATTCTCTAAAACTAAAGTGGCAGCAGCAAGCGAAGCGGTGTTTTCTTGTTTCGTTTATGTACAAACGGAAACACAGTAGCTACACAGCTCATCCATGAAGTTGTGAAGCTAGTCCTATCTTTCTCCAGCCAAATTACCACCTAGGAGCGCGAGACGGGAGACTATGCTCTGACAAATCGACCACCCAGGACGATCACACCAAACATCATGAGTCTATGTAGCCCCAACCTGTATGTGGTATACAATATGGGCTAGTTGATTATATTATTATATGATTGTCATGCTGCTTTTATTTACAAAACTTAACTTCAAGGTAAAGTGCAATTGTCTCCTTAGTAGAGATTAAGTTATATTGATATACCTGACATAATTCTGCAATGCTCGTCGCGCATGAGAACTCAGTGCAAATACCGTAGAGTCATATACGTCAAAAACACTTCAGCATTGCCCACTTTTCGCCACTCAATCTAACCCACATAGAAGTTGATAAGCATGCATCAGAACAGACCAAGGAGCAGATAAGTATCCTTTGCCTATGCCCTAAGAAAGTGGTGTTGTCTATTTCTTCAAAGCTACTACAATATATTGAAAGGTCATAGACAAAGAGAAAATGAAACAAATGATTGTCTAGATTTTTCATTGCAATATCATGCGCAGGGGGAATAACAACAAAACAGCGGACCGTCTTAGAAAACGCCGCGCTCCACACCCAAGATATAGAAGTTTAAACATCCCATAACATTATAAAATGTTTTTAATATATGAGTAAAGAGTTTAGGGTACGGAATAATCTGTCGTCAACTCTACTATCACTGTGAGCAGAGCTCGCTTTGGCAATTGTAGCTACAGTATCATACATCAAAGGTTCTCATGTAGGAGAATGAAGGTCCGTGCTGTTAACAATGCTGCTGCGAGTCAGCAATAGATGCATGCAGCACAAGTTCTCATCAGCCTCGGTTTCTCTATATCCAAGCTGATTCGATGTCATATGTCGCTCATGTTACCGAAGAGTCTTTAACTAATGAGCATAACTGGTTCAAGCACTTGGGCCTGGTCGTATCTTACCCCAGCACTCAGCCAAGAGACTATGTTGACATTCTGCTTACTGTGTACTGTGTATTAGTATCCAGTCTCACTCAGCACGACACAAGTTCCTGTTGATTATAGAGTTTGTTATTGGTGGGTTTGTCTTGAAATGCTACGAAAACGGCTACTACAATCCAACTTCACCTAGTCCCAATGTGAGCGCTCACTATTTAATCAATGCAATAGTTGTATGCTGTCAGAATCAATATTTGGGTGCAGTGTGTGATTTTCCCCACAAGGTCCACTAGCATAAGTTCAAACATATAATTATGAAATTGATATATATCAATTCTTCTCCCAAGTATATATTTAAAAAGGTATGCCCCCTTCTATCCTCCTGTTTATTCATGACTAGAACATTCACATTCTACAGAAACACAGCAAAAAATAATCCCTACTATCTTCAAGTTCCTCCATCATCATGAAAGCTTCCGTTCTCGCTCTTGCACTCGCTGCAAGCTTGGCTCACGCCGCTCCTGTGGCTCAAGGCCCTCCTGCTTGGAAGCACGGAGAAGACACCGATAACGCTCCCAAGCGAGGCCCTCCTTCTTGGAAGCATGGCGAAGATGCCACTGACGCTGCCAATCGTGGTCCTCCTTCTTGGAAGCGTGATTAGGATGTCACTGTTACTGGTGGCAGCAACCCCCCTGGTTGATAGCTCAACGAATATGTCAATGTCGATAAATGGCCTTCCCATTGACTCGATGGAGTCAGTCTACATATCAAACCATAAAAATAGCAAGGTTTTACATCATCGATAAAGACAAAGCCAACATATTAATTTGTTATGAATCTCTATCTAATACTACATTTAAAGCCTTGTGCATCATATCCATCTGTCACATTGTGATATGTATTACATGCTGGATCGTCATATGAAATCGGCTCAACGTCTCTGAAAACTGCAGCCGATGTTAAATTAACGCTGTAGCTATGTCAAAGTCATGGTGTTACTGTGATTTACTACATGACAGGCACGATTTGTTAAACCTTTCCGCTAGAGGCGCGTAGCATGTACGCAACATGCAGCAACATGTACGGCCATGTGAGAGATCCGATTTAGCAAGTTGCAAAGTAATAATTACAGAGCTTCTTTCCCTTTCTGAGTAAAAGTGTTCTATTTGAAGCTCGGAAAATCAACTCTGGACGATGAGAGATTATCAGATCTCTGAACCAACATTGCTTGGCTCACAGGTAGAATTGAAATGTGAGCAACCTTGCCTGTGTTCTTTAGACTTGAAACAGTATTTCTTTTTTACTAATACCAAGCAGTTCTCACTGCTCTTTTGCGACAAGGCCGGAGCAGTTGTGCCTGTCAGCTTCTTTGTTCAAGAATATCTGACCGAATGTCTTGCTGTAGGTAACAGGAGCAATACCCTAATAGGCTTTCATTTCTAACTATTTCTATCCAATAGATCAACACCAAAGCGGCAAGGTCGCTAAGTGTTTCTATGAAGAATGAGCCTATTCGGGTGGCCCATTTAAATGCTCCTGATCATACCTCTAACACGTTACAACCTGGCCAGAGACGTCCCGGAGCTGGAACAGCGGGGCTAGGCAGTCATCAGCGATAGCAATGCGCTTTGCTACGGAATTCGCATCATTTGAGCTACAGTTGAAAAGAAAAACTCTTCTAAAGACAGCGCCGGCAAAGGTACAGATGTTAATTCTGAGGATGAGAGAGGAGTTGCTAATCGGGCTTGAGAGAGCTCATTTTCCCGGTATGTCATATTCGCGTCTATTCCAGTATGCTGGCGAAAGAAATTTGTGCTTCTGCTTACCTATGGCCCAATTCACGTACGGCTTTTTACTTGAAGAGAAGATCCATCATGTCGGACTGTCTCCCCAACAGCACCATCGACGGAGTGCAGCTGAATTTATTATTGACGACTAGTCATATGTATCCATCTATGAGACGGAGACGGATATTCAAAACTGTATGAATACTTCGTCAGCAGGGTCAGTTTTCTATCTTTCCTTCTCCTTCTTTCATGCTTTACAAGTTCATCTACAAATACCAGCCTATTAACTCCAACATTTTAATGGGTATAGAAGCATCTCCACTATGGGCGTTACTGGAGAGGCATCGTGGAGCTTTTGCCATACAAGTTCGTAGACATCCAAAAACACATCGTTTAAAAAGAGCAAGAAGGTCACGATCACATACAGTGTAAGCGTTTCTTTCCGATGATTCTTGTCATCATACTAACTGAATCAAAAGCTTCCTCGCATCACCGTGTTTCATGATGGCCGTAGTCTAGAGCTCACCCAGAATGCGACAAGGCTCTGCGATGAATTGAAACGAGAGCAGATCTGTACTTGTTAACTTTCCACCACCATATGCCAGGGCCGGTCGCTGTCAAAGGATTGAGAAGCTGATCCAAAATAGGTGTATTCTTTAGCAGCAGAGTACAGTTGGGTGGCCGTCTCTTTGCCACCGAACATGTTTCTTCTAGCTCTAGCAAAGACATAGCCAAGTCGATGAAGGTGGCAGCTACATGTTCATTCAGCGGCTATGACTCATCTGCATCTCTTTCTGCCTCGCATGAAATGGGAGATGATAGCTCAAGACAGGAGGCTAGGAGTATTCCTACCGTAAACTTGACCTGGCAGGCAAGGTGATATATTGTTATGCAATAGCTTTGTTGGAAATAGCATTATATCAATGTGGATATTTTGGGACTTTCGAACCTGCGACTGACTGGTGAAAAGGCCGACCGATTGGGCTCCGACGGTGTCTTATTACTGGAATTAGAGACTTACAAACGTGGGAGAATCCACTGTCTAGAATCCCTGACTATTTAATTCAATAATCCGGTGTAACACAATCAGCAGCAAGACATGCTTGTTTCTACCCTCGACGTAATCGCACAGCTCCATGGTATAGACTAGCTTGTTGCCAGAGCTAACGGTTAGAGAGTCAATACCAACCCTAATTTCAGTCCCAAAAAGACAATTTCAACTGAAAGGCTCCCGCCAATGGGCATTACTCTTAATGGAACAGGTACGCCCAACGGCAGGTATCTGCTGAGCTTTCCTTACACCTCGCATAATCTCGGTACGTTAAGACGCCTCCATATTGTTTTTCGGGGTCCAAGCAAGGGCTTTATTCTAATATAGACATCACTACTACAGCCAAGGTCGCAGAAGTCAGCAACGAATCTCAAATCACCAAGAACGGGCAGCGTATCACATTTAGCATCGCGCCCAATCTTCAGTCTTGAGGCTGTGCAGCACTGGGGCCCCAAATCGTCGCCTTTATGATCTGCTCGGATGTGCTCAAATGTTTCATCTGGGTTGGAAATCAAAGATTATCTTGCAACGATACGTTCACTTTACTACATCGTTATGCCGATGCATCTGTTTCAAGGTAGTATGACAGCGTGATTGACAGAGATAAGACAGGATGAGGATGTCTGAGTAATGACAGATGTGGTCCAAATAGGACGTGCCCAGAATCTGCATCAATGTCATCCATTGGTCAGGAACTTGGATATTGAGAATATAGACACTAGGATGTGAAAGACATGATCGTAAGGAAATTTAGGTGTCAAGGCACGAAAAGTTTAGTCTAGCTGTTTCCTGGATTACATAGACTATTCCTTGCTTGGAAATTGTACTCTACTCTTGTCTACCAGTCTTTCTGTCCAAAAGCGTTTACCTTGGCATCTTCGTCACGCTTCCAGTCTTTCTGTCCAAAAGCGTTTGCCTTGACCTTATCCTCACGCTTCCAGTCTGGCTGTCCAAAAGCGTTTGCCTCGACCGTCTCCTCACGTTTCCAGTCTGGCTGGCCAAAAGCGTTTACCTTGGCATCTTCGTCACGCTTCCAATCTGGCTGTCCAAAAGCGTTTGCCTTGACCTTATCCTCACGCTTCCAGTCTGGCTGTCCAAAAGCGTTTGCCTCGACCGTCTCCTCACGTTTCCAGTCTGGCTGTCCAAAACCTCTGTTGGCCGCAGACTCTTCCTCGCGCTTCCAGTCTGGCTGTCCAAAACCTCTGTTGGTACAAGAGACACCTATCGTCATTAATTAGTACCTGTAACTCAACAATTCAATGAATTATTTAATCTCTTATATATACCTGAAGAGCAAGCAATATCCCGGTCCGCCAACGCCAGTACGTCCGCCGCAGGAGCGGCCAGACCCAAGCTTGCAGCCAACACAGAGGTAATAACAAATGCCTTCATATTGATTTAAAAAAAAATGTAGAGGTGTGAGGATAATTGTCGGTTTTATGTCTAGTCAAGTCATGTGTAAAAATGGAGAGGGCATACCTTGCCTATTTATATTCTTGGGAGGGGAACTGATTCATGTCAAGTTGGACTACATAATTCCAGTCATGACCAGTAGACCATGATAGTGAACGAACTTCCAAGTGATTGGAGTTTCCCATCCGACTGCCTCGGTACGTCAACCGCACTGTTTCTGGTTTAGTGTGAAGGCGACTCGCATCCTGGCCATGCAGCCATCGGTAAATGTAGCAGTTTATCAAGAGAATGGTGAGATTTGAAGACGCTAGTTTCGCAGTGTGGGTATCAATCGGCAATTCACATTCGCAGTTGTTGCAAGCAGACGCCCATCAAATGCCGCGTTGGAAAAGTAAGCCACCCTTACTCGAAGTGCGTGTTTGCCAACACCATTTACTGCTTTGGGGAAACCAGGGTGCCGCTGAGTGAGACTGCATCAGCAACGGCACGTTTACGGGTAAATAAAGGCGAAGTGCCCAGAAACCCTTGTCATCTAAGCATTATGCAGACCGGCACTCGCTTTCCGGTAAGACAGCATTGGCCTGCTATCTAGAGTTATGGTTCAACAAATGTGGCGTCCTGTCAGTTCATCAAATGCAACCTTGAGCTGATTGCTGCTAACGGGTCTTGGTTAGCATCCATCATCCACCAGCCGTGCAAGACCTATGAGGGAGGCTTCATCGTGACAGCTAATATGCAACCATCCGTCCAGAAGTGCGAGATTGATGCCAGCCAGATATGAGCAAGCTATAACCAATTGAGGCTCCATGTAGTTAATACCTGTAACGTGGAAAAAGTCAAAATCATCATAGATTTTCCCTTGTGCTAGATCGTGTATCCTTTCATATGGTTCGCAAAGTGCATTCTACATATTTACATGTTAGCTGTATGAAGACATCTGGAAGCGGGAAAACCAACGGCCTCAACTCCGCTGTGTAACCCCATGCTGCTGCATACAACTGAGTCAGAGGCGTCAAATAGAGATGCAATATCTCACAACAGTCGATTGACAGAAACTTGAATGCCCAAACGCCCGAACCAGTAACCGATTCTGCATGCTTGAACAGCTGACCCGCATGGAGGAGTCGAGAACTGTCAGGGAACAAAGGCTGATTAAAGACATGAGGGCTGGATTCTAGGACATTATGTCGCATCAACGGCAGGATGTCGGCGTGACTGGGCATTCTAGTAAAGTGGGCGTATGCACCCCATACACCTACGGCCCGCTTGTTCAACGCGGAGGTAACATTTTGATCATGAATTGGGTTACGAGATATATAAATGCATAATAGAGGGCAGGCTTCTTCCAAAATCTTGTCGTAATTGTAACATCTGGCAAGGCGGCATATGCGTTGTTGTGAGACACAAAGATCCACACGGCGGGCTGAAATTGATGGATCTTTTGCCAGTTTAGCATAACAGCCTGTTTCACTAGCTCCTAATGATCAATGAAGCATCCACTGTTGACAGCTGCGTTGACCTACATCGCCGGTGTTATGTCTCGTGCCCCAAATTAATGGTTACACGTGATGCTAAACGGAGTACTGTCATGGTGTCGAACTTGTCGCGGTCGGTTTGCATCCATCATCCTGCTGTTCACCAGAGGTAGCGATGGATTTCATATGTCATCTCCATCTTTTTAGTGATGATCAAGTACCAAACTTCATTGTGATTAGTCTGAAGATCTACTGATGTAGAGGTGATAGCTGGACGGCAAGTCAGGCCCCATTTCGGTGGCTAGTGACGGCGGGCGGGTGCGTCGAGTATTTACCAAGGGGTATTAGCTAGATCACAGTGGGAGCCGCCAAATTCAGGGCCAAAATCAGATTTACAAGGTTTTCAGGGGCTCGGAAGAGTGATTGATCGATGTGGCGGACTACTTTCACATGACACGTTGCTCCCGTTGGCGCCCGCCAAAAAGGGCCAACGTTGGCTTACAATACAATCTAGTTATCTCACATCATAGAAAGTCGATTTATGTCATCAAATCAAGACAACATGGTCATGTTATCATGCTGTGAAGAAGCGTCATGTCGGCTCATTGAATGCGGACCTTCTCAGTGGTGAGGGAACGTCTATAGCATGCCAACAAGGCGGTGTCTTTTGAGTTCGAGCATATTGCGATCGCCAAAGGTACTATAGGGGGAATACGGGATCTTTATTTCCGCAATAGTCAGCGGAGCAACACTTTCTAACTGAGATGTTGAGTTCTCAAGCATATCAAGAGTGTTTGTCGTGACATGGGTGACGTAGAGATACATATATTCGGCATCGTCTGCTTTCGTCACAAGCAAGTGAGTCGGTCTATGATGGTTAGCAGTGTGTTCCGGACATCAAAGTTGGCGTGCGTAAGTCCTGATCAAATAGAAGCTGCGAACTGTTGCGGATGGTGTCCTTCTACGGGCAATGTGCTGCGCAACAGCCATTGATGCGCAGGCTATACGTCGGTCTTCCAAGTTTCGCATCTGGTTTTGCCACATCCAAGTTGAGAAAAGCTGCGATGCCGCATTTGCCCGAGGTCAGCGAGGGTTGTATGATCCAAGTCATTGCTGCCATGGAGCAGGGATCGAGTGTTGAGGGGATCCAAAAAGTTGATGGAGGCCCCATCACATTATTCTCGTCTATTCTAGGTTCGCAAGATAATATAGCACAGTTACTCAAAGTAATCGAACTGCCACGAAAGCGAAATTTGGTTTGTTTACAACTCACTGTCAGTAGCTGAACCCAAATGACCAGCCGATATTTTTTTGCTAACCAGATATCCAACAGGCAGGCTTTCTGCTCGAGCACGGCCGCGAGAGCACATATTTTCGATAAATGCGCACTGTCTTTAGCAAGAAGCCTGATTTCGCTTCTATCATTGACATCAGACGCCTGACAAAGTTGGGATTGGGTGGGTGCACCAGTCTGGTGTAGGCTAGCAAGTCAAGGTCGGCTGTTGTCCATTTGGGCCGTTCATAGTGTATCTTCGATGAAATGATTCGGCTATCTTCAATCTTCGTTTCGAGGAGTTGTTTGTTGGCGACTATGATTCACGAAACGACAAACAATCGCGTTATGTAAATTAGCCCACCTCTGGTTTAAGTTGAGACGCGCTGTACAAGGAAAATTGTTCCCCCGCTCCGTATCAAGGCATCTTGTAGTTTGGGTAACGGTAACATGAATACATGAAATATCAAACATCCGTTATGGAAGATCCATACTTTCGCTTGGTGACTTCTATAGCCTCATTTAACAGATGCTTCACAAATGAAGGCCATAAAAGATTTACTGATCTTACATATAAAGCTGCAAGCGACTGGGGGCGGGAGGAACTATTCGCATATCGGGTGATTCGTCGTCCCCAGCAACCAAACATCTTACCAATATTGTTGCAACATGATTCGCCCTTACATGAGCCCATTCCAAGTGAGATTAGGAATTTTTTAGACGGCCCTAGACAGGGGAGTTTAGATGCGACTGAGCATGCTCTGGTGCGCGAATATGGTGTACTCGGGCTAGTTTGGGCAGCCTTGGCAACTTTCAAAGGAAGTCACCTCCGCCGCCTGGTTGACACGTCTGACATCTCCAGACAGGACAGCAGTGGTGATTAAAGTGCTGGGAGACAAAAGCGCATTAGGCGGAATACATCAAAAGAGGACTACGTGGTTTCAAGCCAGCTCCAAATTGGATCAAGTAGTCCCTTAGCAGATGACTCCCAAGGATCATCCGTTGGATACGTTGACAAGGAATCGCATCTACATGAGTTGCCGCCGGAAGATGGTACAGTTCGGCTTGTATCGTGCGTTCTTCGCCATTTCTTACTCTTCTCGCCTCCACAAGATTCAAACTCATTGTTATCCGTGGTCGAATTCCGCGATGCAAAATTTAGACTCGAAGCGTGGACTCCAAACTATAAGCGGAGACTCGTGTTCACAGATGATGGAGGCCTCTGTCTACGTCAGGTAGTGGGAGGCGTATCCAGAGTAACTAAGAACTGCGTGGCTATCCTCGCAGCGAAAAACCGCTTCCTACACATCGATGACGGGAGCCCTGTCATTTCAGACAAATGTTTTGCGCAAATGACCTGTGAAGCACTAGCGGCTAGACTTGCTGATCCAACAGATGGATTTCAGCCGGGAAGGTTTGTCACATCCAAATCAAACTGCAACACGTATGCAGTGAGCTGATGCACACAGAGTAGGGTTATCCTCATCAATGCCACGCAGCATTACATTTGCTTCCTCGAGTTTGAGATAAGCGACGACTACCTCAACGACTTTGAATCTGCAACATCGCAATCCTTCATCCACGTCACTGCGACTCCGTGGTTCGATATCAGCTCGAGAAGCGGTAGGTGTAACATAAGGGAAAATATGTGCCGTCTCATGAGCCTGGCCAGGAAGTCCTAGTAGAATGGAAATTGATATTCACTCACAAAGTTAGAAATATATTTATTTAGCATATGTTGTCCCGCGTTCTTCTGATATGTGGAGAAGGGAACTCTATTATTACTAACAGAATTTCAAGGGCACATACATGGCCTATTCTGAATTGACTTAATTTATGTAGCAAGAGTTTTAGACTTTGAGAAGACTCAAATCTGCATACACCATGCTGCGGAACCCGAATGGCTCATACGGGCGTCAAACACCGACACCTGCCGAAGCTTATCGACGATGTCGGTTATAAGCCACTCAGCCAAATGTGCACATAATCTCCGATTTTGCTGTAATACTCGGGGAATGTCAGCACTGGGTCTACTAAAATAGATAAAAACTGCATACCATGAATTTCTGCGTCTATCTGCCATAGGGGACGTAGGTTGCCTAGTACAACTGAGGGAGAACAAGCAAAGTGGACACCGCCAAAGAGAGACTGCACGGAAACTGCCTTACAAAAGACCGAGGTGAATACGTCATCCTCTTTTGGTTGCAGAAACTTGGTTTCAAAAAAAAAAAAAAAAAAAAAAAAGGAAAAGAGGAAAAAGAAAAACTAAACTTGCGAAGCTCCCCGAGGACAAAGTGGAATGCTTCGCAGTAGGCCGTGCTGGCGAAGTGTAATATGCAAGCCCCTATTAACCATCAGTAAAAGGATCAATCGACAGCAAACAGCATGATGTAGTCTTGTTAACCCGGTTATTCCTACAATACCTTGATATATAGACATTGGCAGCTCTTTGGCGTAAAAGCGAAGTCGCCATGACGGCTCACAGAACGAGTGCGGGGTTGGCAAATAAGATGCATGTCTCAAACGAATATCCAAGTCGTCTCGAAAAGGGGCAGATACAATACTACGTTGAGATTTCAGATAAAACATATGAAATAGCTCGCTAACCCCACAGATAGAAAGCTGACATTGAGGGGGAAATCGCGATTCAATCATGGGTTCAATTTCATTACTAGGTGTGGTGCTGTCCATGCTTCATCTGGGTGCATGCACCTTCAGCATCAAAGCAGCCCAAGTTCTACCTTCAGGATGGCAACCACTCGGCGATGCGCCGAAGCCAGAACAGTCATTCTCATTATCCATTGCCTTGCATCTTCCCGCAGCTCATCAGCTAAACCAGAAGCTTGCCCCCAGAAGCACGCATCTATCCAAGGCTGAGGCTGATGCATTGCGGACTCCACATAAGGACAATGTGGACGCAGTGATGCAATGGCTTGATCAGAATGGAATTGAGAATGCAACACACAAGTACGACTTCATCCATGTGCGCACCACGGTCAAGGATGCAGAGAAGCTGCTTGATATGAAGCTCAGCAGTTACTCGTTCAATGGCGGCTCCAAAATCATCCGAACCAAGGAGTATTCGGTTCCTACCTCTCTATCGCAAGCAATTAGTTTCATCCACCCGATTTCCAACTTCATGTCGCTAAAGCAAGACAGCTTGCTTAAGAAAGCCAGATCTACAAAGCCGATGGTAAAGAGTCGCGATGCAGGTCCATGTGATGGAGGTGCAACCCCCGACTGCATCCGCAAACTCTACAACATGGGCACGCCAGAGAGCAGAAATCCAGCTCCTGGTGAGGTGCCGTTCGCCCGGTTTGCCATTGCCGGGTTCCTGGAGGAGTATGCCAGCTACAATGACGCCAGGACATTCATGGCAAGTCGTGCCAAGACGATACCTGCGGATTACAACTTCACAACAGAGCTTATCAACGCTGGCGAGAATCCTCAGGAACCTGGTAAATCCGGCAACGAGGCTGCCTTGGATATCCACTATGCTATGGCGCTTGGGTACCCGGCGCAGGTTAGCTTCATCTCCGCTGGAGGCAGAGGATTTAAACTCGACGCAGACGGCAAGGAGGTTGAGGGGGAAGCAAACGACAATGAGCCGTTTCTCGAGCTTATGGAATACCTCCTAGAAAAGCCCGACGATGCCGTGCCTCACGTTCTTTCTCTGTCTTACGGTGATGACGAGCTTTCCGTGCCACCTCCCTACGCAGATCGTGTCTGCGATTTGATGGGTATGCTGACAGGGCGAGGGACAACCATCATTGCAGCCTCGGGATATGGCGGTGCAGCGGGAGCCGGCAACTCCAGCTGCCTGACGAACGATGGGAAGAAGCAAAAGGTCACGATGGCGGTATTCCCTGCCACATGTCCTTGGGTGACTGCAGTCGGTGCTACTTCAGGAGAAGCAGAACCTCCATCCGGAGCCAAATTCAGCGGCGGTGGCTTCTCCCAGTATTTTGCGCAGCCTACATGGCAACAACAAGCGGTTGGTGACTACATCGTCGCGCTCAAGGGCCACCTGAAAGGCTACTACAACGATGGTATGCGCGCCGTACCGGACATCTCAGCCATCGGCACAGACTTCCTTCCCATCCAAGAGTCCAACGAAAAGCCGTCGGCGGGTACAAGCGCCAGCGCACCGGTTCTCGCGGCCATGATTGCGCTGGTGAACGAGGCGCGGTTGAGGAAGGGCAAGAGATCGTTGGGATCGTTGAACGAGCTTCTGTACTCGCCCGAGGTGACACAGGTGCTTCAAGATGTCAAGTCTGGTAACAGTGCTTCGTGTGTCTGGGATGGCAAAGAGTCTGGAGGGTGGCCAGCAACCCCGGGTTGGGATGCTATGACTGGTGTTGGGGTTCCAAAGAATTTCGAGGCTTTCATGGAGGTGCTAGTGAACCATTGATTTATATAGTAGTTTCCCAATAGCAAGTTGGCGGCCTTGTTTGTCAATTTTATATACAACAGCATGAGGTTTCTATATGGATTATTAAACCATTGATATGAACGACACGATGCTGTTGTAATCATGATTGCCGTCTTGTAGCATCATTGTGCACACAGTAAACATAATGCTGAGATGCAAATGTGGCAGAGGCTTCGTTTAACCAAAAATAAAAGTTACAAGACGTTGGACGTCCTAACAAGTCTTTCACATCGTCAATCAGATCGATGTGCTTGGCCCTACCGCAATGGAATTTAAGACATGAGTCACATACCACCGAAGCATAGGCAAAAGAATACATTTTTTCAGGCGTATGACTGTTGTCATGAGATGGCCAACATCATCGTCAAGCACCATTCGGCAGCTTAGAGAATGCTGAACGACAACATGCATGCCTAGATCATGACTTCCTTCTACATCTACAGTAAGGCGTTACAGGCTGATGATAGTTTACAGTTAGTTGAGACGATTAATGCATGTTTGGCCGCCGTGCTCATTCGCCTAGCTTTGTTGGCGAGGCGCAAATTCTAGGAGATGTCCAGCCAGCTATACAAAGCTGGCTTAAGCTATGGGGGCTCAATGGTCGTTAAGTTCGCGTTGCAAGCGTGGGCGTCGCAGTCGTGCGTCGAGGAACTGTGGTAGACTAAAAGCAATGCCTGTCAAAGCATTGTTAGCTTCTGTTTCAAAGGACATCAAATTCATAAATGAAGTGGTTGAATAAAAAGTGATCAGGATAAATAGTTGTTAAAGTTGCCAATGTAATCAAAGCCTCTTGCGAGGGTCATAAGCCGCGGTATTTCTCATAGAAACAATCATCATACAAATGTGGAAGAAGAACAAGGAATTTTCATCATGTACCTACCAGGAACAAGAAGTGGCAAAACGAGGAGGAAGCATTGCAACGAAGCTTCAAGCTGTCAATTGGAGAGCCATTAGAAGCAGTCGCGTTCCGCTAGACGTTTCTTCTACGAAACATTCGCTTTGCCAAGGCGGACGAAGAAACTTGGGGAGCTATGGCAGAACGGGAAGCTTTGCGAGCTGCTAAATAGTGGGATGGAAAATGTGTGCAGGATTTTCCTGCAGCAAACGATCACGTGCAGCTTCAGATTCCGGACTAAGAATTTCCCGCACAATCACAGACGGCGGTAGTAAGCTGGACTTACTAAGCGGACTTGCTCTCCTGCCAGCTGTTCATGCGTCCTACTATTGCCAATCAGCAGTCATCCCGGTGAAGCTATTCACATCTCCATTCACCAAATATTGGTCTCGCTCGCAAAGACATCCAGCTGCAGAGTGCGCTTGTTCTGGTCTCAAGTCATTGAGAAGCATGAACCGGTCCTTTTTTCAGGACAAGCGCTGTTCATCTCCCTCCAAAAGCAGTTAATACAAAGCAAAAGCTGTTGCCAAAAGCACCCACACATGTACACAGCCCGCACAGTATTGGCTCCCTAGGCCGGTAATTATTTGATGCTCTAGCATCCAGCTCAGCAAATGGCCGCAAGCCATCCTGGGAAGAAAACTAACCTCCAACAGGGATTGGCCCTGTTCAATTCATGGGCTGGCCTCTTAACTGGAAAAAGATGAAAATTGACCCGGGTCGACTAGGCTCTGGGTTTATAACCCCAATTGTGACCACACGCAAACGTCATTCCACTTACTTTCTGAGCCCACCAAAAGTATTTCTAGGGAGCAACTATAACGCTGGAATGATGATGCAAGAGAGGCATACCGTCTGCTTTGGCTGCTCCAAATGCTCTACTATTTTGTATTAGTGATAGCGGCTCTTGAAGTGATGAAGGTTTTACGTAGTCATGCAGGACCCGTATGGATTTTGTGCTAGACAACGGAACGGACAGTTCATCGCCAACGATCTCGGGTCGATGAACGTCATGTGTCGGTGTGAGAAGAATCAACGGAACGTTGAAACCACAAAACTGTGTCACATTCGGGTTTAACCTTTTTTTTCCTGCCCTTCTTCATCAACCCGGAAAGACCTTTCTTTTTGGGTGCAACCAGATCGAGATTTGCTGTCTCTGGATCCGTATCACCCATAACAGTCGATACCTTGCTGACGCCAATGAATGACACAAAGGGGGAAACGGCAAGGTGTTATTTTGGGCTTGACCGTCTTGTTCCGTGAAATGCCTCTCTGCCTCCATGGATGTTACATTACCTACTAATGTGCATACCTTGCCCGTATGTACGCAGGTTGGCAGGCAACCAGTTGTTGTCTGCACATGCATGACGCTCGCTGTATGGCCCAACCATACAACATTGACCAATCTTTCACGCCCCCATGACTTCCGACTCCGGCAAGGGGGATCCGCAATAGTTGCGCTCCTGAGAGTTGATTAGTTACCGGGTACCCGGGTGGCCTTTCTAGGTGGTATTATGGTCAAGTATGCAGCACGCTTTGTACTTGGAGATAGGCTCTCACCATAACCTATCTGATCGAGTTTCTTCTTCTCCCGGCTTCTGGTTTAATTAGTTTGGAATGGTTGACGCAGTCCCAAAGCATCTAAGACAACAGCCAACATACCAGTAAAATAGTGATTCGTCTCAGTTTACTCATTCTAATCATAAACCACGCAAAGTAGTTGGAAGATGGAAGCCCAGGTATTTATTTGCTACTTTGTACATGGTAGGTAAAAGCAAAGGACGAAAGCAAAGATACCTTCTGTTGCATCCTTCGTGTATAGGAAGGTCGCCATCCGGTATGGCATTGACAAGTTCGATTCAGCCCAAGCTATCCCGAATCAAACAACCCCCCCCCCCCCCCCCAGTCAGGCACAAAAGCCCGTTCATCCGTCGCTGCCTGTTGACTATTGATAAAGCAGCACCGTGATGAAGCAGAAGCGGAAAGTAAAAAACTGTAATTTTAAACAACCAGCGGTGAATGCCAAAGTTTAGAATTTTCGCCAACAAGACGTGCGTTTGCCCCCGCCCCTAGGGCAGAGAGAGGAGTCGGAATCCCTCATCACCGCCGGTATTCGCGTGGACCCGTGCAGGTACAGGACGGACAGCAAGGTACGCAAAGTAGGCATGCATGCAGGTGGACGTACGTTTGTATGTATGTACGAGTCATCATTGACCGTCTCCCGAGGTGCTGGTACCTTTTCCGCTCACCTTGTCATGGCCCAAACTCCCTGTAAGCGGCGAAAGATGTCTGCCCCCCTTGTTCGGCCTCTCTCTCTCTCACCGCAGGCTGTCATTACCGGAACCTCCAACAAAAGAAGAGGTGAGCTTTCCTTCCCTGCCCACTGACGGGAACATGCGGACAAAGGACAAGGAAGCCGAAAGAAAAGAAAAGAAACAACACATCGCTTCTGTGTCCACCCATTGCCGTCTCAAGGGCAAAAAAGCCAGGTTTCGGAAAATTCCAGTCAGATTGATTAAAGCCAATGCGTTGTTCGGTGGAATTGGGGATTGATTACATCAAGACCCACATCAAACTTCGGTCAACCGGTCTCGGTCTCCGCACACCGGCGGCCGGGGGGTCTCTTTCTCTCCTACAAAACACGGTGTGAGAGATTCCAGGAGAGATCATCGAGAGTCCGTGAGAGGGGGAAAAACAAGAGGCGAAATCAGGCCAAAACAAAAGGTAAGAAGAAGAAGAAGAAGAAGAAGAAGGAAAATGAGGCACGGAGAGAAAAAGAAAGAATCCCAGACAAAACATGGTAGCCAAGATGCTGTGGTCTTGTCGCATTTCATGTCACTGTCCGTCTGTCTCTCTGTCTCTCTCTCTCTCTCCCATCCACTCTTCCATCTCCCTCATTCTTACACATTGCTTTCCAGCGAGTTGTGCCTTCAATCGCACGCACCCCTCCCGAAGGCATCATTCATCCTCCATCCTCCCCCCCCCCCCCCCCCCCCCCCCCCCATCGTTCCTGAGCCCCATCGTTTCGTTTCATTCACCTCCCCCTCCCCTTCCACTTCAAGCCAGACAAAAATCCACTAAAGAAGCCGGAGCTATTCTATAAGAAGGGTTAGCATGAGGCTTTCTTGGGTCTCCACCGCTTCCCACCACTGGCATGGCGCCGGGCCGGGAAATGAAACCGTTCAACCCTTCCTCGTCCCGGTTAACTACCGAAAAGGGGGCGCGGGTAGACGTGTGCACTCTCCGCAAGTAGTTTGGACCGCTATTTTCCCTTTTTTTTCTTTTTTCTTTCTCATGTCTTCTTTTCTTTTTCTGGCTGCTGCCGCCTGTCCATGTACAATGTAGGTACCATGCCGTGGTGGTACTGTAAGCTTTAGTAGTTTTTAGCAATGCGCATGCACACACTTTCCGTTGACCGTACCTCGAAAGGCTAGGAGGATGACAGCGGAGACCGAGACGAAGAGTGAGACGACAGGAGGAGGAAACAGGGGGGTGGTGGTGGTGGCGGGTGTGTCTGTGTGCTTGTCTGTGTGTTTGTCAACGGAACAGGCACAAACATCCATTTTTTTCCTTTGGGTTCGTTCCTGAGCCGTGCATGTCATCATCCGCACCATCCGTCGTTGCCCAATGGATAGATATTAAACCAGGAAGCAGAAACGAAACTAGTCAACTGGCGAGAGCACGTTTCCGGAACTTGTTGTTTGATTGACAAGGAACAAAACTTGAAAACAGTTCAAGTTCCTAGGAAGATGCGAGGGAGAAGAAGGCCGTGCGTAACTGTGTGTGGTTTTTTTTTTCTTTTCCTTTCATTCTCTTCTCTTCTCTTCAGTTAGGTTGGTTGTTTGTCCACAAGCCAGCCGTGCTTTGATGGTGTGTGTGAGTCGTCAGCCCAGCCTAGGTGTAGGTTTTTCTTCACGGGCCTGGGTTGATCCTCCTTCTTACGTAGTACTCTCTCTCTCTCTCGCTCTCTCTTTTTCTTTCCATCCACCCCCACAAGGCCCGTCGACGGGACGATCATCCCGCCCGTAGTCGGTACCCTATGGTGTCTCTCCCGTAGCCGGGCCTTGGAATGCTGTGCCGGGAAGAAAAAAGACTGGTAATGTCTTTTGTGGTTCTGTTTGTCTCCTGTTTGAGTTGATCTCGACACCGCGAACGGAAGCAAACGCCCGCAACCGGCGATGTCCCTTGTGAGGCGAGGCAAACCCCCAAACCATGCTTTGAACAGGCATTGACTGAACTGACCTGACTGACTTGGGCAAGTTGATATGATATAATTGATGACTCCGCAGTCTGGGGGGTCCCGCCCATGGATCCATAATATTATCCTTGAATTCTATCAATCCCGGCCCAACGTGTCGTGTCATTGCGCAACCCGGCCTAACCCAAGGCCAGTGTTTTCTGCTGTCCAACTTTCTTCTAGAAGACAGGATCCCCAGTCTGTCAATCTAGCTCACCCCCTTGCGCGCAGCAGGGCAAAAGACCCTTTTCGTCTTCATTGCCTAACGATGTGTCGTCGTCGTCGTCGCTTCGTCTTTCTTACACCCCCTCCCCCCTCCCGGCCCAGCTCAAAACCAAGGTCCTTGCATTCTCAAACTGGTGGCCAGCCAGCCCTAGGGACTGGTTTTGCCAGCGCTCGACGTCAGACAGCCAAAGTCGGAATTCAGTCTGGGCCTGGCTGTTCTTTTTTTGGGGGGGTTTTAGTGTAATAGTTCATTTCATGGTGGTTTCATGTTTCATTTCATCTGTCTATCTATCTGTAATACAAGACACTCACACGAATACGCACACGAACATTTCATTACTCGTACACATACATATATACACTTCATAACTCCCATTCATCAACTCGTATCTGGTTCCCCAGTCTCTTTCACAACCCACAAACGACGATTCAGGCACACACCAAAACAAACCAAAAAAAGCACACACACCCCCCCAAATCCCCATCCAACCCAACTCCAATCCCACCTTCGCCGCCATATCAAGCCCTTCCCCTTAGCTAGCGCCCCCGGACTGCACTTCCGCCTCGACGATTCCGCCCGTCCACCCGCGCGCCTTCACTCGCCAACGCAAAGACAGAATAATAACACCCAGCCAGCCAGCCATCCATCCATCCAACCAACCAACCAGCCAGCTAACCAACCAGCTAACCAAGCTACCCCTGGTCGATCCCCCAAGGGTCAAGCCAGGCCAAAAAGAAAAAGGAAAAAGCAAAGACAAGGAAAAACGAGTGAGAGTCTGTGTGAGAGAGAAGGAAAAGAAACAGAGAGAGGCGCTGCAGGGGCTCGTCATCAGGGGTTCACTGACCGCCATGGGTAGACCGCAACATCGGTGCCCGCAGCAATAAAATCCAAGAGGGTAAATTTTAAAATAAAAAATTTTAAAATAAGCCCAGCCAAATAGAATAGCCACGCGACAGAGTGCGCCAGCCAGCAACCCGACAACACACCCCCGGCCAAAGAGCAACGCAGGTCTTGGGTCTATTGGGGAGAAAAATCCACCGGGGTCGGAGCGTGACTGACTGGCCTTGACCTGACCTGACCTGACCAAGCATTCTGGGTTGTTTAAAAATTTCAGGCAATCTCTTCCATTTTCATCCCTTCTCTACCCTCGAACTCTCTATTACTACATCAATAATAAAAGATCACGGCACTGTTCACCGGCCTTGTCTGTCCTTAACCCGCCTCGCCACTCAGGACCTTCTCGCTCTCGCTCTGCCACTACCAAATCTCCAACTGTTATATTTACCTTGGAGCCACCACCTATCTATCTCTCTCCCTTCTCTATCCTACTTGGGAAGCAAAGTTCGCCATTGGTTCCAATACAGACTCTCTCTCACACACACACACACACACACACACACACACAAACAAACAAACAAAACTCTCTGAACCGACCGAGTATCACCAACAAACGAAAGCAAAGATGCCGCGTGGTCCATACGATACAACGGGCGTCATCAAGCCCAACTCTCCACAACCAAAGCCCAAATAAAGCAATGTCCTGCCGCTTTTCGACTCCCCCTCGGCCAGCCCTTGTTTTTGTTGCCACCTTTTACTGTTTTAATCCACTATAATGCTGTCCCAGTCAGGCAAGTCCTTTCCCGTTGGGTATCAATCACTAGGTCACATCGTGCTAACAACCAGAAACCACAGCCACTTTATTTATGCCTTATTTCCACTCTTTTTTCCTCTCCAACTATCAAACCCCGAGCAATGAAACCGGCCACATATTCGACGATTCATAGAGTGGGTCTAGTGGTTTTGCGGCGTTTGATAATGCTGTTATGAAAATTCTTCTTTTTTGTCATTGGTTTTCTTATTCTTTTCTTTGTGTGAAGGGATATGGATGGACTTTTGGATACGAAAAATATAGACGGGTGAAAAGTTGGGGAGTTTTGCATTACGCGCTTGCAGAACAAGACGCATACACAACACGATATAGATCCGATCATTCACATGAGCCCCCCAGATATACTGGGTTATAATAGATCCAAAAGCAAGGCATCATCGCCAACATTAACAATTACCTTATCCACAATTATTCTCCTTCCCTTGCCAACTGGTAAAGGTCTCGAAAGAAACAACCCTGAAATGACCAAAGGCGGCGAGACGGACAGGGCCGAGTCTCAGCTTGTTGTATCAGAAATTCTGCAAGTCTCACGATCTGTTCCTCGGCGAGTTTTTTTATTTTTTACCACAGTCCAGATCGAGAACAGGGAGTCACAGATGTCGGACAAGGCGAGAGAGATAATGCAACAGTCCACCCCATTACGCCAGCGGTCTTTTTGTAAGTGGAGAATCGTGCTACCCGGGCCATGCGGGCACACAGCCCGGCACGGCCGGCCGATGTAGTTGACCTCCGGTGGAAGATGGAGCCCGGTGTCCCCTCCCCCCCAATCCCGTAGAAAGCGGGTGCCCATTTTGGAGAAGTTGCATGAAAGACAGTGGCACCCGGCAGATTTGGAGCATGCAGGGCTCTAGATCTCGCCGCACCACTATTGGGGTCTTTTTTTTTTTTTTTGGTTCAGCCTGCAGATCTTGTTCAGCCAATGCATCCTGGTCATTGAGACGGGCTGGCCCTGTGCACCAATCTTGGGCTCGGGATGGTGCGTCAAATGGATCTCTCTCAAGGGGAGACAGACAAAAAAAGAACCACACAGGAACAAGTCTCAATGCCCAAACGGTTCATCGCAGGAAGGCGGCATTGGCCTGACACCACCCCCGGCCACGTCCGTTTTGCAAGACGGCAAGGGATGGAGGAGGTCGGCAGGGCCGATTTCGTGGATAAACCCCCAACGTGAGAGACGGGAGACGGCTTTATGAGGTTGTCACAATCACGGTTGGCGTTTTTGGTGGTGAAGGTGCCATCATTTCCAACAAAAGAGGCTATTCGATCGTCCACTATCAATCGTCTCGAACAATCTGAACTCTTCAACACGAGGATGATATGACAAAGAGTGAACTCACCATTGGCTAGAAGCCATCCACACCTACCTACATACCTGTAGATAACTGACCTTGATGAAGAACCCATGGAGCACAACAACTGCACAGCTGTGGGGGAGGAGCGGGGTTCTCCCAAACCAATATTCGTCACACTCGCTGCAACCTGTTCTCGTCCTCCTGCACATCGCCGCATTGCAGCGTCTCTCGTCTGCATTTGAGTTCCCGCATACTAGTCACGGTACATATCACATTTGCCTTTTTGGGCCCCAATCCAATTGGACCGGCAAAACAAATTTTTGTCACTTCCAAAACGGTCCCGGCAACCTGTGGGTATTACACCAAATGCCCAATCAATGGCTGTCGCGTGATGGGGGCGGGTTTTTGAAGATGTTCGTCTCAGAAGGTGAAAGTCAGCTTTAAACGCGCTACCCTACAGATCATACTATAACACAAAGAATGACGATTTTATATGTGGAAGAAGGATTGTTTGATAGTTTGGACCTATCCTTTAGAGCAGAACATAAATCATATGCAAGCCCATTCCAGCATGTTTTGCGCAGCACCACATGATATTTTGGACACCGCATATCTTGGTCTTGGTTGTACAATCATTCCGATAGTTGTTCTTGACAGTCATGGCACTCCTCTCCGTTTACCACAAAACATCTTCGATGCCACTGCTCAATCTAGCTTACACTATTCATCTCTACTCCTCCACTGACCTCCCGGGTAGGATAGCACCTTCATATTCCCAACATGAAAACCCGCCCCCTGTCGAGCTACTTGTAAGAAAAGGACGCATCTTAGTTCCTGACCCTTACTCGCTCTCTCAATCTTTCATGAATCTCCTTCCGAACATAGGTGATGGACGCGCAGTTCCTCCCGTTACACCACCTTAAACCACACACTATGCAATAACAAGGCAGATGAGACATGCGGTGGCCTCGTGTTACCCCCTTTTCAGGTTTGCCCAGTTTGGGCCAACCGCATCTATGGATGCAGATTGATCGCTTAGCGGCATGGTCTGCAATCTTGGGCGCTTGGGTTATCAACAAATGGTTGGATTAGAGTATCGGAGTCAAGTCCGAGTCAACAACGCAACATCTGTTGGCGAATTTACTTTTCACCTTCACATTGTCGATTGGTCACTTGCAGCGAATCAAATACAGTACAATCATTTAACAAAATACTCAAAACAGCACTCAAAGTAGTCAGCAAAACAAAATAACAAAAATATCAGATCCATAACTTTCCCATCCGCCCTCCAGTCGCGTATACTCTGAAGGTATCTTTCGTATGCCACTATATGTCAAAACCATACAAAAAGGACAGTATCAGATATCCCAATTAAACCCAAACCAAACCAGATCAAATCAGCATGCTCATCATCCCCAACACTGCTGCGTCAGAGCCCTCCTCGGCGTTCATATCGCCAACATACCCAAGCCACCCCTTGCCTACTCGAGTGAACGCGACCGGTGTTTCCGAGAAGTCCGTCACCGGCCCCGGAATCGGCACAAACGATTCTACCACAGAGTCCTCCGTGGGGAGGTACCAACACTCATGTGGTAAAACATTGTGCAAGAACAACGCCTTTTGGCTGTACGCGTTGGAGAGCTCGTCGCTAATGGGAAGTTCAACAGCAGTTTCGTTCAACACCAGAGTGGTGCGGTGTTGAGAGCCAGCTTCCCAGGGGAGGTCCCAGGTATGGCCAAAGTATCTGTCCAGCTCCCCCCGCTCAACCTGAGCGCTAAACATGCCTCCGAAAACAACAGTGCCGCCGTATTTGACGTAGTTGACAAGTCGTTGAGAGATGACTTCGTTCCTGGGTGCCATGATGGCCGCATCGGCTACGAAGACAGCCCGGGGTTCGTTGTCTTCACTGAAAAGGGCCAGAGCTTGGTTTGCATCCTTGGCGTGTCGGAGAGTCGATCTCTCAAATAGCATGTTCAACAGTCGGCCATGAATAGACTGAAACTGTGACTGCTGCCAGTCACTGCCAAATGTGAAGGTGTAGATGAGAGGTTTTTCCTCCGGCTCATAATCGATATCGTCCATCTCCATCTGCATTTCCATATCCATATCCATATCAACCTCCTTGATGTCTCGTTCTGATCCAGGCATGTCGACGATTGTAGATGGGATGTTGGGGTGTGTTTTGGTATCTTGAAGAATGATGGAAGAGTTCTGATCGTAAAGGTGAAACGTTAAAAAGCTTGAGTGCCTGATGATGTCCTTTCTTTCTCTTTGGGAATTTACTTCAAGATACGGCCAAGTTATAGATCTTCAGAAAAGCTCATTCTGGCAGAGTCCTCTCCCCCCTTCCTTCCCCCACCCCCTGGTAGTAATATGAGAGAAGAGGCAAACAGCATCAAGGCGGGTAGATGCTCGGAACCATTGCCTGCGAAAGCATCTTGCCGTCGGATGTTCTATCCAAGCTCCACCACTGATTGATTGTCTTTCGAAAATCTCACGCCTCACTCATCTGCTGTCTCTGTCTCCCGCAGCGCTGTGTCCGGAATAGCAAACATGAAACGCCACAGGCCAAAATGGTGCTTCGGTCTCTTTCTGACTTTTTTATGTTTCAGTCAAAGGTTCGGCCTCGAACTCGAGCTGCGCGAGCTGTCACTTTCCACAAAAAGTATCGTCATCGATATATCCTACCGTTTCGGTAACCCCTCCCGCCCTCCCTCCTCTTGATTCTGTGCAGCCTCACCCAGGCATGGACATGATGTGCAGCAGCAAAGAAAGTTTATATGTATGTAGGTTGCTTTTGGTAGGCTCAAAAGGACAATATGCTCTGTTCGGCACTTCCGCTGAACAAACTGCTCACGAAAAGTGAAAAAAGACTCCCCTCGCTTAGCTGAAGGGGAAGCCGTAGCATGTAGGGCCCCCTGATTTTGAAGCAAACAGCCGTCAAGGCAAAAAAGCAGGTAGGCATATAGTGATTGATGTGAGGAAAGCGGCTACTGCGGGAGTGACACAGGATCCGATGAACAGGAGCCGCACCCGACATGCACAAATGCATGGAACATCGCTGTGATGAGGCCTGCTGCTTTGAGGCAAGATGGCGTTGACGATCATGGTGATGGGAAATGCAGAATCCCCCCCCCCAGTTTTGCTGCAACATAAGACTCTCGTGTGGCTTGTCAACCGTGACGTTTCAGGATAGTCGAGAGCTGAGAAGGCAAACTGAAAAGCTCAAAAGCCACTCCATGTCACTTGCAAACATGAGGCCGGTGTGCGAGGACATGTTATCGTCGCCTTACACACCTACATGTTGTCGCCTTACCGGGGTAGGGTTTGAGAGAAATTTCCTCGACAGCCAACACACAGCAAAGTTAATTGTTGGCTGCATGTTGTAGGGAAGCACGGACTTGACCCCAACCCAGAACCATTGAGCTAGATCGTCGAGCCGAAGTCTTCTGGCACATCGCATCATCCGAGGATCGCCTCGGCTTGCCGCCCAAGATTCCCCGATGAATAAAAGTCAGTAATACAATCATTCCCCTCTCTCTTTTCTATTCTTCTTTTCTCATCTCCCTTTTTCACTGTGAATATTAGCACCCCGCTACGCCTGGCAAGACGCATCTGGACGCGGATGTTTGCTTGCTTGCTCAGGAGGGCTCGTCACACCGAAGAGCTTTGTCCAACCCCATCCAAGTACCCGCCCACAACACCCAAAAAAGCCCAGTCACATCGGCTCATAACAACAAGTTAAACCGACGATCCATCCGTGGCCGAAGAAACGAGGCGCTCAGCCTGATTCCTGACAGGTAGTATGCAGGTAACCCCCCCTCCTCCTCTCCTCTCGACAGCAGCATGCAGGCTCCACTCACATTTCGTGTCCGAGAGTGAGTGAATATCAAAGCGAGACGGGTGATTGAGCCGTCGGAGAACCGCAAAGGGGGAAGAACAAATAAAAAGGCCCAAAATCCAAGGCGGCGTGATGAGCGGTTGCCGAATTGGACGGTGGGATGAAAGCATCACTTTCTGGCCACGGCCGAATTCGGGTGCACCACCCACACCCTTTTTTGTTTTCTTTGTTTGTTGGCATCACAGTGCATGTCCCTTTCATGCAGTTTGCTCTGGATTGCATATACATACTGCGGGAACCCATCCCACTGGATGGAAGAACATACGTACATAAGATTCATACACATAGCCAAGAGAAAGAAGAACCGAACCACGTTGTTGGCTACCCGGACTGACTCCAGGCACTCAGGACATTGGCGGGTTCTTGACTCGAATGGAAGCCAAGCCCCGACTCCCAGGGCTCGTGCAGGAGAGGCACATCACGGTTTTCAGCAACCCTTTCATTTTCTTCTCCTTCTTCTTGTGTTTATACCGAAGCGGTGGCTTTTTTTTTTTTGCTGGTTTGCGGTCAGGTGGGTGCGCTGGACAAAAGGTGTGCAAAAGTTTGGGTGTGGACAAGGTAGCCGGTCAGCAAGCAAGCACACCGAGATCGAGACAGGGCCACCGGAATAGACAGCGTCCGGACCAGTCATTGCACTCGTATATGAGTTAGATACATGTCCTTATGTAAAATGACGAGAAGGCAACAAAAAACTTGGGGGGGCACGTGTGGCACGATGCCATGCCTTCCATTGGCAGCATCGTAGTAGTGCTGGCGCGTGCATGCATGTGCGGCATCTGTTATCAAGTTAATTAACCACCAAAGTGTTAATTTCTGCCTCTAGCTCCTCTGTGTATTAATAATCGTCTCTCCTTATAGTAAATACTTCTTTGCAGCAACTGTTTTCTTCTGTAGGTCGTGTATTTCAGAGTAGCGTTGCCTTGGTTTTGTATAGTGGTATGTGAGAGTGGGTTGGCAAGCCATTATGAGTTGAGCCGATGAGAGACACGACACGTCGACGGCCCGTCCCCTTTGTTGTCTTTGCCGATCCAAACGCAAGTCCGACTTCCAACGGGGGCTAAAATAACCCAGCCCTGTAAAGGGTCTTCCGGCGGTTGTTACATGTCAACATCTAATAATACTAGTATGATGAGGCACCCTTGTTTGCGGGTCGTCTTAACGCACGCAGAGTATGTAAGTATGTACATTCTCCAGCCCCCATCTTCTCCTGGACGACGGGGTCAACTTTCATTCACTCTAAAGTATGCATGTCAGTCCACATGTACTTCATTATTGCCATGTCTGAGTTGCGTGCGTGCGTGCGTGTATCAAAATCATGTACAACACTGAAATAACAGCGGGTCTTTTTCTTTGCTTTTTTATCCCGCTTTGGAGAGCGAGAAAAGCTCGCCGATGAAGCAGTCATCAGCAGTCATCAGCTGAGGCTTTTAATTCGACGCTGAACTGAAGATTGGGCTCCGCCAGCGTCCCGCATTTGCAACTAGTTGCATGGTGCGGCCCGGAGCGGTCCACGGACACTGACGGCGATGAGATGATCATGGGCGAGCGGGCATGGATGGATGTGATGAGATGGATCATGGATGGTGTGTATGTACGTCAGAAGCTAAAGAAACTACTACGCGATTGATACCCGTCTTGTGTGTCTGTCTGTACATTAGCATCCAAGTTAGCCTGGTTCGTAGTAGTACTAGGTAGGTGGCTAATTAGTTGCCAGTTTACCACCAAAACCTCCCTTTCATCATCACATCCATGGCTCGGACTATGGATGGGCCATTCATGAGTAAGAAGTGCATGGATTGGAAGCAAGTGACGACAGACGCAGGCATGTATGTATGGAATGGGCGCCCATGCTGTGTAACGCCAGCCACCCGCCCAGATGCATGTATTTTTGCCTCCCTCCGAGAACAAAGGTCCAGAAGTCATCCATTCGCCCAAGGCACCTGATGCTCACATGTATTGAGTACCTGCCTACATAGCGTAACGTAAGTGTGCTTATCATGTACCCCGGCCTTGGGAGCTGCCCCATTTCGCGTGTTGCCCACGCCGTTGTCTCCGCGCGCGCACACACACACACACACACCACACACAAGTCAAACTAACAACCAACAACCCAACCCAACACCTAAACCAGACGTCAAACCAGCCTGTTGGTAACCAACGACATGTCTATTCTCAACGAAAAAAGGAGCGTTTTTGGCGACAGTGTGTGTTGGAGTTTGGCCTCACCGTCTTTATGCGAAGAAAAGGGACATCGCTTACAGGGTCCAGTCCAACATGAGTAGGTAGACAGATACAAATGGGTCAAATGTACGTTGTTCACACGTTTCTCGTCATTCACAAGTCACATCCCATCACTAAACGGTAACCCATGGACACACCCACAAATCCATTGGAATACGAACACTTGAGGGGGATACCACCATCGGCTAATAAGGGGGGTGGGAAAGGAACTAGACGACGCTGGCTTGGCTTTTTGCTTGCTCGTTTCTTTCTCTTTTCAGCTCCCTTCCCCGTCCCCGCAATTATATACCCTGGCTATTCATTCGTGGATTACCTACTAATCTACCAGAGGATCAATAAAGAGTAGCGTAATAAACGGGTTTTCCCGCTTTAGGGTTTTGACAACTTTGACGAGAGCCGGGGCCAGATGATGATGATAATGATCATCATCATCATCATCATCATCATGGCCTTGTTCAATCAAGTCAAGGGCTCAAAGGCGTGCGCGAGCCTTCCTCTCGTTGCCTCCGCAAAAACACGCCAATCCACCCACCCCCATCAACAAAGTACACTGCTGTCAAATGTCATCCCATTGGTATTATTCAACCTGCAACAAAATACCCACGGAGCCATTTCTCCCCAGCACAACGGGACTGGTCGTCTTTTAGCTTTGCAGTAGCTTCCTGCGCGTGCTAGGTCATGGCTTCCCTCAGCGCCGGGTCTCCCGTCCTGTGGAAATCGACCACGACCATGACTACGAGAAAAGCCCGCTTTCTTTTTGAGGCCTGAGCATTTTCGATAGCCATGCGACCCTCGGGGGGGACCACCTAATCTCGTCTTGCCTCTTTGGGTCACGCTCCATGTACGAAGGTCGGGCCAAGTGAGGCCCAAGACCGCAGAAGCCGTCGGCGATGCCAGCAAAGGGTCATGTCCATCATCGAGAGGGGACCCTCACCTCACCTCACCCCCTCCCTCCCCTTGCCCCCCCCCAGCTTGGTCCGAAATAGTCACCGCCACCGCGCGTGGCGGCGGATGCTGTATGTACATATTGTCTGTATTATGTGCGATGCTCCGCACGGGATCCCGTCGCAATGGGCAGTAGATGATCTTGGCCGCAGCCGATCCGCACGAGAACCGGAGCTGATGCGAAGGGGGGGGGGGGGGGGGGGGGGGGGGGCAGCCTAGCACGGACGTGGGTAACTTATCCTCTTACTCCTCCTGCTCATCCTGCTTCTCATTGCTCAGACGAAGAAAAACACCGCGCTTTGCGCCGACGAGTGCATCATGTTGGTCTCTGTTTCTGTATGCAGAGCAGCTTGAGAACAGGTTTCATTGGGACATGATGGGGGGGATCTACTCGCGTCTAACCCGAACGTAACATGTCAAAGTATAGCCGGCCGTCAAAATATCGGCCAGCCAGGCTGGCCGAGTAGTATCAGCCATCCCCTTGGGACCGTTGTCGGGAACTAGCTCAACCCTTGACTGCATCTGGTCAGCTAGGCCAGATATTAAACCGCCGGTTTTGTACTCTGATATATATAAACGACGGGGCCCAGCCCGCAGTCAAGCGATCCCTCTTCCAGCTGTTGTCGCCCACCAACTCAGTAGTACTTCAGTTTCACCAGTTGGTGCTTGATATTGCTGCTCATTCTTCCCCTCATCAGAGGTTAACTACCTAGTCCAAGCTTCATCATGGTGACAGACTCAATCATGGCTATGCAGGATCTTCTATCAGCCTTTACTTGGGTCCATGGCCTTGTTGCGCTATTTGGTGTCTGGTTTGTCTACGCTGTTGGCCTGGGTGTCTACAGACTGTGGTTCAGCCCTATTGCTCACGTTCCTGGGCCCAAGCTGGCAGCTTTGACCCAATATTACGAATTCTACTACGACATTATCCTCGGTGGACAGTACACCTTCAAGATCCTTGAGTTGCACAAAGTGTATGGCCCCGTCGTCCGCATCAGCCCCTGGGAAGTGCATGTTGGAGAACACGACTTCCACAGCGAGTTATATACTGGACCGACCCGACCACGCGACAAGTGGCCTTTCTGGGCGAAACAGGTGTGTATTAGTCCTGCTTGAGTACACAGTACTTGGTTCAAATACTAACAACTAAACAGTTTGGTGCTCCCTGTACGATTCCTACTCTTCATCCGATTTTATATTGACGAGGCACTAATCGCGACCAAACAGACAGCGCACTTGCTACCCTTGATCACCACCACCACAAGCTTCGTCGTGGAGCCCTGAACCCCTTCTTCTCTACTCAAAGTGTTCGCAAGCTCCAACCAATTGTCGAAGAGCGGACCGATGCCCTCCTCGATGCTCTCGTCAACTATGCCGCCTCTCGAAGCCATGAGCCGTTGAATACCATGTATCCCTTTTCAGCCTTTACCAATGGTACGCAGCACAAAATCTCCTTATGATGTTGTATAACTCATAATGCTAACGAAATCTATAGACGTCATCAACGAGTATGCATTTGCTCGAAGCGATCATTTGAGTATGTTATACCCCACCCCGACAAGCAAAGCCGCAATGAGTAAGAGCTCAGCTGACACTACTTAGTTGAGGAATATGATTTCGGAGCCGAAGTGACTGACAACATGTTGCTGGGCACTCACATGGGCACGATGATTAAGCATGCCAACTGGGCTCTCACTTTTGTAAACAGTCTACCCGAAGCCGTCTCAGGCCGTTTTATTCCAGGCAAGCTAGATCCTAATTGCAGGACATGCATTCCCCTGGTATGGATATAACTAACATAATTACACAGGCTGGGGAGGCTGGCTCAAGATGAAGAATGATATTCTTGACCAAATCCGCGAAATCAAGGCATCAGAGAACACGGAAAAGTGGCAGTTGGACGTTAGCCACCCTACCATCTTTCACGAACTTTTGTCTTCTAAGCTATTGCCACCTCAAGAAAAGACCCCCGAGCGACTTGCTCAGGAGGGCCAAATTTTGGTGCAAGGAGGCACGCTTACGACATCATGGACACTTTCCCTAGCAATCTTCCATCTTCTTAACCGGCCCTCAACCCTCCGTGCGCTACGAGACGAGCTGTTCGCCGCCATTCCTGACGCCAACGAAATTCTTCCTTTGGCTCAATTAGAGAACCTACCTTATCTCCGCGCTGTTGTCAAGGAGGCCTTGAGACACGGCATTGGGACAAGCAGTAGACTGCCTCGCATCGCCCCCGAGGAATCCTTTACCATTACTGATTCTACCACGGGAACCGAGTGCCATCTCCCCAAGGGTACTGTCATCAGCATGAGCCCATACAAGACCATCATGGATGAGGCCATCTTCGCCGATCCTCTGGCCTTCCATCCCGAAAGGTGGCTCGAAGGCGAGGAAAGACTAGACAAGTATCTCACCGTCTGGGGTGGTGGCTCCCGAGGGTGTTTGGGAATGGCTTTGGCGCAGGCAGAGCTTTTTCTCATGCTGGCCAAGTTCTTCCGTCGCTGGGGCGGTGGCGGTATTGTTGATGGAAGCGATGAGGGTGACCGCCGCCCTGGCGATGTGGGCGTGATTAAGATCTTTGAGACGACAGTCCGAGACTGCCAGATGGCCTCTGATTACTTTATCCCGATGCCTTATAAGGTATGTGTTACTGCTGCGCCCACCTTTTCTTCACATACTTCACGACGATACGAATGCTAATCAATGTCACAGGGCACCAAGGGCCTTCGCTTCACTCTTGAGAAATGTTGAGTAATAGAAGAAAGATGAAACGACTTTTATGTGTTGCTTTAGATACCCTATGGTTCCATGCGAACAACGATTTTGATGAGAGATGGATGATGGATGCTTTTACCCAATGACTGAACCAGTCTATTTTTTATTTATTTTTCGTTTTTGTTTCGGCGATGATCTAGGGAAGAAGACGGGAGTTAGTAGTAATGTCTACTGGGTATAGGTATCTCGAGCAAGTGCTTACTTATTTACCAAAAACATATTTTTCTTGAACATAGCCGACCCCCGATCATTTTACGGCAAGACGGACTCTTTTGTAGTGTGTTTGCTCCCTCAATCCAATGAGTAATATCAGTAGCATCCTTTAACAATCCATCGTTCTTCGTATGGGACTACTTAAGAGAGGTTGTGATTATTCTCGCGGTGCTTTCATAGGGTTTGTGATGGAACGGTTGGGAGGGCTGTGTAAACTCAGCCGACGACTAAAAACTACACTGCCTCCTATTGTCGATGACTCCGCGGGATCGCAGCCCGGCGGCATTGGAGATGAAGTTTAAATAGCTATACCTGTCCGATCTTCCTGTCTCATCGCTGCCAAGCCAATTCCATCATTGCCAAGCCAATCCTCTCCTCACTTCTTCAAGCCTTTTCAACTATTTTTTTTTGGGACAATTTTCACTACTCCTCTCTCTCGTGGCGCGATGCAATTCAAACCTCTCTTGGCAGTAGCTATGTCGGCATTATCCGGCGCCTGTGCTACGCCTCGCCCAACTCGAGCGCTTGTGTATCGAGGTCCGGCATCATCCGAGGGGTGTCCTGAGGCAATTGCCAAACTGCTACATAGCTCAAATCATAGATTCGAAGTTACGTATGCTGGGCCTGATGAAGATATCGATATCTCGGCTGAGACTCTAGCAGATTATGATCTTTACGCCTTTGGTGGCGGAGAAGGTGAACCTAATTTCTTCCTCTTTCCCATTTATGCACGCCTTTAGTGGTTTCTAACAATCGCAATAACAGACCTTGGTGATGCCTGGAAAGATATGAAGGAGCACGCAGATGCCATCCGTAACTTTGTGTCCAATGGCGGCCGGTACCTAGGCTTCTGCCTGGGTGCCTAGCTTGCGGGCAGCTCTCCCGGGTTCGGCCTCTTACCCAAAGGGGCCGATACCGACTCGGAAGCCGGAACATATGGAGCCCAGGTGAATACCACCAAAGACACCCTGATCCAGGTAGACTGGCGCTTCACCAACGGCAAGACACAGCACGGCCGGTGGCTCTACTTCCAAGAGTGGCCGGTGATTACGGGGCTAAAAAAGGAGGAGAATGTGCTGGCTCGGTACTCGAGCAACGGAGATGTCGCCGCGTCTCTGACGCCGTACGGCCGTGGGTGGGTGGGACTTTGTGGGCCGCATCCGGAGGCCACACAGCAGTGGTGTAAGTCTTGGCTTCTTCTATCTATCCAATGTTTTTCTTCATTGTGATTAATTGCCCTTTTGCTTCATGGCTTCATGAACTAATCTAAGTGTTGCTTAACAGATGACGACTATGATCTTGAAAACCCAGATGGAATCAGGGCAGACATTGGACATGATTTGATCGAGGCGACTATGAAGGAGGCAATTGAAAGATAGACTGTGTTTACTAGAATATAGAGCGTGCTTTTCATTGCTATTGACAAATCAAACCACTCATTCTAACGAAAAGAGCAACACAACATCCACACAATGACGCAGTCTAACTTGACCCGTCACGAACGCAAAAGTAAGCAAACGCCCACAATTTACCCCAGACACCACCATCGCGATCCTACCTTAATGGTCAAAGCCCCCCCTTCTGTTCATTTCATCATCAAAAAAATCCTCTCCACATCCTGCCCTGCCCAGCCTGTCAGATGCCTCCGATTACTATATAACATGCGGTCGCGTTACTTTTCTGTAAATTACAACCTGTGGATGGAAGGCTTGCACGCGGCTTCTGCCCTCGGATGGACTACTGCCGAGAGGCACTAAGACGGACGGATGAATGTTTTGCGCCCGGACAGACACCTTCCCGGCGCTAGGCCCAGTATAACCCTCCAAAGTACAGGGGATGTTGGACGCTTGGCAGTTCAAACAGGGTGAGAAAGAAACATAGTCGGGATATCCAAGGTATCAAAGTATTTCATATTACTAAATCTATAGAAATGTAGCTATTTCTAGAAACTCTGGCGACATCCTGAAACCTCTAGAAATATTAGAAATAAATTATCCAGACCGGCTTAGAAAATCAGAGGAAGGTTGTCAATTTCACCCTTTTGGAAGTGCCTAACTTGGCAGCGTCAGTTCAGCGCCCAACAGCCTTCATCTCCCCTGTGTGCGCCCCCCCTGGACGATGCGTGCTGGGACAGGGGTTCAGGGAGATTTTTTAGTGAATGCCCTGCTGCACGGAAGCTCCTGTGGGGTTGTCATGCAGACGTGGGGAGTTTGACAGGAAAATGTCATAGTTGGCCTCTCCGACGGCTTTGTTAACCTTCCGATCATCAAACATCTCCTTTTCAAAACATCGCTCTTCAGCATTCTTTAATCGAACTGTACCATCACGGACGACGCCCGGCCTGCGCAGTGCTCGCATAGCAAATCAGCTACCAACCAGTCCTGCCTCCAAACTTATTCCAACATCGTCCCTTTCTCCCTCCCGTCGACACAATGGCGGCCGTCGATCCCGCGCTGCGGAAGAGGGTTCTCCGGGTCATCTCCTTTTCGCTACTTCTCGACCTTGTGAGTGCCATGAAAGGCATATGATGGGCTCCTAGTCAGACCATCGACGAGTAGTAAACTTACGATACTAACTGGGGCAATAGATTTCCTTCACCTTCATCTTGCCTCTCTTTCCGCAACTTCTGGCCTTCTACCGCGACCTCGAGGCCCCGGCCCAGCTAATCGATGGCGCCCCAACGACGCTCCTCCAGTATATCATTGGTGGCATGAACAAATACAAAGCCGCATTTTCTCGACCAATTGACTCGCGATATGATATCGTTCTGCTCGGTGGGGCTATGGGCTCTCTCTTCTCGTAAGTGGTGGTGGTTACCTATAGACTTGGGTTTCTGGCACTCTTGATCGTTACTTGTGCTCACGATTCGCATCTAGGCTCCTGCAAGCTGTCGCATCACCCTTGATTGGGCGTCTCTCCGATCGTTATGGCCGCCGCAATGCCCTCCTCGCCTCCATGTGCGGCAACATCCTGTCAGTTCTGCTGTGGGTTGCCGCAACCGATTTCCGAACATTCATTGCCAGTCGCGTCGTTGGCGGACTATCCGAAGGCAATATTCAGTTGGCAACGGCAATGGCGAGCGACATCTCTGACGAAACCACCCGTGGTTCGACAATGGCTATTATTGGCGCTTGCTTTTCTATCGCCTTTACATTTGGCCCTGCATTGGGTGCTTGGCTGAGCACAATTTCCACTGTTGCTGCCAACCCATTCGCCACCGCTGCAGGCTTCAGCTTGGCGTTGATCGTTGTCGAGACCATCTACCTATACTTTTGTCTGCCAGAAACATTGCCCTCATTAACAAAAGAGGGTGTCAACAAGAATCAAAAGGGTACGAAGCAGACAAAGGCGAAGAAAGTTGAGAGAACCAACTCCCACTTCCTACTCAATGCGGTACACTTTGTATTCCTCCTTTTCTTCTCTGGAATGGAGAGTTCTCTGTCCTTTATGAGCTACGACCTCTTTGCCTTTACATCCGGAAAAAATGGTCGGTTGTTGGGATACATTGGTCTGGTGGCATCCCTACTACAAGGCGGCGTCACCAGGAGACTGCCTCCGCTGATCTCTGTCCGTGTTGGTGCTGTGGCTTGTCTGGCATCCTTCCTTCTTCTCAGCAAAATCACCACAGTCGGTGGTCTATACGCTGCAGCGACATGCCTGGCCATTACCTCTGCTACTGTCGTAACCGGTCTCAACGCTCTCAGCAGCTTCGAAGCCAACGAGGATGAGAGAGGCGGTAAGCTGGGCAATCTGCGGAGTTGGGGTCAGCTCGGACGAGGCTTGGGTCCTCTTTTGTTTACAAGTGTGTACTGGTGGGCCGGTCGAGAGACAGCGTACACCATGGGCGCAGCAGGCATCGCAGTTGTAGTAGCTGCAGCAGTGTTTGGTTTGAAGACGCCCACGGGGGGCCTCAAGATGAAGGTTGGTGAGAAGAAAACGCAGTAATGGAATATCAATGCTTGTTATGTTGTACGATACAGTGGCGACTTTGTATATGAGAAACTATTATGTATATGCATCACATGACGAAAATAATTAACATGATGTATGATTTTGCAATCCCAATGCATTTGGCCGAGCTACGCAAATTGAACAAGGACCTGTTGGGGTCTTGCCTTGTTGTTCACAATTACTGGAGGAATAAACGTGCCATTGGAGGAGAATCATGGAAAAGTCAAGCAACGCGATAAAAGACAATCCATCAAACAAACACAAGAAAGGAATAAACAAACCAACTAATAACAAGTACAAAAGAAAAAGAAAAAAGTAGTGTTGTTCGCTTTGGCACCTCGCCCGCACCCGGATTTGCACCGAGATCCTTGGCTCTCTCACCTATACAATCGAGCATAGGAGTCCAACGAGTTGCTATTACTCTATACGGGCTTTTTATTTGGCACTTTGCCTTATACCACTCGGCCAAACACGCCAGGTGTCACCGTTTGTTGAAGAAACTGTTGTGTATTGTGCTTCATAAGGGTGAATACTGGCAAGCGGGTTCTGAGCAGCTGGTGGCAGATGGTGTTGGGGGGTTTTGAGTGTGGGTGCAGTTGTGGAGGGTAACTGCAGGACTTGACAGGACTGGACTCGAGTTGTATTGTACTGGGTTGGGTTCGATAGATTCGGATGTCGAAACGATCAAACGTTCGAGATAAATTGACAGCCATTGTGTTTGCAGATATCAAGTTGAAAACTTGTATCTGCGAAACATCTGCGATCCGAGTTAAATTCCAAGGGAGTCGTGGTAGGAGAGGTCGTGATAGCTGCAGTTGTTCAGCCCTTGGAAGAAAACAACGTTTGACAGGGCTTTAGTTGTCCTAGATATATCAATGAAATATCGAAAGACAACAATTTATACTAATAATACCGATAGTTATCGCTGATTATTATACTTGAAGAGTATGGCGCGTCGCATTTGTCGCTGCCAGCGAGCATCTCTCGAACGATGACGTATTGGGATACCCTAAACTGATTGCTGGATATCTGTGCTCGAACAGTAAGCGTCGGTTTTGAGATTAGGGAAGCCTATCAAGCTTGAAATGAAGCTTCATAGAAAGATTATTGATATTGACGAGCTTGCATCAGCTTCGACAAAGTTCTGACGTTGGCAAGATTGCTGCGTGTGATATCAATCCATAGCAATACCTCTCTTCTTGTTGGCTCGCTGGTGGTAATACTCGCATTCCGGAGAGGACAGTCAAGAATAGATTGCAAACCCGCATGGACATTTACAATACTCCACAGAAAATACGCAAGGAGTCATTCGGTGAGGCTCCCAGTCTCATTTATATGACTCTCAGCGGCCGTTGCCTCTTGACGGCTAGGCATCTATCTATCTCTACCAATATCCACTGTGGCTCGGCCTAAGCAAGGTTTGCGCCAGGGAAAGCTGAAGGAATGAACTCCACATTAAGAGGGAGAAGGCTGTCAGACGTCCCGCACAAGGCGATAAATAGAGCAGAAATCGACGATAGCGCGGATTAAGATTTTTATTTCCCATGGTTGCGCAGCAGCCAAGCTGGGAGCTGCACGCCGGCAGTATCACCACTCTGGTTGGGTCATCGGCGTGAGCGACTCGACAGCGAAGCTACAGTGGTGGCAACTCAAACTTGCAAGGGCCTGGTGGGGCATGACGTTTCACTGTATGGATGGGGCTGTAGATGTGGATGGAGGGGCAGCAGCAGGACAGCTGTAGAGGGGCAAAATCAGAGAGGGGTAAACGCATGCTACAGAGAAAAAATTGACATCGACAGATGCTTGCAACGCGAAACGCAGAGCAAAAATCGAGATAAGACAGGGAAATTGCGGCAAAAATGTAAAGCTTTGGGCGCCAATCGACGAGCTCCGTGACTCATGCGGCCATTGGGATGTGAAACATGCAAAAATAGGTGTAGGTTGGGCGAGAAGCCAGCAACGTGTCGAGGGTGTGGGTTGTGCCGGATTTTGGTTGGGTTGGGCTGTCAGCAGCGCGGTATGCTGTCCCTGATGAGAGACTTTTTTTTTGGGCCGAAAGCGAAGATTTTTTTTTGCACTCGCTGGTTGAATGAATGCCTTACCTCTCTGCCTGTTACATCGGGGAGATCCCCACTCTATTATCGTTGTGTGTGTACATTACATTGCCTGCCATCGGTAAAGCCGTTTGTTGAAGCTAGACGCGGGCGTGAACAAAAATGAAAATCTCGAACCTATCTATGCAACAAGCTTCGTAGAGTAAGATGGAGAGAGCTTCATCAAAGTTGGACAAAGTGGTTCAACAAACTGCATCGCTAGGGACGGCTGAATATGGGGTAATTCGACATGAGCGACGATTCTGGTGGAGAAGACGCCGAGTGTGTGTATCGTCGCCATGGTAGCAACGATGCAGATTGGCCCCCGTTGTGGATTTGTTGTTTTTTTCTTCCACCATATGACCACAGCCGCTCGCATGTACATGCTGGCGGTTACAGTAAAAGCACAGTTAAAGGCACCCTTGCCAAAACGTCACTTGCATGGTACAATCGCAGACTCTGTGAGGAGGGCTCCTTGCAGCTAGGAATGAAACACCAGAGCGCGCTCCAAGTGAGTCGAGAGGGAGCTCCTCAAGCTAGCTACCTACGAATGATATTGAGCTGCCTTCCTACCTCACCTACCTACTACTTCACTCGCAATCATTCAAGATAAACTCTTCGGCAAATGATTCAGAAACTCTACCAAGCCATCTGTGACTCTTCCAATCACTTCCTCAAGTGCAGCACCCATTCATTTGCTTGGTCCGCCATGGCCTGCTCGCTCGCTCACTGATTGTAGCAAACAGGGTGCTTTGCACACCACCCACACAAACGCTAATCGCGACGCCTGATTGGCCAGCTGAAACGTTAAAGCGGGAGAAAAATCCTGCAAGTGCGAGGCCAGCCGGTTCTGGTGGGGGGAGGTGAAAAAAAAATAAAAGAAAAAATGGTCCTCTGGCCTGTTAGGGCTAGTCGGCCACCGTGTTGCCCCTCTCTGGTTGCCCCGCGCTTGTAGCCGCAGCGCTGCTCCTCCTCCACCCCTCCTGCTGGCGGCCCTTTTTAAATCTCCTCCTCCCTCCACCTGCTTTGGAATTTTTTTCTCTTCTGCTCTTTGTCTCGCATACCCGGTTCAAGCATCCGATCTGCGAATTTGTATGTCTTCCCCCTCATCCCATTCACATCTCCATCTCCCTCTGCCTTGCATCTTTCCATCATCAAGAAGCAGCAGTAGCAGCAGCATCAACTGACTCGTCATCAGTGTCATCTAGTCAAGGACTTCCCACAAGCTCCACGCATACTTCCTACAATCCGCCAAAATGGGTAAGGAGGAGAAGACTCACATTAACGTGGTCGTTATCGTACGTCTACCCACCCTTCTCTTGCTGCTTTCAACCTGACATGACATGCTAACGCCTTCAATTTTAGGGGTATGTTTGTCTGCGACAACGAGTTTCGAAGCCCACAAATTACTAACATGATAAAACAGCCACGTCGACTCCGGCAAGTCGACCACTGTGAGTAGCCCTTCTTCACATCCCACCAATACCCCGCGCCCACCAAGCGTAGGGCAGTTTTGTCACATAATACTGACCAAATTTACCCAAATAGACCGGCCACTTGATCTACCAGTGTGGTGGTATCGACAAGCGAACCATCGAGAAGTTCGAGAAGGTACGATGATTTCTTCACTTTTAGCTTGGTTTCAATCCCATTTCTGTCGCTTTTGTGTGCGCCAATATACGCGGAGGGGGGGTACCTCTCTGTGTTACCCCTCCTTTGGCTTGCTGTCCAAAAATTCTTTGTTTGGGTGGTCAGTTTGGCGGGGCGAAAAAAAAAACTCGTTACCCCGCCATCCTGGCACTCCTCACATTTGAGCATGGCAGCCCCGCCCGCACTACTCGACCACACCCTGCTGCCACTTACTCATCACACTCTGGCTGTCATACCAATTATGCGATCATATATACTAATGTGCTTACCTTACAGGAAGCCGCCGAACTCGGCAAGGGTTCCTTCAAGTACGCGTGGGTGCTCGACAAGCTCAAGGCCGAGCGTGAGCGTGGTATCACCATTGATATTGCCCTCTGGAAGTTCGAGACTCCCAAGTACTATGTCACCGTCATCGGTATGTTCATTTGACTCATGAGACTCTTGTACGTTATTGTCTAACTCATCTACCAGACGCCCCCGGTCATCGTGATTTCATCAAGAACATGATTACTGGTACCTCTCAGGCCGATTGTGCTATTCTCATCATTGCCGCCGGTACTGGTGAGTTCGAGGCTGGTATCTCCAAGGATGGCCAGACTCGTGAGCACGCTCTGCTCGCCTACACCCTGGGTGTCAAGCAGCTCATCGTTGCCATCAACAAGATGGACACTGCCAACTGGGCCGAGTCTCGTTACCAGGAAATTATCAAGGAGACTTCCAACTTCATCAAGAAGGTCGGCTTCAACCCCAAGACTGTTGCCTTCGTCCCCATCTCCGGCTTCAACGGTGACAACATGTTGGAGGTTTCCAAGAACTGCGCCTGGTACAAGGGCTGGGAGAAGGAGACCAAGGCTGGCAAGTCCACCGGCAAGACCCTTCTCGAGGCTATTGATGCCATCGAGGCCCCCAAGCGTCCTACCGACAAGCCCCTCCGTCTTCCCCTCCAGGATGTTTACAAGATCGGTGGTATTGGAACAGTGCCCGTCGGCCGTATCGAGACTGGTATCCTCAAGCCCGGTATGGTCGTCACCTTCGCTCCCGCCGGTGTCACCACTGAAGTCAAGTCCGTCGAGATGCACCACGAGCAGCTCGTTGAGGGTGTTCCCGGTGACAACGTTGGATTCAACGTGAAGAACGTTTCCGTCAAGGATATCCGACGTGGTAACGTTGCTGGTGACTCCAAGAACGACCCCCCTCTGGGCGCCGCTTCTTTCACCGCTCAGGTCATTGTCATGAACCACCCCGGCCAGGTCGGTGCTGGATACGCCCCTGTCCTCGATTGCCACACTGCCCACATTGCCTGCAAGTTCGCCGAGCTTCTCGAGAAGATCGATCGTCGTACTGGTAAGGCTACTGAGGCCAGCCCCAAGTTCATCAAGTCTGGTGACTCTGCCATCGTCAAGATGGTTCCCTCCAAGCCCATGTGCGTTGAGGCTTTCACCGACTACCCTCCTCTGGGCCGTTTCGCCGTCCGTGACATGCGTCAAACCGTCGCTGTCGGTGTCATCAAGGCTGTCGAGAAGGCCGCTGCCGGTTCCGGCAAGGTCACCAAGTCCGCTGTCAAGGCTGGCAAGAAGTAAACGACCAAAATCGTTAAAAGTTCTTAATAGGGCAATAATGTACTCACTTCTACGACGACATGATGTTTGCTATGACCACGAATGTGTCTTGGGACTTTAATGAGAGACTGGAATCAGGGTTTTCATCCGACAGAATCTTCTCATGTGTACCTAAGTAAAAAAATTAGAGAGTCTAGAAGTGATTCTTTCATTTCCATTAAGATGTGCCAATAATCTGCTCCGTGACCTTGTGCTTAAGATGTGTCTGTATTCAAGTTTTTGTCTTGACCGCCATGCCACAGCAGCGCTGACAGGTGTCATAGCGCTGCAGTTGTTAAGATGCGGCTATATGTGATTCCCATGTACTAAATGAAGCCATCACGCATAAAGCGGAGCAACCGTCACGCTTCCCATTGACACAGCACAAACAACACCCAACGACAACGACAAAGAGGTCAAACACTCCAAGTCTATTCATTTGTAAATATATATTTCTACTAGTGTACTAGATATTGCTAGAAATCGCTAGCTATTGCTGGAAATTGCTGATGCACGCTCAGAGCAGCGGTCCTAGGGGCAAGCAAAGCTCTTGGTAAGATTGACCAATTGCCAGTCAGTGTTTTCACCGTGGCTCGTGATCGTGGTGGCTTTGCGGCCTTGAACGTCCCATAAAGAAAGCAAATCTGGAAGCTACGCTCCGCGGAAGGTTGGCAACCTTGCACAAAGCGGCTTCGCAGCTTTGCTTGATGATAGCTAATGTTACATAGACGTGTCTTTTCTATATTGGTAGCATCCAAGTCATGATATTGACGTAAAATAGCATAAGTTTACATGTGAAAGTACAATAATGGGGAAATTAGTCGCCTTGAATCACCAACCCAGTTGGTGATTGTAGAGTTGTGATGTCATCAGTGTCGTACGAGTCGCAGATAGATGTCCCATATTGAGGCCAAGGCGAGAGAGAATATCTGTCTGTCGTCTAGGGTTTACTTGAAGAATCTGGTGTCGATGATGATGATGATGGTGGTGGTGGTGGTGGTGTCGTGTGGTCCTCTTCTGCTGTGAAGACCGAAGCTACTTCGGAATGAGTGGTGGTGGGATTTGATGAATGCGCTATGGAGGCAGAGATATCCTTTTCTAGATGCAAACCCGCTTCTGGTAGTTCCAACTCTTCAGGAATGCTATCCCCAGCCAAGATGTCAGAGGACTGTTGAGGAGGTACTGCCCCCTCGACCGGTATGGAATGAAGTGCTTGATCATCATACCAAAATCCGTCGTCGTCAGGCGAATCTGCAGCTTCCGCTTGATCGTATATAGACGAAGGAGACACACGTCTTTCTTCAGCATCTTGAGCCAAGGCATCATCCCCTCTAAACTCATTATCCATCAAGTCAAGCGTGAACTCTTCATCAGACCTTTCCTGCATAAGGTCATGCCCATTATGCCATGAGAAATGCTTCCCAGTGGCAAACTCCTCAACTAATGCCAAGAAGTTCGCCATGTCTGTGGCAGCATCGCCGTTGAGCAAATGGCCCTGCTGAATGGTAAGTTCTTGGCGCTGACCGCCGTGTTGGCCTGCCTCGATGCTGTTGTATCGCAAGGTGTGGCCCTGCCACTCTGTTTCAACAGTCTGGTGGATTTCTAAACCCATGAATCTGTGTGGTACGTCGACAGCTGCATCGTTGCCGGAAGACTGGGTCAGAGACAGCCATTTGGTGGGAATTGAGAACTGTGTGTGGGTTGGTGTACGCAGGCGTCCTTCCAGGAGGTTGAATTCAGAAACAGCTAAAAAGGTCTTGAGGGATTGCTGATTGACGTCAAGGGGCATCAGCCGTTGCTGAACCAGACGCACATCTACGCTCTCGCCTGGCAGTAGTACGTCGTGAACATGCCATGGTACTACCCCATGAAGCGTAGAATTCTGCGGAACAGAGAAATTAGAAAGGTCGATATCCGGGTCCACCGGTAAGCGCAGTTGAACTTCGGGAACGCTACCATCGCTCTCATTCGCCGCATAATATTCTGTCGGCGCAAATTTAAGAACAATAGTAGTGTTTTGAACGACAGCCTTATCCTCGGCTGTAATGGACGTAAAAGAGGCAGGGTGCGGTACAACGGGGGAGAGGATCCGCCGGTGCTTCGCCATCCCAGCTTCTCGTGATTCATGCTTGCTGTGAAGCACATGGCCAAAAATGGCAGTCGTGCGGATCGACGCTTCGCCTTGTTCCACTTCAGGCGTTGTCGTAGCGGGAGATAGGACTTGGCTTAGCAGCTTGGCTTTGCTTGAGGCTGCAATAGGTTCCTCGCCAATGGGGCTAACATATCTAGACCAGGAGCTGAGCCGGTCTCGCCATGACATGCTTCGTGTCTCTCGTTCGTGAGCGACAAAGCTGCCAGATTTCGCCTTCACAGCCTGAGAAGGTGCCACGATGTGCACTTTGCCATGTGTCTTTTGCTGTCGTCCCATGAGTAACCGTAGAGCAATATCGGCCGGCGTCTCAGTCTGTGTAGTTGTCTCGCCTGAAGCTATAACGCTAGGACGTGGCCGGTCAGTGTCCGCGAGCCACGTAATGTCGAGTGTCTAAAACCGGCTTGTTAGTATTGGATCGAAGGCTAGATCATAGGCAGTTAAATTATCAAAGGACGAACCGCATCGGATGTATTATGCTTGACCACTGTTCTTGTTATTCTGCCAAGCTCCTCTAATACTGAGGGGAGCAAATCTTGCTGCTGAACATTGCGGATTGAGACGGTTTGAGTGGCAATTGACTGCACAATCTCGTCTAGGCGGGTGAGAATGACTGGGATGATTGATTTGCGAGCGTATATGGTGATTCGTGACTCATCAACACTGGACATGATTCTTTCCTTGTTGGATTCGTCGAGAAATTCCGCCTTGACTGTCTCCAAGACAGAAGTGGAAGATTCTTTACACACTGTTAGCATTCCAGCAAGAAAAGGGGGAAAGGGAAGAACTCACGGGCGAGAAGCCGAAAAATGTCAGGCTGAATCCATATAGGAATCCTCCCTAGGCCCTCCACCTGCTCCTGGACCTCCAAGTTCCATATCGTTTGCATAATCGCGACGGCCTGCTGCTGCTTTGGTTTGACATCCCCCCAATGATTGGGTCTCCCAGCCTGCCAGTACCCCTGCTTGACTACCCACGAATACTTTGGCAATTCGCCTGCATTGTGATGAGCCTCCCCTCGTTTGTAGTTGTAATAACTAAGGAGCTGGTATTGGGTAAAGCCATCCATCAGCGCAACGGCTAATTTGTCGAAGTCGGTCATCCGCAATACCGTCGTCTCGCTAGGTCGCATCTCATCAATGTTATTCATCACCTCAGTAAGGCTTTCTTCTGCCGTCTGGTCCTCTGTGCGTATTATGCTCTCCCAGTGCAAATCAAGGGTCGGCATCGTAAGTGCTTCGCCCTCAACTGTGCGAACGGACTTTTTTGATCTGCGCATCTTGTTTGGGTTCTTGATGATGAGGGCCTCGATGGGTTTTCCCAGAGCATCAACGCCGAGACTTTGGTGATGTAATAGTTCATCTCGAAAAGCTTCTGATCGCTCGACGTTCTTTGGTTCGATCTTATCTTGATCAAGCGGCTCGAGTGGTTCTTCGGCGGGTTGCTGTTCATTTTGCATGGATTGTTGGTCTTGCTCTTCTGGTTGCTCCTCTTTCTTCGCTTCTTCCACTAATGTCTCTGGAATTGACTGAAACATCCTTGTTTCTATTATTGCTGCAATTGATTTTGCATCGTTCCTAGTTGGGAGACCCCAGTCGGGAAGATCCTCGTCGTCGTTGGTCTCCTTTTTTCGCCTTTGACCTTTGCGGCCCTGACCTCTTCCCCGTTTTGATGCACCAGAACGCTTTTTACTGCTTTCATCAAGCTTCCCTGAAATCAATGCTTCGATTCTCTCTTTGCTCTGAATAATTGGGTTGGAGGCATGGCTGCGCCATCGAATCCAGTTGGTATAGGCAGGCGACGTGCGTGCGCCGAGTACAGCAGCTCTGCTTGGTGCGAGACCTGATCTACAGACCAAGCATAAGCGCGGAACCAGCGCCGCTCTCGAAAGCATCGAGACCTTTGTGGTGGCGGAGATATCGAGGATGCGATGCAACTCTTGAGTCGGAAAATTATCTTTGATAGAGAAGGTCCACGGTGATGCTACTGAGCTTTCAAACTGCTCTAAGCCGGGTTAGGGTTAGCACTTGCCAAGGCCAGCAAGCCCCACATGCAAGCTTTCGAGGAGGTACCTTGGTACAAACGCGTTTCCTGCTTAATTGAGTTGCTGTTGGCGCGTCCAGGGCCTTTTAGGTGCCTGGCAAGACATGTTACGAGGCTGCGTGCACTGAAGGACACCATTTATAGCGTTCAGAGGCTGTCCACAAGCTATTTGACCCCCCCAAAGCGCAGATAAACGACCCATACGACAACGACATCGATTGACATTTGCACCATCCCCAATCTGTGCCTTGAGACTGTCATCGCTCCGTTGATGCATACGACTCTTTGAACATTATATAATATCCGCTAGCATGCCGGCAACGGAAAGAAGACGGCGTCAGGTAAGACAAACAACGGCCACAAGAATGCAAATCTACGATGGAACTGACAATACGACCAGGACGATGACGACGAGATGGACGAAGATGCGCCGCCCCGCCAACGCCAAAATCGTGGCTCTGTCGACCCTGAGTCCGATGAGGAAGCAAACGATACAAGCTTCTCTGCCAATAGTGCGAATGATCAGCTGGTCAAGAACATGATCCGCTATGTCCTCTCTTGCGAGTGTTCTCGAACGCCAATACGTCGAGACGGCATCAAAGAAAGAGGTGCGACGAGGCTCTAAACCCGTGTCTATCGCCCCTAATAAGGCTAACATTATTCTTCTTCTTTTGAATCGTCCAGTTCTTACAAATCACGGCCGTGCCTTTCGACGGGTATTCGTACTGGCGCAAGAGCAGTTGCGCGCTGTTTGGGGCATGGAGTTGAGGGAACTTCCTGTCCGAGAGAAGATGACTCTACATGAAAAGAGACAAGGTGCGTTGTCCTGCGTCATCATGGACATTGGAATTCGTCACAGCGCTAATGATTTTACACTACAGCAATGAAGAACAACTCGCAACCAAAGACAGGTTCAGGGACCTACATTCTCTGCTCAACACTTCCACCCAAATACCGCACCGAAAAGATTCTGAAGCCGGCAAAAGTACCGAGCGAAGTGCAGGAGGCTACATACATGGGCTTTTGCACACTAGTCGTCGCCACGATATGGCTCAGCGGTGGAGAGCTAGCAGATCAGAGACTGATGCGAAATCTTGCGCGCTTGAATGCAGAACGAAACGTGTGGAGCGAGAAGACGGAATTGACTCTAAAAAGGATGGAGAGACAAGGCTACGTTGTCAAGAAGGTGGAAAAGCCGCCGCTTGGACACGACGGCGACCAGATCATCACATGGCATGTGGGACCGCGATCCAAGGAAGAGATTGGCCTGGACGGTGTTATGGGTATGGTTCGGGAGGTGTATGGCTCTATCGACGGCAACGAGGAGTTTGAGAAGAAGCTTCGTGAGAGCTTGGGGTTGAAGAGAGCGGCAGCCGACGACAGGCAATGATTAATGTAATTACACTATATACCACACTGGCGCTGTTATGATTAGGTCACCGATCTTTCTGTAGCTCTGCGATTGCCGCTTCGATTTGGTTTCATTGTCTAATCTTTTCTTATTATAGAAAGGGGGTATCGTTCCGATGATCCAGTGACGCCGTATTGTGTAATAGAGATGGTATGTAAAAAAGTCCTCAAAAGCTGAAACAGTGTGTTGGACAATCCTCCATTATGAATCTCGCGGGCGCATAACCAGGTCTTCTCCATCTCGCGACGGTGGAGCACCACAGGGGCTGATCATTTTCTTCGCAATGTCGTCAGCAAAGAAGGACCAGAAAAACGGGTAGGTAATATTCACTTACGCGGATCATCCTTGCTCGGACTTTGACAATGGGTTCGTTCTCTGCCAGGGCGAGATAGGAGAGGAGAGGTCGGTGGCCGGCGATGGAGGAGTATGTGTCGCGCTGGATGTTGGTACGCCACTCCCAGCTCGTCGTGTCGGGGTGTCCGGTTCCGACGTACTTGGCTTGAAGCCTTTCGAGCTCTTGCTGGTTGCGAAGCTTATCGGCCTTGGATGGTTTGCCAGGTTAGTACTGCTGTTGTCAATGAACGGGGGGCGTCGAGGGGTCTTACCATGATGAATGAAGCCCGTAACAATCACGATTAAGCAGTAGAAGAAAATTGCCGAGCGTAGATGTCAAGTTCGTTTCAATGGACGATTACCTTGGCACATTTCGGCAGTCGCAGATGCAGATTCGCTGGAGCGATGACATTTGCGATCAGTCGGATGATCCTCGGCTACAGTCACATCGCCTGGACGACCTGGCGCGTCCATGAACATCAATCCACCCACTTAGAACCGTCTATCTGCACATAACTTTATCAATTGCCCAATAATCTGTGAAAGGACATTTCGGCCTTTGGTATTATAAGTTTTCTAGGCTTGAGGCTTGGGTTACTCTGTTTCGCTGCATGCATTGTGAGAGTTCGAGCATCACAGCATTAGAGGCGGTTATTCACCTATCCACATATTTCTTTACAGTGGGTGACGAAACTGTTACTGCTGAGAAATAACAGAATATAAAGACTGGAGACACAACAGAGAGCTCCATCTGGGGCAGTCTCCCTGTTATAGTTAACAACGCGGCCATGGCATCTTCTGCCCTACATGCTACACCAGAGCACTGGACAGAGCTCATAGCCGCACGCAAGCAGAGCAGTCTATGCTCTGAGCAGATCAATGTGATCAAGAAAGAATGTGCCGAGAAGTGCGGAAAGAAGCAGATTCTCGAATGCCCGACTTGCTATGGCAAAGCTATAGAGAGAATGAGGGAGAGGTACAACGAAGGCAAAGACCGTGAATGGTTCACGCAAAGGACAGCCTTTCTTCATGAGCTTGATGGGCTATTGACAGATGCAAAAGAACACCGAAATGGTGTCAAGTTGATCGAAGCACGGATAGAGTCCGAGAAGGAAGCTTGGTATCGCTGGGTTTTGCGGAAATACCCCGAATTTCTCGCTGTGTCTGACGACGGCGCTCACTTGGAGGAGTTAAGGGGTATGCTGGATGACCCTGACCGATCCCGCGAGGAGTTGGTGGCGATGATGTGGCAAGGGGTTGGAAAACCAGCTGGCTGGTCAGATGGCGTGGACCGATTCGCTGCCAAGGTGGCAGCCGCTGGTGGTGACAAGGCAGAGCTCAAGAAATTGTACATCTCGGAGTTTTTTATGAACCAGGACACCAACGAGGTGTTGGAGTACGCAAAGCCTTACTTGGACGAGTATTCTGCAAGCGACACTATGAGGTTGGAGGAAATCATGGGCAAATTAGCCCAGGACAGCCAAGAGAGCAAGAGCACGCAGCCGCAGCGAGACAGTCACATCAGCCGACTAGACGATCTTCGACGAGCAAGGACAGCCTATGAGCAGAACAAAGCGCAGCTTAAGAGCCGGCAGCAGAAAGCTCAAGGGCCCACGGCCGGCGAAGATCTCTACAATCTACCCCCCTGCTTGGTGTGCAGGAAGCCAGCCAACGCTGCTGATGTGCTATCGTGCTCCGTCTGCCAAGCAGTTACACAAATGGGCGGCATTAAGAAGCTGACCGTGTATTGCAGCGAGGAGTGCTACCACAAGGGACATGTACGTATGATAATGATGAGTTATTGCTGGATACCCTGGTTACGAGAAACTACGAATAATGACTAACCCCTTTCAAGGACAAGCACGTAGATGCAGAACACGACTGCGAAGGAGGCGAGAGCTGCGTGCAGCTTCGTGACGAAGATTCGGTCATGGAGGACGACGTTCCAACGGCGGCATTTGCGTGCAAGGACTGCTTCAAGTTAAAGAAGGCGACACTGTTTTGCTCAGAGAGGTGTGGGCTGGAGAATATTGCCCGGCATAGGCAGTCCAAGCATGAGGTCAAAACGGAGCCGGGAGTAGCTGCGAGTCTGATATGTCCCTTGGCGCAGGAAGTAGAAGCGACTCTTAAGCGAGAGAATCCGGGGTTGGAGATGACGCAGGTGAAATGAGGGTGAGGGAAGCGTGGTTGGATGGCGCATTTCTCTGCGCACGGGAAACACGCGTCAAAGGCTTATGGATACTTGGACAACAAGCAGTTGAACAGGGCCGTGTATATGGAATAGTTGTATTTGTATTGTTTATAGCTCTGGACAAGGGTGTTGAGTAAATCAAACGTCCCGCACTTGAAGAGTATCCTTGCTAAGGTGCCACCGAGCAGCCTTCACGACAAACCATCCATCAATACACACTCAAATGTCAAAATACTCATCATATTTACTCCGCAAAGTGTGCGCACTACGTTTCCAACTAGTCCGGCATATTCTGGCAATCCAACATCATCCTTCTTTCTGAAACGCCATCATTCCAACATACTTGTACAACTTCCGAGCATCGCCGGCGTTTGGCCGCGCTAATCGGAGCGTCATTGTCCCGACCAACTAAATCCTCCCTCCAAGCCCCAACAACTAAATCCTACAAACCCTTCTCATCTAGTGTTAATCATGGTTTATTTGCCTTGAGCTCTGTAGATTTAACATGACACATCTTCAGTTTTTAAACTCATATCCGTCGTCGTCGATCAACTAATTAGTACTACTAGACATTGCTAGACATTGCTAGCTATTGCTGGACACTGCTGATGCACGCTCAGAGCAGCGGTCCTAGGAGCAAGCAAAACCATTAGCAGAAATTCGATAAAAATACACTATATTGATCGAGCTTTCTCTTTTTCTTCCCGCAATGGATACAGACGTTGCGTCGGAAAGCAGGCAGCGACAAAGAAACGGGACAGCGTGTGAGGCTTGCAGAACGGCCAAGATACGCTGCCAGCCAAGTGAGCAGCCGGGAGTATGCAGAAAGTAAATGATGTCCTCTCCTATCAAGTTATCTCTCACGTCTTTTGATGTCAAGATTTTCATGTTAATTCCACCTTCTTTAGATGTCTGTCCAGCAAGATAGAATGCGTGTCAAGAACAGGCAAGCGTACTCGTCGACCAAGACGGCCCAAGGGGTAAGAATTTATAGACTCCTGAGATTCATCATGATGGGGATGTTCAATATATACTGACATATAGGAAGAGAGCTACATGAAGCACGTGGCGATCCGAGTCTCTCAGGGACCCCATCTTCATCCGCCGGCACCCCATCCGGCCCATCAGCTACTTTCAGCATCAACTTCCAGATCCCATCCCAGCCAGAATTCGACGACAGCTTTCAAGCCCTCGGTGACATCCATTCCGGTGCGCTCGAGGCATTCTTACCAGAAGACTCAACCTCGAATCCCTGGACCATGACGCCCTCGCTAGAAAATAGCCTACACACGCCGCCCTACTCATCATCAACCCACTCTCACTCCATCCAAGACCTCCACACAAGGCCGACGTTCAACCTCTCCTCTGCAGAATCACTGCTAGCCTCATTCCGTTCCATGCTCGTTCAGTCCCCTTGCATCGTCCTTCCAGCTGATGCTGCAGTGGCGCATCTGGCCTCCACGCGGCCGTTTGTCCTGCTTGCGATTCTAGCGGCGGCGTCCACATCTCGAACACTTCAAGGTCATAGTTTATACGATGAAGAGTTTAGAAAGGTGCTAAGTCTCAAATTTGTCGCCGGTGGGGAGAGAAGCGTTGAGTTGCTCCAAGGGCTCATTATATTTTGCTCATGGTGAGGTGTTTTTGTTTTGTCTCATCTTTTTCTTCTTCTTCTTCTTCTATACATAGCAAGCATAGATGAACAAGGTTACTAATATGATTAAAGGTATCCATTTCATTTGCGACCAAAGAATCGACAAATGTTTCAATACATGCGCATGGCAGCCGATCTAGTTCATGACCTAGAGCTAGACCAAGAGTTTCCACTCAGCGTTTTCGGTCCAGAAGTGACAGAACAACAGGTTGAAGAAATACGAACATATCTAAGCTACTATTACTACGCGTCTGCGTAAGTGTGAAAACATGGCTATCTTCACTCCACAGTGACCAGTTTCTGATTGCCTCAATATAGCTACTCGCTGGCCTGGAAGAACAGGCGAGGCTCTTCGCCCAGATTCACACCCTGGACTGCAACTTGCTGTGACATTCTTGAGCGCAATTCGAATGAGGCTGGCGATGCTGTACTTTTAGCCCTCGTTAGATTATCGAGGATACTTGCCGATGCTTCAGATATCATGCACGAACACCATGGCCAGGATGAATATCAAGCCAGACTCGCGCTGCTTGGTCTAAACTCTCAGTTTAAAGAGCTACAGGCTGTCATACCATCTCATATTGCTTCATCACGTATGCATTAAGTCCCCTTTCCAGTTGTGTATAAATCTAACCACATTTACTGCTTCAAGCGGTTGTTCAGATGCACCTCATGTTCATCGCCATGTATCTCGAAGGAGGTAGCCTCCTCGGCCTCCCCCGCGTGATGAGGCGAGCGACTGAATCAGGGCCTCTGCCACCTACTACCAGCGACCTGTGTGCCAGCGTCGGCTCCCTAAATATCCTATTGGACCATCTAGGAAGTCTCGGCAAAGACATTTTGATCCGTTTCAGCGCTGTGGACTGGATGCGGTTCATCTTTGCTATAATACTTGGGTTCCGCCTCTCTTTACCTCTTCCCGAATGCTCCGACTTTGATCCATCGTGGGCACGGTCCCATCTCCGTCTGAATGAGTTCATGGACAAAATCATGTGCCTGGGCGGCGGTGACCTCACGCCGGCAACCAACAAGGTGGACATTTTGTCCGCCAGTCGGGTTGTGCTCAAGGTTGTGAGGGAAAAGTACAAGACGGCAGTAGCAAAGCAAGAAGCAGAAGCTGCTTTACATGTGAATCTAGCTGCCTCAAAACTACACCGCGGATGTCCGATGCTGGATGGTTCCATGGACGAGTATTTTCCTGATTGGGATCCTGACTATGGATCAGCTCTCAAGGTTGGGTCGCAAGCTTCATTGAGCAGTGAACCTATCTTCCACGATCTTTGGGCTACCATGACGATGGGATGGGCGTCAACCGATGAATCATCTGGTGGGCAAGGATGTGGCGATGTTCAATAGATGAGCATCATTAATCAGCAACGACTGTCAGCTTCGTCTCATACGGGGAGAACCAGAATTCAAGTTCGCCTTGCATTTTGAAGCAAGTCCAATTCTCACTACCATGATTGTGTGTATGTCGATCCGTAGCAGTAACCATCGTTGCCAGGAGCAAACCTGATATTCCGCGTTTTGTATACGATGCACGGCGGAAGCAGATGTGAGAGGGCCTCTCAAAATCCTTGAATGGATCAATGCCTATACAACATTGTCCAAGTGACCGCCGTGCACCATTGTTAAATTCGAGTAGGATTCCTTTGCAGAATCCACTCTCTTCATCATTATATACTCTTATATGGCTGGTGCCTTTTAGGGGGCTTATTGAGAAACAAGCGTTTTCGAATGGCGGTATCATGTCAATGAGTGGAGGCTGAAATGGAGCAATTGGCGAGCCATCATCCCTTTTCGTCGCATAGGCACCAACCACAGAAATAGGTTGCAATTGCGGAGTATCATATATAATTATGGATGGAGGTGATTTGCACAGTAATAAGAATCTTGATTCTTCTGAGTAGGTAAATCCAACCCCCACATCACCAGCGAGTTTCATACGGAACTATGACGGTTAGTCTTTTATGCATTCCAAGTTTTCTTCTTGGACTAGACGTACAAGCAAACAAGTGTTTTCTGAGCACCCCTTATCATTTTTTCGTACACATAGTGAGGAAATATAGTCCCCCTCTGAGATTAGTACAAAGACCCAAGTAACTGATGCTTGACGCCGGCGAGATAGAAGCTGAATTGTTGACTGGGCGGAGGGAGCTCTCCTTGCATGGGGGTGAATGGCGTAGATGTCGCCAAAAGAGAAAAAGAAGGTAATCCCAGTGATTTGACTCAAATCAATGGTTCTGAATTGAGTGGCAAGGGAGATGTCTTCTGGATAAAATGACGACTGTTCCCGTAAGGGAGGTGTTGGTGTATCCCAAGTCTGGAGCCTACGGCATGAATTGGGTAATTGTAAACGCAAGCATCCATACTAAGCATTGATAAGTCATGGGGGCCGTTTTTCAAATAGCTATTAGAAAAAACTGTCTACCTTGAGCAGCGCAGTGATCCCTTCAATATCTCTCTGATGTAGTACAACAAACACGAGCTTATCAGTTCGCCAGGCCCGAAAGGGTGGGTGTTGGGAGAGTCTTTCGACCTTTTGGATTCCCCAAGAGCCGATTGTCAGGCGAAGCACCGGCAATTGATTGATCGTCTTTGAGGTTGTGAGTTGACCACCGCGATCCCAAGCTGTGACGGCGCAGAGAGGGACAGATAGTGGTTGAGATGATACTGTGGGCAATATACGAGCCAGCTCGGACGCCGAGTTGTACCGCCAGAATAGACTACTGGCCGAATACTCATAAATAATGTGAATTAATTCTGGAGAAAGTATTCTCATTTTTGGGATGCCTATATCATCAAACATAGAGAAGTCCGGTACGACAGTCGTTTCTTGCAGCTGAAAGTACGGTGAGCAGCGCCATGGAGCCCGCCAAGCTGTGGTGATCCAGAGCTGCTCCAAGTATTGATCCAAATGGCATTTTTGCTTGACAAAATGGAAGCAGTCTGGGTGTATAGTTGAAGACTCTGCCGATGCAGCACAATAGCTGCAATTTGGTTTTCGACACAAGAATACGCCTGATGTATCTGGAGGACGATGGCCATAGTCGGGGAAGGCGAACGGGCCAATGCGGCGAGGAATATCAGTGGACTCGAGATCACCCTGTACTAGGAGGCTCAAAATCACATCAGAACTAAAGGCCAGAGGAGGGAGAAAGCGAGGGAATGGAGGTCTTACGTAGGTAGAATTGTTCAGATATTCCCATTGACCGGTTACAGATACCACAATCTGGCCGAAGGGCAACGTGACCGCCTGCGTTGAGAGGTGGCATCCCAGCTTTGCTTTACTCAGGACAATTCGCTCTCTTTTTCTTATTCAAGTTTGACAACCTACATCATTCTAGGAACGTTTTTTTTTTTTTCTTATCAATACCCGGGTCATTGTCCGGCGCTCGGCATAATGGAGATCCGAAAGTGGCTTTTTAACGTGCAGGTGTTGGTTGAACCGCGAAGCGACGACGAAAATTCCCATTCGCCAACGACGTCGTGATCTTCTTTGTTTTAGTTTTCCTTCTCCAGAAACCACCCATTTTTGGAGATCGATCAAATCTTGTGAAACAAACCCAGTCTTACACTGCGTATATGCTTCGCTGTCTTCGATAGCTTGTCTATCCAGACTGACAAACGGCCCTCAGGAGGACACGTGAGGGACGGGCGGACAGAACTGCCAGGACTTACTTATCAATCGATATTGGTTTACACAGATACAAAGTTCTTTGGCTGTGTAGTCGCTAGGGGAGAGAGCCTGAAGTAACATATCGCTGCTCATTGTGCGGTATGGGCACAAAAACTCACTGTTTTCGTCAAAGCATTGCTCGACGTATCCTCTACTCTACGCCGCGAGTATTTCCCGTTTCACGATCGATTCCACATGCCTATGAGCGCCAGACTTTTATGCGCAACTTTAGTACAACGCCGACGCATCGCAAATTGGAATATGAATGGGTTGACGATGCAGAGAGCTTAGAAATGTACACCACTGGCGGCTACCATCCTGTGCAGATTGGAGATACGTTCTGCGACCGATACGAAGTTGTAGACAAACTAGGCTTTGGAGGGTACCCTACAGTTTGGGTTGTTCGTGACTCTCAAGAAGAACGGTACCGGACACTAAAGGTAGGCATTGCGGACTCTTTGCCTCAAGAAGCGTCGGTTCTTCGAGCTCTTCATACGCAAGAACGACGAGCTCCAGGCTCTGAGACGATCCCACGGCTGCTGGATACGTTCACGATCAATGGTCCAAACGGCTCCCACCCTTGTTATGTGACTGCACTTGCACTCGGCGACCTTGCAGAGAGCAAATTCAGTTGTTTGTTTCGCCGTGATGTTGCTCGCGCATTAGCCTATGAGCTCACTCTTGCTGTTGCCTACGTGCATTCGCGAGGCTTTGTTCATGGAGGTGAGTCGCGGCTATCATGTATCACAGATCATCACGCGCTTATGCTAATGTTCCGTGGTAGATATTCATCTCCGCAATGTGCTGGCGCTACCGCAGACAAGCTTTGATCAACTGACCATTGCAGAGTTTCGCGAAGAATATGGTGAACCTGAGTCATGGCCGGTCATACGACGGGATGGACAGCCTCTCACTCCTAATGCACCTTCAACAGCAATAGTGCCTCTTTACATGGGGAAAACGTCCAACCATTTTATGGTACAAGATGCACGTTTACTTTTGTCCGATTTCGGAGAGTCATATATGCCCGCAAATCAAGTTCGCTTAGGCAGAGATTGTCGTACACCACTCGATTATCGGCCCCCGGAAGCTCTGTTTGAGCCAGATACCCCATTATCCTTTTCTGCAGATGTTTGGAGCCTTGCGACAGCCATCTGGGCTATTCTGGGCATGCAAAACCTCTATTGTAGTGCTTTCTATTTTGAGGAAAGAATCATGTGCAAAATGGTTGATTGCTTGGGCCCATTGCCTGCTGCCTGGTTCGACAATTGGGAAGATCGAAGAGAATTTTTCAACGATGACGGAACGCCGACAAGTGAGCGACATGTGTGGCCGCAGATACAAGGCGCGTTTGGAGAATATGTGCAAAAGTACCGACGAGAAGATAACATGGGGCAGTTTTGTAGTGAAGAAGAAGCAGCCATCTTGGACATGATGACGCAAATGCTCAGATACAGACCCGAGGAGCGGCCCACCGTAAAACAAGTTCTTCAATGTGAATGGATGGTAAATTGGGCGCAAGCTGATTACAAACGAAGCGGCCATCACTTGCTCTAACGCCGTATACAACGTGTAACTGGAAGACTCTCGCTATTCGTATAATTGACAGTCCACGCCCTCGCAAACAATTACAATTGATACTATGGTCAAGCTTCGGGCTGTTGGAGGAGCGGCATAGTGTAACGACTATATAGATTCTGACTTGGCGTAGCAGTCGACTCTAAGGAGCATCGGGTCTAAGATTACTACATGCTATGAGATGGTCAACTGTCACCCTCTCTACTCAAATCCGTAGCATATATTTAAATAATTCATGAAAACTTTTATGTGACCATAAGAGACGACTCAAGGCTACTGCATTGGCAACGGAATGAGCAATGGCACTAGCAATTACTGTAAATTCCTGGTAATTGCTGGTAGTTGCTGGTAATTGCTGGTAATTGCTAGTAATTGCTGGCAATTGCCAATCACACAGCACCAAAAATATAAAAATAATTCATATTATTTTTCTTGGCCATTGTTAAATGCCAGCCTCTAGGGTATTTCTTAATCTTGACGCCTGGGAGAAGGATGGTGTCATGAAGGCGAGAACTAGAACTCAATAAGTATAAGTAAGTGTATTACTTTTTGGAGCTGAATAGGATTCTATCCGGATCAGATCAGAATCTTGCTTGGGGCAAGGTTTCGGTCCCGAGCAGTTGCATACGCCAACGCAACTGATCGTTTCTTCTCTTTTGTGCTCATTTTGAAGTCTTTAAAAATAAAATAAAAAGAATCGGACGAAATTGGCACCACCTTTAAAAGCCATTGTGAGTAGCAGAGCAGAACGGTTCGATTATATATAGAACAGCCCAAAGTCATCATGGGTATAAATGAATGGATAAAAAATGGTCATTATTCGTCAAGTTTTAAAATTCAGGTGGAAAGTTGGAAGGATAGCTAAGCACACCACTTGCTCTCGGAATCCTTGCTTAGAACTTGATCTGGCGGAGGAAATTCATCCGTTTGTCTGTTTTGGTTCCATCTCGCGTGCCGGGCAGGCGTAATTAATTTTCGCTTCTTGAGTGTTAGTTTCTCTCGGCAAGGATCTTTTGCTCGCTGTCGCTGTCGTTTTCTCGTCTGCGGCTGCGCCATGGACGACCATCATGGGGAATTGAGCTGTGGGGGAAATCCTAGATGTGAAATGAAGTAGGATACGTGGAGGGCTACCTGTGCTCTGAAGTTGCTCATGTGACACGGAGATAGGCTGTACAATGATCTGACGATACAGAGAAAGGTTCTTTCCATGGTTTTGTAGCCTTTCAGCTTCGCAACTAAGGCGCGAGACACAACTAGAGGTGCTTTATACCCCTGATTCGGAACTCGTCGAATACCAAGACAGCCCAATCACCTACGTGCGCCTTCCTGAGATCCCTTCCAAGAACTGAAGTAGTACGAGTTCTCAAATGCGTTAAAGAACAATATTTTATTAGAGATCGCATATCAAACATAACTCAACTTTAGAGTTCAGTTATTTGAACGACCGCAATGCGCCACGAACACTTAGAAAATGACTCGATCGAGGTTGCTTCAACGTGTATTAGAAAATCAAAATCCGGTGATAATGTATAGCCGCTACACTACTCGTTTGGCTCCAAGTCAATTCTCTTGTCTGGCTCTCCACCATCTTCTTTTCCACAAAAGAGTCCATAGCCGTCCTAGTATCCTCATCTAGCAAATCCAACCTCTTGACCCAAACATCCTCAGGCGCAGTAGCCTCTTCACTGGATCCAAAAAACCGCGGGTCCAGTTTCTTCCAGTACACAGAATCAAATGCAAAATTCTTTCGTGCCGCATAGACTGTCCAAAAGTCGCCGGTGGCCCAGCTCTCGTGCATTTTGCCAGAAAGCCGCTGTTCCTCTTGCAGCCTCCCAGCTGAGATAGACTCATCTTCGCAGTCTACCATGACTTTGAGAAACGTAGTGAGGCGGCACTCGTATTTCTCTATCCAGTCGTCTAAACCATCGTCCCAGTACTCTGGTTGTTCGATGAGCAGCCACCAGGGCGGGGCAAAGGCAAATTCACAGGGCGCTGCGTACGAAAACTCCCAGTCGATTACTGCAACAATATCCAAGTTGTCGTTGAGAAGAATGTTGGACGGCCGTAGGTCGTCGCACCAAAACTTAAACGGCCCCTTATCGTACTTATCAGACAGGAGTTTTTTCTCACTGGCGAGCTTCTGGAAGAGCTTCCTCGCGGTAAACTTGCGCTGACAGTCCGTTTTAGACTCGATAGCGTCGTTCCGTTGGTGGACTAGATGGTCGATATGGAGCTGAGCAAGGCGATCAAGGTAGTCTGAAGAGGTCTCAAACGTGGAAGAAGGCAATTTTGATCGCAGTAAAGTTCCGGTCCTGACTAACTCATTCATGGGCATCGACAGTGGGCGCTGCGTCACCTCCCACTGCCACTCATCCGTTTCTGCTAGAGCTCCTATCAAGGGAAACTCTAGTTTAGAGAGTTGAAGAAGGGTGTTAGCAACTTGGCGATAAAGCTTTTCGAGCTTGGCTCCGTCAATTTCCGGGTCGAGCATTGGCCGCATTTCAGGTGTTAAACCTGGTGTGTTGAGGGACGCAGTCATGTTCATTTCATGGTTGATGTATTCCATAATGATAAACGGCCCTATCTTAAGGGGGCTCTCTTCTCTGGTTCCCCAGTGAAGGATAAAAGGAACTGGTATTGCGGTGTGGTCCTGGATGTATCGCATCGCGGCAACCTCATTTCGAACTTTCTCTTCTGGAAACATCGTCCTGCCTGGTTTGGCAAAACGAATTACAGCTGAACCGCCATCTAGGTATGTCAGACGGAATAATGCATTGAATGCGCCTGTTTTGAGAGGACCAATCTCTTTCGGCACTCCTTGGCGATACTTTGCGACGAAATTGCCAATGGCCAGCTGGGTCGAAGGCACCATTAGGCTCTCGCGCCATTCCCTCTCAATGCGGTCACTTTCTTCCCAAGCGACGTCATCGCCTTGCATCCACATCGGTATTGAATATGTTGATAAGCGTTCAACCGCGTATTTTAGAGACGGATGAGATGGAAACGCAAAATGCTTGCGGCGGGAACAGCAGTAAGTGTTGTTGTAGTAATCGCAGGGTGGGGGTGGGGGTGTACGTTACTGTTGATTCTCATGGTCTCACAGAAAGATATCTAACCCTAAGGAATAGCTATCGACGTATCCTCACCAAAGAGTGTCAAACAGAACAATGCTATTACGCAAGGCAGATTTTAAAGGGAAAGCACCTCAATTTGCCTGTCCACATCAGTCATCCTCCAGCAATGCCACACCAGGCTGAACCTCTTACCTTACACCCAACACATATACATGCCCAACCCCGCTCAGATCCATCATCACCACAACAACTCAGCATACTACAAACTCCAAGATACCAAGACAATTCAATATGTCTTCCACGAGCTATTTGCCAGAGGTCGAAGCCTCAGCTTACCCCAATGTCCGGATTTCTCTGCGCCCTGTGGTAGACATGGTACGTTTCACTGAGCGTGCAGGACAAGGATGTTTTCTCTGCTTCGAAACTCGTACTCACGGACAGCACGCTGTTCTCGTACCGTGCCTGCGGCCAACAGAGCCCCGTCGGTTGAGAAGTAGAGTTGTAAGTCGCACTGACGAGAAAAAAGAGACATATCATTATTACCCAATAACGCCTAGGGAAAGAGCTTGTGAGTCCGACAGCGACATATACCAGAGATTGGTTGACACTTGCTACCAGTATCTTGGCTGGTGGATCAAATGGCTGCCATATTATGGAGTCATTGACGTACTTGAAGTCAATGTAAGCTAGCCTATTTCCAAAGATTATGGAACTGCCATTTACAACACTGCTTGTAAAATAGTTTCAATTTGCTGGTGTCAAAGAACGAGATGGGCGCTACATCGTCCGCATGAAGCCAGTCAACCTTGAGGAAGTCGCAGAGAAGTGTGAAAGGCTTATAGCGAGGCACCCAGTATATGGCGCCTTTGTTAGCGATGATGCCTGTTTTGGGAATTATCATAGTTCTACGTGCCGTAATGATATGGACGAATGGGGCCAAGAATGTATCAAGGATGAGGCGGAGAAAGCAGAAAGGCGACAAAACAGACTCCATTTCCTGTCGCAATTGAAGCATTGTGCTCAAGAGCCGGCGAGTGCGAATGGACTGCGTACATTGGAGGGCATGGCACAGGAGAGCTGCTTCTACAACATACAGTAAGTTCACCATGTCTTCTTCCTCAGCTCCTTGCTCTACGTCGAAGGTCAGCTAATACCTGAAAAGATTTAAGAAGGACTCGGACCAACCCAAATGGCTCTATCCGGATGGGAACTTTCAAGAAACTGCTTGGATGAGAGGGTTACAATTTATCGTAGGGTGGCAGATCGATCGGATGAGTACTAGGCTGCCAATCAGACTATCTTTTGCTTCTTTTGGAGTCGTCCTCATCTGGTTGTGTGTCGCAATCTGGAGAGGGGGTTTGGGTGATTGGAACACTGCCTTTGCTTTTGCACAAGTTATTGCAGCGTCTGTTGCAATTGTCATTACATCTACTCGAGTCTAATAAGACTGTGTGAGAGTTAACAACCTTGCTGACTGAATCGGAATATTTCGATCATGACAATTTCTTAGCGATAGATAAGTTAGTCAACTGAACGACTCTTTTATTTGCTTGAAGTCACCAACCTTAAACCGTTCTCGGGTTTCTTAAGTATCCGTTCTAGGTCAGAGGCACCAGCCGATGAGCAAGTTCTCCTGCTGCAATTTGTCCCTATTCACCTCACGATGCCCCAAGTGGCAAAAAAGAGAAGTGGCCAAGCTAAATATCATATTCAGCTCACGGGCGCACCATACTTTGTTTGCTCAATTGACATTTAACGATCATCAAGCTGACTGAACATGGATGCTGCAAAAAGATAGCCATTGAGGCCTGCAAAAACAAAAGATTGCGTAATCTGGGAATCGAACCCAGGGCTCCCCGACGTTGCTCGGATGGCAACGGAGAATTTTACCACTAAACCAATTACGCTGTTTCAAGCCTGGTTGCTGGAATTGTTGAATTCGAGTTGGCTTCAATGATACTAAGGAAGGATCAAACAATCTGTCAACCGGTCCAAAGGATCATGATCCCACCCTATTGAACAAGACTTATTAGTTATTTGGTTGTTTCTTTAAATTCTCGCATGCCAAGAAGGGCATCAAATGCAAGTACGACCCGAGTACTCATGCATGCCCAGGATCTCTTTTTTTTTCCTTTTCCTTGTGTTACGGTTGTCTTACCCAGAATATGACAGCCGGCGTAAAACAGCCAACTGACCCTGTCAGAGTCTCAGATTTGCTGTCAGGATGCGATGTCCCGCTGGGCTCGAACTCACCTTTCTTTAGACTGTTCTCGCCTCAAAGAGCCACACGGGAGAACAAAGAACTTGGCGCATATGGTTGCTCTTTTTTTATTTTTAATGCACTGGCATTTGCAAATGATAACCTACCATTGTTAGCGCACGTTATCAGCAATTACTCCCAATACTCGCAATTGGCAGTATCGATGCCAGCGCAGTGGCCTGCAAATTGGCCATGGTGTCTAACTCTTTGCACCTTGATTGTATGTTAGGGTGTCCCAGTGCTAAGAGTAATATACAAATTGCAATACTATTTTCTTTCCTTTTTTTTGCGCGGATGGCTTCTGCAAGCCATGTTTCTAGGATTCAGCGCCTCTCAGAACCCTGAGAGGCAAGGGCAACGACAAGTGAAGAGACAGCAAAAGTATTGAATGTGCTCCGCCTCCTTGCATTTCTGAGCTGTCGTTCATGCCAGAAGATCAGACATTCACATGATGGGGGAGTCTTTTCTCCGGAGGTAATTCGAGGTTATCGTTACAGACCCGTCTGTGCCAGCCAGCCTTATACGCGTCAGCAGGGGGGGAAGGAGGAGGGAGGGTGTATACTCTTCATCCTGCGCCGCTCGTCTCAAAACATGTGCGACACGAGTCGAGCACTTTTGATGCGATGGGGCTTGAATGCGGCGGAATGCGTTGTTAACGGTTCAATCTTTGGCTTTATACGTTTTTGCTTTCATCGATTTATGATATAGGGCGAAAGGAGAGTTGCGGAGTCTAGGTTAAGACCAAGTCTGGGCTTGGCGTTTTGACTCATTCCATCTACAACTTTATGATCGAAGCTCTTACTCACATGCCAAGACTTGCTTTGTGGGTTCAAGTCGTAGTTTAGTGACAAACTTACCTCCTCCCACCATTTTCTATTTCACAGATAAAGTACTCTGAAACTACTTCAAAGTATAGTAGCTACTACGAATAAGTACTTTCTGTACTCAAAATATACACACACCCCGCTGCAGAAAAAAGGTGAAATGTGACGACACGATGTGCATGTCAAAAGGCGGCGCCTCGGCAATTAAAACGTCCAATAAAACAGGCGCGCGGGAGGGCTGCGCAAGAGGGATTTTCTTTCTACCTCGAGACATTGAGAAAACGAAACGGGCAACGCACCAAACGGAAGCAACGCCGGTGGGGTTTCTCATATTTGTTTATTTTTGTTTCGGACGGATGGCATGCGGGAAGGCCTTTGCAAAGCAAGACAAGACAAGGCAAGACACGGTACGGTACGGGAGTCAGCTAATCCCATACATACATCCATACATACTTACCTTATCATCACCCACCGAATGTGGCAAGCCGACGACGCGAGGCAAGCCAGCATTTTACGGTAATTGTGATGATGATAACACTGTTTCTCTCGTCTCATACTAGACTGTAGGTGTAATAATAGCTGCTTGTCTGAGATGGAATGGCAGAATAAGCCTTGTCCGTGTTTGTCTGTCAGTAGTCGCCTTTATTGATTGCTTGAAGACGGGATGGCGTTCGGCCATGGCAGGCAGTGACATGCCTCACGATGATGTATGTATGCATGCAGGCGGATAAAATGAATAGTTGCAGCATGGTTTAGACGAGCTGAGTGCCGAGCTGCATACAGCCTCGCTCCATGGTTGCATGCTGCTAGTTCAGTTTATAACACAGATCACCTCGTATCCTCAAAGGCATGCATGGCATTTCCAAGCATCGGCGACTTTTCTCGTCACCGAGTCAAGCCCAGCCCAATTCAGCCTGGTTTTTTGATGGGTTCACCCTCTCTCTCTCTCTCGCACTCTCTCCGCCAGCACCACATGCTTGTCAACGGCTTTTTTTTTCATGGTCAAGTTTGAAGGACCCAACGGCAACGGGCCGCCGGCGCAGACCGGGATGTTCTGAAAGTGGGCAACAAGCACTTGGCGATGGGATGGGGTGCGCAAGGTCTCGGGGTGGAACATGGATGCACAAGTGAACACTACGTTATATACTCTCCTCTCCAGCTACTTGCAGGGGAATAAAGGGACAGAAAGGAAAGCAAGATGCTTGTTTTACCTAAGATTTACTGATATCTGAAAATCTCTAGCATCATATAGAAATCTCATTCAAGTAAACTAGGTATACAGACCGTCATATCGGCGGTGTTCTTTTCTACACCCCGTAGCCTGTCAATCATGGATCATTAAGTTTAAAACCAACTTAAAATGGTGGAGGCAGTGGAAGTGACTGCTTTCCCCTGTGTTTTTCCTTGTTGCCCGGAACTGAATCGCGTACTCATAGTGAGTAAATCAGGAAGCGCCATGTATTTTTCTTGAAATGAAGCAGCCATAATGAATTTTCATGTGTGAATTGGGGGTGTAAGAGCAAACAAAACTGCACGAAGAAAACATACAATTGAGGTTTGGGCTTATAGCACAAGATAACATTTGAACCTAGCGTTGTTTGCTTTAGGTCGCTGGCTTTTGTAACATTCTATAAGGGGAGAGACAGGCAGAAAAACCAGATTATGTTCTTTTTGTATGCGTGTTTTTTGGTGATTCGCCTATTTACTCCTTTAACTAGGTACTACCCTATAGATGGCTTACAAAGTAAAAAAGATATACTCACATCCCCCATCACGACTCACATAAAGACAATAGCTTCCGAGTTCTCACACCCCCTCAATCCTTCCTACATATTCACCCCCGTTTATGAGTGATAGTAAGAGCTAAAGCATTACCGACATAAAAAAAAAACGGCTTCGGTAGCTGCCGTACATACGAGGTCCCCGCCAAACGGAAAGGGCAATCCAACGCCCACGCCACGAACGACTCGTCACTTTTTAGGGATTCCCGCATTCGCATTCGCATTTTTTTTTCTTTTTCTTGTCGATCTCCTGTTTTAGGAAACCGCCCTTTTTTATTTTTCTTCTCTCTGCGTTGGCTGGCTGACTGACTGACTGCCACCGAATTCGTATTCACCGCTCCGCTCCCTGAGCACCCTTTTTCTGCTTTTAATGGTTTTTTATTTTATTTTAGGTCCAAACAAAAAGCCCACCCTGTTACACGTGGTTGATATTATAGCATTGGCGCGCACCAAAGGGATTCACGCCGCCGTTCGGGTTTGGTAGCCCGAGCATTCTCGGGTTAAGGGGCTTTGACTCTCAATAGCGTGTGCTGGGTTGTTGTGGACTGCTCGGTCTTGTGAAACCCGGATCTTCCAGATATCTTGCAACGTCTTTCAATTCTGTTGGAAAGGGATCATTTACGGGTGCAATTGCGGCTTGAATTGTTCTTGCAGACTGTGGAAAGCCTTGTTCAAACAGTCCAAACCGTCTTTTGCCAAAGTCACAACGTATCATTAGGAGTAGCACCAATAAGCACACAGCTTCCATTACTCCGGCACAGCAACGGGCTTCCCACACACATCAGTCCGCCAAGGCCGGTCCTTGGCAGACGGACATCGTCTTGGTGATGGCTGGCGATACAATCCCGCTTGAGGAGGAGGAAGGGAATCATCTTTCACACCCCTCGCGGCCAATACACGGCGCCGCCTATCCAGAGGCACCATATCAGCCAGGAACCGGGGGGCAAAGCAGCGCAAGCCGTGACAATGCTTCAGCCTCGGAAACACAGCCGGCATCACAGCCTGATACTTTTTACAATGCAAAGGACCAGACAAGTCACTTGGATACTGCGATAGGGGCTGCAGCCCTGGGTTTGGTCTTTACGAACGGCCCGCCTCCGCCATACGACTCGAACCAAGCCCCAGACGCCTACTCCCCTCTTGATACTACGACAACACCAACAAGCCCAATCGATTTACAGCCCTCAAACGCGGACGGGTTAAACGAGGCTAGGTCAAGGGGAGGGAGCAGCGTTCAAGGAGGAAGCGGGCCTGCAACGGTTGCTCTGCGACTTACGCCCATCATCACGCCGTTGCCTTCCCGGCCGTCAACACCGCGACCTCTGACACAAGAAAGCCGTGGCGGACACCAAGGAAACGACAAATTAGGTCCGGTGGCAGCGGCACGGGCTCGCAAGAGACGCCACCTCAAGATCTGCGTGATAGCTGGTATTGCGCTGCTGATATTCCTGGCGGCCCTGTCGGTTGGCGTTGCGTTGGGAGTCATCAAAGGATCACTGCATCGCAAGAAAAGTACCTAATGGTGGCCTCGACGATTGATAACACTCGATGTGCACCAATTGGAAATGCATCAGCAAAGAAAAAGGGGGTTGTGCAGACCCTTGCGGAGGAGCTATGGTATAAAAGTGTGGTGTTTTGCCATGCGACGGCAATGCCGGGATGATATGCAAACTGAAGCGTGATTTCAAGGGATTCGGTGTTGGTTGTTTGAACTTGGCAGGAGGAGTTTCTGGGACTGGGTATTGGGACTTTCAAGCGAGAGCGAAGCATGCATTCATTATACAGAAGGTAGAAGAGTTACATTTCAGTTGTAACTGTAGTTGATACTGCGGCGGTCCGAATTGATCCGCCATTCATCTACTTTGGGAATGGCAATTTGGGGGCGAAATTGAAACGGCGCTCTTTCGTGCCAACTCACCCATGTGAGGCTTTTCGCATTCGGTAGGTGGTAAAGTCGAGTTGGACGTGGCCTTGTCCCGTTAAGGGAACAGAGTAGCAGCAGATGATGGAGGGGAAGCAGGGCCGCATGCAGGTTTTGAAGATCACAACAACCCAAATTTGGAGACAGGACGTCAAGTAAGGGTTCGAAATCGGAGTTGCCCTGCTGGAAGAAGAAGCCAAGCCTGCCAGCCTCCCTACCTCCCTACCTCACTCCCCTTTATTGGCGGTGACAACAAGGGGGGCAGGTGAGAAGCCCTGCTCGTTCTTTTCTTTACAACTACCTTACGTTTGGTTACGTTGGCTCTCTCATAGAGCAAGCATAGCATGAATTGAATAACGAGGCTAGGAAAAAAAAGGCCGTGCAGACTTGGGGTGGTGGTGGTGCCATGCGGACAATGCCGCGCCCGTTGATCGTCCCGAACAAGGCAGTTGGACTTTTTCATTCTGTTTTTTTATTCTATATGGAGGAACCGAAGAAAAAGGAACGAGGCACCCCGGTTTTTTTTGTAAAATAAAGGGCCGAGTAGGAAAAGAGTAGAGAGAACCCTAAAAATAAAAATCCCGATGCTGGTTTGCTGTTTTGGCGTCGGGGCGTCCGTCTGATGTAATGAGTGTTTGATTGATTGATTGACTGATAAAGAGAGAAAAAAGGAAAGCGAGTGATGGAAACAGGGGTTTGTTGGTGCTGATGGATTGGGAGTTGTGAGACTCAAGTTGTTATTAGTGAGTTGCTGGGTATAGTGTAATGATGGCTAACAACTAACAAGTTGGTTGGTGTGTGTGAATGTCGGGACACAAGCAAGCCATACAACTAGTAACTTACTTTGTTCATCCAAAGTGTAAAGGCAATAATTGATACATCATACATGGACCATTGTGACGAAAGTACAAACTGTAAGCACCGGCAGATCACAAAAACTAAACCTGTAACAATAAGCACCAAGACGAAAACGTGGGTTTTTTTGGGGGGGTGGATGGGCAGACAGGCAGACAGGCAGACAGGCGCCTAATCATTTCCCTTCCCGGCCGGAACCGCCGATCAAGTAGTGTGTGGAGTTTTTTTATTTTCTGTGCGCGGGAAGCCCCCCAAAAAGCACAGACACAAACCTACCTAAGGTAGGTAACAGTGTGGACACACAGCCTTTTAATATGGGACTCTGATTGATGGGATTGTCTGGGATGGGACGGCACGCAAGTCAAGCACATGGCACTGACGTCGGCTAGCATTATTAGCTTTTCAAGCTTTCCTTCCCTGATTGATAGAGGAGGAGGTGTGTGAGAGGAATAGATTAATGGAGGGGACCGTTTATTGACGAAAGCGGCGTTGTTGCGGTATCGTCGTTTGGGAGTAAGTATGTACGAGCCGCTTTCTGCCTATGTTTGGTAGGATTAAAACAGGGAGAGGTGTTCTTGTTGAACCAAAACATGTGCAATCAACTTGGTTGTCAACTTTCCAAGGCTCTCTCGTTACTTGTTTCTCTCCACGTGGAGGTAGGTACACTTCTAAGCTCGTAACTTGACCAACCCAAAGCCGGCTTGCCCTCGATCGACGATCCAACATTCCCCATAGACAATTGAATACGTACGGAGTACAGTAGGGACACCAACAGGGCAGCGGTCTGAGCTGCAGCTCCGACTACCTGGGTGTCCAATCGGGCTGCGCCGTCTGGGTGCCCACAACGGTCGCTCAGACAGACAGACAGCAATTAGACATTGGCTAGCTTGTAGACTGTATGTAGTATGGACGGAATACTCGTTGGCACTGGGCCACCACCCCCCAGTCAAGTGTAACTCGGATGAACAACCTGCCATGCTTTGAAAGCCATCTGAACAGGGGAAAGCATTGACCGTAGATACAACTAGGTCTCGAAGATCGGTGGAGTTGTTGAAGAGCCAACACTGGGAGGAAACGGCAGGCGGTCTTCCCAGGATACGCATGAATCCCCGAAGCTCTGTTGCTGCGCCGAAAAACCCGGCATGAAAAAGCAACACGGAGTCAAGGGCCAAAGCAGTCGCTAAGTAAGGCTGGAATGCCGGGCTGTGCTGTGTAGGTATGTTTTGATACCGCGGTACTGTAGGTACGGTACTGCACAATACAAATTATAGGTGTGTGCAGCATTAATACAGATTTTTCCTTGCATGCAATGCACTCCATGCTCTGGGTGCAAGTCAGACCTCGGGTCCTGTCGGTGAGGTGTCACTGTGTAGATAGAAAAACGAATGCAAACGTGTGTCTTACACGAACTAGAGATTCAAATGGGAAGAAAAAAAAGAGGCTCAAATTCTAATTCTTATTTCTTTTGGACCATTGATAACACTGACAAATTGTGTATAAAAGACAAAAATCGAGATGCTAAGAAGCAAACCAAATGTACTTAATTCAGGGAGACAATTGGAATTCTGCGACTGGAACTTTGACAAAGCATTTACAAAAGTTACAATTCAAAAATTCCAATTTCATGCAATGAGTCTTCTTGTTTTGGTATTTACTTTTCCTTATTTGGGTGTTTCAAGAGGACACAAGCCTCCAGCGCAAAATAACCGGACCGATAGGGAAACGGCTGTTGACAAGACGTCAGACCTGTTTAATGCTAGGCAGTTGTGTAGAAGCTCCGTATCCAACATCTACTGGTATGCATTCTGGCCGTTGGTTTACCACTCGGGTGTGCCGACGCGACAAGCGGCAGCGATGGCTGGTGGTGGTGGTGGTGCTGCTTCGGCCCATTTATGCTGGCTGAGGTACAGTACTAGTGAAATGCTCTCACTACAGCGATTAATAGCGAGTTGACAAGGAGCATTGACTGCTTTTGCGGTGTCCCCGCCCTAGGAGGGTAAGAAAAGCGGCTTGTTCACCCGGGACAGAACGGGAAGAAGCACACACACACACGGGGCGTGCCACGCATGACATCTGGGTAAAGGGATGGATGGATGGATGGATGGCTTCATGGCTTGATTACAAAAGGCTGGAAGCTTTTTGATCTTGAGACTGAGACGGGGGGACTGGGACTGGGTGAGCGGCACGACGCCGGGGCTTTTCTTTTCGGAGGGCCGCCCCTTGACCCGGTTCTTTGTAGTTGGTCGGAAAGGGCTGAGAAGGAAAGAGAAAAGGCAACATCTTGTGAGTCTGTACGTAGCAAGTCACTCGCGGTCAATTTCAAGGGACGACGCCATTGTGGTTTGGCCAAAACGGTGTGCCGCTTGGTCCCTGTCTTTCGTTGGTGGTCGTCTGTCTGTATCCGTATCTGTTTGTGTATTGTCTGCAATGTACGGAGTACCAGTAGCCACAATGGATCCTCCCCCGGTCGCCATGCGGTTCCTCTTGCTGGTGAGTTCTGTCCCCTAGCATGGTTTTATTTATGAAGAATCACATACTAATTACTGGATCTGGAAGAGACGGGGCCCCAAAACGAAACCCACGAGGTCTTAATCTGGAGTCCAGGTCCCATCAACGCCGCTTCTTTGTAGTATATTGGAGAAGTAGTACCTCTATTGGAGACCCAAAGGACAAAATGACTTACTCTGTCATAATGTACAGCTACAGCATGAAGAGGAGAGCAGAGTACTAGGGGGCAAGCCAGAGACCAATCCCAGCACAAAACAGCGGCTTTTCCACCACGCCCCCTCTAGCCTAGACGTTGTTAGCGCACCGAGCCTTGACGGATACAGCTAACTCTGGGCCACTAAAAGCACCCGGGTCCATGGAAAATGTCCCGTTAGCGCCTGGGCAGACTTGCATGTCTGTAGGTACTCGAGTGGTTTAGTTACAGGTATTAATTACAGATACAAGTACACACTGTTGTTAGTGTATGTAGAGCCATAGTGAGCGGGAAATGGAAGTCATTAAAAGCTGGGAGAAGATGCAGCAGAGACTAGAAACAGATAACGACCGAAAGATGAGGAGCAACCCCCAAATTGCTTCATCAGGGGAGGGGGCTGGAATCAGAATATAGGTAATGAGGGGAGATATTGGACAGAATTTTGGTGTTTGATCCCTGAGAGCTGGGTACTCGTTTGTGCGGGTTGGCGCCCGCAAAAAGCTTCAGCGAGGGGGGAGGGGGTTAAGAATTGATGAATGACGAAAGGGAATATATGTCGTGGGACGATGGACGGTAGAGCATTGGGGATTGACTGATTGATTGATTGTAATTGAAAACAGGATTTTGTTCATTTGGAAATAGCAAAGCAATAACACCACCCAACATCATCATCATCACCATTACCATCACCATCACCGTTAACAACAATTAACAACCACAACGGCAGACTTCTTACAAGTCTGGTTTCTTGCCGTCCCCCACGGCCGAGAAAAGCCCCCTTGTCAACGACACATGCTTTTCCAATAACCCATTTTCCAATGGGGGTGACAGAACCACCCCCCCCCCCCCCCCCCCAATCCACTTGTAACGTTTTTAGAGTATTTTCTCCAGTAGGGACAGTAATGTCCCCTACGTAGTCTTTTACCAAGATCGCTTCCCAAAACATGGGAAAATAAAAGTCCCATTAAACATTATTCTTTCTCAAAGCAGTATCCTCCGCGTTGCGACCTGCCATGACACACCTGATGTGTAAAATCCGGAATTGTGTTGAGTAGTAGAATGTCTACATACTTTGGTACACCACCACCATCTCTTTGCGCAGGTCCAAAGCCGACACATGGCCAAGCGCACGCATAGACAACACTCACACACACTTTCATAGAACTAAAAGTACAACGACTATGATACTTCAATTGGTATTCACACACACGTACACACACACACACCCTCCCCATACACACAAGCTTCAAGTTTCTCAATAAGAATGCTGCCCACCCCCCACTACATTCCCCCCTCCCCTCTCTCTCTGCCTTCAAGCCAGCCAGCCAGCTCCCGCCCGTCACACACACCCACCCAAAGACAAAGACAACAGCTGAGAGAGAGTCTGTCCCCAACCGCCAGCCCGCCCTCACAACACAAACAGCCTCTTGCGCTGCAATTCGTCATCGTTCATTGTTTAGGATTTGCTGTTGCTGCTGCGTGTCTTGGGATCCTCTGCATCTTGCATCCTGCATCTGACCTCGGCCTCGGCCTCATAGCCGCCAACAATAACATAGAACAAATAGCAACAACCACCTTTTTCTCTCCAACTCTTTTTATTTTTATTTTTAAAACACGCAAAATCTACATACAGCACACCCCCGCCCTCTAGCAAATCTTGTCTCTTTTCCATCTCCTCTTATCTCCTCCTGTATCACACACGGCGTAGCGCGCGCGCGCAAACTTACAACCTGGCCTCTCTGTTTCTCTGGATTGTGTTTCGCCTATTCCTTTTCATCCGCTATTGTCCCTTTCTTTCTAAGCGGAGAATCTTACTGCGGGCTATATGCTATATCATACTGGTACATATCAGCTCTCATCGTGGGTTGTATCAAATCAGATCCGCCCACCAGCCATTGATACCACATTATTATACCACAACATACACACCTACATACTTTGAGACACTTCCCTCACCAGTCACTCATTCAACCCCATCAATCAATCTGCCGCAATCATTCATCCTCATCACGACTCGAACCCGCATCCGCCGCCACTGCAACGACTCAGTCCCGGCACGGGAGCGCTGATGGTCCAACGGGTCGATCCCCACGAGACGGTGACATTGCCCATCTTCATCTTGACTGTCTGTTACTAGCACCTCCTGCGCCATCCACAAAACGTGTCACAAAACGTGTCACAAAACGTGTCTTTCCTGGCTACTACCAATCTTCCGCCTTTTTTTTATCAAGTCAAAAACGAGGTTTGTGTATACACCTGTTCTTTTCATTTGTTACTGGGCTTTGCTAGCCTTGTGTGTGCCACGACTCACGCACCGCCTCTGCCGCTCTTTTTTTCTTCTTCTTCCTTCCTTTCTTCCTTCTTCCTCTTCCATTATCCCTTTTCCTTAGCTGGCAGTCAAAAGGCGAGAATGAAAAAAAATGCTTTAGATAGACGGCCAGACGCACACGTCGAGCGCATCTTCTCTCTCTTCTCTATCCAGGCCACACTATAAAGTCACTGCACCAACACTGCACCCACCGCCTGTACAGGTACTACATAACCCGCTACGACCCAACTACCGCTCCTTGACCTCCTTCACTCCACTCCCTGATCAATTCCACTAAAATACACCACCCCCCAGCACCCAACACCCCCCTCCCCCCCCCCTGGCCAACTGGCTACTCCACTGAAAATACTGCCCTGGACGCCCTAAAGCGCCCTAGAGCTGCACCAGAGCTGCACCAAACCTGCACCTGGACGTTCCCAGTTTAGCAGCACCGCCCCCCCGACCGCCGCCGATGAGCCCTCAAAACCCCGTCTGGCTGCGGACCGTCACTGATTAGATATAAGCTTTTTTTCACCGCCCACGACGAGACGCATTCCGTCACCTCGAATCTGCTCATCTACTCCCTCTCTCTCCTTCTCCTGCTCTCTCGCAATCTTGCCATCTCTCGCCTTCTCGCGTCTTTCACCGCAGCTCTCGACAACTCTCAGCGTCTCATCCAGCGGTCAATTCTCTGCGTCAATCTTCCACACCCACACCGACGGGCCCTCCTATTAACAACACCTGTTGACAACGCCTCTACCACCACGTTACATACCGCCTTGCGTCCTTTTGCGATACCAATACCGATACCGTTAGCGATACCAATTTCGAACCCATCGTCGAACCCATACACGATACCGTCCACGCGTTATCCATCACTCTGTCCACAAGACTCTCGTCCCAGCACACCTCGACTACAACCACAACATCGGCTCGACCCCATCACCCTCCGAGTCGCACCTAGTGACAAAGACCACCCGAAACCAAAGACGACAGGGCTTCTGCCTGCCATTTGCGACCTTCTCTCGTTCTAGTTCTCGTGTGTGTCTACGACTGTCCAGATAGACATCACTCGCGACACAGCGCACGCGCTGTCGCACAGCACAGACCCCATCGCTGCTGGCCAGATCCCACACACAGACGCCAGCCAGCATGCCTTCACGGTTTCAATACCCATTGAGGTACTACAACAGCAGCCGTCCATGGCACCTGTCCATTGCGCTAGCCTCTGTTACTGACACTTGAAAACTAGTCGCGAACTCCATGTCGTGGTTTTGGGAGCAGGTTTGTTCATCTCTCCATCCCGGTTAATCCGTGCGCTGAGCTGAGCTGACCGACTATGCAGGTGGTGTTGGCAAGAGCTGTCTCACTGGTGCGTACATGCTTTTCAACCATCACGGGCTCGTCCGAGCTCGCTGTCTCATCCCCCCCTCTTGTGTCTCTGTTGGGTGGAGGGCTGATGTTGGAGCAGCGCAATTCGTTCACAACGAGTGGGTCGAGAGTTATGATCCAACCATAGAAGATTCCTATCGTACACAGCTGCAAGTTGATGTAAGTAAAACTAGAGCTGTGCCTTGGCTGTACAGTCCCAGAGACTTGGACTAATCTCGTTTCATCCAGGGTCGCCAAGTGGTATTAGAGATGTGAGTACGACGCTGAGTAATTTTTTGGCACAAAGGGAAATGCTCTGCGCCCGGGAAGCTTTCGATTTCTGACTCTTTGGGATACAGTCTTGACACAGCAGGGACAGAACAGTTTGGTATGTGATTGCTTGGCCCGATGAGTGGAGTCATTTCGCGGTAAATGGTGCCTGTACTAATTACTTCGATAGTTGCCATGAGAGACCTATACATGAAGACCGGGCAAGGGTTCCTGCTTGTCTTTAGCATCACATCGCCGTCCTCATTAAGCGAACTGGCTGGGCTCCGAGAAGAGATTATACGTATCAAGGACGACGAAAATGTCCCCATGGTCATTGTCGGCAACAAAGCCGATTTAGAAGAGACGAGAGTCATCCCTCGCGCCAAGGGCTTTTCCATATCACAGAAATGGGGGGCTCCTTACTACGAGGCCAGTGCCAGAACACGAAGTATGTTGCGATATCCATGAGACTTGCGCGCGGAGACACAGACCTGCACCCCGTCTTGGAACGGAGCATTCACTGACTTATTAACACAGCAAACGTGGACGAGGTATTTGTCGACCTTTGCCGGCAGATGCTCCGCAAAGAAGATGAAGCAGGTGAAGCGGAGGAAGGTTTTAAGCTCGATGCTCTTCGAAGCAGCAAGCGCCGGAGACGGCCCAGAATGCGAGACGGCAACCACCCACGATGCGCGATTCTATAAGCGCCTACCAACAATTCGGTCGGCAGATTTGGCACCCCGGCATACATGCTATATCTGTCAAACACTGGATGTACAGAAGGGTTGAACTACGAGAGGAGTAATGTGGGAGAAAGTGGAGAACACGAAGCGCAACTGGATGATGAACACGCACAAGCTTCCAGGCTGATTTTGACCCAAAGAGAAAGAGGTGGAACCACGCACGGAAGGGCTCGCATGGTAAATCCCTATTTATACAATGGATTCAACTGTTTGATGTACGACGACTTTCAACGATCAACCCCATATGAGCTACGATAAATAAAGAGAACGAGATACACAAATCGATACTCGGTCCACCCGCTTGGAGGAAACGCCGGCGCCTTTTGTCGCTTTCTGGGCCATGTTGATGGCGCGAATGGGCGTTTAGCAGCCACGCTTTCGCAATGGGCTGGCTACGAGGGAGGGAAAATGGACGACGATGGCCATGGTTTGAGCATCTGGACGTGCGAAACATGTAAAAAATATTTTGCGGTATGATGGTTTCAGCCATGGACCCGGTTTGGTTGGGTAAACAAGACGGCGTCGGGGGCGTTTCAAGACTTGGGCATGGGCATCTTTTGAAGAGAGGACCACGGAATGTGTCCTCCTTTTGGAGTATTTTCATTATTTGGAAGTTACTTAAAGGAAGGGTTCATGCACGATATGAAGGAAGTAGAAAGCTATACTGCTGACGAAGGAATTGCGAGTGATTGAATATAGAGGGCAAGCATCATATTGGATTTACATTTTTGTGTGTTACGTTTTCTTATTCCGCGTGGTTAGGACCCGATTTGAAGCATTGAGGAACAGACACCCTTGTGATATGCATCGGCACGGGCCGACAAATCCTGGCAAAGAAAACTAATGCTCGAAAATGGGGTTTCATGCTGACACGAGTTTGAACGAACTGCTGTTCAAAGTCTTCCGGAGAAGTTACGGGTGAGGGGCCGGGGAAAGCGGAGACGATGAACCCCACGCCGGCCGAGCGGAGGTGGTTTTTCATCGGGATAAAGTTTCAATGGAGCGTGTGACGGTGACGGTTCATGTTTATACTATGTAAACAGTATGTTTTTGTCAAACTCTAACGATTGCGCAAGATCCATCGAATGAAGAAGCTGCAGGACTGGACACTCCGTTACATCGCGTTAATGTAGAGATCTCGCAGAGCAAAATAACACGAAGTCCACAAAAATGTAGTCTAATAGGGATTATCAGTTCCACTCTATCCCTTCTCTTAGGGTAACCTTACGGGAGAAGTTGCTAGGTATGTTATTGTATTGATATGCTGGTGGGGGGACCAGCAAAGCCGAGAGGGCTTGCATAATAAAGACTGCATCTCGGCATAAATCCTGTATGACATCAGAATTTCACAACTACGACGACAGATAAAAAAAACGAGGTTTGTTGCTCGAAAGCACCGGAGCGACGGCTCCGACAAGGGTTGCCTTGCCACCGGGAATCGGCACTAAGAAAAAAGGGAACTATCTTCCTGTGGGGACAAAAGTTTCCAGCATAAAACAGGGTTTGTAGTTTGGGATGAACTGAACGATTGGAAATAGCGTTTGTATGTGTGTGTGTGTGTGTGGCGCGTACTGGGAATCTGCAACACATTGTTGAGAGATTGAGAACATACATCGTGGATGCTGAAAAAGATGCCAGACTAGGACGAGCATCCATTGCATGCTAAACACCGGAAGACCCTCACTCCGCTTGTCTATCACAAACTTGACACATATAATTTGAGAACTCGCAGTGCTTCTAGTGTCTTACTTGCTATTATGTGTTTCGTTTGTGAGACGTAGGAGTGATGAATACATACATCGACTAGAAACTGGAGAGGGGTAAAGGGGAAGGTAAAAATTGAAAAAAGGGTAGGATCCAAGAAACTTACACTTTTCAAACAGAAAACGCCCTCACTAGATTGAGTGTGGGTTCCGGTGTTGATTTGTCAAGCCTTTTTCGGGCCTTGTCCTGGATTCGTCAGTCTGACTGTGGTTTGCAGCCTTTGTTACAGATTGTGACATATTCTTTGATCCGTTGTAGGAAACGAGGGGTGCCCAATCAGACTTGACCGTGAGTAGAATACTACCTCCTGTTTTACAAGTTGTTAAACATTTGTCACATGTCAAGGTCATTTTTGGAAAGAGGGACAAACTAGAATTCGATCCAGAGAGGCGAGAAGTGTGGGGGGGTGAACGAGTATATCGAAAAGCAGGGGGGAGGGGAGGAGCTTGCCTCTACTGGTACTTTTCAGATGTTCAGCATGTATGCTATTTCCTTCTCATCCAGATCTGAAGATGCCCAACAATTTCTGGTCCGCATGGCAGCTAGAGAGCTCGATTTATTGGAACCGCCCACCCCCCCTTTTTCCCCTTCCCCTGCTGTCCATCACTTTCCGTCCGTCTCTTTCTCTCCGGGCTGATCCAACTTGTCCGATTTGACAAGACGAACAGGTAATGAACCCCCTCCTCCGGCTCCATTCAACGCGCCAAGTCAATGGGAGTAAAACGGCTGCGGCTGCATCGGAATGACTTGATTCGCAAATCAGAAGCTAGAAAGAGGGAAAGGGGTGGTCTCTTAATTAATAAATAAATAAACCCAACAAGGCTCAGCAGGGCTGATTGACCCCCGGCCATCGGCTTTTTTTGTTGTCAACTGGGACAGTTAAAACCTCGATTTAGGTGTAAGATCTTCTTTTGGTAGCGTTTTCTTTTTCTTAAATGCCAAGCTTGGCGTGAAAAGGTCCGCCGCAGCTGAAAGGAGTGGGCTTTTTGTGGACTCGATGGCTTTTGACGAGGGGAAACATCAGGATTGTAGAGTATTATGTAGCACTGACTTATCTTGACGGAGTGCCAGGGTGGGTAAAGTGAATTAATCGCAGCCCCCTTGGTTATAAGCGCTGAGTAGGAAGGCATGGGCCTGAGGAGAGGCTGAGCGATGCGGGAGTCTTAGCCGTTGCAAGGAACGGTTCGTCTGCATCTCATCCTACATACCCCGTACTATAAGATAATCAGATCAATATCGTAGACTAGACAGTCATTCATTACGATCCTATAGATAACCAGTGTCCTTGTGATTGTACAAGTCAGCCATGACCAGACACAGAAACGACCCTGTCACACATCTGACAAGCTAAAAAACCGTCATCTACACTGACATGTATGTATACATGCAATATTTATTAATATACCCAACGAAAGCTTACACATCTCACAACTAATAACCGAGTCGCCGCCATGCATGACACATAGGATGAGCCCCCCTCTGCGTTTACTTCTGGGTTGGTGAAGGTAAACCGACGGCGTAGAGGCTGGCTTGCGGAACTGCTGTTGAGCCAGAGGCTATGTAAGCCGTTCTTTTGTGGTGCGTTTGTTGGGGACCGCCTCGTTGTCCCCGGTGATGCTCTAAATGCAACAAACTTCCCCATCATCATCATCATCAGAGGCATCCGTTTCATCTACCACGCCCATGTACGTGTAGATGTGGCGAATGTTAATCATTTTGTCAGCATAGAAAGAATGTGCTAGTTGTCTACTTGAACTACTGCATCCCCGCCGAGAGCGACGATCTGACCGGATCTGATGTAGCCCGGTGTGGTCTGGCCTGGCCTGGTTCGATCTGGCCCGATCTAGTCTGATTTTCTCCATGGGTCGAGAGGGCAAGGCGGGATGGAAACGGTCGTAGTCAGACCCGTTGGTGAACCCTAGTAGCAACTCCAATGAAGACCTGTCAGATTAGGATAGTTCAATCTGAAATTGGAAATAAGAACCTCCGGATAAGCTTTGCATACAGAATCTGCAATGCATCATGTCGGTGCTCGCATCTGAAATAGACTTGGCACGTTAGTGAAATGGGGATGAGTGCAAGGCGGAGGTGAAAGTCAGCGAGATGGTACCTTTTCGTTCGTTTGCACGTGTGACGTCTTTTCTTTCTATGGCTGTGGGACGGGGATTTCTGTCGTTTGGGTGCAGGAAGCAGCATGCACGACATGCATAGCACATGTTTGTTTCTTTGACCCAGAGTGTGTGGATACATACGTGTGTGTGTGTGTGTGGGCTCGTAATCCACGATGGGGATGTGGATTTCGCGCCGGTGCAAACCTTTCAGCCTCGCGCCATTCACACACCTCGTCATCAGCGTGGAGGAGAGTTGCATCGCGGAGGTGGGATAGATGCGGGACTCGTGTTTGTGTGGATGATAGGAAAAGGGCGATTGCATTGCCACGCGTAAGTGTAGCAACGTCGAATAAGCATGATATGACGGATCAGAAGCAATGCGAGATGGTCGCTGGCCGTGGTCGAGTTTGCTTTGTTCATTCATGACCAGTTACATGTTTTCTTCTTCCCCTTCCGAGCTCCTCAAAACTTCAACTGTGTTGGCGCCAAGAACATGCAATGTAGGGGACATCCTTGCACAGAAACGGCTGTTAGAAAACGTGCCACGAAGATCGAAATGAACGGCATCGAATCGTATCGAGTTTGTATCGTATCGATCGTGTGGTATCTCATGATAACACATCGAGTCACATCACATAGCAATACATTGCGGTTGTGTCTAGTGGAGGGGACAATTGGTTCAAGTTCCTATCGTTCTAAAACCTCGACGCCGAGCTCCCTCGGTGATGGTGTGCTCTCTTCCACTCCGCCTCCGATTGAAGCCGCCGCAGTCCACCTGCCAGTAGATTAAATTCCTGATAGTGAACCATGGATAGGCTTGTGAGGTGAAGAGAGGATTGGTTGTTTCTGCTTTGCAGGACTTTGATGATTGTGTGTGTCCAATTAAAAGAGCAACTCCTCCCAAGTCCCAGGCCAACTTCAGCCATCTTTCATTTAGCGGAATCAATATAGATTAGAACTTTTATAGAGCGCAGCCGCGTCCAGGGATGAGTGCCGATACACCATGATTAAATAGAAGGCTTGAGGTCTGGCTCCGACGCGTACCGCGACTGAAGCACTGGCTTTGATTAAGACATAATGCGCATGCAGAAAGGCTTGGTGAAGCATGCTGATGGCGTTGGCCCTCGAGGCTGAGCAAGCCCACTCTCGGGAAGCATGGCTGCTCTGATAGAAAGAATGAAACAATGCTCAGACTTTTACGAGCAGACCACTATTGTTCCTGGCTGCTTTGTTTTTGTCTTCCTACAGCCAACCCTACAGGGCGGGCTCAGCCATGTGAATTTTGCCAGCCAGCAACCCCAACACTTTGAACCTCAAAAGATAGAGCAGAGAGCATCTATCTCTACTCTGTTACTCATTGCTGTATTGATTCCTAAGCACCCCGCATCCCGTGGATATCGATAGCGCCACGTTCAAGGCAAATGCATAGCTTTTTGTCGGGACCGACTCCGATGACAGATGCAGCCTTGAAAGCCTCTCTCGGTAATTGGGTAGTAGTTCAATGAGTTGGAGCTGATGGGACATTAGCGAAATCTCAGGGTCAAGGCTTGTCGGATTACCCCGTGTGAAATCACAAAGTACCGTATCCATTCACACAAGTCGAATGAGGCGTCTATTGGCGAGGAGGGCACTTGATAGTGTCACACACACAACAAAAGAACATGTGTTTTTCAGGGGAGTGAGTAGAGGTGGTAGAGGCAGGCGCCCTTTTTCCCTCGTTGTGGCTGATGCTTTATTAAACCCCACAAACATACCATATCCAATAGGGGAGCGTGAACATGGCATTTTTGAGAATAGGCACAAACTGCCAGGCAGACGAACACACAAACTGGATCCGTAAAACGCATTGGCGCTTACACTTGGGATCAGTCGAATTGCCATGCTAGACCAAATTGTGCATAAAATCAAACTCACCTACTAGTCATGCTTCAAGTTCCTCAACATACGATCACGCGCCCCGCCCCCAAAGGCGTGTGTGGGCCATGGCTTTTAGCTAGTTTGGCCCTATGGCAGCTTCAAATCTGCGAACCAACAGGCTCTCATCCCGGGACGCCGGCACAGACAGCCCAGTACCCTCCCTTCCCATTGAAACGAACCAACAAAGGGCCGAAGAATGATTCGCAGTTCATTTTTGTATCCTGCACCCATTCGCCACTCCGGCGTTGACACAGTCTCGGCCGATCGCATAAGGTCCACGCGAGAATAGTAAGCTTCTGTACTAGGCGTAAAGAAACGACCCAGCAGGCAGGGTAAGGCTTGATATACCCAAGTCAGGTAGCTTGGGACACCCGAGAAACAGCCTCTGAGTCCAGAGGAGGCAAATGAAAACCGACACTAACATATGATGCCTTGGACAGATGATGCCCGGATCTACTTGCAAAGTGCAAGGGCTTACCGGAAACTGCAAGTAAGTTTGTGTAGGAAAAGCGCAACAAAGTTCAACCAGGTGACCGCGAATTCGTGATGATGGGAAATCTGCACAGGAATATTCATCAAATGGCATTACTCGAACTTGAACAGAAGAAGAAAATTGAACCATACGGCGGATTAAATGGTGAGAAAGAAGCACTTGAATGTTCCCGGAAATTCGTTAATGTGTGGATATGTAGCGTGTCGAATTTCCTAACAGAACATCATCGGATTTGTCGTCATTCGATCTCGCAATCGACTTTTCTCATCCTGTCCCCAGACCACACGATTTCAACAGTCCCATCTCATTTAGGCTCCCCCACCACCATGGTGCGGGATGGACGATGTGACTGAGAGTGTGCTAATGTGATGGGACATGGGTTGGCTGGCAGTAGCGCGTATGCACCGCCCCGGACGGCCCAATAATCTAATCGCCGCAGGGTCCTTCGCCATGCACAACGCATCCTCAAATGTAGCCCTGTTAGTTCTGGGACATGTTTGCAACCAAGCGTTGGATGGGAGAAGTCACATCCTGCTTAAAGCCAGTTGCTCGATCTCAATACTGTATCTAGTTTTGTTAGAGACCTGACCATCTTTGTGTATTGTACGGCAAGAGTGTTGGACACAATGCCCTTTTGACTGAGCAGTCGCCTGTGTCGCTGATTGTTGAGCGGCTATCCTAGATGTGTGTCGAGCTGGGGAAAATCGATAATACCAGGTTCAGTACTGGTACCACTGCCGGTCGATTGCGTGCATTCAGCGCATCTGTGGCCATAGTAACATGAGCAGCAAAGTCTCACAGGTTTCAAACTCAAACCCCCCGTTTGACAGCAGACAGGCAAAATGAATGCGGGCTTGGCACTTCCGCCGGGCTGGCAGTGTTATCATAGGCCGGTTCTGGGGAACCCCCCTTCCCGTATAGCCAACCACTTTAGGTGCCTGTGGCCCTCGACAGTTGTCAAAAAGCAAACACAAGCGCGAGTGCGTTGGCTGACGAGACTGTGTTGCATGCTTGACGTAGGTAAATAATATGTATCCCTTGCCTGCCAACAGGCTGCAAAAGAAAACACAGCTGGGACCACCCCAAGAGATTTTAACTGATTTTTTTTTTACTAATATCGAGAAATCCAAGTTAAATAACTTAATAAGACTCTTTTATAAAGTTGGCGGTGTTATATCATGGGGTGTTTATTTTCACCCTTTTGGGTGTGCACTTCACTGCACCGCCCGCTGGTGTTTTAGCTCAGTAATTACTAGTAGGTATGTTTTACACTACACGGACGACGTACCTCTTTCGATATTTGGGTCATCCAAACAAGGATCAATCAAAGTGAAAGGATTACGAGCGCGGAGTAAATATTTCTATTTGCGCTCTCCTGAGTAAAGTATTGTCGTAACAGAACATTAACAGTAGAAACTTATTATACCTTACTCTGGACATGTGGGTAATTCCGTTTAGGGATTACATATAACCAACACACAGATATCGAGCTGGCGAACGCATAAAACACTTACCCCTCGTGACCACTTACAGTGGTGATACCAATCTAGCAAATGCGCCAGTCAATAATGATAAAGTTGAGGATATCATGACTGATATAGGAATTAGTCGGCACACATATGAGAAGGCTTTCCGCATTTTTGCTGCTTGGCGATGTGAATGGTGTCGCGCCAACAGGCCATGTGCCATTGCCGCGATTGCAGACGGCCCATTGACCTCTTCGACTGCTGTCTTCTATTATTCGATATCGTGGATGTGTGTTGCATGGGCTTATAGACTCGGAATCGTCATGGCCGATGGGAAATCAATAAATGAGCCGTATATTGCTGCTGCGCTTTGTTGCTCGAGGTTCGACGACCATAATTAGTCCATTCACCCTTTCGACTAGGAAGACGTGCTGTTGGCCAGTGCTCAGCTAGGGTCCCTGTGCTAATCCCAGCAAGGCATAGCGGGCGGACCACACCTGCGGCCGCATCCCCCGCTGGAAATGCTGGTGGGCCACCGTTCTGCCTTGGTTCGCTCCCTGCCATTTGCTAGCAAGCTGTAACACGAGCACAACCCATGAGCCGCCTGCCCATGAACGGAAGCGAAAGGAACCAAAGAAACTAGGCTGTTTGGAGTTTGGAGCAATCAAGCCCATCATGGCATTCCACTCATCGCGTGGGGTTCGATGCTAATTGACATCCGCCCATGGAGGACATTCGGGTCGGTCCTGGACAAGGACAGCGTCTAACAGCGTCCAAGTCAGCCCCACGCCGCGTGCGCCATGCATGGCGAACGACCCTGAGGCACTTTGTTGTGGTGTTGGTCATCGCAACAGGAGCCACGTCTTTACAGACAAATGGTTGAATATGCACCAGCACCCCCCATGTCGAGTCCCGGTGGCAGCATGAAGCGAGCAACTAGGTAGAATCATGTCAGACAGGGGAAAATGGTAGGGAGGTGGGGGGACTCGGTGAGGATTCCATTTGCTCGCCGGACAGGGTTGGCACGCAAAGAGTAAGGCAAGGCAATCAGGGGTCTGCCAACAGGGACAAAACGTGCTGCCTTCTCCTGGCTCTGCCGCTGCCATGTCGCTGTCATGATGGGGCAGGGGCGGACATGGCGTCGAGGGGTTCCCCAGTGTGGGTTGGTTTGGAGTACGTGTCCTGTGATCTATCCAAGACTTCTGCACGACCCCGTACATAGGTACAGTACCGCATGCCAATGTTCACAGGCCAACAGAATGACACGGTGATGTGTTGCCTCGGAGGGTGAGAATGAAGGGGGGATGGAGCAGCAGCAGGAATGGTCCGAGGAGCATGTCGAGCTCTTGCCGTTCATTCGGCTCAGAGTCTGTCTTGTCCGGCCTTGTCCACGGCTGCCAGGCGTTGTCTGCAATGCTACACACAGAGCTGCGGAAGAGTGGGCATCTACTTGTACTCAGGTGAGCTCGGCGAACCTGCCAATGGCAGAGGTGAGTTTGGGCGTTGGGTGTACCATAAGAAGCAGGCATGTAGACCGATTCGTGCCTGGAGGAGCTTCGAACAGACTCTGTCCATGTTTCCTTCGCTTAGATTCTTCTCGCTAGTTTGTTACGTACGCCATTTTCCGAATACGTATTTGTGTCGACACTTGGAGCAAGGCGATGGTTGTTTTGTGGTCAAGAGCGACGGCACAATGATATTGTCTGAATGAGTCAAAGCCGTGCAAGCCTCAACAACGCCGGACTGGCCAATACCTTACTTGAACATATTGTACCTCTCTTCGTTCAGGAAGAGCCTCCCGTTGCCTGTTGGTGCGTGGGGCATCAATAGCCCTGGCAATTAGGCGTCACACTAAGCCACTCAGAGCCGTCGATTCAATTCGCCTTTCTGTGAGCGCACTTATGAGCGCACTTGCGAGCATACCTGGGGGCATGATTTGAACATATGCGTGTGTGTGTGCCGGTCTGATGCAGAATGCAGCAACCTGAACCATTGCAGCCTGTCTGAGTAGGTCCGTGGCTTCACGGCCGTTGAACGGTTTGGAGGGAAGAGCCATGAACTGTTAAGCGGTCCTAGCACTTGCCCACTTAGCGACGGCCTTGATCCGTGCCTTCCAAGTGGGCGGGATGTGTCATCTGGTCTGGGCAAGAGGAGCCGCTGCCCCAACAAAGACAACCACCTACAATGAGCCTCCCAACAGGGTGCGAAAAAACACCGCCGATATGACAGTGTCTGGGTAGGTTCTAAACAAATACCTAAGTAGTTAACTTACTTGATTGAGTGTTTTGAATATTTCCAGAAATTGCTAGAGATTAATTGTAAATCTATTAGTTGAAATCTCTTAATGTGATCCTGACTGTGGTTTTTTGCACCCTGTTGCCTCCAAGTCATCTTGTCCTCACGACCCACTATTAATACGCAACTCGGTACGGAGTAGGCACCTATTCTTATCATCCACAGGCCTTGCCCGCTCCGCTACCAGAGACGGGTATGCACTTCCTGGGACTACCTGGGGCCTACTGTATGGCGGCATGCACTCGATCGGACACGCTAACTCTTGCGTTGGGCCCTGAGCTATCGTGCCTGGGAAGGGGTGGGAGGGGGCGGACTTGGGGGTACAGGACAAATGACCACCTGGGGACACAGGAGGACTACCTGTATTTAGCAAACGACGGCTGCTCTTTAACAGGTAACGCGGCTGGCGACCCGTCTCTCTGCCACTGGACTGCTAGCACTAGTACGGAGTACTGCTGCAATGCAATGGATCGGGTCTCCAGGCCCCTCCCCACACACTAAGACTTGACACGAACAGCTCGGTATCCCCAAACTGGTGGATGCTGTTTCTTGATGTGCTCTAATTATCTGTAGCAGATAATAAACCGCGTTCCTGCCGAGTTCTAACGTCTCATGCACACGCTATTGAAGTGGTTCTCGCATGTGTGTGTATGTTTTGAGAGAGAGAGAGTGTGTGTGCAGTAATATCACTGGCAACAATATGTGCGTATTCGTACTTACCTCCCTCCCTGCGAGATATTAGTGCCTTAGTACTAAGGTGCCACCCTTACAGATAAGATAGCCCACCTCATCCTTTGCAAGACGAGGCTCAGTTAGTAATTACCTCGTCTCCACTTTGCATTTTGCATCCAAGCTTTTGCTTTTGTTGGTCGCGTGGGTTCGGCGCAGAATCAGGACGTTTGCCGACGGCGGGCTTCAAACAGCAGCCCACCATCCATCGCCATCCCCAGTGAGATAAACACCGCAAGATGTGCATGTCCACCAGGCGTGGGGCCCAGGCCAACGGGCCGCTGCTCGCATGCAATGCAGGGCTGATCCCAGGGAACAGGACCGCAGCTGTCTGACCCAGCCTGAAGGAACACTCCGGTTTGCTGCCCGTTTATTGAATTTTTTTCCTATCCATACGCTGTGACGACCTATGTTAACTCATCAGTGATCTCCATTTCTTGGCACCAGTGGCTGGGCAGCCATGTGAATGAGCAAAGCGCAGTGCGAAGAGATAGGTAACGCTGCGGAAATAACGCCATTACCGAGTCTTCACACAGAGCCATGTGTGGGAGAGAAGAGAGGGGGGGTGCAAAGAAATGCCGTCACAGGATCGACAAGCAATTTTGGCATTCTCGCGCCTAACAAATTAGTTTCACGCCTGCGTCTGATTTTAACTTTTCCACCTGAGAATCACCATCTAGACTTTCCCCCCTCACCTCTCGACTGGATGCGCTCGACTCATGATTGGCCACATTGGTCTCCGGAGCTTAAAAGAACGACCAGAAAAGGCTACTGTCGAAACAACGACTCTAACAATGCAAATTAAAATTCTCTGGGCAGCTATTCTGGGCTACTCCCCCCCTCTCACTATTCCCATCATCCATTGTCCACAAGGCTCAAGACCACACCGACGGCCCCAGTTAAATGGAAAGGATAAAAGCCTCTTGTCCCCAGGCGGGATGCAAGACGCGTGTGGCTTCCTGGACTCGGACATCCGAGTGTGGTGCTTCGCCATTAACATCCTTTACCCGTTCGTGACCTCAACATTGGCCGAAGACATGATTATAATTAGCAGTCATTCAGGATGCAGTTGTTTCCCCCCTTTTGCCATTTGCCTGTATTTTCCGTGTGAACTAGCGACAATTCGATACGAAACCCTGTGAATGTTGGAGGATGCAACCTTTAGTTGCCATACAGACAGTGATTGATCACTATACAGGATGTATCTTGCTCTAACGCTCCTAGTTCTTCCTTCATCTTGTGTGTTTACTTTTCCGCTTTTCATGACCAGCGGTTCTTTCAGGCTTTGTACACACACAACACACACACACACACATCACTCAGACTCAATTTTATATCCACATACGTAGTATATCCTTTGTATAGGTTTGAAGGTGTGCGTGCAACGAGGCGGAACCTGGTGTCGGTCATTGAACGCACTCGTACTCCGTACGTGCATCATACATACATACATACAGGCAGGCAGGCAGATGAACAGCCTGGTATCACAAACAGCCTTTCTTGCCTACATGCATACACATGCTCTCTCTGTCCTATCACAGCAAACTTGGCCGACTAAAACAGCTTGCCCTCCCTCTGTTGTCGATCTGTTCTTTCTGGGGAGCAATTCTCTGGAACCCTTGGGCCAAGGCCCCGCTATTTATTCTTTCATCGCATTCCACACCCGCATCACACACTAGGGTTACCAGGCTCTGCGCTTATCACATTTGGCACAGACACGGCGGGTTGTCTAGTCTTTGCTCATGGATCGGGACCCGGGGTAATCATTACGTCCTAGCGAAGACGAGAGCGAGAGACTGTTTGGGCTTTGTACCCAACACCTGGGATGTTGCCCCTTGCCCTTGGCTTTCAGTGTGGGTGCATGCGAGTGGATGATTGCGTCCATGGCAAAACCAGTCACCCATCCACACCAGGCCCTCGCATGCCATTGGGCGCCATCTCCTACATCAAGGTCTCACTCTCCCAGGAACAGGCGCACCTCTGCTGCATCCCAGCGTCGTCTGGTGGGCCTCTGACCACCCAATCCACACACCCTCCCCCCGGCCACACCCTCCAGCCTGCTCCAAACAGAGCCCAGTGCAAGCCCAAGCACACTAGACGGGCCAGTCCCATCCGGTACAAGCTCCGGCCTAAGCATCCAAGGGCTTCCGGCTGTTGTCCGTCGGCTGGTCTTGGGTCTTGGCCTGGTCCTCTGCTTGTTCTTGGTTTCGGGGGCCGGGGTCGCGTTCTGGCGGCGGCGACGGTAGTGGTGTGTGTCTGTGTTTCTGGTCTGGTCTGGCTGTCTTGTTAGGTTGGGGGTAATATGGTGTTGATGCCAGTTGGTATCTCATGCGAATAGTGCCTTGCACCTTCGCCAAGCCCGGGCACAGGCGCCTCCAGGCAAGGCACTAACTGGGAAAAAGCAGAAGCAGAAGCAGAAGCAGAAGCAGAAGACTGACTGCGTTTACCAGGGCTTGCGCTGTCCACACGACGAAGAGGGACGGACGGCGGTTGAAGGACATAATGACATGTTTGAGGCACCAAGTACAAAGTACATCCGTACCTGCTGTTTGACTCCCTCCCAACTCTAGACGCAGTAGCCCACCCACACCTGCCTGCCTGCCTCCTGTGGGTAGATACATCAAGTACCTAGCCTGAAGGAGCCTGGAGCCTGGAGCCTGGAGCCTGGAGCTGGAGCCGGTGACCGGTGGCCTATTTTTGCTCCAGACACCACCAGGACGCCTGCTTGAGTACTGCGATAATTACCTTCGCGGTCCAGCGTACCCAGTGAGACCTGCTGCGACTGCCAGAGTCGCCTGCCTCCAAACCCGCCGCCCGTGCCAGCCCTTCCACCCTCTCGCCCTCTCCCACTCTCCACTCCTCGCACTCCCTCTCCCAATCTCTCTCTCTACTGAATGTACTTTGCTTTGCGTCGCCCATCCGCTCGTCATCCCATCGTCCTTCCTAGCCCCTTCTGCTGCATCCTCGTCAAACACGCTCCCGCCTCGTCCAGTCTGCGTGCGCTGCCTATGTGCGCGCTGTCTCGACAGAACTCCGACAAAGCTTAGGCTCTATTCACGCGACGCATCCGGCTTTTTCGTGGGTTCTGCTCGCCGCTGCTGTCTTTTTGGGCGGTTTCAGGCATTCCCAGGCCCTCTCTGGCTCCTTCTAGCGCCCATTCACTCCCCATCACACGCAAACCCGACGCTTCCCACTGTGCTTCTCGCTGCGTTTTCCAGCGCCCGCCTCCCTGCAACACTCAAAAGGCGGCCATCGCCCACCATCGCATGCACACGCAGGCCTGCAATCACTCATCTACCACGTCCAGACCCGCCACCTCCAAGCGAACGCGCGCGCTGCGCTGCCACCACCGCCGCCTTTACTGCTACTGTTTCTATTTCCATTACAACATTTACTGCGGCCATATAGATACCACCCTTTCGCCTTCGCAATTACCGCAATCATAGCAGCCGCTCAGCGCGCCTTGGACTGCCTGCCTCGCCTGCCTACACTCCCGCTCCGCTCTGTCCGCCCTCGTCAACCATTCGCTCCGCCGCTACGGCCCACGATTTCTTCTCTGCGCATCCACACAACCAGCCCATTTAGTGCCTGTTTGTCTATCTGCCAGTCACGCCGTGCGCGCTGACCCTCTCGATCACGTCCTCGCCCTCCGTCGTACTTGCGCTGCCCTCAACTCTATTTGCGACCGCGATTCGCATTTCGCAAGCCTCTCTTGCATCTTCGAAGAAACATCTCTCATCTCGTAGGCAGACAGCTCAGCATCGACACGAACCCAGTTCTGTTGCGTGTTGCTCCAAGCGCATGTGCCTTGTCGTCAGGCCATGAACCTCGAGCAGACAGCGCCGCAACCATCCCAAGCACAATCCGTCTCCTCCAGCGCGCTTGCCACGACTTTGCATTCTAGTCGAACTAGTCCATTTCTTCCTCCCACTCTCGCAGACAGAGAGGCTATGGCCACACCAGGCTTTCTAACCGCTACACAAGCCTTCCGACCTCTTCACTCCGCGCAATCACAGTTTTCCGTCAACATGCCATCAAATACTCTCTTCGAGCGCGAATCTATCAAGCCGGTTGGCACCCCATTTGCCAGCTCGCCAGCCCCTATGGTCCGCGTCCTCATTCGCCGCCTGCCCCTGAATACCTCTGAGGAGTCTCTAAGGCTCATGGTAGTCTGGTCCAAGGACCTAGCCAACGTCGAGTTACTTCCCATCGAACAGTCTGAGGACAAGGGTTTTCGATCCGCTATCTTGCGCTTTAAGAACATGGCCGGGGCTATGGAGGCTACAAACATGCTCGATGGCCGATCCAATATTTCCAACGATGCAGAGATGATTGTGGAAGTTCTTTCCTCAAGCCCCATCTCTGCCAGACGACTCGCTACAGACTCCGTACCTGCAAATGGGAACAACCAGAGCTCCTCTGCTGCTGTATCCTCTGCTCAAGGCCAGCGCCAACCCCAACGTTTCAACGGTGCTTTTCAACCGCTGGATAAAATATCGTCAGCCAACGGCTTGTTCTCACCTGCTCATGAGTTTCCCAACCCCGAGTCCAGTAGCCACTACCAGAGCCTCTTCTCACCACAATCACCCATCGGGAACCACCTAACAGAGCGGGGTGCAAGAATCTCCGGGAAAACGCTCATTAGCAGCGATTTCGGTGATGATGACGAGACAAGCGATCTTTTGAAGGATCCTGTGGCCTATGCTGAGAACGGTGCTACATCTCAACGGAGAGCCACTGCTCCACAGATCCCCATCAGCCAGATGAACGGCCTCTCTCTCAACACCAGTAACCAGAATGGTCCTTCTTCATTGCCGCCATACATCACCTCAATGTCCCCCGTGAATGCTCCTGCTCCAGGTCTGAGCTACCCTGGACCACCCGCACAGCCTTTTGGGCGGCACAATTTCCCACCTGTGAACCCCGCTGATCAAAACCCCCCCTGCAACACTCTTTACGTTGGCAATCTTCCAATCGACACTTCGGAAGAAGAACTCAAGGCAATGTTTTCCAAGCAGCGGGGCTACAAGAGACTTTGTTTTCGAACCAAGCAGAATGGGCCCATGTGCTTTGTTGAGTTTGAGGACATTTCATTCGCCACTAAAGCTCTTCACGAGCTGTATGGACATCCTCTGCACAACAGCGTCAAAGGTGGTATCAGGCTAAGCTTCTCCAAAAACCCCCTAGGGGTACGTTCTGGCCAGGCCCCCTCACAACCTTCTCAGGGAGCCATGGCTGCCATGAATGGCATGATGGCTGGATCAGCAAACGGATTCACGACTGCTAATGGACCCCCTCCCGGTTTGTCTGCGCCGCCTGGCCTAGGAACTGGGCGTGTCAACTACAATTTGAACACTGGCGGTACCCATCGCCATCATAATGCCATGTCCGGCATCGCACCCGCTTCGGGTCATCCATGGAATGCGCCGCTGTACCACAACGGAATGGCTGTTGGGCACAACGCAGTTCTTGGTGCCAACACCAATCATCTCCCTCGGCACATGATGGGGAGGTAGGTTTGCTAATGGCTGACTTGCCATGTTGAAAAGTGTGGAGGGGGCCCCAGTCTTTAAACGCAAACTGTCGTTTCGCACAGTTCTTACTAGAGGCATGTATCGATGAGATCATTCGCCTGCATCTGTTTAGCAGTGGTGTTGACATTGTGATCTCCCCCCTCCTGCATGTGTAGGACAGTGTCGCGGGACACAAACGTGGTTGTAGCATCGCTATCGGTGCTGCGAACCAGACATGAGAAGTTGCCTGCTTATGGGTGGCATGTCATTTTTGTCCGAATTGCAGCGCCAGTCTTGCTTTACCACGACTTAATCGGCTCGCTTTTTCGACTGAATAAGAGTTTCTTCTCCAACTTCGTTTGATTATGGTGTAAATGCATGGCATCTTTTATCTTTTATCTTTTGTTTTCAATTTGGGAGCAGGATAAGCCTGCGCGACATAGTTCTCTTCTTCTCTCTTGCCACACTTGTTTTTTGGCGTGGCGAACAACCTATGTTTTTTTTTTGGTCTTCTGGTTTTATGCGGACAGTCTTGGCATCAATCTCACTGTCATTCCATACAGCATGGCGCGGGGGGTTCGGGTAGTCAGGCAGGACCTTATGGCGTCATACAACCACATTTTGAGCGGTTGTTTCGCATGGGGTCTGCAAATACTGGACATATCCGGTTTGAATTTTGATCTGCTTTGATGGGAGTTTTTCGGATCATCATCGATGGCATCTGGGTGATTACATATGGCGAACCACCTTTTCGATGCAGACAAGGAAGACATGGTCCCAAGCAATCCGCATCTTGGACGAAGATCACAAGCGTCGTTTGGTAAAGGCATTTTGTTTTTGTTTTCGTAATGAACGGCATTGTTTTTCATCAGGGCGAGCATGGAGGAAGAGCAAAAGATATCCACAACTGACATTGGGCAAACGAAGAAAAAATCAAAAGACCAAAATTGGGCAAAAAAATTACCGGGCGTCTTCATTTCAACCTTTGACTGGCTTCATACCGATTTCTTGGGCGGACCAGTACACAATTGGTGTTTTTAACAAAAGATGGGAGGGTTTATGGGAAAACACGACATGAAAGCAACCGGGAGCATTGTGAGGAACCAAGGGCCAAGCATGCCACACTGTATCGCATCGCATCGCATTGTAGCCGATATACGGGGTACGGAACAAGACCAACTTGAGGAATTCGTCTCACTCAACACACGAACAAGCAGCATCTGGAGGATGCTAGCTACATTTTGTGTGTGTTCGTCTGGGTTTTGCGCCAGACCAAATCTACTTGAAAATGATGATTTTTTTTATTTCACATGGAACATGGCCTTTGGTCCCCTTGGGTTTGCATTTGCGGGTGTTGTGGGTTTGAGGAGCAAACAAGATATTGCCAAGGACATCTCTGTTTAACAAGAGATTCTACTGGACTGGGGCCTTGGATGGGCTAGGTTGAGTTTGAGCACGGGATTGGAGTTTTTCTTCTCCTCACTCGACCTGGCCTCTGTATCCACGAGGCCACAGCATATTGGGAAGAATAGTGGGCATGGCGTTTCCTTGTTGTCTCTTTATTGTCATCTTTACTTGATTCCCCTATTTGTTTTCCCACCATCAACTTATTTGACAAGCATGGGGTTTGCCCCTCATTTCGATTCTCATTTGGGCCAGGACTCTTGCAGGCTGCAGTGGTTCTGTAAGCGCAAGGAGAATTGTATGGACAGTTTTATGTTTTGCTATGATTTTGTGTTCTTCTTTTCCTCTCTATTTCTCTCCTTGGTGCGTGTTTAGGTATGGCATATTGCTTTTTTTCAACTCTACAGACCTCTATAGAACCAATTTTACAACATGCAAATGCCGCGCCTATCTTGCCAATGTCTCACTCAGGTAGGCACCTGATATTTTTGCTGGATGACCCCGTGACATGCGAGTGGTCCGTTGCTTATCAAGGTTTGACAATAGTGAGCAAGTCATTCAGCTGCGTGGGGGATATTTCGGGTTCAATGATTGGATTGGGTTTGGATGCAGAGCAACGAGGTGCCTGCTGCGGTTTGTGCAACCGTACCCGGCTTCAGCTCTTCAAGGTCGACACTTGAGGCAGTGCTGGTCCCACAACATCTATAACTCCGAGTACAGCCATCGCATGACATGACATCTGCCCACCATGTGCCTCGTTTGCCTTTTTTTCAGGCAGACGTAAGGAAAGCAATGGCGTCAGGGATGGATGGGAAGTGGGCCTGATACAGCCCAAAGGTGAGACACGATAAAACACACATACGCTTTTTCTACTTTGGTGTTCCTCGCGGCATCTTGGATGTATTTTGATGGTGACGATGGGAGAGGAGCGCGGAGCTTGGGCTGCAAACGTGATCGTGGGGATGGGGGGGCCCAGAAAGTGAGCCCGGGAGATTGGGATGATAAGTTCAACGAAACAGGACTATGGATATGTACGTCATGCGGTACTGGCGGCCGGGTATAGCAGCCGGTTTCAAAGGGTGACCCCTAGCTGGATGACACTGTTGCATGCGGGTATGGTATGGTATGTAAGTCATGTATATCTATAGATATGTGGTGTGGTGTGGTGTGTAGTGTATGTATAGTACAAACGCCCTATACAACTAAAAAAGACCTGGCTATTCTATTCCAGTTTTACTCTTTCACTTGGTGTTCCAGGGCGTTTTCTTCACACTTGGGGCAGAAGGGGCGTGGCAAAAGGACCTCGGTCTCATTCTTTTTTTTTTATGTTGGGGGCTGAGCGAGCCGTGTCTTGTGGCTCTTGTGTGTAGCAGGGGGGTTAGGCTCTCCTCTTTTCTTGTATCTCTTTTTTTTCTATCTTTGAGCCCTTTTTGGGAGGGTGTCTTCGCTGGTTCTTATGAGCTAAGGGAGATAGAGTTTTGGGGGCCGGGAGAGAGGGCAGCACGAGGGCGAAAAGTAGAGGGAAGCATGTGCCTTGGTTTTAGGTTTTTGTCTCGGGTGTTTGTCAAGGGTAGATGATTGTATTTGTCAGGGCGTGTGATTGTATTGAATGGATGGAATTGACTACAATAGGGGATGATGACTTTTGAGAAAGGGGTGAGAGTGTGACATGGTCGGAGTGCGATTTTGGGTTTTATAGATGTCGGCTTGTGATACTTGTAAAGTATGAGTACCAATATAAATGACAATTGACAAGTGCATTATACAAGCGTATATCGTGTATTAATCTATAATCTTTTACATAAATACTTATGCGTGTAGGTGGCAGTGAAGTGAGATGACAGACATCCCTATACGCACAGGAGGAGACCTTGTGGGTGTGAAACAATGATGAGGCTGATCTGGCCGAATCAGCAGCTTACTTACATGATGTGTGAAGAACAAGCCACATTCCCAAGTGAATAATATACGAGGGATCAAGTAACCGCCGACAAGGCGTTCTTTGGGGGCCGCCAGGTGTGCTGCATGCGATGGCTGATAGGCGTAGATTTCATTATTTGTTGATCATACTGATGAAGTGTGTGTCATGGTGATTATGGAGTTTTGGTGGTGAGTAATGCGGCGTGATGATAAGAGCAAAAGCTAGATTAGGGAATAACGAGGCCATTTGCCTGTTGAACACCCAGCCTTGCGGTTACTGCGGATGAGATGTACCTGTTTGGGGGGTCGTCAAGTTGACCTTTGGTGGTTCGCTCATCTTCCAATCACAGGCACAGGGTTCATCCCTGATGGGATCTACCTATATACACCCACACAACGGGATGTAAAAAACACCGCCGGTATGACAGTGCCTGGATACCTAGTTTACTAGACTGAGATTGCTAGATATTGCTAGATATTTCTACATATTTATAATAAATCTATTAATCAAGATATCTTGGGATGATCCCGGCTGTGTTTTTTTATACACCTTATTGCCACACTCCAACACTCCAACACCATTATACACTTCATCATATTCCATTTATAAGAACACGCACTTACCACTACGACATCTCATCGCCATCTCTCATCCATCCAAAGATTTACGGCCTCCCCTGCATAGAAACCACTGGCACTAACATGGCCAGTGGCTGGCTGAAAATAAAATTTAAAAAGAAGAGAGCTTTAGACACTACCCTCCTCAATGGTGAACTGAAAAATGATGACAGATGTAGAATTTGCGCAGAAAAGAGAGAGAAAGATGGAGGGAAAGGAATCTCCATACGACATTTCCTAGCTAAAAAAGCATGTCTAATTATGAGTTCGTTCCCTCCCTAATCATCGAGATATATCGATGTAAACCCTCGATATAAAAACATCCCTAATCTACCAAACATTACAAGTCCAGAGCCATTAATCACGACAATGTCACAACGACTCGTAAGTTATCCTCAGCAACCCACAGATATATATACTACAAAGGGGGCACACGAGGAAATAAACTATACATTCAAAACTTCATTCACTCATACTAGACGCCCTTTGAGTATTTTCATCTTTCCCATCTTCGTCTGCCTCAGCAGTCTCAATATCTGACATTAGCTACGCAAACAAATGCACATATAAAAACATCCCTTATTCCGGGGTTGCTCATCTACTTTTTATTGCAAACATGGCCTTTGACCATCCATCGCTGTCAATACAACATAACAACAACTACCCGCTACTGCCTACAACAACTACTATTACTAATCCATACACGGGACCGTGGAAACCTTCCTTTATAATTAATGTGACAATTACCTCCACCCTTCCAGTCCACACAATAGTCCCTTGTACAATATACCCGTTCCAACTCCAAAATTGCTCAATCATGAGTATAACAGGGGAAAAAAACAATATGATCAACTTTTTCTCTTTCTTCTCCCTTTTGCTGTTTTTTCTCCCTTCCCCCTCTTTAAAGAGGTGTCTGTCTCTCTCGTACAAGTATCGCGCCACCAAGCCGGGAATCAATTCTTTAAAAAAAGCTCTTCATAAGAAGCATCACGTAATCCCTTCTTCCTAGTAAGGTGGCTTCGAATGAATGGCTAGACTTCCCTCGCCCGGCCGACTGTCGATGCCTCGCAAAAGCTCGTGTAAGTCGACCCCTCTATGGCCGCCATCATCATAAGACTTGAGCGACCGAGCGGCAACACTCTCTCCAGCACGGCTGCTCAGAGTGCGCCGAGCAGCCTTGTAGGCGTGGTCTGGCACAGAAATGTCACCTGCATGCATAGATCCCTTATCTGAATAGGTGCTCAAGTTGGGCAGGGGCGGTACGGGTGGGATATAATCATCCTGCTCCTCTTCCTCGTACAGATTTGGCACAGCTTCGTTTGGCGGATTTGAGGTGAGCGGTCCTTTAAGAGACAATCTCCTGGCCGAATCAGATCCCGTGTTTGTCCGCTCTAATTGAGGAGGTTGTGTAGAATGTGGACTGAAGCTCGTTTCGGACGGGCTATAGTAGCTAACCATGCTCGAGCCGCTGTCGTCATCCATGTTCCCAGCTCCTGCCGTCTTTGGGGAAACATTGCCCGACAAAACCTGCTTGAGCTGTTCCACCGACGCAACGCCAATCTTGCTGGACATTGATAGCGAAGGAGATACTGCGCTTCGTATACTAGTTTGCCGAAGCCTGGCCGCGGAACCTAATCGATCTCGGTCACCAAGAGCCTGGGACGAATGAGGCCTCAGATTATGCTGGCTTCCATACGGCGAGGCTGACATGTAGTAACCGTTTCCATTGAGCCCTGCTGTGGTAATGGTAAGGCGGTTCAAGTTGGTGCCTGTAGTGCCGGTTCGTGAGCCATTCAATGACTCCGATTTGCCTTCGGCTGCCAATGCTGTAACTTCATCCCTCGACCACTCCATCGCCATCTGGTCTCGATAGCTGCTCGGAAACTCCAACGATTTATCAGCCGCCAGAGTGGAATTAATAGACGGCCCGAGGATAGGGCCAGAGAAGGTACGTCCTGGAGAGACAGCAGGGCTGGTTGGTGGTGAAAGCGTGCTTTCTTCATACCCAACAGCAATACATTGGATTAGGGAGCTGCGATCATCAAACGGCAGCAGTTCCTCTGTCATGAGTGCACTGAGATCCCAAGCAGGTTGGGGCCGGATTTGGCCGGGCATGCCAATCTGGTCGGTAGATGGCGCAGGAACATGAATGCCGTCAACCCAGAAGCCCTTGCTCCTCCTCCTGATGATTTCGTTGCTGATGGCACGGCCAATTGCGGAGGATTCGAATTCAAACTTTTCAGACAAAGCCCAAAAGTAGCCGTGGCAGAGCGCCGCCACCCGAACCTTGTGGATTGGAAGCTCGAGCTCCTGAACCTCCTCCTGCAGTCGGTAGATCATAGGAATTCCGTAGCGCACAGAATTGACGCCAAGCTTGAACACCAGCTTCACTAAAAGGTTATGCAACAAGGCAATGTCGCTGTCGTATTCCACAAAACTCAAAGCATTGTCGTAAATAGCCAGATGCAGGAGAGGGAGAAACTGAGATCGTCTTCCTCTCGGTTGTCGCTCACGGTTCGAGGCATTTGAAACAGCTCGCCGGGCAGGTTGCGACTCGTGATTATGCTTCAGCGGCGACCTGTGGCGATCAGTTACATCATCCTTCGCATTCGAGTCAACATGGGTTGTCTCATAATCTAGCCACGTCATCAGTGCCTCAACATATGCCTTACGCACATGGCCATCGGGATCTCGAAGAAGCCATTGCGTTCTCTCCCAGACCAGCATTGGTACCCTGTTTCGAGAGAGATCCATGTTGCTTGACATCTTCGTCTTGGGGTTTGCGACATGCAGAATTGTCTTGACCACTCTTAGTGCAGAGACTCGTCCAAGGTTGTAGGAGAAATATGCGTCCATAGATGACAACTGACTCTCTGTCAGATCCATTGTCGATGAAGCTGGACCAACAACGCTAGTGTCATTTCCATCAGCCTTCTCCCCTTGTGGAGTCGAGATGGCGCTGGCTGACCGGCCAGGTTTAAGGCGGGCCAAAATAGCGTTGATCATGTCTGTGATTTGATCCGCATAGTAGACGTGGCTGGCGAGATTACCGATGCATTGTTCCAAGCGTGCGAGTAGCTCCCTACGCTGCGTGTGGCTTTCGTTCTCCTTTTCCGTGTCAGTCTTCTCATCATTTGGGCTCTCAGCTCGACTACCTTGATTGGATAGCTGGAAGAGCTTCCTGATCTGCTTGATCAGGCCCTGAAGCACATCCATGACGCTCAGTCCAATCAAGTTGATATCGGATCGCAGCAGTGATTCAATCATGGATGCCAGCGCCATGTGCTGATTCAAGGTATCCTCCCGCATTGGCGTGGCTGTCAGCGCATCCAAAGCTGCAACCAAAATAGCATAGCGGTCCTGCACAGGCGTCCATCTAGCGACAACGTTATACATCTTAAGTGCCCAGCCATCATCGCTGCCGTGCTTGCTGTTGGGATATGCAATAACACGCGTTCCTTGAGCTACACGCTCTGATATAAATTTGAGCAAGGCGGTGGTGGCTGCATGGATCTGCGAACGATTCGGCACCACAAATATGCTCTTGAGACATTGCAGAGCTAGCACACCGGTATCCTCTTCAGCCATTTTGTCGACATCCAGCGCTGTGCCCGAGAGAACGAGAGGATTAGGATCACCACCGGTATCGCCCGTCCTGACGGTAGCGGTGCTCATCCTCCGGCGAAGCAGCTTCTCCGTATCGACCTTTTCCTCCACCTCGACGCGTTGCAGCAGCGAATCCAAAAAGACTTCATCCTCGGTCCACAAATTCTCTAGAACCATGGGTACAATGACGTCGATCTGGCGTCCGCTCACGGAGGAGAGGGCATCGGAAGCAGAAATGCACTTGATGGCACCAAGCCCAGCATTTCTCCAACGCATCTGTATCGGTCGACTGGCGGTGCCCTTGGTCGGTACATTGCGCGTGGACGCCAGCTGCGCATATAACCGGAGGACAGACTCGTACTGGTGTAGGTAGGCTTGGTCGGCAAAGAGAGAATTGCCATCGTGATGTATGCAAAAGCTCTCAAAGGTGAGGAGGGACGACTCAATCATGGTGATGTCATTTGAGCGAAGAATCATGTCGAGGATCTTGAGGATGCATGGCGCGATGAGAACTGCATCTTTGGGCGACTTCTCAACCAGCGCAGCGAGAATACCTAGAGTAACCTGGACATTTCTGTGAACGCAGAGTACTGGGTCAGTATTACGGTTTCATCCCGGCCGCTGGCACACTGCAGAACGGATGCAGGAGGGAGTTGGACGGAAGCCCCGGCAGGGCCGGAGCTGGTGATGGGAGCTGTAAAGCCACGTACCCGATGCGCATGCGCCAGACATCGCTGGCCGTCTTCTTCTCGAGAAAGGCGCCAATCTTCTGGATCTTGGTGCGGCGGCTGGTTGCGTAGTAGAGCAGATAACTGAGCTCGCTGCTGTTCGGCTTGACGTCAACAGCCCCCTTGGTGGTGCGCGGATAGCACTTGAGCACCAAAACCTGGTGCTTCGGCCGGCATTTCTGCTGGATTGCGTTCATCGCGCCAGGGCACACAGCACACACACGCACAGGGTGGTGGTGGGGAGGGGGTTTCGCCCTCTTCGCGGAGAGGCTCAAGGGCTGTGGACGAAGATTGGGGAGAGAGCGAGACGGCAGAGGCGAGAGATTGGGCGGCGAGGGAGGCGTTTGGAAGGGGGGTTGTTGTTTTTTTGGGTGTTTGTCAGTTGAGGGTTCAATGGTGATGATGGCGGCAGTTATTGGTAGTAGGAGCAGAAGCCAGCCAGGAGATTACTGCTGCTGCTACTGCCAAGGTAATGAAGAGATACGTATTCTTTACTCCTCTAAGCTGTCAGGAGGTCCAAGGTGTACATGTACGTACGTACCTTGGCTTCACCTGGGGCGGGCTTATTAAAAGTTGGCCCCTGGAAGGCTGGGCTGGGCTGGACTGGGCTGGGCGGGCGATCCCCTAACTACCCAATTACAGGGGGGTGGCTGGGAGTTGGCCTGGCAGTTTTAGTGAGTTCCCGGGTTGCAACACGTGAAATACAGCGGCCCGGACAGGGAACCGAGCAGCACAGAGTGGTGCTGCTGCAATGCTAGCCTCGCGTACAGTGGTGCAGCAGCATGTGCATCAGCCTGACTTCCCCACACACAGCCCGCTGGCCCCTCAATGGGTGCGCCCTGAGGAACAGCGTTGTCATTGGGATGATGCCTCCATCTCTGGCAATGGACCATTATGCCCTGGATCGCCTAAATCGCTTGGATTGCCTTGCGAACTGGTATGCAAGCGCACAGGTAGGCAATCAATCTCAGGCATCCAGGCGTACCTACTAGTAAGGAATAAGCTTCTATTATAATGGCCTACTATTGCAAATGCTACAGCGCACAAACACAGTGCATGCGCCCTAACTCTGCGGCCCGTGTCTCGTCATCATCGGCAGGGTTATCTTCATTTTTCATCATTTTTTCTGGATTGCACAATGCCAGCCTAACAGTTCTGGCAACAAACAAGTCCGTTGAGGCTGAGTGGCTTTTGTTTGCAGATAAACCTACAGTAGTAGTCCAAAAGCTTGGCCAACTATTTCCCTCGCACAAATTCCCTCTTTCGCAACCACCGAATATTAAATCCGGGGTGACGGACTAACAACGGGTATTAAGACCAGCTTCTTCTGTGTAGGTACGGTGTCATATCGATGTGTTACCTTGCCTGCCTTACCTTGGGTCACTCTCGCTCAATTCTCCCAACAAAATACCAAAGCAATGAAAGCTAGACAAATGTCCTCGACGTTAAAAATATCAGCTGCTCTCACTTTTTCTCTGTTGCTCAAAACTCATCAAAGAACATCCCCAAGGTCAAGCTACCCTGTTGGTTGGATGGAGGGGGAACCGCTTGCGTCATGTGCTGTCCCGATTCATTCGCTACCCTAGAAAATCTGCATGTGATGCTTCGCCCGTCCGTCTGTTGGCATTTAAAGAGGATCTAGAGACTCACATCATATGACTTGGACCACCGCGTGCAACGTATAGCAACACGTTCGTTCATCCCCAACAAAATCAACAACTGCTCGGCCGCTTGAAGCTGCAGAAATCTACCGCTGCCTAGAGTTCCAGATGATCGTGGGGGACAATAGCCTGGGTGTGACGTAGTTGGCCTCTTCTCAGCACGGTGAAGACTGAAACATGCGATGAGTTGCGTCGGCGCACGTTGGTCAAAAAACTTGGTTTCACCCAATCGTGACGTTGCAGGAATCTCACCATGAGTATTTGTATTTACCAAGAGTATTATTAGTCGATTGCCCCCATAGCACCGACTCTCACTTCCAAGACCTTGCCTGGTGTAAAGTAGTAGGTACTTCAATGTTGGTGCGAGACTACTAAGTAGTAGTTCACAGACAGGCATCCGGGCAGCACTCGGAACGCGGCCGGAGTCCGAATCCGTGAGCCCATCCATGTTGGCATCAGGGCTGTCCCGGCACCGTCTGCCTCGCACAAGGATCAAGCATCAAGAATAATATGTTACAATCAAATGAATAAGTAAATTCGTTCTTGGGCATCAACTCATCATCCTACACCTGTCCGCTACTCTATCATCACCATGCTAAACCCAGTGTACCTTGGTCTACCAGCCGTTTTAACTTCATAAATCTTCCGTGAACCCGAAGCACCCGGTCATACCGGACCAACCAATTCTGTCATGACAAGTTTGTTCGAGGATATTGATCCCTTCTGGTATTGGCCTGCATGTCTGCCCCTCACCCGCATCGACGACCTAACAGGCCACTTTTCCCCGTCAGATCATGCTTGGCGCCTACGAGGCTGGGGTTTTCATCAAAACGTCACGTACAGGCGCATGTTGTTCAACAAGCAATGGATCCTAACCGCCGAGCTGCATTATCATCCTCAACGCCGGCTTACCTACTCTTATGCCACAGATGCAATCACAAGTGCTGCCACATTTTCCTCCTCGCTCCTCACTGTAATCTTTGTAGTGACTCCGGTTTTGGACGAGTATGCCATACGGACGAGGGCCACCACTCTGCCGCCATTCACGCTCTTGCCCAGCAGCTTGAGAGTGTGAGTGCTCTGGTTGATAGGCACGTCGGTTCCATCCAAGGGTTGTAGAGATAATGTCTTTGCCAGCTGTTCCGTTGCATCTATTTCCTTTGTTAGCTGCGAGTTGCCTAAATGAATAGAACCATCCATGCTTACCTGCGATGCTCTTCATGCCACTCAACTGAAGAGTCTCTTCGGCCTCCTCCCCTGAAGCACCAATCTGCTCCCAAAGGTGGTTGAAATTGCTTGCAAATGTCGGTACAATGTAATCACTGCCGCTAAGATCAAACTCGGATACTTCATATTCATCGTCGTATCCAGTCTCCTCAGGCTCGCTGGTAGAGGGGTCAATTTCCTTGCTGGTAAACTTGAGGACGTTGGAGAATGCTGTAATGGGTAAAGAGCCTTCTCCATTCAGCTTCTTGAATGCAACATAGACCTTTCCGGGCACATTCGTAGCAAGGCTTTCGGATTGAATGATGAACACCTCCTCGAGGTCCTCGTCATCTGTGGGGGTTGCAACCACTGATACATTCTCCAGAATAGTATCTGGAAGCGTGTTCTTCACCTCATACTGCAATACGACGTGCTCCTTGAAGATGTGCTTCACAACAGTGACAACGTACTCGGTCTCGGCTTCCGTTAGCTCCACAATGGGTGATGACTTGAGAACACTGCCAAACTCCTTCATCTCTGGAATCTGCATAAGCTCCTCGGCATAGCGCTGGGCTTGAGCATTGGCAGACGCGATAGCCTCCGCCCCTGATGTAGGAGTCTTATTAGGGCCAACCTTGGGAGCCTTCAAGGTCGGTGTGGTAGCAGTAAGCTTCTTGGTCCGGTCCTCAGCATCGGCCTGCTCCCTCGTAACAACAGGAATGTTGGAGATGTCGAAGGGCGAGTCAAAGGCTGACTTGTCATCAGATGTGACATACATGACAAGCTGGTGCTCGAAGAATGGTAGAGAAAACATGCTGTCTGAAATAACGAATTAGCGATCCCTTTATCAATGCAGCCCTCCCCCCTGATTTGACAGAAACTTACCGTTCTTAACAAAGTTACGTGCCATCTCATCGTCTTCTTCGGCCATAAGCTTCAGGTTCAGAGCCGCACGGTCTCTGACCTCATCATCGACGTCGTCGAGACAGCGCGTAAGTAGCACCTTGACGCTGCTTTTGACATCAGGATCCGTCTGACCAACACCGAACTTAGCGAGAGCAGTGACAGCAGCAGCTCGAACAATGGCATTCTCAAGCACCACACGGTTGTAGATGTATCGGATATACTTGGTAGGTTGGGCAGTCTTGGGACCCTCAAGACCAATAAGATGAAGGATACGAACAGCGAGCTTGGTGAACTCGCAGTCCTCGATGAACTCGCACAGATGGGCAAGGGCATCCTCCTTGGAGTCAGGCACAAACTTGATCAAGTCAAACATGCTCTCCACAACTGCACGCTTGAACTCGTAGCCACCCTCGTCTCGAAGGGTACCACTGAGGAAAGTCAACATGCCAGCCTGCTTGCTAGGGAACTTCAGGCAGAGCGTGCGGATTGCCTCCACAATAGTAATCTTAAACTCATCGGTGATTTCTGACATGAAGCCAGACACTTGTTTCATTAATCGGTCTACGCTTGCCTCGTTTCCAGTCTTGAGCAATGTCGTAATGGCGAAAGTGGCAATTGATCGGTTGGAGTTGGAGATCAGAAGCTCAATATCGGGATTGCAAACGCTGACTGCTGTGGGGTTGAAGGAGGCGAAACTATGGAGGATTCTGAGAGCTGCAAATTTGGTGACTGCCCGGGGAGAGGTCAGGAAGAGCTGGAGGACGTGAACGGCCTGGTTGACTTCAGCATCCGTCACATCTCTCATGTCGCAAACAGCCTTGGCGGCCTCGAAGTTGACCATCTCGCTCTTGTGTCGTAGCCAGCCATCCAGGAGCTGCATCATCGGCCTTCGTAGTGCGGGATCCTCCTCTGCGAGCTGAGCTGCTAGCCGAACAAGCATCACGGTAGCAGCGGGGCTCTTGACCGCCCCTGCAGCGCCGAATTGCTGAACCATCTTGACGAGAGCCATTCGATCGTGCATGCGCATCTGATACAGCAGGCCAATGGCGTGGTATTGTGTCATGGTGGAATTATTCACAGGCATCTGGCTAGAGGACGAGGAGAAGCCTAATGAGAAGCCACCGGACGACTTGGATGAGGCGGCGGCTTCCTGAGTCTCGCCCTGCCAGCGTCGAACGACATCTCTAGCGATGGGTAGGAGGTGATATGATGAGACCAAGGCGGCGGATGATACCGAGGGGTTCTTATCCACGATTGCAGTCTTCATCACTCGCTCAATCGATTGAACGGTCGTTGCCTGGCGGTTCCTGTTAGCACACCACCACACCGTCTGAAGCCCCACGAAGGGGCTCCTTGGCTCAGTTCACCCACGTCGATGATACGGCATAATGCTCGAATGGCATTAGGTCTATAAATCGCATCGCTGCCGCCGCCAGTATCCTTCATAATGGTGCTTGTCACCATGATAATATCCTCCGCCGAGTTGGCCAGCTCCTTAATCACAAGGTGGACCATTTGTCGCAAGCTGGCATCTTTGTTCTGGAACAGCTTGGAAATACCAAAGAAAAGCGTCGTGGCCTCATTGGTAGGGAACTTCTCCCCCGTATAGAGGAGGAGGGCGATCTTGGTCAGGAGAATGCGGCATCGTCGAGGCTGGATCGGGGAGCTGTTGAACAATCGTGCTGTTCCGCCGAATTAGCTTGATTGTGGGGGTGGGAGACAGGAGAGTGTGGGAGGAAGAGCATTGGCGACCGGCTCACCTTCTTGGAAGACCTGTGTGCGATCCACCTTGACCAGCCCGAGATCGGCATCTTCGTCCTTCTTGCCGTAGCTCATCTTGGGCGACTTGGTCGAGAGGGAAATGTGGTGCAGAACAATGTGGTGGTTTTGGCCGAGTTGCTACACAACCACCACGTTGACACTTTGGGCTCGGGGATGGCGGCGGGTCAAATGGAGTCACGTGATGTATTTGTGAACACGACGATGTATGCAATGTGTCTTTACGGCTGCGATTTCAAAGGAGAAAATTAAGCGAGCCGTTTGTTTAAAAAATTGAATGGCTACTTGAATAATTGAGATGGTATCGTGGGACCAAGCTTTCTTATTGCGAGTTGATGCTTTGAGAACTCTTGGACTCCTCAAGCTCCACCATGAATACATTCGGTGAGCTCGGTGAGGGGCAGATAGCCTTAGTGGGGCTCTCACCGCGAATTTGTCCCCGAAAAATCCCCTAGATGGTGGGTGACCTGACTGACATCATTCAGCCTCTCAAACCCACGATTACCCTCGATATACTGTCTCTCCTTCGACCTAGTACAACGTCCCTCAACTGCGCTGGCACGCAAAGATGCACACACCAACACGATTGACGCTACGGCTTTTGCCGCGCCTTACAGTCCGCCCTGTAAACGTCCGTACCCTTCATTCTACTATTGCCAAGCCAGCCTATGTTGCGCCGATTGTAGGAACAGGGCCGCCGCCCGAGGCACCTGCTGATCCAGAGAGAGCTTTGCTCAATGCTGCGCGCGTGGAGCGTAGGAGAAAGCAGGCGGAGATGCTCAAAGCTGTGAAGCAAATCCGGAGGGTTCAGGACGGGAAATCTAGCGGCGGCGGTTTGAAGAGTAGATTCTGGAAGGAAGTTGCTGTACATGAGGTAGATGGTAGGTGCTACGCCGAGGCTGGGATACCGCAGCGTCTTGCCATCAAGGTGCATGAGAAATGAAAGCTGATGAGCGATAAAAGGTGCACTTCAAGTCCACCTCGATGCTCGACCGTTGAGGCACCCCACAACGAAAACCATCGTCCGCCTCCCAATATCCAAACCGGACCTCGCCACTGCCCTAGCTTACGAATGGGATGTCATGACCTCTGCACAGTCTGCAACAAAACAGCACTTGATCCCATTGACCGGCCTAGTCTGTAGGGCCCTCGACATTGCTGCCGATGACGCGTTAGACACACCCGAGTCGGCCAAGATTCGCACCGGAATCACAACAACTGTTCTGAGATATCTGGACACAGACTCTTTACTTTGCTGGGCACCACCAGCAACTAAATTTGATCGGCGAAACGAGGCTGGAGAATCCCTCCGAGATGTGCAGAAAAAGGTGGCCGAGGAAACAATCGCGTTCCTGACAACTAGTGTCTGGCCAGGAACCACTATCGAGCCGGTTCTGGATGGTGACGAAATCTTTCCACGCAAGCAGGCCGATGGTGTGCGAGAAATTGTCCAAGGCTGGATCATGGGTCTCGATTCATGGCAGATTGCTGGCTTAGAGAGGGCTGTTCTGGCCGGAAAGAGTCTCATCGCTGCCGCCAGACTCGTCGCAGAGTGGAGTGAAGGTCAGGTAGGCAAAGAAAACGTGGCTACTTATGGCAGCTTTGGTGTGGAGGAGGCTGCCAAGGCGACCAGCTTGGAGGTTGACTGGCAGATCGATCAATGGGGCGAGGTTGAGGATACGCACGATGTGAATGTGGAGGATGTGAGGAGGCAGCTGGGCAGTGTTGTACTGCTAGTGTCTGGGACTGGTACAAAAGCATAGAATCTTGTTGCGCGGTCCAAGAGATTGATTGGACCCACTGTGTATGAACAAAATCTTGAAGCACATGAGGTTATGTAGTCGAGATGTACGATATGTACGAAAGGAAGATGATGAGGCTAAAATGCGGCATAACCCTATTTCTGCCGCCTTCAATCACTTTCGAATGTGCTGTCAATGCCAAGTTGATGAAGCCATACATTATACATATTGCCTCGTTCAAAGGTACCGAAGAACGATAAGTCCAGGCTGAAAGGTGAACTCCTCAAGTAGAGTGTGCCGAACGTTTGGCCAGGCGACGTTGATTCAAGAGATGTTAGATTTGGTTCCAAAATCGCGTTTGTCATGTTAGTGAACATTGTTATCCAAGGGCACTGGTGGGGAACCTGTCAGTTTCATCAAGCAAAGCTACGAAGCCCGTTGATTGAGGCTGCAGACGTTTTTTACGATTATAGCCTAGGTAGACTCTCTCAGTAGGGAGGCTATTTATGTCAAAAATGTCCTGGCATTTTGTGCCAACGGGTTTATCATTGCACGTGGGTTAGTAAATACCACCATAAAAAGGACATGTCTTGGCAGGTTTGGGAATATCGGCAGATGTACTGTGGATGAGCAAGTGTTTGTTTTGTTTTCCTCTAATTAGGACATCTGGACAGGTTAGTGAGGACTTTGCACCTGAGGGAAGGCGTAACATTAAGATATCCTGCCACCTCAAAAGTAATGTCGCCTGGCTACAAAACGTGGAATAGGCAGAGGGAGAATGAACGAAATAAAGCTGTGGATCCATCATATGAAGACTCAGTTGACAATGTAATATTAATAGTTCTCCAATAGCTGACAAGAACAGCAATGTACAAGATGATTTTTGCTTGATATGCCAGAACCATGCTGACTGGATCTGAAGTAACGCAGCTGAATATCAAGATCGCCTGAATCAGCCATCTTCATCAAGAACTTACAGCTCTATATTGACTTGGTAGCAAGGGAACATGCCATTGTGCTGTAACAACATCGTGGGTCTACCTAAACCAGTGCTCAATAGCAGATTCATCCATCCATCCATCCATCTAATTCCTGACGCAACCGCCCACAACGCATCTAGTTCCCTGCGGACAGCAATTGCCGCCAGTGCAGCAAACGGCATTGAGACGAGGACAGCAGCCATAGACGCCATCGTCAAGAATGCAGCATGTATATGAGCGGGGACACTCATTACCGTCGGGACAAGTGACAAGTGCGGCGCGGGTATCGAGATGGGGGTGCGCTGCAAACTTTGCTACCGGCGTGAAAGGCTGGACTGCAAGTCCGAGGACTGGGAGGGCGAGGAGGGAGATGATGACGGCCTTCATGGCGGATAGTAGGTTTGAGGTTTTGAGAGAGGAGAGAGGAGATGGCGGCGAGGATATCCTAGGTAGGTATGTAATTAGGTAGGTCTTGGATGAGATGAGCTTGACCAAGTGAGTGATTCCAACAGAGGCGGTTGAATGTATTTATATCTGGCCTGTTTTCAGTACCCAAGGTTTGCACTCTGCATGTCTATTATGAATTAATCCGCTCTGCTATTGTACATTTTGGAAACAAAAATAGGCGGGCGTGATGCAAAGAGACATGTTTTCGGCGTAGCAGCAGATTTTCATTTTAACACATTGGTTCCGGGACTGTTCCCGACGGCTCATTTCAATACTTGATTGCTTTTTTTTTATACTACATATCAGGAATCAGAGTGGAGGGCGGCAACGAAGATGACGCTAGTGGGTGATCATTCAACGATCGTCTGTCTATTTCATGTTGTAATAAGTACTCACTAGCCTTGAATAAGAGTTGGAGTTGCATCTTTTTCTTTTGAGTCAAGTTCTTTTCAAAAAGCAAGTGCCGGAAAAAGAGTGGATATCGATTAGATCGCTTATACCATGTCCATAACAATAGCGGAGCCATTGTACATAGCACATCCTTTTTTCTTAATCTCATTTCCCGGCAAGTGACGTCTTGTCCTGCGGATGATTTGTGCAATGTCTTGGACTAGGTCTCGTGAGGGCAGAGCATAACCTTTTAGTCTTTTACACAGCCGATGTGCGATGATGTGCAGACGGGTTGATGCACGGCAAGATAGCATCAGATGCCTTTTTGAAGAAGGGAAGCTGCTCTATGTTTCCCAAGTTCATCAAAAGAGAAAGTTCCTTTTTCAGTCACCCCTGGAGAAACATGATTTGGTCTACTGATGCGGAGGTGAGACACCTTGAGTATCAATTGAATACATTGGTAAGTTCAACAGTACGGTATTGGGGTATGTGGTATAAAGTGTTCCGAAATTCCGACCTGAGCCATTATATATATACATTGATCGTGAGTAGGTATGGGACATACCCCCTCATATGTACCGGCGCAGTTCCGGCCAATTTCCAGCATGTAGACGCAGCGTCTCATGTCGTGCAACCATCTCTTTCTTGCACATCGACTAGATGAGCTTGACGCTGTCGTATGACAACTTGCGCCCATGGCAGGGCTTGCATCGAATGGGTGTAAGGACCATGCCATGTCAGCCAATGAAATTGACATTCTGGAATCCAATATTGGGCCTCCAGTCACCCAATCCGGTCTTTTTCTCTTGCACACTTCACCTTGGAAGCCTGGAGAAGCCCTCAATGCTAGCAGCCGGAGCTCCACTGACAAACACTTGGTGCGGGGAAGATCTCAAGATCTGGAGCTGGGCTGAGGCACAATCCACACCGACTGCGCCATTGTGAATGGATTGGGGTGGTGATTCGGGTGAGCGGATGGAAATTAGAAAAAGAGCTCATGGATATTAGTCAAACCAAGAGTCAAGAGCAAGCAGCTAGTTAAGAGTTGGCTGTGTGCATGTTATTGTGTGTTGATAGTTGTATGACCAGTTGATGATGGTGTAAGCAAGAACTTGATTTAGAGTGCTGACTCTGACGTATGTTACACAATACATGCATGTAATGAGCCAATACTTTGTGCTGTATTGGGCCTCACATTTGTTGTTTAGTGTCGATAACTGTATGTTCATCAGCAAGATTGAACCAATGCCATAGACTTAAAACGCTTCGTATTATGATCTACTGATCTAATCTATTTTGAACATCACGCCGCTCTCCATTAACCTATAATCTCAACCATGACCCTCTACAATGAGATTCTCTGTCGCAACACGTCCAGATATTGTCTGAGAAAGGGGACGTACTTGCCAAACTCCCAGCCCTGCGACCGCACAGCAGCCAACAAGCCCCCGGCGGAGATAAAAAGACCCGTCCATAGTATGGTCTTCAATATCCGACCAAGCACTGACGTACGCGGTCGATTGATCGCAGGCTATAACCAAGAATAGAGAAAATCACCCAGTTAGTTCAAAATACAAATACCTCAACAATCTCCAAAGGAGATGACCCGATTAAAGAAAAGAAAAGTTTGTGTAAATGGGATAGATAAAACGTACCGTATATGTAAAATCGCTATAGTTGGGAAACAGACACTTGTACCAGAAATACGGCTGCGAGTGCGGATACGTTGCGGAGTTGTGTTCTGTTTTCCCATTCTTGTCTGTCCGGTTATACCAGCTGTTACAGCCAGCGAAGAAGACTGTTTTTCGCAAATCCCGTTGGAGATGCTCATGGTACTGCTCCTCAGCGCTGCGCTTGACGTCTACGGCGGTGGTTTCGCCGCGGAGAATGGGCCGGATGATGCGGAGAGCAAAGTTGATGGAGTTTTCGACGGCCATGAGAGTTGATGTGTGGCCTGTGGTTGAGTTTGGTCCTGTTTTTAAATAGTTGTTAGTCTTATCTCATAATTCTGTACTGTGTTCCATTGGGCTTTCCTATAGCGTCTAGAGGGTTATTTGATATCCCTTTACTTACCGAGAATCATGAAGAAGTTGGGAAACCCGCTCACGCTGGTCGTGTTGTACGCCCCCGCGCCTCCCATCTCACCCCAATGCTGTGCCAGAGTCTCGCCCTCCCGTCCCACCACTTCCACATTCTCTAGGAGTATATTTGTCTCGTAGCCGTTGGCCATGACAATCACATCAGCCTCTGTAAAGCCGTTCTCGGAGCGCAAACCCTCTGGAGTAGCCTCGACAATAGTGTCGTTGGTCAATGTCACGTTGTCGGCATGCAGACTAGTGAGATACCCAGAGTCGAAGATGCGCCTCTTGCAACCAAACTCAAAGTCTGGGATGAGCATGTCATGATACTTCTCGGGTGCCTTCTTTCTCATGTATGCTGCCGTGTCGGCGCTTCGGTGACGGCGGTAGGCAGCACCGAGCCTGGTCGTGTAGAAGCCCCTCATATCGTTCTCTGTGAGGAGAAAGACGACGAAGCGCGCAATGGCCTGGGCTCCTGAAAAGTGCTTGTAAAGAAACTGAATCACCTTGCTGTTTGGGATTTTGACGGGCGGCGTGATCCAGTGCTTGGAGCGCGCAAACTGCGTCAGATGCTTGGTCTTGTGCTGGATGACCGGGACGATCTGCGTGGCCGTGCAGCCGTTGCCGACGACGATGACCTTTTTGTCTTGAAGATCCACGTCGGATCTCCAGGCTGAGGAATGGAACACGGGGCCCTTGAATGTCTCGATACCGGGAATCCCAGGTTGGCAAGGACGGAGCAGCTGGCCAACTCCGCTAAAGAGAAACTGGCATTCATGCATATACACATCGCCAGACTCTCCATCGCGGATATTCAACCGCCAGCGCTGCGTCTTCTCCATCCACTCGCACCGCTCAACGGTCGCATTAAACGTCATCTTGGTCAGTAAGTCATACTCCCTCGCCACATGAACTAGATACTTGCACAACTCATCGTGCGGCGCCAGCGACTGTGACCACGTCGGGTTCTGCGCAAAGGACAAGCTGTACAAGATGCTGGGCACGTCGCAGGCGCACCCGGGATACTTGTTGGCGAACCATGTGCCGCCGAGGTTTGCGTGCCGCTCGAAAAATCGCACGTCTGTGATGCCGTGCCAGCGTTTGAGCGTTGCGCCGAGGGCTACGCCTGAGAAACCGGAGCCGATGCAGGCAAACTGCGTGTAGCTGATGCTGATGTTGCTGTAGCTGCTGCTCTTGGCGGCGTCCGCCATGATGATGAACTGTTGCTGCCCGTCCGCAAGCTTTTCTTTGGGGTTATGCTTTTGTTGTCTTTCGTTTAGACTTTTAGCTTTCCAAGAAAGGGCAAAAAAAAAAAAAAAAAAAAGAAGAGGAGAAGGTGGTTATTTTGAATACTTGAGTGGCAATAGGAATACAAGAACGGAAGGGTTGCAACAGGATTTGCGGTCAAGGGTCTCGACTACGTTGCGAGCGAGCTCATTCCTTGGCAAAAAGCAAGCACGCCTGCGATCGACACCAAGTGAGACCATGTATTAAATAATTGATATAAAGCAAGTCATGTATGTACCTTTTATCACTCATCAACTTACCATCGCTTCAGCTCGCCTCAATCCTTCTTAACCCACCAACAGGGTGTAAAAAAAGACACGGCTGGGACCACTAATAAATTTACTGACATCTAGAGATCTCTGGCAATGTCCAGAAAAATATAGAAATCGTTAGTAATACCCTGAATCTCTAGCGATATCTACAAATATATATAGCAATCTCAGTCAAGTAAAATAATCACCTACCTAGTACCAGGCATCTTAGGTATTCAGGCACTGTTGTATCGGCGCCGTTTTTTTTTTTGCACCCTGTTGCCCACTTGCCCCCCCTGTTGCCTCCTCCTCCATCGCCCACTTCATTCTCGATTCTCGATGGGACTAAAGGTCAAGTTTGCCCGCGTCATGGCCCGGTTGTTGAACCGGAGCCCCGCCGCGGGGTGGGCTCGGACGCGCGCGCACCCCCCTTGTGGTCTATCAACTGTATGTTATCATTCAAAGGTGTGGTTTATTTTCGCCGCCTCCCATTGTTTGCCATTCAATAGCGCATGATTCGTTCGAGGTCCCCCCCCCCCCCCCCCCCCTGTCGTTGGAATTGAGGTTGTAACGACCCAGTAGGTAATAATCCCGTGCCAGTTAGGAATCGGCAAGCTAGCAGATATAGATACCGAGGGGGTTAAAAGTGGTTTGTTGAAGATTAGTTCCCGTGGCGCCAACTTGGCTTGTTAACCCGATTGAGGGTATTGGAGCTAATGCCGACGGCGACGCGGGCAATCTAAAGGTTGTGAAAACCCGCCTCTTGATTGAGGGTACGTATCTCTGCACATCCACATGCCAGTCTGTTTTGTCTGTCTGACTTGGATCCATCATGGCGGCAATAGCTGCGTGATTAGATCTTTTGGGGGTTCAGATGTGACACTTGCTAACTACTTCTTGCCGTTGTCTTGCCCAAAGGCTCTCTCGGTTCCGCTCACGATGTAACTCGATTACTATTTGACGGGCCGCAGTTTTTTTCTTTAGTCAAATAACGGAAACATGATCAGGTGGGTCGTGTAACTGTTTCACTCCATCATAGTTATGCTTCTATGTTCCAACAGTCTCATACTATTGTATGTGCATTTGAAATGATGCAACCATTTTATTCCTCCCACATGACAGCCATTCCACTTGATGTTGCCCCCGAATCCAATAAAAACCAAATAACAACAACCTATTTACAGCAGGGCAAATCATCATGGAAAAAGACAGCGCTTCATGTCCTTCGTAGCATGCCAGTCTCACTGTCAATCTCCTGCCTACCAGTATAGTCAATATCGATCCGCGATGTCCGGTTCCTCACTATCCGAAAGAACCACTCCGGCCCGCCTTTCTATAAGTCCCACAATCGTCAGCTCTCTGCCAATCACTTTCTCACGAAGTATGCAAACAGATGACAAGGAAAATACATAAACATCAAATGGAGAGTCCACTTACAAACATGGAGATATATCTCATCATCCCCGGCATGTAGATAGTCTTGCCTTCGCCGCTGTAGACGGCATCCACCAGCTTCTCACTCACACTATCTACGTGGAGCATCGGATAGAGAAAGTTGGACTGGCCTGTATCGCCGTTGATGAGCGGCGTGCGAATATGGCTGAAAATGCCCAGCGTGAGGCGAATCTTGCGTGCCTTGTGGACGTTTTTCAGTTCAAGTTGTAGGGCCTGTGCGTTTAATTAGTAACCTGTCTGGAAATGCGATGCACTTGATCACATGGAAATGATTTCAATGCGCCCCCAAAGGAAACAATGAAACCCACCTCATGCAGAGCTGTGATGCCGGCTTTCGACGCAGCGTAGTCGGCGATGTTGGCAGGCGGGATAAGTGAGCTCATTGATCCCGTGTGGACGATATGGCCGTGGTCTCGCCGCACCATGTCTGGTAGGAATTCCTTGACTAGCAGGAACGGCGCTGTGAGGTTTATGCGCATCGTCAACTCGACGTCCGCGTAAGAACCTTCCATGATGGTAGCGCCGCGGACAAGCCCGGCGTTGTTAAACAGCACAGTAGGATTGCCAATCTCCTCTCTGATGCGCTCACACGTCGCCCTGATCGCAGCCGCATCACTTAAATCACACTGATAGTACCGAAGCCGCGAATGCGCTGGAGGCGACCAGCTCAGCGGCGCAATATCAATCACCGCAATCCGCGTGCGACAATTCCTCGCGAGCAGCTCCTGACAGATACCAGCACCCACGCCGCTACTGCCACCCGTGACGACGACAACCTCTTCATTCCAGTTCCATCTCGAGTCTACGACCCAATTGTTGGCAAACCTGCGGTTGAGGTAGTCGTTGATGGAGAGGATCACGCTCAGCAGGGCCAGCGCATACGCCCGCGACCGTATCCGGATCGCCTGCGCAGTGGCGAGGTACGTGGCTAGACGCGAGAAGATGGGCTGCCAGGCGAGTATGAGGGCAAGGGGTACAGTGACGTTGGGGTTGAGCAGCCAGCGGCGCAACGGGCGGGCCACGGAGTCGATGGTGACGCCCTCGCGCGAGGAGAACATGGTGGATAGTGATGTCCGGGTATCCAGGGGCAAAGGGGTTTAATGAGGCTCAAGAGCACTGTGAATGCGGGTTTAAAATGGCAGATTATACATCATACATGTTGCTGTGGTAGTAAACTGTCTTGTTGCCTTGTCTGCTCAAGTTATCGTTGCAATACCTGCTTGATGCTTATGTGAGTTGACGTTGGTTATCACGAGATAGTAGACCCGCCAAGGATTCGTATCTCATCCTCCTTTAAATTTTTACGCCCAGCCAGAGATCGGTCAGCCACTTCCGTGTTGTGGGGGATTGAATCGGGCTATTCCTTTCCAAGTTGGGTACCAACGAAAGAACGACTAATACTAAGATTCCCTGCACAAACCTGCACGACTAATTAAGCGCGGAAAAGGAAAAAGAAAAGAACAGAACAAGAAAAGAGACAAAGACCTGGCTGGTAACCCCCATCTGGCTAGGTTGATTGCTTAATTACCCCGAGACTCCGGATCCGCTTCCCTCCTGAGGCGCTAATTGTTCAAGTAGCTTCGCCCATTATTACGCGTATCAAGTCCAGTCCATCTTGATCACATCCCATCTCGCATCACACTCAAAAAGAACTTGTTAGTTTTCCCTATAAAACGAACGCTTTTTGTGATAATGTACCAGCTCGCTGTATGCGGGATACCGATCTCCTTGGTGGCGCCGAACCCCGCACGATGATGCACCTACCTCGGCTCGAGCTGCCAAGGGTGCTTGGCCCATTTGGGCCTTTGTGGAATATATCGTAGGATGTCATCGCGGTTTGCTGTACTCGGTAGACTTGTTACTGTAGATAGCACTTCAATCCTTCGAATATCAATGTCTATTGACTAGCTTCATATCTGTTATCGTGATTATCCTAGATATTCACTTCTACCCTTAAACAGAGATATATTCAGAGACACAACCAATTGACAGCCTGTTTTTGTTCCAGACACGCTGGCTGATGCACATGCTTGGAGACACACACACCCCGGGACATGCATTCCAGATTCTCAAAGGGCCGAGCACATTTTCGATATTAGAAAAGCAACACACCCCACGTAGTCCCGTCTTCTGCACTTCCGTGCGTTATTCGCTCGTCATAATTCCGATCTTGAACGCGTTGCCATCATTGGTTGCCCGAGCTATGCGAAGCTAGGCAGATTCCTAGCATCATTGTAGTTCAGAGATAAATTAATTCTTCTTAGACTCTCACAATGACGATGGTAATTGATTCATTCCAATTCACTGCACCACTGTATCGTTCTCATGGATGGAACCCCGCGCTAATGATTAAACGCTTCGCAATGAACTAGATTTCGTCAAAACTGCAGCTCTCCGTTTGGGAGAAGCTTGACTTGGTCTTGAAATTAGTATTCATAGGCAAGTCTTCCCATATATGTATACGAAAGCTCTCACTCACAGCAATTTTGCCCTGAATCTGGTATTAACATCTGGTCTCCTCCTACTTTACAGCGCCTTCAAAGCTGGCGTTCAACACGACGCAGATGCTAGTCCTGGCTTTTCGTCACAAGCTCAACTACAGATACTTTTTGCTCTGCGCATACATCAGAGTCATCTTTTCTACCTTTTCTGCTCGCCAGATTCAGGTCGTGAGCGCGACCGGTAACTCGGTGTACCGGACCTGGCTGGAGCAAAAGACGTCGCGCAACTCGGATCGTGCCAATAACGACCGGCTTGTTCATGATATCCAGCCGCTGCTGGATGTGGGTGACTCGAACATCTTGTGGATCGGTAACCGCCGCAAGGCGACCAAAGTAGTGCTGTTCTTTCACGGCGGCGGCTTCATTGCGCCGCTGATGCCGGGACATCTCGAATGGTGTTGGAATGCCTACGTCATGGCCGGAGCAGAGGCCGGTGTTGAGGTTGCGGTCGCCGTGTTGAGGTACACGCTTGGCCCGGGAGGCTTGCCACCGCTTCAGCTCCGGCAAGCGGCCGCTGCTCTCGCGGAGCTGCGCAACGCCGGGTTCCACCCCAAGGATATCATCATCGGCGGAGACTCAGCTGGCGGTAACTTGACGCTGCAAGTTCTCGGCCATCTGCTTCACCCTCATCCCGAGGCCCAGCCTATCAAGCTGGAAGAGCCTCTGTCTGCTGCATTCATGGTATCGCCATGGGCCAGCGTCTATACCGATAGTCGCTCATTCCACCAAAACAAATCAAGCGACATGCTCTCCAGCGAGATCGTGACGGGTATGGCCGACAATTCCATCGACCATGACAGCCTCGAAAGCCATTGCAACGGATACGTGGCGCCGCTCGACGTAGACGCCTCGTGGCTCAACGGACTCAATACTGTGGTCAAGTCCGTCTACGTCACCGTTGGGAAAAAGGAGGTGCTGATTGATCAGGGAGTTCGCATTACGGATATGATACGGCGTCTTGATCCGCCGGTAGAGTTGACGATGGAGGAGGCGGAGAAGGAGGCGCACGACTTTATCCTGCTGGAGGGGTGGGTAGGGGAGGTTGGGGATGCAACGCAGAGAATGAAGCGGTGGTTCAAGCCGTTGATTTCAGAAAGTTGATAGGAGGGTGGCTAGGGGAATGTAATATAAATATATTGGTGCGGAGTGGCCGAATACGAAGGTGAATAGTATGGTCGTAATACCTATTTTGTTTCGACGGATCTGGCATGATGAGATGACGAAGATGACATGAACTAACCTTTTTGCACATCCTGTAAGGGATGAAGCAGGAGGATCTGTAGAGTGAAATATGGTATGGAAGTGGCAAAGTATAGTCGTAAACTGATAGTCAAAAGCCACCTCGTAGGGTGTGGAGATGGATATTGATATGGATGGACGAAGAGCAGGTCCTGAAATAGATGGCAAAACGTGGCAGGAAATCCCACGACTACTGATCTATTTATTCATCATTAATACGGCCAAGTTTAGTTCTATCTTGAAATGGAGATATTATCATATACTACTAGATTGTTGTTGCTATATCCAGCTAGGCTAGCATCTACATCGTGCAGATGCAATTTGCATGGTGATGATGCTGCAAAGCAAAGTCACTAGTTTCATGCTAGGGAATGATTTATCTGGTCACGAGGCATGTCAAAATGGGTTGCGAAACTGGACAGATGTTTGGTGTTAATATGCCTCGACGAAAATAAGCTGAAGGAGTTGCAGACAGTCTACAACTGGAAGTTATGGAATTGAGCGCACAATCTAAAGACAAAGGCCGAGTCTGCCCTGCTGGTCTATAATTGGCACCTAGGTACCTACTAGTAGTAGTAGGTAGAATTTCAGCTATGATTCCGTCTCATGTATTTGCATGTTCCTTGCACACTACTAGTGATATGGCCAGTAGTGCCAAGCCGTGACTTTTAGGCACATTGTTCAGCGGTGCAGAAGCCAAGTCCCGCTATCAGGGCACTAAAAGACTTGGCTGTTGCGATATCCGCCGCATTGTTTGTTTCATTTGGGGGTTGGCCGTGTTACGAAGAGCATCTCGTGGACACAACAGATTGATACTATTCGCAAATAGAGTCTGTTGACAATATAGTATTCATTTCTTTCTGCGGCGAGGATAGTATCGTGGGGATGTCTTGGTGTCAACCTAAGGGGATAGAATGGCCAGCAGTTTGAACACAGAACGCGTTAGCAGGTACATGGAGGTACCTCTGCAGCAGTGGTGGCTGCCCTCTTATTTTGAGGCTCAGCAATGCAAACAGATGGTGGGGATTGGAGTGGCAGTGGGGCGAAAAGCTTACGTACCTCCACTGTATTTCACTGCATTACAGGCCTAAGCTGACACTGACATGCATACAGTACAGGAATGCTTGTCATGAAAGAGAGCTTTGGGATGAAGCAGTTCATTCAGTGTCTAGCAGTTATTCTCAGCTTCGTATATACTTGAACAAACATACCTGTAGAGTCCCAGGCTGTAAAGAATACACTCATCATCCCACGGACAAATGCAACAGCCGCCCCAGGCCAGCTGATGGCGAAACCCCTGCCCGTTGCGCCTGTCCGCGTTACATCTGGCGGCTTGGCGGCTGCATCCCGCCTGGGGCTCTGCTCGCTAGCGGCCCAACGCCAGTGGTCAATCCTTTTTGCAGGTGGAGATGCGATCCAGCCATGGCCAGCCAACAACATGAGTGCACTGCCCTCTGCCTGGCAACCTAGCCTAGCCTTGCCCCCATTAGGGCGGGATTCCAAGGTTCTAGGTGGGCTCCCAGGGCATTTTACAGTGCCCGGGATGGATGTAATGCCATGGAGGGCCCTCGAATTCCCAGTTTAGGCGCCTTTTCCTTGTTCGCCTTCCCCATTCAAGGGAGGGTTCGGATGAGAGCGCCACCCGGATGTACTGGGCAAGGAGACAGACAGACCGACCAAGGCAGCTCTCGATTTCGTTGATAAAGCCGAACCAGCCCCTGTCCGGAATGCTGTCGTGATCCTGTCTTCGCTTTTTTTGTCGCTTTTGTCGCTCCTGTGACTCTGCACCGTTGTGCGTTTTCCTTCCGTCTCCAGTCTCTCCGACCTTGACCTTTCGCAGCAGCAGCAGACGCCGACGTCACGACCCTTTGCTGCCACCGAACGCACGCATTACGCGCGGCCTCTCCACCACCAGCTCTTCTCTCCTCCGCCATCCGAACAAAACAACATCCCCATTCACAGCCATGCGGTCGTCGACGATGGGCTCAGCCATCGCGCTGCTGCTGGCAGGACAGCAGGTCGACGCGGCTGCAGCGACGCATCCAGAGGCTCCGCTCTTCCCCAGGGCCATCTCTGGCAATGGCTATCTCTCCGTTCCCGTTGGTACTGTGCAGCGTCAAAACTCCGGCAAGAGCAAAAGAGCCGATGGAAAGGCATTCGAGACGATATTGCAGAACAAGGACTTTTTCTATGCGACAGAGAGTGAGTGGCTATTTGGGGAGCTGTTCTGTTACACCCAGTATCTACTTGTATGAGCAATGATGACGCATCGTCGTCTCATACTTGTTACCCACATGGCAAACACCACCAGCATTTAACATTACTAACCACATGTGAAACGCAAATAGTCGGCATCGGAAGCCCTCCACAGAGTGTCACCGTCCTCGTCGATACCGGCTCCAGCGAGCTCTGGGTAAACCCCGACTGCACCACAGCGCCATCCGCATTCCAGGCCCGGCAATGCAACGCCTTTGGTCGCTACCAACCCAATAAGTCCAAGACACCGCCCGTCGGCCCCTTTGGCGGCGAGACGATTAACTACGGCGACCCGTCAGACGAGTCGACACAGACATCCGTCAACATCGAATACTACCTCGACAACTTGGCCTTTGGCGATGCGCAGATCAAGAACCAAACCTTTGGTGTCGTGTCCAGCAGCGAGGGCCAGTCGCAGGGCATATTTGGCCTTGCGCCAGACCTGCGCGGCGGATTCCGTGGCAACCAACCCTACAGCTTGGTGCTCAACACCATGGCCGAGCAGGGCGTCATTGCCAGCCGAGTATTTACGCTTGATTTACGACATGCCGAAGCCGAGACAGGTGCTGTCATCTATGGCGGACTTGACCGCAGCAAGTTCATTGGAAGTCTGGAACGGATGCCCTTTGTTCGCGGGATCCAAGGCGAATTCCGCTTGGCCGTTACAGTTGACAGCCTCGGCATCACCCAGGGCAAGTCGCAGAGCTACAAGCTCGCAGGAGACGACACCAATATGATGCTGGATTCAGGAACCACGCTCACGCGCATGCATCCATCTGCCGCGCTCCCCATTCTCGATGCGCTCAACGCTCAGGACGACGGCGAAGGATACTACTACGTACCGTGCTCCATGCGCACCTCGGGCGGCACCATCGACTTTGGGTTCGGTTCCAAGACGATTCGCGTGCCCTTTAGCGACTTTATCCTCAAAGCACAGTCCTCTCGATCCCAGGTCTGCTACGTCGGCCTCGTCTTGACGACCGACCAACAGATTCTCGGCGACTCAGTTCTCCGTGCCGGATACTTTGTTTTCGACTGGGATAACCAGGCGGTGCATGTTGCGCAGGCTGCCAACTGCGGGAAAAGCGACATTGTAGCCGTAGGAACGGGCAAGTCTGCGGTCCCCGACGTAAAGGGCAATTGCAAGGAGAGCGATGCCAAGGTTACAGGCTCACCAGGGGTAAGTTGAGATGAAGAGGGGAACCCTTACTTCACGTGCGTTTTATTTCTATTTTTGCTGACTTTTTGTCCCTTTTTTCCAGTCACAGCCCACTGGAACCAACGGTGCCGCGGTTCCGACATCAGCTTACACAACGGTCTACACGATTACTTCATGCCCGGCGTTTGACAGTCAGTGTCAGACGGGTCGCGTGACGACGCAGACATTCTTGCCGGCACAGGCAACGGGTGGAAGTAACACGGGCGGCGACGGAGACGACAAGGATGATGCGGCAGTGAGGCCGGCGGCGTTGACTCTGCTGTTTGTTTCACTCGGTGCATTTGCCATGTTTTTCAACCTGCTGTAATCCCCACCCGCTCACTTACTCAGTCACTCACCCACTCACCACCGTATGATATGCATGATGCGAGTTTTTTGTCTTCATTTAATATCCGTTAGATTGAACATAGTTATGATACACGGCATACAGGAATACCCATTATGGGGGAATTGGATACCTTTGATGATGATGATGATGATGACGGGTGCCTAGATTTGATGTGAAGACTGGCGTAGAGATCAGATGTCTGGCAGTGCTGCTGCCTATCAGGAGGCACACACTTTGATAAGTAGTAGGATTACATCGGTTAAGAGTTGTAATTTTCTCATTGGCTTTCGTATGTAGTTGCAGACAATGTTGTTGGCGCTAGAATAATATCACGACCAACAGCATCTTATTATCTCAAAGTTGCAGCCCAGCCCCAGGAAACGCAAGTCTCTCCCATTATCATCATGGCTCCTCGTATCACATCGTGGGAGGATCTCACCTGGCTCCAAGAGGAATTTGATGACGAAACAGGCGAATTCCAACACACGAGCTTTGCAGCGGTTGATGCAGATGGCGTTGCATATTTTGGCACGTTGAAGCAAAAGAGACACAACATTACTCTTTCACAGCTTTCCACTGCTCTCACTCGTCTCTCCGACGAGGGTATATTTCCGGAACGGGCGTCTTCTGATACACAACTCAGCAAGGTTGGGGACCTGCTCCCGCCTAACTGCTATATCAAGCGACCAAACCTGTCCATGTACGATATTTTCCAGGAACATAATGTCGTCCATCTTATCGCGGAAGGGTTTTTGGAGGAAGCGAAAACAATGGAAGCTATTTCGCAGCACTCACAGCACCCCAGCATCATTCACTACCACGGCTGCCGTGTCCAGCGTGGGCGCATCACAGGTCTCGTGCTTGACCGGCACGCCAACACGCTGATGGACTACTATCTCAAGAATAAGAACACAGCTACTGGTGCTGCTGCTGGGTCTGTAGTAGTGGACAAGGAGTCGTTAATGCAAGCGCTCACATCAGCTGTTTCTCACATCCACGCTCTTGGGTGGGCGCACAACGATATTCATCCCGCTAATATCATGCTGGATGAGCAAAGAAGCCCAGTGCTGATTGATTTCGGGTCTGCTCGTAAGATTGGGGAAAAGTTGGGGACGAGCAGAGGCACAAAGGGGTGGATTGATGGGGAGATGGGGGATTATGATACTTCAGAGGCGAGGCATGATTGGGCGGCGTTGGAGAAGATTCGCAAGTGGTTGGATGCGCCGTTTGATGGTTGAACTTGAAATGATTAAGCGTTGACATGACTAGAATGCTTTGCTAGATATTTATTTAAATTCTTCAAATGTGTCTCCTTGCAGTAGGTAGATGAGTCTCTTAAACCTTTTGAGTATCCGTTTCGGCAAGTAAATTCCATGTATAAGGTAATTAAAGTAACCTCGGGGAAAATATAATCAGATAGTGCTCTGTATCCTCTGTAGTTGTAGTACACCACTCTACCAATAATGACGCCTTTAACGTGTACTTGTCGGTACATACCGCCATGTGGGAGCGACTCAGCTCAGCTGCAGAATGCAGAGAAGTGGGTGGATAGGTAACTAGCGCAACCAAACGATGGTACCCAACCTTGAAGATACTCAAAAACAGGCATTTACAATTTGCAAGCGTGCGACTTGTACTAGTTTACGCTTGGCTGTGCTACTATTGAACCTGTTATTCAATCGCCCTCTCTCCATCGATGCCAGCCCTCCCTCGGTACTAGGTACTAGGTATGTAGGCACTGTACTGCGCTATACTCTCTGTAACCTTACTGTACCAAACTTTAGTCTCCAGGGAGAAGGTGAGGCATGGAATGGAATGGGAGGGAGTGGGGAAACCTCGGGACAGGGCATGACGGATATCCATTCATAATGATAAGGCGTGAGGAGAGTCAAAGAACCCTGGGCAGCAGGGAGAAAGAAGTACCTGCGATCCCCTATGCGAGAAGCCTCAGCTGTTTGTACCTGTCTGTGTGTCTGTATGTCAGCCTTTGATTGCCATGTCAGCCCCCAATAACCGAAGTCGTTCTGCCGCGGCTCGTCTCCATATCGGCGCTGGGGCTGTCCGTCCGTCCGTCCGTTCGTCTTTCGACTTCTTCTTGCGAGGGGGGTGTTCTGACCCTTTTCTTCTCCAAGAAAGCATCCTCTTAATTCTCTCTCTCCAACACTTTGGTAGCAGCATCTTCGCCCATCATGGTCTTCTTGCCGCCTTCGTGGGTTCCCGCGCTCCCAGGTACGTACGACGTCATGGACGAAGCTGTCAGCAACTGAGCTGAGCTGAGCTTGCGCCGCGCATCGGCCGTTTTGGTGAAACCGATTTCTCTCTGCTAACGCCTGCGTCTCCCACTTCCCCTCTCACAGACGTGCCCGACTCCATCACCGTTCACGAGTTCATTAGCAATGAGAGATACGGCCGATACCCGCTAGCCAAGTCACGACACCCGTACACATGCGGCATCACGGGCACCTCGTACAACCCTGTGGAGGTCGGAGAGCGGGTCGATCATTTGGCTCGCGCCATTGGGAAGCGCCTGGGCTTTAGTCCAGGCGAGGAGACGGAGTGGGACAAGGTCGTGGCCTTGTACTCTGTCAACACGGTGCGTCAAGGCTGTTGGCAAGATGTAAAACCCGTTGGCTGACCGTGTCTTCTCTCCCAAGATTGACTTTCTGCCGTGCACGTACGCCATCCATCGTCTTTCCGGCATCGCCACGCCGGCAAGCGCTGCGTATTCGTCCCAGGAACTTGAGCACCAATTGCGCATCTCCGGCGCCAGAGCGCTCTTCACCTGTGTCCCGCTGCTTGAAAACGCTCTCGCAGCAGCCAAAGCCGTCGGCATTCCCCATGACCGAATCTTCCTGCTCCCTGTTCCGGGGGTCAAATCAAATCCCGACTTCAAGACGATAAACGATCTGATAGACGAGGGAAAGCAGTTACCGGAGCTTCCGCCTTTGAAATGGACCAAAGGACAGGGGGCAAGGCAGACGGCATATCTGTGCCTGTCAAGCGGCACCTCTGGGCTTCCTGTGAGTGGTCATGTAAAATTTTGTGAGGCGTGGGCCTGGCTAACGAAACCCTTTTCCTCTGTCATTAGAAAGCGGTCATGATTTCGCATGTGAACGTGATTGCGAATGTCTTGCAGTTTCGCGCGTTTGAGGAAGTGGGCCGCCGTAAATTCGGTGTCGAAACGCAGACTACCATTGGCGTCCTTCCTTTAAGCCATATCTATGGGCTTGTCATCACGGCCATCGTGGGACAGTACCGTGGGGATCAAACAGTCATCCTTCCCAAATACGACCTCACGCTATTCCTAGAGACCATCCAGAAGTACAAGGTCAACCAGCTCTATGTGGTTCCGCCAATGCTAGTTCAAATGATTGGCAACAAGGATCTATGCAGCAAACATGACTTGAGTAGCATCCGAGTCGTATTTAGCGGTGCTGCCCCGTTGGGCGTGGAAGTAGTGCACAGGATCAGGAAAATGTATCCCCACTGGCATATTGGACAGGGTTATGGTGAGTCCGCCCACCCGTCGCTAACGATTCCAACATGGTATGCCAATAGGTTTTCTGACTATAAATGCTCAACTTAGGCATGACAGAGTGCTCACCGGTTGTTTCAACGACAAGTGAGCTTGACATTCTGGATGGCTCGGCAGGGTCTGCTGTTCCTGGATCGCGGGTCAAGATTATCGATTCCGAAGGGAAAGAGGTGACGGAGCATGAGACCAGGGGTGAGCTCCTTGTGCAATCGCCGGCGGTCGTGCTGGGATACCTTAACAACGAAAAAGCAAATGCCGAAACCTTTGTCTGGCATGACGATGGAAGATGGCTCAGAACAGGTGATGAAGTGGTGGTGCGGAATTCAGCAAACGGACATGAGCACTTTGTGGTCGTTGACCGAATCAAGGAGCTCATCAAGGTCAAGGTATGTCTTTTGGATAACCAAAACTTGCGCGTCTCATTGTAACTTTGCGCTGACCGAACAACAGGGCAACCAAGTTGCTCCAGCCGAACTGGAAGCCCACCTTCTCTCCCATGAATTCGTCTCCGACTGCGCTGTCATCCCAGTCCCCGACGACCGCGCAGGCGAGGTGCCCAAGGCGTATGTCACCAAGGCAAGGGAGGCGGCGAGTGTTTCGGATGAGAAAGTTGTTGCAGCTATTCTCAAGCATGTAGAGGAGCACAAGGCTAAACACAAGTGGCTGAAAGGTGGAGTTGAGTTTATCGATGTGATTCCCAAGAGCCCGAGTGGCAAGATTCTGCGACGGCTGCTGAGAGATAAGGAGAGGCAGGAGAAGAGGACGCAAGGTCCAAAATTGTAATTTTGGGGTTCTTTTGGGGTTTTTTTTTGGGCGTCTCTTTTGGGAGTTCTAGCATCTTTTGGACCAGGTAATGTGTGTGTACATGTTCAATGATATATTTCAATGTTTGGAAACAGAACTTGAACTGGCTTTCTTGAGACGGCATGCACACTGATATAACTGACAGCAGGCAAAGAGAAATCGTCAAGGCTTCCTTGGAGCTGCCTTTCTACGTCGCGGAGTTGATTAGAGTTGGAACATTGCACTGGATGTTGGTTTGAATGAGATTGACTTGCAAAGTCTAATTAATATCTTGGGTTACTTGAGTTGATGAACCGAGATAGAAACCACATGAGCACTGGCAGTAGAGCAGACAGAACGGCCAACCACACAGAGCCCAAGGCCGTGAGCCGACTTGGCTTCCCCTTTTGAGCCCAATCTTGCACAATCTGCTCATGAACAATCTTGCTGCCTGCCAGACACACCGGAACGCCCGTACCAGGATGAGTGCTTGCGCCGACAAAATACAGGCCGGAGATGTCGCTGTGCTTGTTCTTGGGTCGGAAACTCAGCACATTGAAGAAGGAGTGTGAAAGCCCTAGGATCGCACCGCGGTCCAAGTTGAATCTTTCCTTCCAGATCGGCGGAGTATCTACTGATTCCTTGATTAAGCTCTCGCGCAGGCCGCGGGCTCCTGTGCGGGCTTCAATGGTGTTGAGAACGACCTCGCGCGCAAACTTGACGAGGGCGTCCCAGTCCTGCGAGACAGATTCATCGTCGACGATGTGTCCGACGGGTACTAGCACCACGACCGCGTCTTTCCCCGCAGGTGCAGCAGTGGGATCAATCCTGCTGGGGACGTTAACGTAAAACGAAGGTTCTTCTGGTAAGTGGTGGCGCTTAAAGATGGCATCAAAGCTTTCTTTGTACTCGTTTGCGAGAAAGATGTTGTGGCCTTGGAGCTCGGGGATGGTTCTATCAAAGGACCAGAAGAAGGAGATACTGCTGCAGGATGCTGGCCGTTTAGATAGGCTTTTGGAGTATCGGGAGGGTGGGAGGAGGTTATTGTAGGCGTAGACGAGGTCGGCGTTGATGATGACGGTGTCTGCGAGGAGTTCTTTGCCGGATTCGAGACGGACGCCGCGGGCGATGTTGTCTTTGGAGACGATGATGGAGGAGACGGGGGTGTTGAGTTGGAAGTCGACGCCGAACCGTTGTCCGACTTTGGCCAACGCTTCGAGGACCTATATTACACGGGGGGGGGTCAGTATCGAGAAGCAAAACACTAGAGAAGCTTTCTTACCTTTTGAAACCCTCCAACTGGGTATAGGATACCATGCGCCAACTCTGTATACTGCAGTAGAGAATACGTCCCCGGCGCATCAAACGGACTCATACCCAGATACATACTTCCAAAGGTAAACACCCTCCGCAGCTTCTCCGAGGCAAAATACCGCCCCACGCGGCTATATATACTCTCAAACGGATGCATCGTAAACACGGACGCCAAAAACCTCGGCCGCAGCATACTCACAAGCTGCGGGAAGTTTTGGGACATGACGTGCGCCATGGACAAGTCGTAGTGTTTTCCCGACTCGCTCATAAATGAGAAGAACCCCTGAAGACCCCTTTCAGAAGAAGAGCCATCGAGTTGTTCGATTTGTTCGATTTGGCGGCCCATTTTGCAGAGATCGGTGGAGAGCTCAAAGCAGGTGCTGTCGGCGAACCAGACGGCGTAGTTGGGGTCGCATTTTAGGAGTTGGACGGCTTCGCGGGCGAGAGTGGTGTCGAGGTCGTGGAAGGTTTGGTGGAAGACTTCGGGCATGAGGAGGAGGGAGGGGCCTTGGTCGAATCTCTAGAGTTTGTTTTAGTAAAACCGTAATCATTAAACATTTGTGATCTAAGAAGATAATTGGGAACTAACGTATCCATCGCGGTGGATGAGGGAGCATCTGCCTCCGATAAAGTCTTGTTTCTCGACGACGGTGACTTTCCAGCCATCTTTGGCGAGACGAGCTGCTGTTGCGATTCCTCCTGCGCCGGCGCCTGCGAACGATGAGTTAGTCGACTATTCATCATTCTCATTCTGGGTGAAAATAAAAATAAACAACATTGGAGTTACATACCGACTATAATGGCTGAAGGGGAAGCCATCTTGACAACTCTAGATTGACTCGTTTATTACACCCACAACGAAACAGCAAGTTACAGTAGTCAATGATCCTGAAGTTTAGATCACGAAAACTCTCAAAAAGCCTACAAAACCAAGTGTCGCACACACTTCTCAATGATGACGAGATGAAGACGACATTCCAAGCTCCTCTCGTCCTGTCACAAACAAGCCCCCCTCACCCCACATGTTCACTCACATTTCATCTGCAAGCACGCATGTTACGCCAGAAAAAGCGGCGACTGAAAGAAGAGAGCAAAATTGCATTAATTACACTAACAAAACCCCTTCGGTAAAATGCAACTTTCCTATTTTTGTTTTTCTCTCTCCTCTCTGCATTTTGCCGAGTCAGATGCTTCTTTTTTTCTCCCATACAGTAGGATCCTAGTTGGTGGTGGCCTGCACAGCTGAGATCTTGTCTCAACTACAGTGGGACAACAGCATCATGCTTGCTTATTTGTCTGTTTAGTGGTTCGCTTAAAAGAAAGTGCCGACTCGGCATTGTGATGGACGGACCTTGTGTCGATAAAGTATCATCGGCTCATGAATAGCGCTAGTACATATATAGTGACGACTTCGTTGTTTTCAGTTTCGGGGTGGGTACTGACTCATGATGTCTTCATGATGGGGGAGCTTGCAAAGCAAAGTGTGGAAACAAGATCTGGATATTCGTGGCTTACCGGTACTTTCATTTTGATAAAGTGGTATCTATTAGTCATTACCATATAGATGGATGTCACAGATCCTGCAAAGACTACTACTATGTAATAGAAATGAAGAAAAAAAGCAACTCTTCTTGTGATTGATCCACTGTGTAACCTTTTTTGTCTACCAGTTACGCTACTCTGAATATTATGACAACTAATGGTATCAATATCCCCGAATTTGTTTCACAGACAATCACCCAGGATAAGCTACTCAAACAACTCCCGACCCCCGGTGCCGGAATAGCGTGGGACCTACAAGTACAAAGCAATCGAATCACAAGTCCCAATGCAACCCCTGGGGTCTGGAACATCCAAAGACATCATCTCTCACGCACTAATATACTATTTACTCCGTAGGTACTAGGTGTAATTACGCCGCACAACACATCGCCCCCCACGCAACCCAAAGCCTGCGCCAGATCGGCAACTTCAGCTTGCCCTTGCCAGCTCTGTCTTCGCTCGGCCGCAGGCGCAGTCGCTTGCCAATTGCCATGTAGCTGTCAACTACCGTGCGGACCGGCCCTCTCACTTGTGCGGGAAGCTCAGCAATGGCGTCAACGGTGAGGGCGTAAGCCTCGTCCGCCTTGTCGAGCATTCTGAACCGGAGTTTGGCAATAATATCCGGGTGGTGATGGGGGTTTGAGACCACGTCGACGGGCGCCAGGCCGCTCTCGCTTAGCCAGGATGTCGGCATGTATACTCGGCCGATGGCTGCGTCGTCCGCGACGTCGCGCGCAATGTTGACGTATTGCAGAGCGCGGCCCATTTGTTCGCCGGCTTTGATGATGTGGCCCTTTTGTCGGGCGCTCATGTGGGGTGATGATGGTGTGGATGGGTAGTGTGCGAAGACGAGCTCGAGCATGGAGGCGGCAACGGAGCCGGCAACGTTGTCTGCGTACTCCTCCAGGTCCTCCTCTGTGGCGATTGGAAAGGATTCTTTCTCGAAAGAGAAACTGAGATCAGTCTCAAATCCGTCTAGGAGGCGGAGCAGCGGGTCAATCGTCAGACGAGAAGCAGGAAGCAACGCAATTGAGGCCTGAAGTGGCGATTCGGTGGCGATGCTCTTCTCATTCTGTGTTTTGGGTGCATCAGAGCAAGCCGGCTTCGCAAAATGACTTCTCAATTCGCGACAGCATAACTCTATCGCACTGGAAGCTGCCTCACGGTCTGGTGCTTCGTCTACCAGATCGTCTATGACGCGGCAGAATGAGTACCTATCACACATAATCAGTTACCCCTTCTCATACTGGAGCTCAAGATCTTTGTCGAGCGTTGAGATGGGGGAAAGCATACAGCAGCAGCAAATCAATACGCAGGCAGCCCTGAAACATGGCGCTGCCCATGTACATGCTTTGACTCTTTCGAGAGACAACCCCGACTGCGCTTGTTAAGCCTCGAAGGAAATCCTGGCTGCGCGAGTCTGGCCGATCGAAGATATAAGACACCACGAGTTCGCGGATAGATGGAAAGTGCCTGACTGTCTCTGGCGCGCTGGCAATGTTGTACTCTGCAATGGCGACGGCGTGGTCAAATGCGACAAGGCCGAGAATAATCATGATGTTTGTGACGAAGAAGAACAGAGCCTCTCTAAATAGAGGTATCAGCTCTCATCTCGTTGAATTGGCCTTGACATTGAGTGAAGAGGGAAGGGCATCTATAACTTACTCAAACTCAAGTGCGCCCCATACTCTAAAATCCAGTTTGGTGTTGTGTTCAATTACCCAAGTGCCACGCTGCAGGGCTAGATTATCTACCATGCATAGATAAAAAGACGGAATTCCAATGGCGAGGAGGATGTCTTTGCGTGGTAGTGCCACGAGAAACCGGCAGCACAAAACCCTGAGGTCGAAGCATGTTAATTTGTCTGTATAGTCTCAAGAACAAACAACAGATAAAACTCACCACTGTAGTAGAACCACTGGGGATACCCAAAGTAGAATCAGACCCAGATAAGTATACTTCCCACCGTACCAGAAACACGCAACACCAGACAGCAGTGCACCACAGATGACCAGCGTCACCAGAGACGGAAGCATCCGCCGCTTAGATGACGGTTCCAAGTACGCCGGTAGCACAAGCCGCTTGGTCAAGATGACATAGAGGAGTCCTGTATTGTAAGTCTGGATGACGAAGAAGAAGACTTCTTCAAGAGGAATGGAGAAGAGAGTTGCGCCGGCCACGGCATCAGGAGGGTAGGACCATACTTTGTTGCGGACGAGGTATGAGTCCCACGGTGTTGTAGCGACGACTGCAATCTGCGACGGAGTTTAGCACAATGATATCCAAAAACTTCGTGAAACTAGAAAAGTTGGGAAGTGATTTACCGTTATGAGTGTAAATATTTTGGAAACTTCAAGTTTCGTAAAGAACGGCCAGTAGAGTGCTGTCATGCACAAAGCTGGAGGAATTGTCCACGTAAAGTGGCTAGAAATGATTGAGCTTTTGGGTTTATAAAAAGAGAAGAATTGGACTAACAAAACACTTACACGAACCAGTAGTCATACCCCATAATGAGTGACTGGAATGAAATGAATTGAATTTACTCAGAGTAAACTGCTGTGATGGATTATTTTTGACTTGATGTTTTAAGCATCAGATTCTATTCATCCTTAATTAAGAGATGATTCTGTGAGATTGCACACTCTTTTGCAATACTTCACGCTTGACCCAATATGACGATGTGCCACCCACACATGCTCTGCTTTGATTGCCGGCTTTTGTTTCTGGCATGGTGAGGGCAATTAACAGATATTACCCACAATCACAGCCTGACAGGGATGGCAGAGTCCATGTCCATGTCCATGTACAGTAGCATCCCCCCACCTCTCCTCATCCTTGTCCGCAGGGTCCAATACGGCATTCGGCATCGTCAATCAAGAAAAAGTCGTGGCGACCTGAATCGCATTAATCTCCTCCAATAACAGCCCGTTCCCATGCCTCCCGCTTATACATATGTACAAGATATGGCCGAATGAGAAAAAAGGGCTAGATACTACGTAGTTAGCAAGATTTTTTATCTTTGTGGGGCGGGTGATCCATACAACGCCAGGTTACACGGCATAGCAAAAGTCAACACACTACTACAAGTGGCAAGCTGAGAAAATCCCACCTTGCCAATGTGATGAGATGATGCGAAGAAAGGAAAAGGAAAAGGGAAAAGAGGACTATCAGCACCAGAATAGCGGTGTGGCTGAGACCATATTCCCCACTTGGCATCTTTTATTCTGGAAGAAGCAAAAGCGATATTACGTAGGTGCAAACGACGATTGTTCTGTCTCTGTTGGAAAAGATGGGGCCCATACGGATTGGGGATATGCTCACGCTGTCGACCGCAAACGGAAACTCAAGTCCTGCGTTGTAAAGCCCGCTGATTTTGCAGCTTTGTTTGGTGAAAAGGTGGTTTCAATAACAAAAAACTCACTTTCTGATGAACAGTAGCGATGGGAAACGGCGAAATCCCAAAAAAGCACCCGTGAGTCAGTTGTCTCTCGTCTGAGTAAGGTAACTCGTTTCTTACTGAGTGGGTTTCCCTTTATTTAGCTTCCTTGAAGGCAACTATGCCCCCATTCAAGAGGAGCAAAACTTGCAAGAGTGTATCATACAAGGAACGATTCCGGATGAGCTCATCGGAGGACAGTATGTACGCAACGGCGGTAATCCGCTGAGCTACAACGGGCTTGAACACGAGTTTCACTGGTTCGACGGCCATGGCATGCTCAACGCCGTCTACTTCAGTCCCTCACAAAGCGAAAAGGGACAAGATTCTAGCGCTGGCGGCAAAGTCAAAGCCTTCTTTAGCAATCGCTTCATCCTCACAGATGTCTATCTCGCAGAACGCAGGTTCACAAACCTCAGCTCTCCCATCGTGCCGAGCCTGTCGCCCATGATCAACCTGTCATCTCCTACACTTACAGTGCTTGGTAACATTATACGAGCGGTTTTCATAGTTGTCTGGTCGTTTTGGAGTCGCTCGATGAGAGCTATTAAGCGGATTAGTGTGGTTAACACGAACATCATGTTTCATGGAAACCGGGCCTTGGCGTTTTGTGAGAGTGGTCCTCCGATGCGGGTTATGCTTCCGGAGTTGACGACAGCTGGGTGGTTTGATGGTAAGGAGGTGGAAGGGGAGGAGATTGGAAGTCCGGCTGATATGACGGTTTCTTCTGGGTTCTCGGCCAAGGGGTTCCTTGGGTTCTTTCAAGAATGGACGACAGGACATGTAAGAAAGTGTCGACTCTGCGCTATATTAACATTCTGACTAACAGACTTGGACGACATAGCCACACATTGACCCCGTCACAGGGGAGATGATGGTCTTCCATTCTTCCTTCATTCCACCATTTATTCGCTACTCTGTTCTAGCCGGAACAAAAGCCAGCTCACATCCTACACGCAACCTGTTTAGCAAAGCCGTCCCTGGCCTCTCATCACCAAAAATGATGCACGACTTTGGCGTCTCCCGAGAACACACAATCATCATCGACATGCCACTGTCACTGAACCCACTCAACGTGCTCATCGGGAAACCTATCATCTCATCCAACCTACAGGGACAAACCCGGTTCGGCGTGTTCCCTCGCCACGCACCGCAAGATGTTCAATGGTTTGTCACTGACCCCTGTTGCATCTTTCATACGGTCCACGGCTGGGAAGAAAAGAAGAAAGTGCTTGATGGCCGAAAAGCCACTGTCAATTTCCTCGCGTGTCGGATGAACCGGCCTACGATTGTCTATTCAGTAGGCAATCTTGTTTCGCCTACCGGGAGACCCGATCCCGCAGAAGACGATGCTCATCTTTACTATTACCAGTTTGCTGTTGGCAGTGCCAATAACCAAATCACACAGCAGTGGGGGTTGAGTGCCATACAATTTGATTTCCCTCACGTACCAGCACATCTCACAATGTCAGCTACAAAGTTCATCTACGGCTCTTCAGTGGCACGAAAAAACCACATTCAATCCTTTGAAGATGACCTCAAAATCAGCAGTCTCGTCAAGGTCAATGTGGCAGAGCTCATCAACCGAGGCATAAAAAACCCTCCGACACCAGTATCCGGCTGCGTCGACAACCGGACCATTGACGAAATCATTGCATCCACCGACTCCGAGGATCCTATCCAGATATTCGCCATGCCAGAAGGCTACTTCGCGCAAGAATGTGTCTTTGTGCCTCGCAAAGGAGCCACATCAGAAGATGATGGCTATCTGCTAACGTTTGTATTTGACGAGGCGCAGCTTGATGAGCAAGGAAATGCACCCGATGATGCCAAGAGTGAGTTTTGGGTTATTGACGCGAAGAATATGAAGGATGTGGTGCTGCGTGTTGTGCTGCCACAGCGAGTGCCGTATGGATTGCATGGGTTTTGGTTTAGCAAGGAGGATATTGCGAATCAGCGGCCAGTAGATAAATTGCGTACTTGACTTTTTGCATATAAACTCAATACCGTCTCTAAAGTAGCATCACCAGTTGAATGTACACACACATACTAATACCGGACTTTGCTATATATCTCCACATGTTTTGCATTCATCATGCCAATTTCATGTATCACTGCATATGCCCTTTTAAAAAAAGAAAAATGTAGATACTGCCCCGATTGTGGCCCAACGCTAGTCAGTCCTCAGAAGTGGATGCAGACAGCGGGGTCATGTGTTTTGGTGTCTGATGTCTCAGATGACGATAGTTGATAATCAATTGTGATTTCACCCAAAACTCGATATTGCTGACTGTGTAGTACTCCCAAACTCTGTGGACTCTTGCCTTGCAGCTAGACGAACAGACAGACAGTTATCACGAACCCCCCCCCAATCATCAAACCTGCATCACTAAACCCGCATCATGACGACTCCCAATCCTGCCCCTCCCCCTCACCCATCCGACGACGACCCCATCGTCATCGCCAAACCCCCATGGACCCTCACCGGCGACTTCTACCTCCTATCCCACTGGATCTCCGGCGCCCAGGCCGCAAACTTCCCTTCTTCCATAGCGTACTCACCTCTTGAAGCCGCATCCCAGTTTGGCGATGCCGCGACTAGCCGCCCCGTCGGAGGCATCGCCATGATCCAAATCATTCGGTATCGCGAGTCGCCTGTCGGTCCTTACGATGAGCTGGCCATTCTGCCGGGCACGTTTGAATGGTCAAGGGAGGGGCCAGACGGCCAGCGTACGACGAGTCGGAATTTAAAGATTTCTCGCATGTATGTTTCACAAAAGCATACCTGCTATAACGGGAGAGCCAGTAAGTGTTTTGTTACCCTTCATTCTTTCTCATAATATCCCTGTATGATTCTGGTCAACAAGCATTATAAAATGTGCACTCTTCACCTAAAAAAAAAACACCACAACAAAAAGTCCTGATCTAATACGTAAATGATTTCACCACTTAGACTGGAACATCCCAAAACACCCCGCCCGGTTCGAATGGACAGAAAACCCCAACAAATCTCTAACCGTCCGCGTCTTCCCTCACGACACCTCCACCCCCTCCGATGAGACCGAAGCCACCGCCAGCCCGACACCTTTCCTCCAGGCCACCCTGAAACCCGCACCCTACGTTCCCTCATTCCCATTCAACACAAATTGGCTCCGCTACATCGGCGTGGACACCAAAACCGTTCTCCCGCCCCTGCCGCAGGGTAAAGGCAGTCGTGGTGAGCTCCCCGGCACAGACAAATGGTGTAGCATCTTGCCCGCTATTACTGGCGGTAGCTCTTCGCTCGTTACGGTGGATATGTCACAGCGCGATGAGAAGGGTGAGTGTGCTGCGGAGCATGAGAATTTTTGGCCGGGATTGGGGAGGTGGCATGTCGCTATTAAAATGGCCAATGCTACCATGACTCTTGGTCCTCCGGAGGAGACTTGGTAGTTGTATTGACCATTAGCAACATTTCCAACGCCTGCTTTAATGATACACATTCTACCAACTCTTGGCTTTTGTAAATTGTAATAAATGGAAAGAGACATTGCAATACGGTTGCCTATCCGTCAATCCGTTGGCCCAGTACTATTAGCCTGACACAAACGCAACAACTCGTTGCCTGTTATTTAATAGGAACGTGTTGACTGGAAACAGGAGATAAAAGCTAATGAATTGGAACTCATCAAGTTTCGGATGATATGCAAACTGTGGACCGGGCTTTGGTGCCTGTGAGAACCTCGTGCGATACAAAGAGTAGCGTGCATGAGCATATTATCCCACAATATGTTTCAGTAACAGGCAGACCAACTTCATTCATCATGGCTAGTCGCTGTGGTACATATAGCTCGACACTATACAAACGTAAATCTAGAAATAGTACTCATAAACAAGCACGGTTACTCGATACAGACTACTTTAGATGCACTGGCATTCACGGTAAAAGGGTTATGCTTAGGTTTCTGTAAAATATTTCTCTCTTTCTCTCTCTGAATTATCTGGCCAAATTTCCTTCAAAAATAGGACAAAACATGAAATGCAAACATTGTTGGGAATAAGGAAATAAACTAGTTGACATAGCGCGTCTAGTGCATGTATGGTCTGAAGTGACATTGAAAATACACATTATCCATCGTCCTAAAGCATCTCAAAGTGACATTTTGCTTCTGTTTCTTCTTCTCCTTTCGCTTACAGAACCATGACGGCAGCCATGATGGCGAAGCCAAGACCCATGCTGGCACCAACACGGCCAGCACCAGCAATAACTGGGATGCCAGTGTTGACGGGAGGGATGGGGAAACCGCCGGTGCCAGTAGGGATAGCGCCGGGGGCGGTGGTGATGAAGGGAGGAAGCTCGCCGGGCTGGGTGACAGCGGGAGGAGGAACCTCACCAGGCTGGGTGTAAGCAGGAGGAGGGGTCTCGCCAGTAGGAGCCGGGGCAGGTGTAGCATTAGGGGTGCTGAAAGTAACCTGGGGAACGGTGACGGCGGTGGAGATGTACTTGGTGGTGGTGCTGCCGGGGATGGTAACGCCATCAGAGACGCAAGGCTCAGTAACGGTGGTGGCGATGACAATGGTGGTGTAGTCAGTCGTGGGAGCCTTGGGGGTGCCGGTGATGGTGATGATCTCAGTAATGGTCTCGGCACCGGTAGCAATGATGGGGTTCTCGGGGATGTAAGGAGCGCAGACACCCTGGAAGTAGGTGATGGCCTCCTTGATGCTATCGCCAGACTCGCCGAATGAGTAGACACAGTGCATGACCCTGTCGACAAACTCCTTGCTGGGGCAGTAGCAGGCAACATCGGTGTTGTCCTTGCACTCCTTCTTGACCCACAACCAGGTGTTGAGACACTTGGGCAGAACCTCGGGGCAGGGAAGAGGGGCCTCGGGGGTAGGAGTCTCGGCCGGGGGAGCGGGGGTCTCAGCCGGAGGAGCGGCGGTGTTCTCGGGAACCTTGGTGACAGTCTCGGTGACAGGGCAGATGGTAGTGCTCAAGGGGACAGTGACAGTAACAACGGCAGGCTCAGTGGGGTTTGAGATGGGGCAGTTGGTGATCTCGGGAGCACAGCTGGTGATGGTCGAGATTGTGGTGGTGAAGACGGTCGATGTGGTCTGGTAGACGGTGGTGTACGTCTCGGCAGGAGGAGCAGTCTCGGCGGGAGTAGTTCCAGCGGGAGTGGTCTCGGCGGGAGGAGTGTAAGTCTCGCCAGGAGTGGTGCCAGCGGGAGTAGTCTCTACGGGAGTGGTCTCGGCGGGAGTAGTTCCAGCGGGAGTAGTTCCAGCAGGAGTGGTCTCGACGGGAGTGGTCTCGCCGGGAGGAGTGTAAGTCTCGGCGGGAGTGGTGCCAGCAGGAGTAGTCTCGACGGGAGTGGTCTCACCGGGAGTGGTGCCAGCAGGAGTGGTCTCTACGGGAGTGGTCTCTACGGGAGTGGTCTCGGCAGGAGTAGTTCCAGCAGGAGTAGTCTCGGCGGGAGTAGTCTCGGCAGGAGTGGTCTCACCAGGAGGAGTGTAGGTCTCGGCAGGAGTGGTGCCAGCGGGAGTGGTCTCGACGGGAGTGGTCTCACCGGGAGGAGTGTAGGTCTCACCGGGAGTAGTTCCAGCAGGAGTGGTCTCGACGGGGGTGGTCTCAGTGGGAGTGGTCTCAGCAGGAGTTGTGCCAGCGGGAGTTGTCTCGGCAGGAGTCGTCTCAGCGGGAGTCGTCTCAGCAGGAGTCGTCTCGCCAGGAGGAGTATAAGTCTCGCCGGGAGGAGTGTAGGTCTCGGCAGGAGGAGTGTAGGTGTTGGCGGGAGGAGTGTAAGTGTTGGCGGGAGGAGTGTAAGTGTTGGCGGGAGGAGTGTACTTGGGGGGAGTGTTGCCGCCGTTATTGTCGCAGTCGAATCGGATCTTGTGGACCTTGGTACGGCACTTGCCCTTGTATCCCTTGTGCTTGGGGTAGACGACGTGGACCTTCTTGGCACCACCACACTGGTTGTTCACAATCTTGGTTCCCTTCTTGCCACACTTGGAGGAGTGTTTGCAGGTGGAGCCGTCAGGCATGTCGTAGTGGAACTCCAGACGGGCATCGAACTCGGTGGAGACGGTGAACTCGCGGATGGAGAAGGCGTTGACACCGACGCCGGCCGAGATGGAAGGAGAGTTGTCCTTAGTCTCGGTGCAGTCACCGGAGATGGCGCGGCCCTTGCCAAAGCTACGGGCGTGGCCATCACGCTTGTCGAAATCGTTTTCGCAGGTCCAGCCCTTGAAATCGAAGCCAGCGTAGGCGCCAATGTTGCCGAGGTCGAGGTCAGACCAGTCCCAGCCACCCTTTTGCTTGTCATCGCACTTGTTGTCAGTGTTGCCGGGGCAGATGAAGGGGTTGGCACCCTTCCAGCCGCCGAGGTTGATGCCGGCTCCGATCTCGATGCCACCACCCAGGTTGATACCGGCACCGATCTCGAGGCCACCGCCGCCCTTGCCCTTGCCACCGCCGCCGAGGTTGATACCAGCACCGATACCCAGACCACCGCCCAAGTTGATACCGGCGCCAATTTCAAGACCGCCGCCACGCTGAAAAGAATGGGTTAGTATTGTTTTCGACATAATACTAGTAACAGTAAACCGCTTACAGTAGCCAAAACCTGCTCAATGGTGGCCGCAGCCGCCACAACTGCGAGAGTGGACTTCATGATGAAGATGCTTTTGATGTTGTTGTTGTTGCGTGTTGATTTTCAGTGAATGTTTTCTGATTTGGACGACCAAAGCGTCTAATAGATTGATATTCGATTAAAACCTGGATGAGGTTGTGGGGTCAAAGGAAACGAATGACTTTGACCAAGAAAAGAATGGACAGATTATTGCCGGAAAGAGAAAGAGAGCTGAAACAGAAAAGGAACAAGCGACCGATGAAGAGACAGGAGAAAGAAAGGGAACGAGGAAGATGGGTTCATGCAACATCTATATACCAAGAGCCCTCAGACGCTCGACTCGCTCGCTCCCACGTTGAATCGGTAGATGGACGATGGACGGCCGCAGTCCACCCGCCTTGGCCCCGGCCGGCAGCCCATCAACGACGCACTCCTCCCCTGTTCTCCGTCGTCTCCTCGAGTATTCAGCCCCCCCTGTCGGGACAGAGCCAAGAGGCACAAGCAGGAACGGCAGCCATGGGATGGGTGAGGGGGCCTAGCTCCAGGCACAGGTACGGTCACAGCGTTTCTGCCACCGGAAGGCGTCCCCTTGGGAGTGGGCTCAGGGATGAGCGGATAGGCGGATGGGTGGACTGATGGACTGGTGTGGTGTATGGATGGATGGGATCTGTCCTGAAGCGTGCAGCAGATGCTTGGCGGTGTTTGGAGGTTTGACGGATGGAAGCGTGCCATTTGCCGTCGGAGAACAAGCCAGAAGGTGCGGCCTGCGGGGTACGTACCGTGCCTGCCCTGCATGTCTTACTGGCACCCCCGATTTAGGACTGCACGCGCTTAGGAGCCAGCCGAGGTGGGACACTGAAGCTTCTTCAGGGCAATTGAAGATTTTCCAAAGCGCCGCTACAGGCACCAGGTGCTGTGTAACCGCCTACAGGGGGGGGCGTAGCGCAGTTGGCTGCCGAAACAAAGCCCCACTGAGGAGGCGTCAATGGCTGGCAGTAGGCGCCGCGTAGCCTCTACGTCCTTACCATTAGTGGCCACAGCGTTACGTCCAGTGGTGCATCACTGGCAGCACGCGCTCTGTAAACGCTCTGCTGCCAACTGTCTGGCTGTCAGCAGTCCTAATCCATCAGCTCTACAGACACTAAAACTGTGCTATGCATACCGGAATCTGGAGTGCGTCCGCACACCCTCAAACCCTATCTGCTTAACCCCCTTCCCCTGCAGCCCTGCTCTTCGTTATCTTTGTGGAAGTACTGTAGTTACTTTGTACTGTATAGAAAGGTGAGCGCAACACAGGGTTGACGAATGACACGCATTCAAGCATCCTCGTTAGCCAGTGATCAAGCAATCAATTGATGCAGTTGTGGCGCCCGGACTAAGATTCCGCAGTGTGTTCTTGGTCACACCGCACGCGTGGTTGATCTAGATGTACCTTACTCTCCGAAGCCAAGGCAACTATACCGCAGACGATATAATACGACCAGAGTGTGTCTGGTGATGCCAAATACTTGCAGCTCAAAAGCATACGTAGGCCTTGCTCAATGGTCAGAGCCTCATAGAGCTGCTTATTAGCAGCACCTTGGAGCTATACCGAGGTACCTGATGGGGCTTTAATCTCTTCTAAGCCGATACTATTGCAATCCGAGCGCTATGCCACCAACTGGATAGGTAGGTACGATCATGATCGAATAGGCCATTTCGGTTCGGTGTTGATGGCATCTCCGGAGACCGACAGTACTTAGGTAGGTAGGTAGATACGAACAAGCTTCTCATACATACTTACCCCTTTAGCCTGAAACAACCATAAAGTCCCAAAAGGAAGAACTCGCGAAAAAAAAAAAAGAAACCGGGCGAGTGGTTCAGCTAGGCGAGGAAACATACGCTAGGTACGTACAAATTGTACATAAACTGGGCAGCAAATTGTAGCGAGTTGAGTTGGCACAGGGCAAGCGGATTAGCGTAGGGAGTTTCCGTCTGCTTCAGGTGAGCCCGAATGTTTAAACGGGCGGCCACATCGTGCCATTTTCATTACTCCTTTTTTTGGGTACAGTTACTACAGTGTCGTCCCCCCATGTGAATCCTACCCACCTACAAACAGTCCAGCCCAGCCCAGAAACCCACTCACACAACGTCCGTTTTTGTTTTGATGAAACGGCAACCCTCCCCCCAAGGGGTCAAGGAGGAGGCGGGGGGGGCTACTGCAGGAACAAAAAGCGCTGCGCGGACCAATCACGAGATTTCGTCGGGACGCCGGCTCACCGAGAGGGCTAAAACGGAGGGGGCGGCGGCTTGTGTTGCCGCCAGTGAGCTACCTATGGCGTACAGCTGGCGGCTCCAAAGGTCTATTTTTTGCCACTTTGATTGTGGTAGTGGGCGATCATGTTTTGCGCGAGGAAAAAGGAGAAAGAAACAAGTGCAGGGTAAAAAGGTAAAGAGAAAAAAGAGTTTAGGCTGAGGCTGTTGGAATTCAAGGTTATCTTTAGGTGCTTCTGTCATTTGTCACGCCATGGGTGGGCAATATATCCAGCATAGCCCTCCTCCACCACCAAAACCCACTGTAACTGTGGGAATGCAGCCTTGCTCTACTAATACCAGTTTGGTGCCTGTGTTAATAGCCAGGTTCGGATTATTTGCCTCGTCTGGTTCTTTTGACATGGTGGATTTCGAGGGCCGCACGCACGTACGGATGCCATGGATCGGGCGTTGGTCTATTGCAGAGGCTCGAGCACCCAGGCAGTACAGTAAGTACCAAGGTGACGTACCTGTAGACAGTGCACCACCCACAGTGCACATGTGGCTGCCACAGTTCGTCTGTGACGCGCGTGGCCAAGAAATCGTGGGCTGTTCATGCTGGAAGGCCTTGGCTGGCCGTGCGGCCAACACAGTATTTTGGACGAAGTACAATGTGCCGAAGATGGTTTTTTTTTTGGAGACTTCAGACTGGGTTCCATCAATAGGTACGGCAGGTAATTAGCGGGCGGTCAGTGGTCGCAGCAACTCCGCTGTAGCCACTGTAGAGCACACTGGGCATCACCACCGTAGCGGGGTGCCGAGTCGATAGTGCTGCGGTGACAATTTTGTTTTCTGCGGAACAATGCCTCTAATCGAGCGTTATGTCCTGATATCACAACTCTGCTTCGTATCTTCTATTTTTTTTTCTTTTTCTTTTGACGGAGTCCTTCCGAAATGAACCTTTCTTCATGGATTGACTCGTAACCTATAGTTACCTCTATTACATACTGTATATGCGAAGATGGTAATTAACCTTTTCCTCATCTGGGGAGTGTATCGTAACCTTCTCTTCTCTACGCGCGACTCTTTTAAGTCCGACTTACCGAGGGAGAAGGAAGACATAGCAACGCCCACATATTACCAACCAAGTGCCTGAGCTCAAGTTTCATCTTCAGCCAGCCCAACCTGCACGCAGGAACGATATGTGTGGGGTCTGGTGGTGGTGGTGGTGTGGTATGTTTTGGGGGGTGGTGCGGTGGGTGAGTGGGCCAGCCAGCCTACTCGCCGCTTTGACTTGGGATTTTAAGAGTGCATTGTCATGCGAAAGGACTTTGGACGGACTGCCTACTTACATATGGTACGGTAAGATATGTAGTAATCCAGAGCGATTTGTACTGTATGTGCTGTAAAATAATACGTTCGTATAGCTCAGATTGCTTGGACCTCGCCAGCAAATATCCGTCTTTCAGCGGAAAAGGGAACGTGATTTGATGTGTGCAGCGCGGGCCGATGAGGCGGCCTCAGCTGTAGCCGCAGCAGGGCGACCTGAAAAGGAGACCACGGCGGTTGGCTCACAAGCACGCAACAGGATTCGCTTCCTTTAATTTTTAAAAATTAGAAAACATCTTCAAGCTTATATTCAAGTTTGTTTGTTTGTTTGTTAGATCATGACCTGGTGGTGTGGCCTTGAAAGCTGGCCCGGTGATGGACAATCACGGCAGGGCTGTGAAGCGTGTAAATGCCGATGCATCATGTCATTGCGTACACTATCAACAGGGCCATTTCATTAAGATATAGTACACCCGTGCCCAGCCGAACCACGACTCTGACTGCATCTACCAAGAAAAATGGACGTGCCTTTTACTTTCCGGGATCTACGGATACGATTTAGGATGTAGACAATATCAGTAAAATTCTTTGCTAACCTTCTGAATTCGGTGCCAACTTGCTCTGGCGATATGATTACTTCGCCTGTGCGCGAGCACTGGTGGGTGGGCCGTAGACCGGTCGGGATTCTTCGATCTGCCCTCATCTACTCCGAAATCGATCATGATCGTCACGGCATTTCGAATCATTATTATCATCAAGGTTTTTATTCTCCGCCGCTTTGAAGGTCCAGGATGGCAAACGTCAACCGATGCTGGTATTAATGGTAGTCACGCTCTCCATGAAAGAAACGTGGTGATAAGGTTTGCTGTCTCTATGCCCGTATTCGTCCCATCTGATTCATTCCATGGCATAATTGATCATTCTGCACCGTTTAATATTTCGATTTTATATTTTATTTAATTCGTATCCTCAAACAGAGTATTGAATCGCACTGGTGGGAGATGACCAGCGCCAGCATCGGCAATAACAGCTTCCACTGTGTTGTCCATGAACAAGCCATCCCATGACCCAGCGTTCTCGGGCCTGCGCATAACCCGAAGTCGTCTGGTATTGAGCAATAAAAGCTCAAGGGGATGCGCGCATGTGTGTGTTGTCTGTGGGTGGCTGGCCGAGGACAGCAAAGATGGTGTTGTGGACTCGCTCCCGTGTTTCGAGTTCCGGTAGATTCGCAGCCAACCGGGCTTCAGGGGGGCCTCCGGAGCCAACCCTCCTGTGCCGCTGGGCGGCTCCACTCGACGATCTTCTGCGGCTGTTCTTTTTTTGTGTTTACAGTGTCGGGGGTTGTCAGCCAAACGATGGACTCGCCACGGCGTCTAAATGCAGTGTTTTATTTTTTAAGCTTACATCTGCACAGGATGACTGACAAACTTTGAATCAAAAGTGAACATTGTCAGCTTATTGCTCCCAGAGAAAGTCAAAGACATGCACGGCGCTAGAACGTGTTATAGCGCTTGCTACTGTTGCAGTGCATGCCGTCACATCAATGCCGTCCTGCCAGCCAGCCAGGCTCTGAGACTCTTCAGCCATCAGAAAAAACAGGGAATACCACCAAAAATACAGATCTGAAACAGAGCAGGGGATGATACTCTTTCGTGCCTCCCAGCCCTTCCGGGCCCTTGTCCATGCAACAAATGATGCGACCTGAACCCTCTACTCAGTGTTGTCTACTAGCACCGTCTTGGGGATCTGGTGGCGGCTCACTGGCTGTCGCATGAATTCGCCGAGGTGCGTTATCCAAACTTGGACCAGCAATGCATCTATAATCGTGAGACTTGGGGAGGCGTCGCATGGGCTCCCTATGTTCCGCGAGCTAAATACACCCGGTGGTGGCAGTGAACGCCTCCCCCGTTTTATTAGAGTCCAAGGGGAAACTTGTCTTCCTTGGATACCAGCATCAATCTCCATTCAAACCTGGATCTGGAAGACCGCTTTGATTAACTAAAGCAAAGCTTTTTTAAACCTTGCTCACAGAGTAAGTTACGTCTAGCTGGCTTGCTTCTCAGCCCGCATGTTTCCGGGCAAAGCGACGTCGGGCGACGCCTGCTGGTAGTGTTTGTTTCATCATGCGGCTGTCTGAACTTTGGAAGCAAATTCCACTTTGCCCATCTACCTCAGGTAGGTAGTTGGGGGTGGCTGTGTCTAGCAACGAGATCCAACTCTTGTTTAATTGATTAGCTCAACAACTCAATCTGTTCAATCTGCAATGCTGTTGGGTTTCTGGGGTGTGCAGGTTGTTTTGACGTTTATCTCGACCTCCACTGTCTTAACATTCCCTTTCCTCTTTTTTATCTTCTTCAACTTCTGTACAACTAAAATATGCCACTTTCAAGACATTTCATGGTCTCTGCTATAGCTGACGTCAAATATTCAGCCAGTGGCGTGCCTCAGTTTCACGTATAGGAATTCTCACTTGTCTCCTGTCACGAAAAAAAAACCCCGATTTGACCAACGAAACGACGCGACTTTTTGTCAAAAGCCTCACCAAGCACCAAGTTCTAGGTTGCCTCAACCCTCCTTTCTACCTGATGCCACAGCTTTGCGGCGATGGTGCAGCACACACAAAAGTGCATGCTTTTTCCATGGTGACACCATATATACAACAGTCTATTATCACAATTGCTTCAGCATCTACTATAGTCACCTCCAGCTCCTAGAGTAAGTGCATTAAGATAGTCTCGTCTCGTATGGAGGCATATTTTATGCGATTCTCGCAAGTATCGCCTGTGCGCTGTAGAAAGTCCATGTGGGAGGTGGTTAATGCATACCATGATCCTCCAAATCCAACACATTCTGTGTCGCAGAAGGTGAGCATATTGCTTCACGGCATGTTCCGAAACCTTGGCGTCGATCCCGTACAATGCGGGATAATCGGAATGTGCTGAAGCAGTGTCGGTAGCATATCCAGCCTTATAAAGTTTCACTATCGTCCGTATGACTGTAGTAAAAGACTCAATGGCATGAATGACGGGTACGATATAAATGCAATTAGGATAATAGTCAAGATGCCAAGAGTCAGGTGAGGGCAGATATCGTATGGGTCCTACCCTATAGCCAAAACGTTGTCTAGGCGAGGTGACTTGCAATACTGTTAACATGACACTCATTGAGAAACATTTGATTGCAATGAGTGACAATTGCATGCTTAATTATTGGACACTCGGTTCACTGAATGTTGACACACTATAGAGCGTGCATTATTCGAAAGTGAAGGTTGTTTTGTAAACTAAACAGTGACTGCAAGCAGTCGATGTGAACAAAATGGGCATGAAATGAGTACCATATGGTGTAAATTACGGCACACAGCATTGACATTGAAGTATCAGTTATACTGCTATTTTCTCGATCATGGATCTACAACCTAATAGAACACGCACCCTTTTAATGTTTACTGAGAGGGAAATTGGTAGTAATCGATGAATATTTGCCGAACCGTAGATGCGTCAACCTGCCATGAGCTGGGTGACTAATCCGACCAAGAAGGCCTGTTTATCACGGGGGCCTTGTCTGATTGCGCCACAGCACTAGAAGCAACCCATTAAACATGGAAGAAAATTCTCCAAAAAGCACTGATAAATGAGCGATTGCCATTCAATAGTAAAACTTTGTTACTGATAAGATGGTCTGGTCAGAAATTGCCAATTCAATACGAAGACATTCTTTTTGAGGTTTTCTATGCATTTCTCTTTACCTATTCTACTAAAGAGATGTGATGACTGTCAACGCGGGTCGAAAGTCGCATTAAGGACAAGAGGGATACTCGTGAAGAACGAGCGAGCACCTCCAGGTATTACTGGCTGTTAATTGGATGCAGTACTAAGTAGCATTTGCAATGTCAATTTGCATCTTTTCTTACGCAAAACGTTGCTGGGATGTCGTAATTGAAGGTTTGGTTGGGTTGTGATGCGTTGTCTCTTCGACGCGTCGCGTCAGTGGGGGGCGTATGTTCCACGCTATTGTTGGGTAGAAGCCATCTTGCGACCGCAGTCGACTGATGAATTTCTTCATCATGAACAGGCTTGGCATTTGAATATGTGATGAGATCTGGTCATAACCTTGATTAAATGCGAAATTACTGTGTTCATCTGCGAAAAGTCAAACGCCAGTGCTAGTGGTATCTTATTTGTAATTCCCATCAAAAGCGCTCCAGGGCATATAACCCACAGTAAATAGACTCTGTTGTCGATCGGTTTCTTGATATTCGCTGTTCTCATGGTCACTGGCAAGAAAGAAGAATATTGAACCCAGGGTGTCAACTACGATGCAGTGAAAACTCACAACAGTGGTGCAAATCCGCCTTAACTCGCTCACATCTTGCAAAGTAAATGCCGCTTGCATCGCCGTGCTTTAACCCAATGTGCAATTACGCCTTGAAGCTATGTAAAGGTGTGCTTTAAGTGTAGAAAAAGCTCATGAACATTGTGTAGAATAAGAGCTATCTGTTTCTATTTCTAGGAAAGAGGTATATTGCACGCTATGCCTGCCCACCCCATTATTTTAATATCTATCCGGTTGGTTCCAACAAAAACAAAGGAAACGCATATAGTAGTATACAAGGTATAAAGTAAAACATCTAAACGAAAACATGAATCATTTCTTAGCCTCTGGCATCAACTCGCTGATGATATCCTCCAGGTGCTTAATCACCGTCCAGTGATCGTCGTCGGGGTATTCGCGAAGATCAGCGTTGGGCAGGCGCTTGGCAATGTAGCGCATCAGACGCACAGGCGAGTTCACATCCTTCACGCCGTGCCAGATCTGAACCTTGTTATAGTCGACATCTTCAAAAGGAATATCCCAGTCCGTTGAGAGGAGACGGGCCTCTTGCACGCAGGCTTTGGAGCCCTGTGCAAATGTTTCGAAGACGGCGTGGATCGTTTGGTCTCTTAGCTCATCTAACGTCATGACCTTGCCGTCATTATTATCTTCCGGTTTTGGCGCCTTCAGCCCGAGCTGGGCATCGAAGTAATTCTTGCCGCGACGGGTGGTGAGCGCCCATCGGATGAGAGCCAGCAGAGTATCTGTGAGTTTCACCAGCCCGCCAGGCCAACGGGTCGATGCCCAGTGTCCAAACTTCTCAGAGAGGAGTAGACCTTGTTTGCCGGCCTCCCATGGCCCAGCACTGGCCAAAAGGCCGACGGCCGAGACCATGTCGCGGGGGAGAGCGTGGGCGCAGGCCAAAGCATACGGCCCGCCCCCGGAGCCCCCCAGGACGGCGAAGCGGGAGATGTCCAAGTGTTTCGCCAGAAATTTCACGTCGGCCGGGAAGTCGTTGATGCGCCGCCCCGATTGGTATGTGGAGATGCCAAAGCCAGGTCGGTCAGGCGAGATGACGCGAATCTGTCGGCGGTGGCCCATTTCGTCAATGGCGCTGGACTCGAGCCGCGACGAGGGGAAGCCGTGGAAGTAAAAGAGCGGAATGCCGGTTGGGCAGCCGTACTCTGCGTAGCCTAGGGTGCGGCCATCGGGGAGAGTCAAGGTCTGGTCTGGTTTGGCGGTGTTTGTGTTGATGAAGCGGTGGGCGGGGGATGCGATGAACGGCTTGCGCAGGATGGCAGCTCTCGACATGCGCATCGTAGCGCGCGATGAGCGCTGTGCCAGGATTTGCATTGTAGGTTGTTTGTGTGTTGATTGTGTTGTAGGAGTGAGCGGATATGAGAGGATAATTGTTGTACAGTAAGATAATATGTGTATGGAGAGAGGAAGAAGTTGGGAGTGACGGTGATGATCAACAGCTGATAGCAAGCTATGCGACTGACGTAGGCTGACGAGGGGCTTTAATGAAAATAAATGAAAATAAATGCCGACCACTTGCCGGGTCCTGACGGGCGCACGGACCAGCGGCTAACAGTGGCGCAAGATCCGTCTTGCCCCTAAACGAGACTGTGTTGGCCAATGGCAGCCTTTCGCAGAGTCCAAACTTGGTAATTGGAAGTATCACGAAAATGGTTCGCGAGACGGACTCCACTGTTCTTTAGGGTCCTCGGAAGGGAGATGAGGATTAGGGGTTGGTGTGTTTTGGTATGTTTTTGTATGCAATGATTGTATATTACCGGAAAGGGAAGTTGAGAATTACCGAGTGTTGGCTGATGTGGCTGAGGGACGAGCATCAATCAAATGCTCTGTGTAGCCTCAGCCTCAGAAAGTAGGTATTTCACCCAGCACTCTACCACAAAAATGTCAGAAAGAAATTTGCAAAATATTTCTTAGTGACAGTGATCAATGAATCAGAGCAGTTAGATGACTGGTGAAACCCTTCTTTTCACTATAATTTGGCTTGGTAGTGAGATTCCCCATGAGAAATGGCATAAGGAGTATCACTAGCTACACTGCATTGTCTTCACTAGATCTTGAATTGCCCTTTTATCGATTACCAAAAATCCAAGACCATCAAACAAATATCACGCGAATCTTTGAATCGGACCCATTTCATGGGACTTTGCAAGGTGGTTGCAGCCATGTGTCAACCCATGCATGCGAGCCAAGATCGTGGGGGTCCGAAGACTTTGATCATGACATCATTCACGAGATCGCAAGGCAACTCCAGGCAACCCAATTAGTAATGCATTTCACGCCGCTGCACACTCTCGAATTAAAGGTAGGTACACTTAGGCAAGTATTCGAAACTACTCTTCAATACCTGCAGCTGTCTATCACACGAAGATTATGACTTCCCATCAACTAGCCACTACGTACCGAAGCTGGATCGACGCCGTCAACAGTCGGCAATGGATCAACGCCACCGACCTGCTTTGCCTCAGTATCAACTGCAATGGGAATGACCATTCCAGGGACGACTATATCAACAGCCTCAAAGATGATTTATCCGGCATGCCAAATGAGAGCTCAGATATTGATACGCTCATCATAGACAGCTGCAGCAGCAAACTCGCGGTGAGGTTGATTCACACGGCTACTTTGTGTAAACCTTTCAAGGGAGCTGGGGTTACCGGCACTCCAATTCAATGGTCGGAGCATGTTTTCTGCTGGTTGACGGATGGGAAAATCTCCAAGTTTGTGAGCATCATCGATGTTGATGCGATGAGACAAGGCAACACCCACGTTGACGTCACTCCGCGCCACGAACAAGAAAAGACGCCAGATGGGATGGACAACGCACAGTTTTACCACGTCTACATTGACATCATCAACAACCTCACCATGAAATCCGACTTGCACAAGTTCTGCCAGCCGGATGTCACGCACAACATGCACCAATTAACTACCGAGGAATACCGGCTCATGATTGAGTCCAGCTTCGATGACATTCGTGGCCTGCATTTCTTGGTAGAAGAGCTAGTTGTGGATGATGACTCTGCACAGATTGCTGCGCGGTTGGGGTTTACAGGGTTGCCGGTTAGGTCGTTCAGAGGAATTGAGCCGACAGGCAAGGATGTTTGTTTCAGTGAGCATGCGTACTATAAACTTCATCAAGGGAGGATCTTTTGGGTGACATCTCTGTTGGATCTGGAGGCGTATCAGACGTGCATGGCTAATCAATGAGAATGGTCGGACATCTCACCACCAATGTGCATTATCAAATTTGTTACCAAATGATCAATCAAGCCAAAGCGAATGTCTGTCGCTGCATACGAAGATGTGCCAGATTTTATAAGGGTATAATTTTATGTATTATCATTCAATTGTAGAGCGTTAACTATATATTAATCATGCATCCATGTGTCTTCTTCCCATTACATTCGTCTCGCACATCTTCAACCCAAGAAATCTAGATCGCAAGGCCCCAGATATTATTATCTGGCTGTAGCAATATAATTTTAGGGTTCTTTTAAATGGGAACAAATGTGAACTGAAGTGGTGTCACTGGGGCTGGGTATCTATTGTTAAATGCGGCCCTGTCCGAGCCGGCGTACAGGTAATTGCTTTGAGTGAAGATCTCGAAGTTCGATGCAGCATCTAAGATGAGCCATTGAGATTAGCAATTGATCTAGTGGCTTGAAATGGTGATGAGAAGACGCTGTTTTAGCATGTTTGGTACTTACTTCCGTCGGGGTTGGTCCAGACGCCTGTCAAGGCTCCAGAACCGATGTTAATAGTCCACTGGAAAAGAAAAAGTTAGTTTTCTTTCAACATTATGTTTCCCACTAGGTGTCTGGAGTTCTATCCAACGTAGGCTGTGTATTACGTACCACGGCAGATTCGCTTGTACGAACGGTTCCAGTGGCAGCGGAATATGCGTTTCCAACGTTTGCAGGAATGAGGCCAGGATCTGATGACAATGTGTTAGCGATAGAAACAAAACATGGTTTTTCCAGGTCTCAGCTGGGAGTTTAGAGAACACCTTACTGGCAGCAGAGCCTAACAAGTAGAGATAGCTATAAATAAGTTAGCAGGTAGGAGAGAATAATAATAATGATAGAGAAAGAATAAAAGGAGAGTGAGATGTTTGCATACTGGAAGGATCCTGGAGACATGACAGAGTTTACGCTATCTCGGCCCTGGACAAATCCGAAAAAGGGAAAGCCGGCGGGAGTGTTTCCGTTGGTAATCTTCAACTCGACGCCCGTGGCCGAGGTTGCGCTAGAGGCGACTTCAAAGGATACAATCATGGCATCATTCTCAGTGGTGGTGATTTGGATTTGGCCGGCAGGGTTGGTATTCTTGGTAACGAAGCCCAGATTGTTCGAGTTCTGGGCATTGTTTACGCGCAAACGTCCTATACAATTACATCTTTAGAAAACAGGGCCAACTAAAAAGGGAACAAGAAAATATATCTTGGGGGACTAAAGGAAGAGAGAAGACTCACCGGTGAGGGTCACGATGGGAGGAGGAACTGTCACTGTGCTGGTAACCGTGGCAGTGACCGTTGGCGCAGGGGGCGTGGTGGCACTTTGTGTGATGCCCCAGCAAGAACAGGCGCTGGCGTAGGCAGCAGGGCCGCTGCAGGCTGAGGCATAAGTCGGCACTACGCTGGGAGAGACCGTGACGGGATCGGCTCGGCGATCGAGATGTGCCGCGGCTGTGACTGTGACAACGGCGGTGTCGGTGACGGTGACGGCGGGGAGCTGGACTGTGACGAGCATGAAGCTGGAGCAGTCAGCCTTGCGCACTGTCATGGCGGGCTTGGCATTGGTTCCGGTAATCGCTCGGGCGCAGTTCTGCAAGATAATTTGTAAGCCATTTGAAGATCTTTCCGTAATTTCACCCAATGCGTTGGAAATCTAATGAGTTGGATGAACGGTGTACGTACATTTGCATGGCATGGCCCGCGGCCTTCCAGTCCACGGCGGCCCTGGAGGAGCGGCTCGCCGGCCAGCTCACTGCCCCGTTCCGGGAACGCTCTCGGCACGGAGCCGGCCAGCGCAAAGCCGGGGAGGACCAGAGCCTGAAGGAGGGAGAGGGGCTTCATCGTGAGCGCGAATAATCTAGTGAGGAATAATCGGATTGTGCGTTTTTTGTTGGTATCCTCTTTTGCCCTCTGTTACTGTCGGTTGGGGTGATTGTTGAAGGTGATGGCTACACAATAACAACAGAGGGACAGAGCGTGTATTTCAACAATACACCATGATAGTAGAGTCCACAGTCTATAAGAGCTCAGAGCAGCCCAGACACGTCTACACCTAGATACCCAGCCTCAGCGCACTACAATCGCCATTGTGGCTTGCATTCAACCAACTCCGAGAGCTCCCTCCCACTTGATGGCGTTGTGCGCTATTGACAACATTATCGAGTAGAGCTGAACAGTTGAGCGTGCTGGGGCCGTGCAGAAGAGGACCAGGGGTTCAGCCCAGCATCGTGGGTTTCTGCGATAGGACCGGATAGGACAAGACTCGCAAAAAACCGTGCGGTAGTAATTAGCCACTACGCCGCATTTAGAAGCAGCTTTGATTAATCAAGGGGCGAGGCCGTTATTATTAGCTGGCAAAAAAAGCTGTTGATGGACGGGGTCCCACATCGGGGTAACGATAGAGCAGTTGTGGCGTGATGGGCTGGGAAGCTACGTCAGCTCTGGTTAGCTATAAGGCTGAGGTTTTAATAAATAAACAATAACCCGGCCTGAATAAACAGCAACTGGCCACTTTGAGCGCGCACAATCTAAAGGGCTTGGCATAAGCCTTGGGAATCAAGCGATAGGACAGGGTTGTAAAGACAGCTCTATCAAGTATGCACTGTATATCTACAAAACAAGCCAATCTAAAGCTTGTTTGTCAATAGGCCTTAACGAATGCAGAGAGAGAAGATAACGCCCGAACCAATCCCTAGGTTGCGAGTATTGTTTGCGCTCTCAAAGGAAGCTAGTATTAAACTAACGAGATACGTGTATCATCAACATCCTTGCGCGCCGGTTCTCTGGCTGCCCCCAGGCCTCCATCCAATTCGCCATGCTGCCCGCCCCCAACACAGCCGTTCTAGATGGCGTTTGCAAATCGTGTTTTGTGGTGCATACAGCTTATGATGGGCACTGGTGAGTTTGTGATGTCGTTGAATTGCCCTAAAGAGAGTAAACTTGGCCTATTTTGGTCTTTTGGCTGGCGTACATGAATGGAGTTTTAACTTTCTTCAGCCGTTGGGCAAACGGCTGAGATCAACCTCTGGCCGTTTGAGTTCCTTGACTGTGCTCTCATCTAACTGAGAACAGTGTATGTTATAAATTTCAAGCATTCGATATAGATCTACATCATAATTGCTAAAGCTTATGACTAATCTCGTCTTCCATAGACTATTATTTGTAGGGCCTGACCCGACCGCCCCTTCTACGTAGCCATGTCGGTAATGCGTTTTATCATGGTGGTTTTCTGAATTGTACGACTCAATCAATTAGCTCTATCCTCGCAATTTATGCGCATTTTGGAAAGACGATGGCTTGTCTGCATCAAGTGACGCGTCAAGTTTACATCGCGCTGCGCAATTACACTAGAGGCGCATGCACTGACGATAGACTGCTGTAACTCCTGTTTCAGTATGTTCATGAGCTTCTGTATTGGTATGAGCAAGTTAAACAAACAATGAAAGTTTGACAGAAAATTTAAAGACAGCTTTGGGGGCATCAATGTTGAGAGCTAATATAACAAGGCGGCCACAACGCCCTTCTCCATGATTAGACTCAACGGATGGTATCAACACACTCTCTTCAAATTGGAGTGCAGATTGTGCATAGATCTGTATATAGTCAGATCAAATACTGATAAGATATTTTACTTTTATGGTTGTGGATAGAAGAAGATTGACCTAAATTGTGTAATATTATCCATGTTTCCATGTCAGCGCTGACTAGAGAATGCCCATCAAGCGTTCAGGAACCCAGAAGTGACCAAGTTTCGCCCTGACCCGAAGTACCCTGTAGACAGCCTTGATGGAAGCTACTCAGTGTTTAAAACCTTACTGTTCCGATGTTGGCAGGTCTTTCGCCAAGGACGTTAGTCACGGCCATTCGACACACAGCATTTTCAGTCTGCGTTTCGGGTGCCGGAACATTTGACAAATGGTGTTGCAGCTGGGTACTGGAAGCTAGCGACTTGGTTTGCAGGTGGAATCATCGTTTCTTAATCAACATGACTGGATATGCACCTGAAAAAAACTATGGGCAAAGACAAGACTATTAAGTGGGAGCTTCAGATGCTGTGGGCCAAAACATCAATGAGCAATATGGCTTACAAGACCCATTGCGGCCAGCGGTCAGAAATTTTGTTCAACCTTAGTCTTGTTGAAGAAGGAGACGAAAACAAGACATACGCTATCGCTGAGCCATATATCTCACAAGAACCCACTAATCTTCAAAGTTATGAAGAAATTTAGGCTACTTGTAGAGGACCTGACGTTTTGGGTTAGGCAATGTGTATGAGATGAATTGAGAGAAATCCATGGAGGTTCAAGTGACAGCTCCAGGTTGTCAACGTAAAGACAAGCAACGATACAAAGTATAACTGGTAGCCATCAGTACATTGTAAAATGTGCTTCAGAGGTCTATCCTCGGAGGTGATGATTAAACACGATTGAGAAGGGTCATTTGGATCATGAATCCGACGGGCAATGAACTGGCCACAGTGGAACACTAGACACGCCAACTTCTTATCATTGTCAAGTGAATCTCTTTGTGTAATTTGGCAGCTTACTCATGGGCAAGTTATGCGTGATAGATGCTTCGAATGAGGTACACGTGTTGTGTGGCCGCGTCTCGCGGCTTCATGCAAATTGTATCTATGGATTTCCATTTACAGAGACAAACTGTAATCGCGTTAAGACTCTGGTGGGAACCAATAGACAGTATGACGCCTTGGTCGCTCATATCCATGGCTATAAATGAGGACAGTGTCAATCTTACTTCACCAAACGGGCTTGTAAATAACAATTTTCTCCTATGGGCATCACGATGAGGTCTCGTAGTCTTCTGAGGGCCGAAATGGTGTGATGCTTGATTCAATTACACAAAGTCGCTTGCATTCATGGACAGGAAGTGGCCATCCACATTAATGATATTTGCATCTTCAAGCCAGCCGTATTCCATGTCTAGTACTTGTCTCGGGATCAATGGTTTACACAATATAAAAAAAGCAGTTGGCTAGAACGCTGCATTTGTTATCCGCATGGTTTCCAGAACGGCGTTGTTTGTCGTCTGGAGTGAGATGTCTGTCTACAGGACGGTTTCTGAATCATGATATTGGGATAACAGGGTGTGCATTTATCTTTGAGCCCATTATTACTTTTAGCATGAAGTTGAGCACAGGATTAGGTGACATGATCTGTTGTATTGGTAGAGGTGTTTTTTTCTCTACTTGCTGCGTAGTGAAACATAGGCGAATTGAAGCCGTTTCTTTTGGAGGGACATGTGAGAAAAGATATAAAGTACATGCAGGGCAAGATCCTAACACAGCTGAAATATGACGATTAGCATGCCGATAGCTGCAGAAGCAATGTGACAGGACTATCCTCCTATCCTGCGATGGGACTGACATGGAGATCTACCGGTAATTACTATGCAATGCATGCGACCGTCATTACCACGTAATTTTTACAGACGATACATGCATGTCTAACACAGCATGTGCATTTTGTTACCTCCGGAGTTCACATGTACAGCCTTGCTTTTTTCCTTTTGGGCCAAAAAGCAAAAATAGGCACACTTGCCATGGAGGCGGTGAGATTCCGAGACATGGATGGAGGATCTAGCGCAAGTTAGCTTGATCAAGCGGAAATTGAAACCGGGAGACCTTCTCCGAGATGGAAAAGTCACAACTGCTGATCATCACAGAGCAAGAGTAAGGTAAACAAATGTTGAGCATTTTGTAGAACAACGATGATCGACAATACAGGTTCTGTGGTTGATTGGCTGACGGCTCTTGGGTTCTTGATATCCCCAAATAAGTCTGCCAAAGATAAATGAAAGAGCTCAATGTCGATCTAGCACATGGATCTAGAACTTGCTTTTTCTTGTCATATACCAAGTGGGTATACTAATAATATGCCCTTCCCAAAAAGTAAAGATCAGTGCGGAATAAGCGACGGCCGCAACTTGGAGGCGCCAGGAGTCTCAACGAAACATGCTCACTCAGACATGCCTCGTTACTTCATCATTCCTGATCCAGCCCGTAACGTCCTTTCTGCCAATCCCGTTCAATGGCGTCCCAATGTTTCTTCATTATGTTCCCCGTCATCCAGAGGTTGCCGTCGGCATCTTTGGCAAAGGTTGTGAAGAAATGGGGATGGTAAAAGTCCTGGAAGCTATGGCCGAGTGTAGGTTTGCACGCCGAGAATGGTCTTGAGCTGGAGTTGCCGTTGCTAGATGCCGCCTCGTCGACGGCTGCAGAAAAGTCATTGTCGAGCATCCTGCACTTGGTTGCGTTGGAGAAGGCTATTTTATAAGTGAAGCCACCTCCAAAGATAGGCATGAATTCATCTGCGTGTTTCCGAAACAGTGCGACATTGGCTTCGAGCTGTGACCGTTCCGTCGACTCCGCGACTGACCTTCGGAACGCAGAGGCGATTGTATGCAAAGGTCTAGTGAGGAACCCATGAGCAGGCAGTAAAGTAGCAACGTAACCCACAGCATTCCCGATGTATACCTTTGTGGGATCCAGGAGCTCGTTGCGCACAAGTGAATGGAACGCAACTACATTATACAAGGTCACTGTTTTTGCCATCCACGGCATCGTTTGCTTGGCTATCAATCGAGCCCACCATGCAGAGACAATATCGCCCTCGCTTACGAATTCTTTGGGGCTATTATTGTTCTCAGACAAGGCTTTTAATCGTTTGACAAAGGATGGCGGTATGGCTACCATGCGCTGCTCTGTCCCAGATATGAAGCATCCAAAATTCTGATAGATCCATTGAAAGACAATCTTTATAATTGGAACTCTTTGGTCATGAAGCCGGTGCTTCACGGCGGCTTTGGTCCCCAGTGTTTGAAGAGGTGCATCTGTCGCAGCATATGCCTGTGGAACATCTTTGTCTTTGCCGTCAAGCACTTGAGCCCAAGCCTTCATGAGTGCGCCCACAGTCACGCCATCGAATAGGATGTGCGGGAAAGAAAGGCAGACTAGAGTCGCGTCGTGGAATCGTACGGTGCTGAGGCCGAATGCGGGAGTGTCTTGTGAGAGAAAGTCTTCGATGTTTGTATGAACATCGAGGTGACTGAAGAAGCTTCCCAAAGTTTTTGGATCACAGACAATGCTGGGGTGGTCTGTCTTCTGGGGTAGGTCTGGAATATCGTAATCGGATATACCGGCATCTGGAAATTCCTGGTGATCATATCTCATGGACGGGCGCTTGGCATCAAACTGTGATGGAATGTAGAACTCAAGCTTGCCATTTCTCTAGACTAATCACTTAGTAAAGATATATAAAGCACTTCAGTATTTTTTACCTTGTGAATTCTGGCTCCTAACTTTGTCCACCCATGCTCCTCAATCAGCCGCTGCAAAGCATCACGCAACTTGTTGGCACTCAGCACACGGTCAAAGCGAAATACAATACGCAAGAATTGGGTGCGAAATATCGTATTGTTGTCGAACTTGTCAATGGGAATGATTGTATCGGTGGGATACGCCTTTGAACCTTTGCCGAATGTCAAGCCAAATCCAATGCGTGCCATGCGAAGCGAGGCCAAAATATTGGTAGGGTTGATCCTCGTTGGAAGCTTCATTTTATTTGTCTCTCCAGCTCCACGTGTTTTTCTTCTTCTCCTTCGTCTTTTTTCCTAGGCCATGGTAGTTGGTATTTTGGCCTAATTGGCTCGCCAGTTGACTCAAAGATGTGCGAAATTTTTTGTTAATGAGCGAGAAAAGTGCAGCAATTCGAAGAAGTAAGCGATGCCATGTGACTATGTAAAGGAATGGGGTTTGAATTAAGATAGAAACGGGCACAGGAGATCGAGTACGTTCCCATGTTGGGGGGACATCTGACCAGTTACCTCTCTTATTTCTAAACTACTACACCAATGTCGCAATCTTGCAGATAATTAGAGGAAATATCTTGGTCCACAGCAAACGCTAACACAAACGAGGCAACGCCGAATTATCTGGCAGAAGCAAACTAGCATGGCACACGCCTCTGTTGAACCCACCTATGTACTAGTATCAGTATGAACCGAAAACAACAAAGAAGAGGGGCTTTCTCGGCAGATGGTTATGGTTATACTAACTGTCCCGAGACATTGGCATTTGATCCTTCTGCCGTCTAACGTAGCACCTCGTACGGAGGTCCCAAAATTAGTTTCATGGTCTAGTCACCAAGCGAATATGTAATTAAATAACAAGCCTAAGCCCCAGGACCACGCCGGAATCGCTCTGGTGCGCCTGTACCGCTGTACTTCACACCTGCTTCCATCGGATTTTCTTGTTGATTCGATTCTAGCCCAGTTGTTTTGCCACACTATTCAAACGCACCATGTCCCTCAGCCTCTGGTCTTATTTCAGCTCCTCAAACAGCAATCCAGCCAATGCAAACACCCTTCACGCTTCCTTGGGCGTCATTGCTAAATCTACTGCTAGTTTAAAGGACGAGATCAGCAAATGGCAAGGGGACACGCTCGGAGCTGCGTCTATTCTGGGCAGTTCGACCAAAATCATCTTTGACATCAACGCATCTACCAGCATTGTAAACTCTCTGCAAGGCTGGACGAACGAAGAAGCAGACAAGATACTCGCTACTACCGAAGACCTCTCCAAACACATTGGACATGCTATTGACGCAACCATCGTTGCGCGGCCCAAGTTCCGCCGTATTCCCTTTCTCGGAGATTCTGTTACTATAGCACTCTTGCGCAGGCAGCAATCTGCTGCAACCGATTTGAGTTGCGCTCTCATCTCCAAGACTCGCGAGGCGATCATGCGCGAGGCAGAAGCTGTTGCCTGTCGGATTGATGGGCATTTCACTAGAGCGATTGAGGCGTTTAACTCGGAGTGAAGATGAATGTGGCAAATATTGACGACAACTGGTACAGAGGCAAAGGAACAGTACAGCTGATTAGAGAAAACTCAAATATGACGAGATATCCTCTCTTTAATTCACACACGACGTTGAAGTGATACTTGGATTGTTGTCTTGTGGGACACCGCACGCACCTGCGAGAGACGGTTTAGACGCGGGCCGGTGACGATGGTATTGGAATCGGCTTCTGCTTTCGTAACAAGGTCTACATGTTGTCAAAATAACGATAATCGTAAAAAGAAGTCCCGATGTGGTATTCAGTTCGGATTCGTTCGGTATCTGCCAGAGAAGGTATCTGTCTCGTTGTGAGACTCACACTTTGATAGAGGGAAAACAACACACACAACAACACCAACACCACCCACAGAACTGCAGTGTGATTTTAAGGTAGTTGCGTAGCTAGCGTAGTCCGCAAGGATTGAATGGGCAAGAAAAGCCACGAAGCGGCGATATGATGAAATGAACTTGAGAGATCAATTGATCATCCCATAATTGATCAAATAAAGAAGACAGCTTTTTAATAGCTAGTCTTTTGAATGCACTGGAAAAATTCTTGGGTAGAAGGGGGAAAAACTTGAATTGGATGATGTCTGCCCCGTTCAAATAGCCCGGGTATGGCCTATCTACTTATACAGTTCAATCCCCCTAAGTGCAGCTTATACAGCTACAGCTTAATCAACTAGCAAGGGGGTGTGTTCAACCCAGTCATCAAAACACTAGGTAGGTTGTAGGTAGTATGGATGGACGGACCTACTACATACAATAATGGCGTGTGTTTGTTGCGAGAATGGCACCTGGGGGTTTAATTATGTACGTGTTGCCCAGGAGATAACATCCTCGTGCCACCATAGTGGGGTGTTTTCCCGCTGTCACCGCTTGGTTCTCGGGATGGATGAGAGCAGCACAGACAGTCTGTTGTTTTAGAGATGGACTTTGTGAATTGAATTAGTCAAGACTTTTTTTTATATTTTTTTATATATTTTTTTATACGGGGAACTTGTCGGTGTGACTGAGAGCAGGCAGGGCCACGCCTTGTTCTGTCGAAGTCGTCGATAATGAAAGATAGCCTTTCTACTACCCAACATCAGGCGTATGTACGGAAACGAGTACTTCTTCTATTCACCAGCACTCCATTACACCTGTAGAATTGTGACAACAATGAATCGATGGTGGCGAACACACCTGCAAGAGTCGTATACAGACACACAGTGATAAATTCGTCCAAGACATGTGGCTATCATAGTCATCAAGTCCGAGTCCAATGTCAGCTGAATGTGGCCAGCTTCGCCTAGCGTCATGGCAGGGGGGTGCGGGTTGGGGTTGGGGTTGGGAGCGAGGGCGATGCAACGTGGGCAGGGTATGTGCCTGTCCGTTATCATGAATCGGGTCAGTACACCTAGATGCTCTGTATTGGCGGGGTTTTGCATTGCATCTTACTACGTACTGCTTCGAGGCGGCAATGTATTCAAATCTACTGCCAATCGAGTACATGGAAGAACTTTCCTAGGCGAATGCTTGTTGTCTCTGCAAGAACATCTCAACCACCGCCTAAAATTCAATATAGGTAATTAATATCAGAAAAAAATGTCCTAAAAATTCTGTGCGGGCTCGAAACATTACGCAGTCCTTCATCATTGCCCTTGTTCAAGATAGGTAAGCAAAGATCTTCAGCCACAGCTGGAGTTTTTAAATGTCCATGTCCACACGAGAAACTCCACACACATCTACGCCGCATCACTTCCCCCCCCTCCCCGTTTCAAGTCATAATACATACCCAGCTAGAGGTACACCTACTATGATATCATGGACTCGCGCCCCGCTACGTCTTCCAAACGATTTGCCAAGGTAGGATTGTATTGCTCCGCTTGCCGCCTCTGCCATGGTGAGATATCAATCACAGACATACTCCCATAGCGCGACCGAAATCCTGGTAAGTTGCTACCTCATCGGCGGTCAATCGAAACATCGGAAACTCCAGTTTGGCGCTGCAACCCCTGTTGAACAGATTGATGGCGTCAATGAAGCGCCGGTAGTTGTGAGGTTGTTCTGTCATGCTATGCCCTTGCCCATCCGATCTCAACTGCCGTTCCCTATTGCTTCTTTGTAGGAATCACACCACACATACAACTGATAGCTCTGTCATGCCGCGGGCGAGACACGGCTCAAAACCTGGCTCCGAGACCTGCCTTTCTTTTTGCCCCGGCCTCTGTCCACCAGTCCCCAGATTGGTCTCGTTATCGTGTCGGGATTGAGTCCGACATGTTGGTATCACAGAAAAGGTTCCAATCTGGACTCTCCCATGAGAGACATGGCCCACAAGGAACACCACATCATCATGCCGCGAAAATAGGTATCATGATTGTCGGGCACTAGACTAGTTGTCCGCAACCCCATCACCTACCTAGCTAGGTGTATGTCTCATCTATACATGTTTGCTTGTTTTCTTTGTGCCTTGCTTCCTCTGCTTGTTTGCCTCAAGGATAGGTCTAAAATATTCAAATAAGTGTCGCCCCGTCATCTTGCGGTCTGCCCAAGCTTTCCCGACACTATCTGTACTGCTGTGTTGCCGTCCCTCTCCTATTATCCTCCCTCCCCCTTCTCTCACACATAGCTGCTTGCCCTGAATAATGTCTTCTGAAAATGACACTCTTCCGCCTATTGCCATCATTGGCATGGGTATGAGACTGCCTGGAGGTGTATCCACTGGTGAGGACTTTTGGAACTTAATAGTCAACAAGCAAGATGCGCGGTGTCGTGTGCCATTGGATCGATATAACACAGACGGTTTCTCCAGCGCCAAGTCGCGTAAAGAGACTGTGGCCACTGAATACGGCTATTTTCTGAAAGATGTCAACTACAAAACATTTGATACGTCATTTTTCGATGTCAATCACCATGAAGTGCAAATGATGGATCCCCAACAGCGCTTGCTGTTTGAGGTGGTCTGGGAGTGTATAGAGAACGCTGGCGTTACCAATCTTCAAGGAAGTAAGACTGCTGTATATGTTGGCTCTTATGGCGAAGATTGGAATCAGTTGGTTCACCAAGACACGCAAAGCTGCAGCGTTTATCGGGTACTGAACACTTCGGATTTTATCATGTCCAATGCCATTTCTTATCATTTCGATCTGCGGGGCCCAAGGTGAGCCCCCTTGCCTGCTGCTTATGCAATGGCTATGGGCAATCTAGAAAGAACAAAACTGCTTAAACTGACAAACCGCCAAAAATTAGCATGACTATCCGCACAGCTTGCTCAGCCGCGATGACCGGTCTCCACCTAGCTTGTCAGGATCTATATAATGGCGAATGTAGCACGGCGATTGTAGCAGGATCTAGTGTCATAATGGGGCCATCTATGACCCAGGATATGACATCACAAGGGGTTCTCTCAACAGATGGTATCTGCAAGACCTTTGATGCTGCCGCCAATGGCTATGCGCGAGCTGAGGGAGTTAATGCTATTCTCATAAAGCCGTTAAAAGATGCTATTCGAGATGGCGATCCTATCCGGGCGGTGATTCGGTCGACAGCGGTGAATTCTGACGGCAAAACATCTAATATCGGCGTCCCTAGCCCAGAATGCCAAGAAGTGATGATTCGACAGGCTTATCGCAAGGCTGGCATTGATGATCCTGGCAAGACGGCCTTTATTGAATGTCACGGCACGGGCACAGCTGTTGGCGACCCTTTGGAGACGACTGCCATTGCGAACATCTTTGGAGAGCATGGTGTATATATTGGATCGGTAAGTGGTCGCTATATGTTGGTTTGTTGGGTTATTTAATACTCAAGACTGTGCCAACAGGTGAAACCAAACATCGGACATACAGAGGGTGCATCCGGCCTCACAGGTGTAATCAAGGCCGTACTGGCATTGGAAAATGACACAATCCCCCCCAACATCCATTTCTCTACCCCAAACCCAAAGAGTAAGCTATTCGCCATGGATCCTTCCGGCATCTTAAGCCATTTATCATATTCTTCTGACACTTTGCGTCTCATAGTTCCGTTTGAGAAAGCCAAACTCCAAGTTCCAGTGGAACCAACGCCATGGCCGCAGGACCGGCATGCGCGTATTGGTATAAATTGCTTCGGTATTGGAGGCGCCAATGCACATGTTAGTATACTCTATCGAGTTCTCGCCTTTTCCATCTTCTGTTATGCTTTGATGGTCTGACTAACTAAACAAGGTCATCCTTGACTCGGCCGCGTCCTTTGGGGTTGGGCCTGGCAAGAATCACGGGAATAAAGTCGTGAATGGCACAACTCACAGCCCTAAGTTGAACGGCATCAACAGCCCGGAAAACCGACCATTATTGCTTCCCACATCTGCCACAAATAGCAAATCCCTCGAGAAACAGAAGGAGGGCATACAGCAATATGTCGCAGATAATCGTAGCTCTTTGCAGGCTATTGCGCATACGTTGGGCACCCGCCGCGTTCATCAACCACACCGAAGCTTTTGCGTCACCGACAGTGCACAAGAGACGCTCACATTTAGCACTTCCCAGAAAGCATCAAGCTCGGCACCTGAAGTTGCCTTTGTGTTTACAGGCCAGGGAGCTCAGTGGGCCGGCATGGGACAGGAATTATATCATTCTATACCGTCTTTTCGCCGTGATATCCAAGACATGGACCAGGTTTTGCAGAGTTTAGCAGAGCCTGCGTCATGGAAAATTGAAGGTAAGTCTCTGATAGGTCTTACGTAGTGGCCTTGTTCTCTTCCAGCAAAGAGAGACATCGAAGCTAATAGACTTCCATCTGAAAGATTTGCTGTTTTTGGCTCCAGACGAGGACGCCATCAACAAGGCCGAGTATGCTCAATCCCTGGGCATAGCACTACAGCTTGCACTGGTCAACCTGTTAACTCTTTACGGCGTCAAGCCGAGCGCTGTTGTTGGCCATTCTAGTGGTGAAATTGCCTCTGCGTACGTAGCGGGTGCCTTGACAATGCGTGAAGCCATCATCTGCAGCTATTTGCGCGGGCTGTCGACGAAGCGACTGACCCGGAAGGGCGGCATGGCTGCGGTCGGTCTGGGCCGGGCCGCCGTGTTGCCGTTTTTGCTCCCCGGCGTCGAGCTGGCCTGCGAGAACAGTCCCAAGAGCACCACTTTATCAGGCGATGCTGACGTTCTAGAGGACGTCATGGCTGTGATTAAGGAAAAAAGTGGCGATACCTTTGTCCGGAAACTACAAGTTGATACCGCATATCATTCAAGCCACATGGAAGAAGTTAGTAGCGATTTTGAGAACATGCTCGCGCCATATCTGTCCGCAAAGCAAACATCACTTCCGGTATATTCTACCGTTACGGGATCTTTGGTACCGCCGGAAATGCGACTAGATCCGTTACATTGGAGACAGAGTCTTGAGTCACCGGTCCTGTTCGATAGCGCCGTGCGAGCTATGCTGGGTAATCTGCCAAGCAACGCCGTGCTGGTGGAGATTGGGCCTCACGCGGCGCTCAAGGGCCCGTTGCGACAGATTATCCAGGCAAACTGCAGTTCTACGACCCCTCCAACATATATCTCAACGCTGGTTAGGAAAGAGGACAGTATGCGAAGTCTTCTCACTGCCGTCGGTCAACTATACTCGAGCGGTTGTGATGTCAAATTTGGCCAGGTCAATCCCGAGGGATCCATCTTGACTGATCTTCCCCTATACTCCTGGGACCACAGCACAGAATACTGGAATGAGAGCCGCATTTCAAATGCTTGGAGGTCAAGAGAGCACCCACACCATGAGCTCCTCGGCTCTAGCTATCCGGCCACCGGTGGATCCAGCCATGTCTGGAGAAACCTTCTTCGTTCTTTGGAAATTCCTTGGCTGAGAGATCACGTAATTGTCAATGATGTGATCTTCCCATGTGCTGGCTATATAGCCATGATGGGTGAAGCTATTCGACAAGTTACTGGTTCGGTAGCATATACGTTGAGAAACTTGGCGGTTAAATCTGCCCTCCTTCTGCGTGATACGGATACATTGGAAATTATCACTACTATGCGCCTCACAACCCTGACAGATTATACCAAATCCTCATGGTACGAGTTCTCTGTCTCGTCATTCAACGGCGCGGTCTGGGTAGAGCACTGCATTGCCCAAGGAAAAGCGGCTGGATCCGACGTGCCGGAGTCCCACGTCGCCCAGTCGTCGGCGTTTGCGCGTACAGTCCCTGAAAAGTATCTCTATCAGCGCATGGAGCGGGTTGGCCTGAATTTTGGGTCTCGATTCCGCCTCTTGCGCACCATATCGGCCGATACGGAGTCGAGCACTGCCCGGGCTGAGATCAAGTCAGGAGGTGATGCATGTGAAGCCGAGTACGCTGCCCATCCAACGAGCATTGATGCCCTGCTACAACTTTCAGTGGTGGCCAACAGCCGAGGTGTATCACGCCATATGGGCTCGCTTCAAGTGCCATCGCGAATTGATCATATCTACGTGAATCAAGCTGACGGCGAGCTTGTCGCGGAAGCTGCAGCACGCCCTGACGACACCACAGGTTTGGTTGACATTACGGCCGTGAAGCCAGAAGGTGGAAACAAAGTTGCCATAAAGTTGGAAAAGGTCAAATTTTTGCGACTGGATACTGGCGATGACGACGACTCTGCGAAACGACATCAACAGTCGGTTGGCCGCTGTACATGGCGCCCAGATATTGAGTTCTGTGATGTGAAAGGCTTACTCCGTCCCGGAGAGCAATCGCGCGAAGTCAAAGTCGGCCTGGAGTACGTCACAACACTCTGTATCCTGCAGCTCCTGGATGTTGTGGATTCCGGGGTGTTGACTCCCGACGACCATTTGGCCAAGTATGTATCTTGGCTACAAAATGAGAGAGAGAACATGTTGCAGGGCAAATACAAGCTCATTCCACAGGCTATGGAATGGGTCAACATGGATGCAAAATCACGAAGGCTACTTTTGGAGAGTCACAAGGCTACCGTCGATACTCTGGAGAATTCCTCTGCCTCTGCCCTTGCGAGCCTCATTTGCTATATTGCGCAGCCAGATAATATCATGGCCATGTGCTCCAAAGAAATCCATCCCCTACAGATTCTCACCGAAGAGGGGCGACTTGCCGAATGGTATAACAACATCAACCAACTTCTAGATGCGAGCGATTTCTTCGCGCTGTCAGCCCATGCTCGGCCTAATATGAAAATCCTGGAGATCGGCGCGGGAACAGGTGGAACCACGGAGCGTATTCTCAAGGCTTTGCGGTCAGAAAATGGGACCCGTATGTTTGCCAAATACTCGTTTACGGATATATCCTCTGGTTTCTTTGCCGATGCTCAGGAGCGGTTCAAGACATGGGAAGGCATAGAATACACAGTGCTTGATATCACAAAGGACCCCATCGCCCAGGGCTTTACCGCCGGCGCGTATGATATTGTGCTGGCTTCTAATGTTAGTGCACGCGGCCATCTTGTAACTAGAAACTGTTTGCTGACTGACCACTGAGTCCAGGTTCTCCACGCTACGCCTTCGTTGAAGCAAACGCTCCAGAATGTGAAATTGCTACTTCGTCCAGGAGGGCGTCTATATCTGCAAGAGCTCATCACACGTAAGAGGCACCCATATTTTGGATTGACTTACTTATACTGACAGTTTGTTCTTATTATCACAGCCACATTCACTCGCATGGCACCTTTTATTGCTGTAAGTGCCTCCTCTCAGGTAGCGTAATATGTATCTTACTGACGTGCGTGTTTCCAGGGCCTACTATCCGGATGGTGGTTGGGAGAAGACGATGGACGTCCCGATCAGCCCATCGTATCCGTCGAGAGATGGGATAGCGAACTCCGGGCAGCAGGCTTTTGTGGTGTGGAAGTAGCTGTCGCCGATGACGACTTGTTACATCAAGAAATGGCACATATTACCTCGGTCGTGCCCATGCCAGAGACCACCGGAAAGGAAGTTACATTCTTATACAACAAGGAGAAACACGCCTTTGCACTTGATCTTGCCGTTGCCCTGGAGCAAGATGGAACCAAGATCCATTGGCATCAGATAGGTAGCCCTGGTCTCATTGATGGTGAAGACATCATTTCAACAGTTGAACTAGAGCAACCATACTTTAGTGATATATCCGAGGACGATTTTGCCGACTTCATGGCCTGCCTTTCGGGTCTTAAGGGAGGTCTCCTATGGCTCACTCGCGCAGCTCAAGTAGATTGCACGGATCCAGCATATGGTCTTATCCTTGGTCTCGCAAGAACCATTCGAGTCGAATTATCACTAGATTTCTGGACAACTGAACTGCAGCATCTAGATTCCAATGCGATCCAAGCTGCCACCTCCATCTCCCGCAGATTTCTCGCTCGGTCTCCCGATGCTGGGCGTACCACTGAATGCGAATTCGCGGTACATAATGACACAATCCTTATTGGACGTTATGACTGGTCGACTATGCCGGTGGAGCTGGAGATGCCGCTTCAGAAAGATGACCCGAAGCAGATGGTCATCACTCAACCAGGGATGCTCGATTCATTGCGTTGGATTCAAAACGCAGCACCGATGCTGCAAGAGGATGAAGTGGAGGTCAAGATCAGTTGCACTGGGCTCAATTTCCGCGTATGTTATCCCCCATCCTTGACTGTTGTCTCTTCTTTTTTGCTGAAATGATGATATATATTTACAGGACATTATGGTGGCTATGGGTATATTGCAGGGAGTCAATGGCATTTCTACAGGTTACGAAGCCGCCGGCATAGTGTCTCGCGTGGGCTCGAGTGTTAACCATCTTGCTGTTGGCGACCGCGTCATGCTGATGCATCAGGGTCTCTTTGCAACACACTGCATTGTCCATGGTCAAATGGTTTTCCGTATCCCATCGGAGCTAAGCCTGGAGGGCGCAGCAACTATGCCCATCGTATTCTGTACTGTTGTACACGCCATCATCAACAAGGGCGAGTTTGAACCCGGGCAGTCAATCTTGATTCACTCCGCTTGCGGTGGTGTCGGGCAAGCTGCTCTTCAAATCTGCAAAATGCTTGGCGCTGATGTGTATGCCACGGTGGGTAGCGAAGAAAAGGCTCAGTATCTTGTTGAGAACTACGGCTTGCCACGGGAGCGTATCTTTCATTCGCGAAACGCCTCCTTTTACGATGATGTGATGTTGGCGACTAATAGCCGAGGCGTTGATATTGTGCTCAACTCGCTCTCGGGCGATTTACTCCATGCTTCATGGCGTTGTGTGGCAGAATGGGGACGGATGATGGAAATTGGTAAGCGGGATATGGTTGAGCGAGGCCATTTACCCCTTGACATGTTTGACAACAATCGTACATTTTATGGCATTAATCTGGACAGCATGTTCAGACGTCCTATGATGCTGAAGCGGTAAGGACCTTCCAGCACCCTACTGACTAGAAGTTTTACAATTGCTAACAAATGAATGAAGACTAATGGAGCAGGTTCTTCAGTATTACGCCGAGGGCCATATCAAACCCATCGATCCAATTCGTGAATTCCCAGCCCACAAGATCTCAGAGGCATTCCGGTATATGCAACAAGGTCAGCATATGGGCAAGATCATTATTACGATGCCGGACAACATTACCAAGATCCCCTCTACGCAGATCACCCACGAGTTGAGTTTATCTAGCACGGCGACGTATCTTCTCGCCGGCGGGTTGGGAGGGCTAGGTAAGGTCGTGACCTCGTGGATGGTGGAAAAGGGAGCCCGCAGCTTCGTTTTCATGTCCCGGTCTGCTGGTGCGTCTGATACGGACAAAGCCTTCCTAGCAGAGCTTGTCTCACAAGGCTGTTCTGCCGTCGCTATTGCTGGCAGTGTCGTGGTAATGGAGGACGTTGAAAGAGCTGTCGGTGCAGCACCAACACCAATCGCCGGCGTGGTCCAACTTTCCATGGCATTACGCGTAAGTGCAACTTTCTTTTCCTACCTGACACTTGACTTGTGCTTTTCATTTTTTCCCCTTCTTTTACTGACAAAAAGTCTGTAGGATCTGCCCCTGTTGGAAATGACTCATGACGACTGGCACACAGTGTATGGTCCCAAGGTATCGGGAACTTGGAACTTGCACAAGGCTCTATCGGGCGTGGATCTTGATTTCTTCATCCTCTCCAGTTCGCTATCGGCAGTCTTTGGCCAGTATGGACAAGCTAGCTACGCTTCTGCCAACTCGTTTTTGAACTCGTTTGTTCAATTCCGGCACAGCCAAGGTCTTCCGTGCTCAGTCATTGACATAGGCGCCATGTCAGGAGTTGGTGCTGTTCATCGAGGACAACAGGAAAAGCAGTTCAGCAACTTGGGCATGGTATTGTTGCATGAGCAAGCACTCATAGACGCAGTACAGCTCAGCATAATACGCTCGAAACCGCCCTCCCCTGTTGCAGCGTCGGGAAGTCATCCCGCTTACACAAGCATTGGTGAATTTGCAATCGGCATGGAGTCGAGCCGGCCGATGGATGATCCAGGTAACCGACACCCAATTCGCATCGATATTCGAATGGGCCTGGCTTGGCAATTGGCGCGTTCCAGTGGCACGACCACAGCGACCAAGAACGACGGCATCCGGCTGCTTCTAGCCCAGATTGAATCTGACCCTGAGACTCTCAACGAGCAGAGCATATTGGAAAAGGTGACGCTTGAGATTGGACGGGCGCTATGTGGCTTTATGTTGGTGCCCGAGACAAACCTTGATAGTAACATGACACTCGATTCCATGGGCGTAGATTCTTTGGTTGGCATTGAGATTCGCAATTGGTGGAAGGGAACCCTCGGCGTGGATATCAGTGTTCTCGAAATCACAAACGCTGGCACCATTGCTCATCTTGGTCAGTTAGCCGTATCGTCACTGAAAAAGAAGCACGAAATCCATTCAGACAAAGACCAGGGTGATAAACAGCCCCAAAACGACCTCTCGGCTCAATTTGCTACACAAGTGCGCCGACTTTCCGAATATACAGACTCGTTGCCGGATTGCCCGAAAAGTCTACCAGAGCAAGCCACAGTTCTGCTTACGGGAGCCACAGGATTCTTGGGTATCGAGATCTTGCGACAGCTTCTCCGTCACGAAGGCGTGGGGACTGTTGTTGTGCTTGTGCGGGCTGAGTCGGTGGAACGGGGTATGGATCGTATAAAAGAAACAGCCAAAACTGCTGGGTGGTGGACCTCCAAGGACGAGGCCCGAGTGGAAATCTGGCTTGGGGATCTTTCGAAACCAAACGTAGGCCTCGAGGCAGAGAACTTACTGCGTGTCCGTGGTGCGGCTGCAGACCAGGCCAATATTGATGCCATTGTCCACAACGGCGCCGTTGTCAGGCTCAGCGCAGACTATGAAGCACTCCGCGTAACAAATGTTCAAGCGACGGTCGATTTGCTCGCTCTAGCACTGTCATCGCCTGCATCACCCCGGTTTGTGTTCGTCTCAGGCGGGTTGAAAATGGACATTGAAGAGCCATTTGAAGCTGTTGCGCAAGAATTATCGACACAGTTGGGTTATTCGCAAACCAAGAACATGTCGGAAAGGATTACTCTGGCCATGGCCGCTCAGATGCCTGCTGGTCAGAATCGAATCTCGGTTGTTAAGCCTGGTCTCATTGTTGGCACGGTTGATAATGGATTCACTAATACCAATGACTTGATTTGGCATGCCATCGCCGTGGTTGGCGCATTGCGGAGCTGCCCAGATATGTCTGATGAAGATCGCTGGTTATATGTTTGCAGCGTAGACGACATTACTACGAGGATTATTGACCAACTCTTCGCCACAGAAAGCAAAAGCGATTTCGTCGACATTACGGATGGAATGATGTTGTCTACGTTTTGGAACGAGACAGCCAATGAACTTGGACTTACGTCAGAAACCCAGTCATGGGATGCATGGATCGAGACAGCATCCAAGCAGATGGCTGATCCAAATACCATTGCGACGCTTGATGAATTGCACACGTTTAACGTCAAGGATATGCCTATTCAACAACCATTAAAGGCCCACGATCTGCTTCGTACGCGCAAGGCCCTGCGAAGCAGCATACGGTATCTCCAAGGTACTGGCTTTATTGAGTCGCCTCAGCCAAAGCTAGTTGAGATTGTGGAAAGTAGAGTCAATGGGGTCAAGGAAGTTATATAGATGGGAGAAGATGCAGACGGGTACACACAGCGGAGGCTGCATATATTAATAGATGCCATGACGAATTAGAATAAACGAAATCATTATTGTTGTGGCCTTTAATCCGATAACATTGCCGAATCCGCGTGAATGTGGCGATGCTTAATGCGACAGAGAGGGTAGCCCTACTAATGATGTGTTAAAATTTCGGGCATAGAACAATATACAGTAATAGAGCTTTTATATCCGTCGCACTTAGATTAAGAGTTGATGATGCGATTCATCATCTTTCCACATAAAAGGAGATGCTGTCCAGTACATACAAATACACCGCCATATCTATAACAGAGCCCGGAACCATGAAAGAATGTGATTTGGTCAAAAAAGAACAAGCCCAATCACTTTGTATAAGGAAGGAAAAAATACAAAGCGATCAAAAGCGGAAGAAAAATAAAACAGGAACGCCAAGGCCGATCGAAGGGGAGTTTGAATGGCGACAAGGTACATGATACAGGAGAAATACTTTGACAGATGGAAGTTTCTTCCAGCAATAGAGGCACCAGCTTGGGTTCCATTTTAAGAGTGCCATCAAGGTTCGATTTGTTGGTTGATGAACCTTGGTTATAAAAGTAGGCCGTACCCTGTGGGGTGATGAGCGTTGGGTTTCTCTTGTAAGCTTTCTGTGGCTGCGGGCTATGAGTTGAAGCAGTGTTCTTCACGGCATCCATTGATGCAGTTGATCGTAAAGACAGCATAAGATCTGGATCTGTTGTAAAAGTTTGGGTATGGTTTACGAAAGATGCTGAATTGTAGTAGATGACAGGAGGTGAGACATAACGGATCGCATGGGTTTGTGGTGATGGTGTATGTTGAGTTGGATCTGAGGGTGTAGGCCGGAGTCAAATTGGTAAGAAAGGTATCTTTGCTGGTACATAAAGGCAGTATTGTGAGATGAGAATAATGATTGAGTAGAGACTCCGTTAGAGTTGAGATACTGGTGATTGACGATAACTAATAAGATAGCGGTAGGGAATTTCCTTTTTCAGGCAGATACTGTCTTTTAAGCAGTCTTAGAATCGATGTATCCGAAGTAGACAATGTAAAAACAGTAGTAGATGGTGGGAGACGAGGTAGGGTAGTGAGAGTATCATTCGAGATATGCCACAATGGCTTCATGCTTCATCTGAACAGCCACATCTAGCAGTGTTTGCCCCTTGTCGTTCTTCGTCTTCTTGTCAGCGCCCTCTTCGACCAGATATCGCACAATGGCTTCATTCCCGTCCCAACAGGCCAGATGCAGCGGCCTTGCCCCCTTTCTACTCTTGGCCTCCTTATCTACGCCTTTCTCAATGAGATAGCGTGTGATAGCCTCATGCCCGTTATGGACAGCCAGATGCAGCGGCGTATAATCAATCAGACCCCTAGCCTCCTTATCAGCACCTCCCTTTTCGATGAGATATCGCATAGCGGCCTCATACCCGCTCTCAGCCGCCAGATGCAGCGGTGTCCGCCCATCTCTATCCTTGGCCTCTTTATTCGCGCCTGCTTCGGCAAGACGCCTCACAATAACCTCGTGCCCGCTCTCGGCAGCCAGATGTAACGGCGTCCGCCCACCACGGTCCTTGGTCTTCTTGTCCGCGCCCCTACCTGCCAAAAGATATTCAATTACAGCATCTCTTCCTGCTATCGCCGATAGATGCAAAACAGTCCTGCCATTCATGTCTCGTATCTTTTTGTTCACATCTTCCCATAGATGCTTGACAATGTTCTTGTGCCCCATAAATGCGGCCTTGTGCAAGGGTGTTTGGCCTGACGAGTCGAGAGCATCCAGCGTTGCCCCTGCTTCAACTAATGACTGAACTACCTCGAGATGGCCACTCTCTGCTGCACAGTGTATTGGGGTCACTCCATCTCTTCCTTGCACATCAAGCCCTGCGCCTCGTCGGAGGAGCTCTTGTACAATTATATTGTCGCCACGTTTACAGGCGTAATGTAACGGAGTCCAGTCAACAAGATCGCGAACATTTATATCTGGTTCAAATTCAAGCAGCTTCTCAATGAACTCTCCACTTCCCGTCGCTGCAGCATAATGCAGAGGCGACCAGTCGTGAATATCTCTCTGGTTTACATCCGCCATGCTCACAAGTTCTACCACTATATCATAGGGACGTTTGTCTCGATAGTTGAGATGGACCGTTCTGGAATCCAACCTGAATGGAAAATCTGAACTTTCGGCAAGGCCACACCGGGCTTCCTGCACGGCGATGCATGTCCACCCCCGATCCTGTGCCTCATAGTGTGCAAAAAGGCTCGACAAGACTGCCCGGCCAATGTATTCTCTGCTAGCGGCATGTAGCTCTTCTTCTAGGCTCGATGTTACTTCTCTCAATGCCTCGATATCTACCTCGTCGTATTTCTGAATCTCTCTCAAGTGGACAGCGCCAGTGGTTGTCCTCAGATGCTCTAGTAATATAGCGATAGCCTTCGTAGTAAAATAACTATCTTGCGGAAATGTCTTGGCCAACCTAAAGAGCCACAGGTATATATCACCCGCTGCTCCCAACGTTGCAGCCGCTCATGTTGCTCGGCTTGTTGCCGCGCTAATTCGAAGATTTTATCATTTTCGGGGAAGCTTCATCTCCGCACTCAGTGGTGGAATAATGCTCAGAAAGATTTGATCAAGACTACCTAGTCCGGTATTGCAAATGTCCTTGGCCATTTTGGATAGCTGGTCATTCCGTAGTGTGAATGATCTCCAGGCATTGATACCACTAGAATTTTCGGGCGGTATATCAGCGCCGCCTTTGATGGGAGTTTTCAATGTCTCCGCTACAGCCCACATGAAGGCTGTGAACATATCCTGGGCATATAGTAGGGCGTTTGAAACATATGACTTTGTTGCCAAAAGAATAACTTTCACCTCTTCCTCGGAATCCTCATCGTCGCCTGTCTCGAAGCTGAGTTTTGGTAAATCCCAGCTGGTATATTGGGTTCGGAGTGAAGTGTTCGTTGCATCGATATTGTCGGCCTCATTGCCAACAATCTTGCAGTTTGGTATTTCCATCACATCATGTATATCCTCGTCACCCATTGCTTCATCTTTATTTACCCCATTCTGATCATTTTTCTTGACTCTTATGACTCTTGCTGCATCACTAGGTACCCACCACTGAAGATCTCGATGAAGGCCCGGTGTGTCCAGGCCCAGTAATCGCAGATTGCTTTTTGTATCGGATACCAACGGTACCTTTCTATTTTGTGCTTGCAGAGATTCGTCAGACTGAGATTCGTCAGGCTGGTCTTCGCTAGTAGAAAATAACCACAATGATAGCGCCGCCTCAATCTCCCCAGTGTCTGCTTTCCATTTCCCATTCTTCTGTCGCGTCAGCTTGAACTTGACAGGTTGGTTAGCAGTCTCAGCATGATGAACCTGGAGTGTCCATATATAATCGCCCGTATGGGAAGAGCCGATAAGAGCATCCATTGTGATCTCGATTGCTCTTGCAAGGGAAACCGCCTCTGTGGATGCAGGCCCATGCCAGCCAGCCAGTTCTTCAAGGCCTTTTCTTATCATCATTACTTCGTGTGCCTTAGAGACTTTCGTCAAAGTCTTCTCCTCTTTTTCTACCTCCTGTAGCTCTTTATATATGGTGGAACTTCCGCCAGTTATGATCCTCCAGTCCTTGACCACTTCTGCATGAGGCTTGGAAGTATTCCATGGCGCGTTATCAGGATCTCCCAGTGTCATTGCAAACCACTCAAGCTCAAATCCTGAAGTGAGTTGTATGGATTGGGGAGGTGTCGCAAGCCCACGACGAACTAAGGCCCTGACAACAGTCATCGTGAGAACGGAGCCTAGTTGCACGACTGATGCGGACCAATGCATTCCTCTTAGACCGGAAAATTGCACGATAAACCCAGCAACGCTGATGAGTACGCTGATAATAGTCTTTGTCTGAAGCACAGTCGCCGAAGTTACTGTTCCCGTTCTATCCGCTCGACTCGATGTCATAATGACAGGTCGGTCATCTTCAGCAAATATTGCAAATGACTTAAAAACTTGGTCGCTCACTGTCTTGGTTTTCTGGAGCCAGAACATTCGGGCCTTTTTCCCTGGAACTGGTAGATGCCTTGTCTCGCTTGTGCTGCTCTCCACAACATGGGAACATAGCAGCATGCCCGTAACCAAGACAACTGTCCCAACTACCGAACAAGGAAACGCATATTTATCAATCAAATGTCCGTTCTTTCGAACTTGCGTCTGTTGTAATATGTAGCAAACCAGAAATACGCAAGAAGCCCGAGATGAAGGAGAACCGCAAAGACTGCGGCCAAGCGTAGTTCTAACTTGCTAACCCGATTGTGGGAATTGAGCGAAATGTTGGGTGCAGGTTCGCGCGTGTTCCGTATAATTACAATATCCAACGATCTCTCGTCTTTCGATACTGAACTTTATTAGTACTGATCAAATGAAGAGGAACTGCGGAACTGACCAGTCTTATCCGGATTTTTGTTACACCCCATGGCCTCCAGGTCGCTCTTGCTCTGGTTTTCTATGCCAATTTTCATCAGTATCTGCAAAATTGAGTAAAAAGAAGTGAGTTAGTAGGTTACGAACCAATTCTTCTTAGATACTCTTTCTTTCCAAACGTTTCATGATTGCTAGTCCATTTGTTTGAATTGTCTTTTCTGCCATTCCTCTGTAAGTGTTTAGCTACACATGACTTGGATGGGGTCACCGACCGATCTTTTCTAGATTTTTACCAGCGTCTTCGTCGAGAGAGATTGTTTGTACAATTGCGCTGCCACCTACATTATTGCTTAGATTTCCATTTACGTTGCCATTCATGTTGCCGTTTGCGTTGTTGACATTTTTGTTGCCATTTCTCCTCCTCGTTTTGCTGCCATCTTGACTCTCTGAAGCAGGAAGTATACATATAAACTCCGAGATCGACGCCGACCCCGTACATCTCACCACCTCTTGGCCATTCCAGAGCTCACAGACTTCATTTGACGTGGATGACATCAATTCTGCCTCGGCAACTGCGAGATTCTCCCTGGCTCTTCCAATAATAGCTTTGAGCCATGAAGGACCTCCAACTCTGATAGCGCCGATAATCACGGTAGTTATGCCCAGAGGAACCATGGCCAGGATGATAAACTAATGCAGTGTATCGTGAGACTTGCAGTGCTAGATCTGTGAACAGGTTGTTGGGAAAGTCATCTCCAGCATCAGCGGTGACGCATTTTGTGCATCCTACGGCAACGAAGAGGGCAAGCTTCCAAATAGCCAACATCCTGCTAGTAAATAGATTGATGGTGTGGGACATATTGATCAAATGGAGGAGGTAGAGGCGATGGTTAGTCTGGCGATTGTCGCGTTGTAGTGCTTGGATATGGACAGCAGATATGGTGGCATCTATTTCTTCTTTCGATGTTATACCATCCGATGAAGTGCTCTCAGGCAGTGAGTGCTTTTTGGGTTCATTGGAAATTTGAGTCTACGGAGGCTGGGACATGGTAAGTAACATGCACGTCCAATTGGCAATGTCAAAACCCTCTACCATGCTTGTATTTCTCTCAACTGAGGTACTTTAGCTAGCTGATGCACTGATATCACACCATCTTACAAAACGAGAATGCAATGCGACCCAGTAGCTGGTGAGACCAGCCTCAGGTATCAATGAAGCGTTTATAAAACTATACCTCATAGATCTTCGATAAAGAGGGAGCAGACAGATTGTTTCAACGTAATTGTAACAAGCAAAGACTGAAATCAATTCAATATATTTTTATTCAATATTCTATGTCTAGTTTGCCAAAGCTGACGCAGCTAGGTCACGAGTAGAACAGATTTTCCAGCAGTTTCACCATGTAGATAGTGCTGATCTTCAGGCAGCAATGAGAATAACCGCGCCTGCCCAACAGTCAAGATCATGCTGTGTGTTACACAAATTGAGAGTGGGGAGTACATTATGTTCCACAAGCGATACCACCTCGGTCTTGCAGTCTTGTTTGCCATTAGTAATTCCGTTACTTACTCTTTGACCAACCAGCATCCGACTGAGCGAATGCATCACTTCAATATATATAAAGTATATCTGCTAGTTTATACTTTTTTTCCCTCCATAGTTACTCCAATGCGTTGATATCAAGTCAAATCTAGATAGATATACAGCACTGGTAGAGATCAATCATACGATGAAGTATTCAGCCACAGATATGCCAGTCAACTCAGGTAAGAGCATATACTGGTACCAACCCAGTAGTGAATTCAACGCCCAAAACTATCGACAAAATAGCCCTTTGAGCAGCGAATCAGATCGAAAAGGTGAAATCTGCTGCACGTCAAGATGCATCATGCATTACTCACCCGCTGTCAACCACTATGTACGATTGAGCTGTGAATCTGAGCTTAGCGCGTGAGATCTCTCTGCTGTATGTGACGCAATTTATCTTTCTGGGCGACTCTAAGATCGAATTCTGAGGCGCCCACAACTGCATGCCATGGACGACCGTACTCTGATTTTCGTCGATCTTCTTGCTATAATTTTTATCCGGTCTTTTCATTTCTTGATCTACTACCATCATCCGCTACACAATATCGTAACCACTTTAATATATAGATTTAAATTGTCGTTTTGCTTCTCTTGCCTGATTAATGGAGATTCACAACCATGACAATTTTATATTAAATAGACGTGGCAATAGTATAAATAGCAATCACTTGGAAATCAAGACTGTTAAAAACATAAACTTGTATTGGTAATTCTGTTAATAGTGAGGTGGGACTTATAAGATGTACAAATCTGTCTTGACTGAAGCAGCCGCTTAGTACAGAACCTTTGTAGATGTTTGTTTATCTCTTGGTGTTTTGACACACTACTATTTAGTTTCTCTATAAGTATTTAATTCGCAAGCTGATTAGGACCTTGATAAATAATTTGTTTCGTTATCGCCAATGCTATTTTGATCCTGAGGTGGTTCTGTAACTGACTTCGTTAATTGAGATTCCGTTCTTATGAGTTCACCCTACCCTATAGGTCGTGTTGCTCTAATCCGGCGAACTGTAATTTTTTTTGGAAGAAAAAGTACCCCAGTGCTTTTTAGGCAATGCTGACGCTTCAAAATTTGCCCATTGATTTCGCCATAATGAAATGGTTATGTTCTTCCTTGTAGTCATGGACTCTGTGACTTACAGAAACTCTTGATGCGATGTTCAAACAGCCAAAGCTCACTTTTGTGACTAATCCAGAACATGCTGCCCAACCAGAGCCCGGCATAACTTTATGCACAAGCATACAAGAACGAAACATTGTGTTCCAACAAAACGGAACTGCAATGCTACAACGAGAAAGATGATACCAATACAGCTCTGATGTCTGCCTTACCTGCCTTTGCTGCAAACGTTTGTACCTTGTCGTTGTCTTGACTTGTACCTCCACACCAACCAACCCTTACCGATTTCTATCCTACCACTTCGACCACACAACCAACATGTCCGATGTAGAGCTGCGCAGTCTGAGTGAAGACTCAGAAGACGCACCACTCATCTCCCTCGATGAGATAGAGCAGCCAGAAGACAAGTCAATTCCCAGACCGTCTTCCCTCTGGAAAAATGGCCCTCTGCGCACACTGGGATTGGCACTTCTCGTCTCAACGTTGTACGTTTTCAACGACATCGCGAAGTACGTGGCCTCTCTGCGGCTGATCAGCCAGGGAATCTGCCGCGAATATTACCTGGAAAACGACCCGGCTGCTATCAACAATGGGAAAAACATCACCGAGGAGATATGCGCCTCTCCTATCATTCAACAGCGAGTAGCCCGCATCAGTGGGTATATGCTATCGTTGGATGCCTTTTTGGCTTTTCTTCTCACCATTCCATATGGCTTAATGCTGGACCGCCTGAGCGAGCCGTTACTAGCTAGCATGAATATTGTGGGATTTCTCCTGTCAAGCGCATGGTTGGCTACGATATGCTTCAATTGGGTCATATTTCCTACCTGGATGGTGATTCTTGCCCCATTTTTCAGTATCATTGGTGGCGGATCAGCCGTGTTCGACTCTGTCATCTCTGTCATAGTGGCGAGGAATGTCTCCAACGACCAACTGTGAGTATTTTCCTGGGAAAACAGAGCAAGCAGCCTTTGGAGATGCTGATTACGATTTAGGTCCTTGTGTTTTAGCATTTTTTTAGCTGCAGGGCTGTTCACTCAGATTATCTGCCTCTCAATCACCAGCTCGCTTCTGGAGAGTGGAAAGCTGTTCACTCCCTTGATGCTCACATTCCCCGTTGGCCTTGCCTCGCTGATCACACTGTCTCTCATGCGCCCGAGTGGCCAAGCGCATGGGATCCGCACAGGCATGGGCCGGATCAATTACATCACTCTTCGAATCGAGATCAGATCTACGCTGGCGGCTCTGGCTCAGCTCGTGTCTAATCCACAAGGCCTTGGTCTGCTCGTCGCGGTCCCACTTGCAAAGATAGCTGATTCTACTGCTGAGGTTGCTCTTCTCTATGTTCAGAAAAAGTTTGACACCTCGTTTGCTTATGTTAGTGTTCTCCTCTTTCCAATTGTATCATCTATCCAAGAGAGACTGCTTCTATAATTGCTTACAGTTACTAGGCAAGCCGGGTTTTGACCCTTCAAACAGTCGAAGGCCTGATCTTGCTAGTGGCGATCCTGCCCCTGGTCAAACATGTGCTCCAAACACGACTTCGCATCCCCTCGGGCCGGGTTGACTTGTCCATTACTCGCGTTGGGTTTTTATGCATGGTTGCGGGTTGTCTCATTATGGGCGTCTCCCAAGTGTGGGCCGCCTACATTTCAGGTATCTATTCTCGTTGCTTTTTCCTTTCAGTGTCTTACCAATACATTACGCGAGCTGATCGCCTGTTGCCCAGGTCTTGTCATTCTTACCCTCGGTTGGGGAACGGGCCCGGCACTCAGATCTGTCCTGACGGACATGGCGAATCCAGAGAAAATAGCCGCCCTCTACACTGTGATTGCGCTGGGCGAGAGCATGGGGTTCGCAGTCGGCGCCTTGATACTCAATCGGAGCTACGCATTCGCCATCGGCTGGGACAATCGACGCTATTTGGGACTTCCCTTCCTCGTTGCGACCTTTTGCCTTCTCCTCGGCGGCGTAGGATCCTTACTGGGCAAGTGTTGTGGTCGAAGTCGCCTTGGTTAAAGAATAGCACAATGTTTATGGTTTCAATGCTCTAGATATTATAGATCGAACATACAGGTATTTACTGGAGACTTAATTGCTACACACCTTTGAGCATCCTCCTCATTACTCGAGTGGCGCACACCATCTAACTCTATCGAAACCTTTGCCGATGATCATCGCATTTTTCATAGTCGCTCGCTCTATATAAAAATACCACATCTTCTCGTCAATGCTATGGCATCAAATCCATCAATCATCGAGTTAGCACCCACATTGCCACACCAGTAACCACATTGATTGTTCCTAACACAAACGTCATGGTGCCCCAGCCAGCAATACTTCGCACATAACCTCCAACGAATGGTCCCATAAGAGCGCCAGCTGCAAATGCCGAGTTGACCAGTCCGTAGGCCAGTGCGACGGCGCCTCCCTTTCCAAATGAACCTGGCGACTCTTTCTCTTTGTCTTCTAGTGCTTCATCAATGCTCAACAAGATGGGCGATATGACGAATGACAGAGACAGACCCAGCAGCAGGAGAAGGCTACAGAGCCAGACCTTTTGGGCGAACGAGTCTTGCGTTACAATACGAAGGCTGAAGAAGGCCGCTGCGGCACCGATAAACGCGATACTTACAATGTACCGGCGCGACTTGGGATACTTATCGCATATGCTTCCCACAATAGGGTCAAACACCTGGGTTATGGAAATGGGGAGGAAGATGAGGCCCTGACCAAGCTGGTGCCAGCCAAACGTATCCCTTACGAAGAGAGGAAGCGAGCTATCAAAGGAAGTAAATGCGATGGAGACAATGAAGTAGGACCAGAGTCCAAGCAGAATCTTAGGAATGGAGAGGAGCACGATGATTGCAGCTCTTTGCGGTTTGGATGTATGCTCTTCGCCCGTTTCTTCATTGGAGGCGATTCCTGTGGCTCCGTAGCTTGGCGTATCTTCCTGTGTGGGAGAGCACAACAGCGGCTCGGCAGAACCGTCATCGGGAGCATCCAGCCATGGACCCGCATGTTTCCTCTCAATCATGGCCAGCCGAAGAACGGTGTCAATGGCGATCAAGACAAAGACGGATCCAAAGACGGAATGGTACCCGCCCGCCTCATAGATGATGCCTCCCAACAGAGGGCCCGACGTCGTGCCGACCATCATTCCCATTGACATGTATCCAAGAGTCTCCCCTAGGCGATCTTTGTCAATGGTGTCAACGAGAAGCGCAAGGCCGACGGTCGAGGTCACGGCGGCAGATACACCTTGGAGCAGTCGCCCGAGGGCCCAGAGTGTTAATGAGTCACCCACGTATAGCAGACCAGCCGACACGAGGAGAGCTGGAAGACCGGCCAGGAGAGGCATGCGACGCGATTCAACACGGTCAGCTATGTATCCGGCGACAGCTGTGATTGCTTGTTAGCTGGCGCAATAAACAAAACAAGGGAGGTGTGAATTCTGTGCACATACGACTTGTAAATAACCAGGCGAACGCGTCTAGTGCCATGAGAATGGACACCCATTTCTGTACTGTAAGTTTAGAACCCGGTTAGCATCATCTAAATCGCAGCTGACTCTCTGCTAGACACACTTCCCGTTTTCATAGGAAGCCCTTCACTCACAGTCCTTTTCCGGTATGCCAATTCGCCGCTCTAATGCTGTCGGCGTGACAGGCACAACCTGGGGAGTAATGGTAAGCGATTGCTAAGCTCAACACATTCCTGCAAACTCACTAGTCCATAGAGAAAACTGTCCTGCATACACCGAGTTAGCAGTTTGATCACTTCATGCTCCGCTAATGACTTGAGGTATGTATTACCGTAAAAGCAGCCAGAGTGACGACGGTAGCGATGAACCCCTTTGACGCCCGCAACTTGCCATATCTAGGCATTTGCGATGATGGATCGTCGAAATCCGCCATTGTGCAATATTCGGTTTGGATTCCTTACGTAGGCTTGCTGATGGCAATTCGAGGAGTGAAGAAGTTCGTGAACAAACAGCAATGCCAATAGATGGGGGATGGCCCGGGCCGAAATCGAGAAGGCTTGAAATAGGATTCCACTAAAGTGAGGCAGTGTAAAAAGGTATGATGTTGTAATTGGCATTACCTAGGGATGGAATTGGCAAGCTTTCATCGGAGTTATCCAGAATCCAGCTAGAAAAGGTAGATTGACCCAAATATTAGTGCTTGACGATTGGCCAATGGCCCTTGCTAGACTCCAGATTGTGTCCCATATCCGAATGACTCAGACAGACGGCTCGACGTTGGGCTAAATATTGGTTTCTTTCAAAGGGCTTTTTTTCTCTTCCATTGAAATGCCAATGGAATTTGGTGCCGTCATACCCGGTGGGTGCCTTCCTTCGTGATGGACAAACATCGAAAGAAACAAAGGCAAGGAAAAGAAAAAAAAAAAAGAAAAAATCTCGCATATGTGGTAGCACAGTTGGCATGTGCAGGCAGGAAAAAAACAAACATAAACTACCTGCCTATGTACGGAGCTTCATCCCCGGATGCACAGGACACGCATATATGTACGCTACACGCACTCATACTGAGACATTCTATTTGTCAAATCGTATGACAGCGGTGGATATGTCGGTTGATGTCACACTAAAGCAGGGGGGCAGCACGTTGTAGTGAGGAAAGAAAAAATCAATCCTAAAATCCAGCATGATTACACTATATGAAGTTGAAAACGTTACTATAATACTACAATTGCCCGTAAGAGGAAGCTCGTGATTCTGAGTCTGTTGTCCTGTCGCAGTAGAGAAAGGATCACTCACGAAGAGCAGGGTTACTTAGAAAAAAATCGACGGAATCAACCAATATCAGCAAGCCACTTTTGGCTCAGCCTTGGCTGGCCAGGAGTTACCCGATGAATTGAGTTGAGCTGCAGCGGGTAAAAAGGGTGAGTAAACCCGCAGAAATAGAGTCAAACCAACGATTTGGTTACAACTCGCCAACTCGCTCACTGACTGTCTGTCTTACTCCACCCGGCTGGACCCCCCCCCCATCTGTCTTCATGCCGGAGAGAGCTGGACAGCTTTTCCAATTGAGAGATATGATTTGTTGATGCGAGAAGGCTGCATACCCATACCACCCACATACACCTACACATGTCAACCCCGTCTACCATTCCACCCAATTGCTCAGTCTTCTTTTTCTCCTGCAGCCTGGTAGCGCTAGACCATGTCCTGCAACCCTAGACCATATTTGGTCGCTCGCAGCAGGGCAGGGCCTTTGGGACAAAGACATGGTGCAAGAATATGCGGCTGTTCAGTTGTGGAAGGGGGTTTATTGGACTGTTGGACTTGTCTCACCCCCACCGTTCAGCCCAAGTCGGCGACGCCACTGATCTGCCCGACGGCCTATTGCGGGAACTATTCTGCATTGGGCATTTGTTCCACAAACGCCTTGCCTGATGTTTTTGGCGCCTTGACGGGCGGAGTACCAATGCCGTAGCCTATAGGTGAGGAGGTGGAGGTTCTATCTATTACCTACGTACGTAGTAGTATGCGGATTTGTTCAAGCTCCTGGCTGCGTCATGCCTCGGATAGTGATAGTATCATGTACTGTGCACATTGCATACAGAGGAAATTATGGAGCGAGGTCGTACAGACATATGGCTGATCTCTCATGCTTCACATATTATCAAGTACTGAGTACGCCACTTGTACAATAAATGTAACTTGCTCCATATGCATACGAGATAGTGGACACCACTCGTCTGGATATACGATAGTTAGTTGAATGAGAGACATTGCTCGGCCCTTTTCTTTTCGTCGGGTCGGAGACAAGGAAGATACAGTGTTACTGACAATTAACACGCCTTGTCGTTAGTTAGAGAATAGTCATAGCAAACATTAGAGAAATAAACTACAAGTCGGGAAACTGGAGGAAACGAATGAGATCGACCAGAATGACATATCCCTTCTAAATTCTCCACACTCTGGTAGTAAGTACTATTCACGTACTCTCTACAACTCGAACTAAACCTTCTGGAAATGATACCTTGGCCTACTTTAAGTTGGTTCCAGGCTTCCAAGCTCCGGCAATGGCAAAGTGGCGGCTCGATGATGCAGGTCGGCCGAACGCAGTCGTCAAGGGAATTGATCCTGTCAACCCTACCTCTAACTATATGTACTGCACAGCCACTGTTCCACACACTGCATATATCGATCCGTTTCTCGAAAACTGTCTGAGAGCCTATCAGATGTTGTTAATCTGGAGACGGAAGCTGAAGAAGAGAGAAAAGAAAAAAACGACGCAATAATGGGCATGTCCACATGTGCATGTGCTTGCGCGAGTAGCTAGCTGAAAAGAAAAGACAGGAATAAGATAAAATACACAATGGCAATACCAATGGTCAAGTTCATTCCATCTCACACCACGAACCTCTCATCTCAGAACATTGTCATCCCTTTCCCATCTAGCACAAACCATGATGCTTCAACACGACCAAGACCACACTCCCCGTTTACGCGTTCAAATTGAACAACTAGGCATGGACGGATCGCTTGAGGCAGCTCGTCTCGACCAGCTTTTCCAAGTGTCGTGGGCCATCACACTATCCATCTACACGTGTTCTGAAAATGTCGAGTTCCGCTACGTCATCCTCCAAGATGAGGTCGACAGAATTAGAGAGGTCACACTGCAGGCAGCTGTGAGCCAGGACGCTCACATAGCTGACATTGTACCTCAGGTCCTTTGGACTAATCCAACCAGCAGAGGCAATGTGGAACAGGCTCAAACTATCATGACTTCGGTACAGCGTCAAAGCCTGTCCGATGATAGTTGGTCACTTTTATCTACGCCGGATAGCTCAGATGAAGATGGAGAGTCTGGGGCGTCCTCCCCATCTCGAGCTTCAGGTGTCATGGTACCAAATATGTTGTCAAGGCGGAAGCATTCATGCTTTCAATTGGCGGTTGATGTTGCACGCTCCGGCTGCCCGCTGGAATTCTTACTGGCATTTCATGTGCCAAATGCGCCTGACGCGCAAGTAACAAACATGATGAGAACTTTTGAACACGTTTTCAACCAAAACTTGGTGAATCACAATTCGTTGGTCAAGCAATTAGCCCTGTGCAGCGTTCACGATATGGCTCAGATAGCCATGTGGAACCAGTCGGCTGGCCCGAAAACTGATGAGCATGAAAGTCTTTTAGATTACATCTCCCAATTTGCCACGACAGAGCCTACGCTTACAGCAGTAGACTCATGGGACGGCAAGCTCTCATATGCGGAGCTGGAAGAACGTTCAACGAAGTTGGCAGCCAACTTATTAGAGAAGGGGTTGAGCTTCTATCCAGAGGAACCCGAGTATGTGCCACTTCTGTTTGAGAAGTCGCTACGGACAGTGATTGCAATGGTCGCTGTGATGAAGATCGGCTGTGCTTTTGTCTTGCTGGACCCTTCACAACCTGTCCAGCGACTGCAAACCATTTGCACAGATCTGACTCCCAGGCTGGTCGTCTGTTCTGCAACGCTCACCCAGACAGCAGCATTGTTGGCGACAAATATTATTCCGCTAGATAATGACATGGGCGCCGCTATCTGGTCAAGCTCATGCCCACAGCCGCTTCCTCGACGAGAGCCAGTTCCAGATCACGCGCTATATGCTGTCTTCACTTCGGGCTCGACAGGAAAGCCCAAAGGAATCACAGTCGACCATTACGCTTTCCTCTCATGTGCGCGTGCCTATGTACAGAAAGTGGACATGAACAAACACACAAGAACTCTGCAATTTGCTTCATACGCCTTCGACGTTAGTATATCTGATACCCTCAATTCGCTGCTGGCCGGTGGATGTCTTTGTATTCCATCCGAGCTGGAGAGATCAAGTCAGGTTGCTGAGGGTGTTCGCCGTCTTCGGCCCACCTGGGCAGACTTGACACCCTCGCTCTTACGACATTTATCCCTGGAAGATTTACATACGATAAGAACAATTGTGCTCAGTGGTGAAGTGCTGCCCCGAGATGTGGTCGATTCTTGGGGAGGCAAGATACGGCTGATCAATGTTTACGGTCCTGCAGAGTGTTCAGTCCAGTCCACACTCTCGACGAGTGTATCGGCAGAGAGCGCTTCTAACATCGGCCACGCCATTGTAGGATCGAGCTGGATTGTCGATCCGTCCGACCATGAGAAGCTGTTGCCGATTGGAGCAGTTGGCGAACTTCTAATTGAAGGACCTCATTTAGGCCGCGGTTATATCAACGAGCCTGAGAAAACACGCGCTTCCTTTATTCCAGCTCCACTATGGCTAGACCAGCTACGCTGTGCTAGCCATGAGTATTCTCAGCATCTCTACTGCACGGGGGATTTGGTACAATACCAAGCTGATGGCTCCCTGCGCTACATCGGCCGCAAGGATACCCAGGTGAAACTCAGAGGTCAGCGTGTGGAATTAGCAGAGGTTGAACACCATCTCCGTGAAAGCTTCCCACCAGACACAAACGTTGTCGCTGAGGTTATTACAATGAAACATGAAGATTCCATCAGCAGTACTTTGGTGGCTTTCCTTACAAACCCCAAATCCCATCACCGCCGAGACAGTGGCGTTGACGTCTCTCCTGAACCACTGTTAGAACAACCTCACACCAGTCTTGCGGATGTTGTCTCTGCGACAAGGGAGAAGCTACAAACCTCTGTTCCAGATTACATGATCCCAAGCTTATTTCTATCAGCCAATCATCTCCCATTAACCGTCAGTGGCAAAGTAGACCGGCGACAGTTACGCGAGGGGGTGGCACAGTTGTCCAGAGATGAACTTAAATCTTTCTCGATCAACGTTAACCATGGAGTCCGACGAGCAGCATCGACTGAGCTGCAAAGGATTCTTCTACGGGTCTTTGAGCGGGTTCTCAATATCAAGCCTGATGGTATCGGGTTGGATGATGACTTTTTTGCTCTCGGTGGCGACTCCATCACTGCCATGCGAGTGGTTGCCCAATGTCGGCAAGAAGGTTTCATTCTTGAGACTGGAGATGTTCTGCGGCTTCGCACAATATCCAAGCTTGCAGTAGCTGCAAAACCCGACTCATCATCACTAACACATTCTTCCCAACTTATCCCTTGCGAAGATCTCATCGACACACCCTTTGACTTATCACCCATACAGTGCATGTTCTTTGCGGACTCGCCCGATGGAGATGACTACTTCAACCAAAGTCTTTTTGTGGCTGCGTCGCGTGAGGTTGACATTGAACAACTGAGGTATGCGGCAAACACCCTCGTTGAGAAGCATTCTATGTTGAGGGCAAGATTCAACCGCTCCAAAAATGGTTCTTGGACTCAACGAGTGACAGACGAGATCACTGGATCGTTTAGATGCCAGAAGCACGAAATTAGCCAGCGCAGCCAAGTCACGGAGGTGATGAACAAAAGTCAAAAGACCTTTGATCTCCGCAATGGACCAATTATATCGCTTGACCTCATAAGTATTGACGGAGATCCAAATCCCTACTTATTCATCGTGACCCATCACGCAGTGATCGACTTGGTGTCTTACCGCATCCTGCTGGAGGATTTGGAACAGCTTCTCACCAACGAAACAGCAGCGTCCTCTCTGGAAGCTCCCACGCCTTTCCAGTGGTGGTGTCGTTTACAGGCAGAGCATGCCCAAACCAAATTGCATCCCGAAGTCGCCTTTCCTGCTATTTTGGATATTGATGCTGAGGCGATCGACCAGTATTGGGTACTGGGGAACCTGGAAAACACATACGGGAATGCACAATCCACGCCGCTACTTATTGATGAGGCTATTACCAGCGCAATCCTGACTACTGCGAACAAAGCATTTCAAACACAACCTGTTGAGCTTTTGAATGCTGCGCTATTACATTCTTTTCTAAGAGTTTTTGGTGATCGCGCGCCGCCGACAATCTTCAACGAAGGGCATGGTAGAGAGCCATGGGACCCAAGCATAGATCTCTCACGCACCGTTGGCTGGTTTACCACAATTTGGCCAACACCAGTCGACTACACTCACTACGTTGACAACGATGCTGTTGACTTGGTGCGACGTGTCAAGGACGGTCGCCGAACGGTATCCGGCAACGGAATGCCGTACTTTGCTTCTCGTTATCTCAATGAAGATGGGAAAGCTGTTTTTGGGAAGCAAAAGATGGAGATTGTGTTTAACTTCCATGGCAAGTTTCAACAGTTCGAAAGGGAGAACAGCCTATTTCATCATGTGCCTTGGGAGTATGAACACTCTTCAGATTATGGCGCTGACACGGTTTTACCAGGCCTGTTTGAAATTACATGTGTTGTTGTCCATGGACGCCTGCAGTTCGAGTTCATCTACGGTAAAGAGCTCGCCCATCAAACCAAGATTGGTAAATGGATAGAAGAGTGTAGACATTCATTGGAAGATATTGCAACAAAGCTCTCCTCTATTCCAACTAGTATTCCTACGTTGATAGATCTACCCTTTCTATCGTTGCGATACAGTGACCTTGATTATCTGATCAACGCACTCCCCGAATCTGGCATCTCCTGGGTGGACGTCGAGGATATTTATCCTTGCCTACCGATGCAAGAGGGCATTCTTCTGAGCCAGGTTCGAGAGGCCAAGCTCTACCGAACAGGTTCCGTGTTGGAGTTCAAGCTTGACGGCTTCCAGTGTGTCGACATTGATCACCTCATACGAGCTTGGGAGCAGGTGGTCAACCGGCACTCTGTACTACGCACCATAGCATCCCCCAGCGGGTTAAGCAGTCACTCGTTCAATAATGTTGTGCTTAAGCCTTCTGTTGCTATATCATCACTGTCTACAGTCAGATATAAGGCATATGATGATGAGCATGTCGAACGATCGAGTATCTTAGATATGCTTCAAAAACATCGAGGGAAATCTCCGCCGCCTACTCAAACCTCCTACCAGATAAAGTTATTTGCATCAAAAAATCCCAGTTCAGTCTATTGTGATATTGAAATCAACCATGCCATAATGGACGGCTGGTCTTCGTCTGTTTTGGTACATGATTGGGTAGCCGCGTACAATAATTGCCTCTCTGCCGAAGACCCAGTTCAGTATAGAGACTATGTCTCGTATGTACTTTCCAAACAGTCAAGTCTGGTGTATTGGCAGAATTATCTTGCTCAAACCGAGGTCTGTTTATTCCCAACGCTTGTGGATCATGGGGATACTTCCAAGAACAGGCTTTACAATGTCGATGTTCAAATCGGACTGTCAGATGAGGCTATTGGCGATTTCCTCAAAGCTCACGGCGCGACCGTATCTAATCTCTTCCATGTTGCTTGGGCTTTGCTGTTGAGGAGTTATACGGGCAGCGACAATGTCTGCTTTGGATACCTTGCTTCTGGGCGGGATGCTCCAATTCCCGGAATTGAGGATGCTGTTGGGCTATTTGCTAATCTTCTTCCTTGTCGTATCAATTTTACAGCCGACGACTGGCCGCTTTCGCTGTTGCGGGACAGCCAGAATGATCTAGCAGAGGCTCTTTCACACCAACATGCGCCAATGACAGAAGTGCTTGCAAGCCTAAATTTGCAAGGCCAAGCTCTATTCAACACTGTTGTGTCTATCCAAAGCCGTAGGCAAGAGGATCAGTCGGCGGACACGGTTGTAGGCAGAGACCTCATTGTTGAAGAATTGGAGGAAGTAGATCCTACTGAGGTGAGTTCCCAAATCTATTCCCACAAACGAAACACAAAAAAAAAAGACTCTTAACTAATTGTAAAATAGTATGGTCTTGCTCTTAATGTGTTTTTCACTGGAAACAGATTGAAAGTATATCTCTCTTGCTGGACCTCAATGATCTCACCGTGGCAGGCCGACCACATTGCAGACACACTTAGTCATATCATCTCCAATATTGTTTGTTTGCCTGAGCAAAGTGTCATGAATATCAGTTTGCTAGGCAAGCGACAGCTTAATGTTCTTTTTACTCGTGCATACAAGATGCCTATCACGATCGATGATTGTGTACACGAATTAATTCACAAACAGGTGGTGGCCCGCCCGAACGTTCCGGCAGTGTGTGCTTGGGATGCAAACTTATCATATGAACAACTTGATAAGAGCTCCTCCCTGATCGCCTCCATACTTTATGATATGGGTGTCAGGCCGGGGAATTGGGTAGCCTTGTATCTCGAAAGGTCCTCCTGGGTCCCAGTTGCCATGCTTGCTGTGATGAAATCTGGTGCAGCTTTTGTATTACTTGAACCGTCCTTTCCAACGTCACGGCTTCAGCAAATCCACAATGATGTTAACGCAATCGTCATTCTCACCTTGAAAAGCATGACTGAGAAGGCCAAGTACATTCAAGAAAATATGATCATCATGGACGATATGCATCCCAGCGCGTCTGGCGATTGCTTCAGCACCGTGTCGGTTCGTACTACCCCCCAGAATGCACTATACGCCGTGTTCACCTCAGGATCGACCGGCAACCCAAAGGGTATTGTCATTGAGCACGGCTCATTTGCCAGCAGCGCTTTTGCCCATGCCTCAGCTGCTGGTTATACCGCCGAATCTCGAGTGTTCCAGTTTTCTTCCTATGCGTTCGATGCTTGTATGGCAGAGATACTGACGACTATGCTGGTGGGTGGCTGCATCTGTATCCCCAGTGAAGATGACAGATGGAATGATATGCCAGGTTCTTTGGCCAGACTCAAAGCGAACTTACTATTCGTAGCACCATCTATGCTCCGAACGCTAGATCCTCTGCATTTTCCTAGTCTGAAAACCGTGCTTGTTGGAGGCGAGCTCCTCTCATTGCGGGAAGTTCAGCAGTGGGCGGACAAAACTCAACTACAACAGATGTATGGGCCATCGGAGTGCTCTGTATACTGTGCGACAACAGATCCACTGCAAAAGTCAGACGACGTCCAGAACATTGGGACTATCCTTGGTGCTATACCATGGATCGTTGACCCACGAAATCCTGATGTATTGGCCCCAGTTGGGGCTGTTGGAGAGCTGCTACTTGAGGGCCCAATCGTTGGCCGTGAGTACCTCAATAAACCCGAACAAACTGCAGCCGCATTCATAGATCCCCCCAGCTGGAGACGTGACTTCGCTGGTTATCCTCGGCGTAGTTTGTACCGCACGGGAGACCTGGCACAGTATACAATGAATGGCACAATCCGCCTCCTCGGGCGAAAAGATACGCAAGTCAAGTTACGTGGCCAACGTATTGAGCTTGGTGAAATCGAGCATGTTCTTCGTGATCTTCTTCCTCGGTGTGCTCACGTCATTGTAGAGATGATCAAATTTGAAGAGTCGGATCGACCCACAGAGCTTGTTGCATTTATTGAAGGAGAAAGCAATGAGGAGAAGGGCAATTCCTCCGCTTCTGAGGATGATAGCCTTGTTCAACCAATTGACGGAGCATTGCGAATCCAGGTCGAAGATGCAAAAAATCGTCTTTCAGATCGTTTGCCGCAATACATGGTTCCGGATATTTTCCTCGCTGTCAAAAAGCTGCCTGTCAGTGCAGGTGGCAAAGCTGATAGAAAGCTACTTCGTGAGGAAGCGAAAGGTTTGATGCAGAATGGTTCGTTGGATATTAAGTCGGCCATTGATGGTACGCCGCAGCAAATTTCTACAACGCCTGCTGAGAGGATTATGCTTGAGTTGGTGAGCCAAGTTCTCGAACGATCGCAAGTCAGTCTTGCACCAGAAGATAACTTCTTCAAAATTGGTGGAGATTCTCTACGGGCGATGAAGTTGGTCCAGTTGTGCCGATCCCGCAACATCAGCTTGTCCGTCCAAGACATCTTCCGAGCTCCTCAAATCTCGAAAATGGCTACCGCAGTTCAAATGCCAAAAGACGAAGAGCCCCACGCTCCACCAGAAAGAGAACGCATCGCACCTTTCACACTACTGGATTATGAAGTTAGACATCAAGTCATTTGTGAAGTGACTGAGAAGGCTCAAATCGACGAAACCGAGATTGATGATATTTATCCATGCACTCCGCTGCAAGAAGGCATGATATCCTTGAGCTTGCGAAGTCCTAACGCGTATATATCTCAAAGCACGTATGCATTACCTTTAGACTGTGATTTGATACAACTTCGAGAGGCGTGGAGCAAGGTGGTCAAGGCGAACTTCATTTTGCGAACTCGAATCTTCCAGCACAATTCTGAGGGTGCTTTGCAAATTGTGCTGCAAAGGGACCCTGAGTGGTTTGAAGGGGATAACTTGGGGATGTATCTCAAAATGGACCAGGAGATACCAATGGGAATAATGGATCCGTTACTACGGCTTGCTGTTGTAACAGAAAACACAGACCATGGACATCAGGATAACAACCGGAAGGGAAAGTCTTTCATGGTTGTCACTATGCACCACGCGATATATGACGGCTGGTCCGAAGGGCTGATCCTTGATCAAGTGACAGCTGCATACGCCGGGGAGGCTATTCCTCAATGCCAGTTTCCGCGTTTCATCAAATTTATCAAAGAGACACAGCATCTTGCCGAAACTTTTTGGAAAATGCAGATGCATAACTTGGAGACTCCTTCGGCTGTATTCCCATCTTCTCCCTTGCCAAACTATGTGCCTACCCCAACTTCATCTTGTTCACGTCGCATGGATCTGACAGAAGGACACACGTCATCGCACTTTACCCTCTCATCTCAGTTACGTCTTGCATGGGCACTTGTGATGCATCATTTCACCACCTCAGAAGCAGTTGTTTTTGGTGTCATTGTCAATGGTAGGAGTGATGGGATCCCAGGGATTGAGCAAATGACTGGCCCGACTCTGGCTACTCTTCCCTGTCGAGTCCAGTTGATTCCTTCGCAAACGATTGAGGAGTCATTATCTGAGATCCAGAAACACTCCAGTAATACGCTCCCATTTGAACAATATGGGCTGCAAAACATTCGTGCTCTGAGCGAAACTGCCGCGATGGAGTGCCAGTTCCAGAGCTTGCTTGTTGTTCAGCCACAGACAACACCAGACCCTTCGCAGCTGCTGTGTCCTATTGATACGTCGGAGGCGTCTTCCCAATTTGATACATACCCTCTCACATTGCAGTGCAACATTAATGATGGGCATGTGGTCCTGCAAGCAAGTTATGATGACCTGATAATCCCAACTAAAATGATGCATGGTGTTTTAGATCATTTTAGACATGCTTTCAAAGAGATTGCATCTGATACTACACGCCCAATTGCACAGATTACATCAATCAGTCCGGAAGACACGACACAACTGACGGATTGGTATCACGAGTTACAACTATCCCAGCCACAAGTATCTTCATATGAATCACTCGTAGTGCATGATCTGATTCGGAAGCAATGCCAGTCCCAGCCAACAGCCGCTGCGGTACATGCATGGGATGGCAGCTTTTCCTACAGTCAGGTCGACCAGCTCTCATCAGCACTTGCTGTTTATTTGGCGCAAGTAGGTGTTGAGCTGGAGTCAATCGTTCCGGTCTGTTTCGGAAAGTCCAAGTGGCTGCCCGTGATAACTCTTGGTGTTCTCAAAGCCGGTGCTGCGTTCGTTTTGCTTGACCCTACGTCACAGCCGTTGCAGAGAATGCAGTTGATTGTCGAGGAAGTCAAGGGAAAGGTAGTTATCACTTCGGAGACGCTGCTCTTGACTGCTTCGGATTTCCCTGGAGTGGAGCCGGTGGTAATATCTGATGATTCTCTTTTCCTAGCTACAAATGTTGAATGTGAGGATGTCGTTCTCCCCACCGTCGGTAACCACAATGCGCTTTACGCCATCTTCACATCTGGATCAACAGGAAAACCCAAGGGTGTTGTTATTGAACATGGCGGGTACACTGTCAGCGCTTTGGCTCGCCAGAAGATTACTGGTCTTGATAACAAGTCTCGAGTCTTGCAGTTCTCTTCCTGTGTATTTGACACGTTCATTACAGATATTTTGGACACTTTAATTGCGGGAGCATGTATCTGCATTCCATCTGAATCAGATCGTCACGCCCAGTTGGGTCGGGCCGCGAACGAAATGCGTGTTACGCATGCTGACTTGGTCCCTTCCGTCGCTCGTCTACTCGATCCCCGTGATATCCCGACACTCGAGTCCCTTGCATTGAGCGGTGAATCTTTGGCCGCTGCTGATATCGACCTCTGGGCAGGTAAAGTGAGACTTTGCAATCTCTACGGCCCTGCTGAGTGTTCGGCGACGGCTACTGGCCACATTGTCACCGGGCCGCATCCAAACGCTTCAAATATCGGTCGGGGTAGCGGTGGATTCTGCTGGATCGTCAACCCTGGTGATCATGAAAAACTCCTTCCCATTGGTGCTATCGGCGAACTAGTCCTTGAGGGCCCAATTGTTGGACGCGGCTATCTGGGTCATGTCCATGGCTCTGCTTCGACCAATTTTGTCTCAGTTCCTCCTGCCTGGAGACAAGCCTTCCCACATGGTGATGAAGGGTGTCGAATGTATAGGACAGGTGACCTGGTACAGTACAACGCAGACGGTGCCTTGTTATTCATCGGACGAAAGGACAACCAAGTTAAACTCAATGGACAGCGACTTGAGCTAGGTGACGTGGAGCATCATCTTCGAAGTGCGTTCCCTACCGCACTCGATGTGGTAGCAGACGTGGCAGAAACCAGTGCCTCGAAGAAACGTCTTGTTACATTTGTTGTTGTTGGTGGCAATCAAGAAATCCACCACAATCATGAGCAGCAACCTGATGTTGGGCAAATTCTGACAATAGACAACATGCAAATCGCAACTTCTATGGAATTCAGAACACTCATCCGAGACGCTGAAACTTCTTTGCGTATTTCATTGCCAGGCTTTATGGTTCCAACTGCTTATTTCCCCATCAAAGTTCTTCCAAGGATGCCATCGGGAAAAATAGACCGTCGCCGATTGAAACAGCTCGCTTCAGATCTCATTGCTCATGAAGGATTAGAACCATTTACAGCAGTCAAAAATAAACGTGCTCCATCAACAGTGGCTGAGAAGATATTGCAGGCTATCTGGGCCAAAGTACTTGGGAGAGAGGCCTCAACAATTGGTGCGGAGGACGGGTTTCTGCAACTGGGAGGAGATTCCATCGCCGCTATGAGGGTAGCTTCAATTGCAATGTCTGAGAGTTTGAACTTGTCAATCTCTAAGCTCTTCCAGAACGAAAGCTTGCAGAGTTTGGCTGCGACGGCACAGCCAGACAAGTCCGGCCAGGCTATCGACTGGGCCAAGGAGGTTGCCCTTCCATCGGACATGCAAGCACTAGCAAATGACGCTGGTCAAGACATTTCGTCGATTCATTCATCTTCTCCAACCGAAATCCTGTTGACTGGCGCTACGGGATGCCTTGGGCGAGAGATACTTCAGCAGCTCATTGAGTCTCCGAACATTGGCGTGATTCATTGTGTTGCCGTGCGCTCTCCGGAACAAATTTCTCACAATGAGAAAATTGTCGTATACAAGGGTGATTTCTCTCTCCCACGATTAGGCATGACCGAGCAGGAAGAGACCGCGGTTGTTCAACAATGTCGCGCCGTCATACACTGCGGCGCACTCGTGTCGTTTGTACAAAATTACGAATCACTTCGAACGGCCAACGTTGAATCGACGAAATATCTTGCAAAACTCGCCCTGAAATCACAGATTCCATTCCACTACGTTTCGACGACTGGAGTTGGTGGTGAGGAAGGCCAAGCCGTCATTGAGGAAGTTTCAGCGGCTTCAAGTTTACCGCCTGCAGATGGCAATGATGGCTATACGGCGACGAAATGGGCCAGCGAGGTGTTCCTTGAGAAGGTGAACTCTGAGTTTGGACTCCCCGTTGTGATTCATCGTCCGTCCAATATTATCAGCGACTGCGCCCCGGAAACCGACATTGTTAATAACTTGTTAAAATACTCCCGTCGCATGAGAATGAGTCCACACTTGAGAGGTTGGGAGGGACATTTTGACCTCATCCAGGCGAAAGTTGCCGCGTCCAACATTATTGGTACTGTAAATTTTTCCATACAACACACTGTCAATGATCAAGCTTGCCGACGTGAGGTGCAGTATATCCACGAGTCTGGCGAGACCATATTCTCGGTAGATGCTTTCCGCACATATCTGGAGGGCGAAGAAGAAGTGTCGTTTGAGACAGTGGAGCTGAAAGTCTGGATTGAAAATGCTGTGCGTCAGGGTATGTCGAAGCTTGTGGGGGAATTCTTGACGGACACGGAGGCGACTGGGGATTCAATTTCGCTGCCTCTTATCAGGAGCAGTCGGCAGTCGTAATTTTTAATTACTAAACATATATAGAATGTTTTGGATGTATATTAGTAAAGTGGATATACTATAGTACTAGAATTTAGCTTTACATAAATGAAAACGTGTAGACGCAATTTTCTCCAAGAATCTCTATTGAGAGTTGTTTACTCAGACTATTGGATGTGACAGTCTCGTACCTGTTTGAGGACTGATAACTAAGGCACTATACTTTTGAAGTTACACGTTGCGATAATAAGGCTTAGGTACCTTTGATATGTTGTGTATAGTGCTGTTTCAAGCAGGGAGTCCGCACAGCGTAGGGTAGTCGACACCTGGTAAAAATGTACAAATGTCTAAAGTATAATTATTTTCTATATCCTCCCGTTCTTATAAAGCCTCTATCTTATATGACTCAATAGCTTATCGTGAAATCACTACGTAACATACCCTTTGCAGTAGGAGAAAAGAGGCGAAGCAGTATCTTGACTCTTGGTTGATGCATTTTCAATCAGAGCACAAGACCACTCTGGCCTACACTAATTATTCACAAATCACAGAAAAGCTAACGACATAATATATACATTATGAAGCGAAGCATTAATTCAATTAAAAGAATACGTAAGATGATAAAAGTGTTGAGTGCAAAGTAAAGCAAGTAGTGGCGCATCGCGGCGGGTAGTGATTTGGATGTAGGGTGGGGCACGCCCGTGAACGTTACCGTGATCGGCTTTCCAGTCTCATACCAGTGAGCGTAATGATGCCCAATTTGGGATTCCGAGTTCATCCCTATGATGTCTAGACACTGGCAGTTCAGGGACATATTGGCTTGTAGAACTTTCAAGGCATGAGAAACATTGCAGCACTATACTGGCTCCGACGGCTGAGGACTGATCGGACCGTCGGGATGCTGTCTAAGACAACATATACTTTGACATTGCGTCCAGCTTCGTCACCCTACCTTAGCAGGGCAGAATTAATTTCTTAGTACCATGTGCGCAAGTCCTTGATTTTTGATGCGCTTTCATTGGGCGATGTTCCGTTGCAACGTATGATACAAGCATTAGTACGTTTGAGATTCAGTTCTATCAGCCAAAGAGGCATACAGACAATATAGTTTCAGATAGCCATGCTCGGCATCTATACAACTTTCAGCTTCACCAGAGAGCGCATCTCCCCAGATCAGACATTGCGATCCACCCAAGATTGAATGATGCCTTCGTTGCTCACTTCATACGTTTTGATCTCAACAACTTCGCCCTTGACAAAGGTATTTGGCTGCACAAACTTCCATCGGGGCTCCGGTTTGAGAGACACAATCTGCCTCCATTCCTCGTATATGCCGGTTACTTCCGTCAGCGACTCGTAAAACTCCTTGCAAGCCTCTACATCTGCAACACAGCGCCAGATATGTAGCCGGCAAAGAATTCGGCCCAGTGCTGTCTTTCCGTCTGAGAGAATCTTGGAGCGGTCAACGTGAACTGTGGCTTGTTTGGTGTGCAGATCATGCTCCACAGTTAGTACGCCGTTGCCTTCGGTGACGAGGTACTTGAGGATTGCAAAATGTCCCTAAGGGGCAGATGGAGGTTAGTTTGCATTTTGCGGGTCATCTCAAGGTTGGGGTCGTGTCTCACCCGCTTGTGGGCCTCGCCCCAGGTCTGGTCTTTGACGCTGAAGTACTCCAACGCCTGGAGACCTTCAACCCCGATTTGCATGTACGTGTTGTAGATGACTAGTAGAACGGGTTAGTCTGAGGCGGTAATAGGCAAGCTGAAAACAGGGTACCTACTCTCATCAGCTGTAGGCTGGGTGGAGTCATCATAGCCAAAGATGGCCAGCATCTCCTTGTTGTCTATCAGATACTCCGAGATAAGCGTAGCGCGTGTCTCCTCCACAGACATTGCAATCTCCTCAAACACACCCGTCCATGTCTGCCCGGGCTTGTACCACGTCTTGACCGACTCGTTTGTTAGCGGGTTGATGGGGGGCTGGCTCGTGTCAAAGTTGTGTTCTCCCGGAGCTGTCTCACTCAACAGTTTCCCCGTGCCATGTCCGAGGATGCCATGGATGGCGGTGGTGATGAGTCGTACGATCGGCATGCACTTCTTGAATGCATCAACCTCGGCAGCTCTTACATAGTGACACGGGCTGGCTGGATCATGGTTCGCGCTCATACAGTTGCCAATAACCACATTTTTGATGCCACACGTCTCGCGGATGTCGTGGTAGTTGGGAAGATTGGCAGCTCCCCAAACAGTGCTAGCGCAGAAGGCTAGGGCTGTCGGCTGTTAGCGATGTTCCGGCCACACAACTGCCGCTCCGAGCCAGCTGGACAGGCCACCAGAGTTTAATCCTTGCTTACCTTGGACGCTGGTAAACTCAGGCGGCTCAAACACCGGCTTCTCAAACGGACCCATGCCACCGTTGACGCCCTCCACACTCCACGGCAGCAGATGGATGAAGGCGGGTGCCTGATGGACGATCTTTGTCAGCCTGGCTGTTTCTTGACGATCCGTGATGCAGATCACCGCCCCCCACTCAGCGCGAACTCCAAATGGATCTCGATACGGCTCCACGAAGCCCATCATGTGCTCAACATCGGGGGTTTTGTCCGTCACCCATAGCTTTTGAGACTCGTGAAACACGTCAAGGCTCCCCGTCTTGAAGCTTTCGATGTACTGGTCAAGAACTGTTGCCTGGATATCGTTTGCGGCGTATTCCCGGGCTTTGGTAAGCTCAGAACACACCTTCACGAGCTCCTGGCTGTGATCACCAGTCATGACGCGCACACTTCCGTCTAGTCCGTCGATGCTCCCTAGTTCGGTGCTAGCTCCAACATCTGCCGAAGCTTGAAGTACTTGGTAGCTGGTGTTGGCGCCATCGACCACCTTTCTAACTCGAGTGTTTTCTGGTCCGATGGCGTGTTTCTCAAGGATCTTAGATACATTGGCGATTTCCTGTCTGGACATCTGGCCACTTCCTGGGTAGTAGTTTGATATGCCATCTGTGTCAGGAAATCCCAAGTTGCTAGGTGGCACAGACAAGATGGAATCCACAATGCTTTCGAGCGTCTCTGTGGCTGATGCTGAGATGCTGGCTATCCTCCACAAACTGCTGCGTGAGACGTTGGGCACAATCTTCTGGTTGCCCTCTCCCTAAAATGGATGTCAGTTGCGTCTGGCTTTGTCCATGCCGCCAGGCCAAGCTCACATAAAAATTGCCCTCATTGCAAAGGAACAGAGCAGCATATTCCAAGAAACCATCCACGTCCGAAGGTGGGATGGCACAGCGGTCTACCAACGATTTCCACTGCCCATCACATGCCTTATGCAAATCCAAAATGAAGTTGAAGATGCCAATGGATTCCGGCGAGGTTTGTCGCATAACGACTCTGGCGCCGTGCCATGCCGCTCTGGACAGGTGATGGGCATACAGCTTCTGCTGCGCTGGGAGCTTGGAGAAAAGTTCCGCGATTTCAAGTTCACGGATAGCCGCCTCAAAGGGACTAGATTCGGCCATAGTTGACATGAAGGCGCTTTTTTGACAATTGAAGTTGGAAACAGGACTGTTGAAAGCCACTTGCTGTTGAGAGCGACACCGAGAGTATGGTGCATTGAGTGTGTGATGATGATGTTTCCGTTCAGTCCACGGAGCCTGCAGTTGGGCATGTTAAAGACCCTCGAAGTCTAGCCTTTCGAACCAGGCAAGCCAGGCTTCCCTATTCTGTACCTTTCGCAGCTGGGGTACATCCTTGCTGTACTATCCGATACTTTGAGCAGTCTTGACGTGTGAGCTTTTCGCATTACCCACCTGCTAAGACAACATCAGCCACCGCGGCAGACGTCGACAGCAACCTTGTTGTTTTTTGGCATTACGTATTGCCTTTGTAATGTGGTACTTTTCTCATTCCTTTTTCTATATGTAACCCCGTTTTCTCTGCCACGTAATGAGATCAACTCGAAGACGTCTCGATTGTGGCTTTCAAGTCGGTCTACATTCCCCGGCCGTCCCCTGTACCAACAATGCCCGTGCAGCAGCTAAGCTTTGTGAGTGAGACAATCCTAGCAGTCAGCCATGGTCTCACATTTATATTCTCAGATCTGACAAAAGCGCGACCCTGGGAAATCAGAGCTCGAGCAGCAGGCTTTTGTTTTGCCAATGTTGCATGCAATATCACGAACATCTCTTTTAATAATTTGCGTTGAAACGACACCCCAAAAAAACACGTAACAGTGTTGTTACTTACAAGCTAACGTCTATCGTCTCAACTGTTTTCCTATTGCCTACTTTCTGGCGATTCTCAGCTGTTGCTAGACTTGAAACATCGACGAGTTCGGAAACAAGCAATGGACCAGGATGGTGATCTCGACCGAGAGCTTTTGTATTGGACTAGACAGTTAGAAGGAAGCCAGCCCGCTGAGTTCTTATGTGACAAGTTGCGACCAGTGAATCTGTCTGGCGAGACGGAGACCACAAACGTCAAATTGGATCCTTCGCTGGATATTTTGCTTGAACAATTCTGCAAGGCGCATGATGTGACAACATCTGTTGTGCTTCTTGCCGCACTGCGGGTCACACATTATCGCCTCACAGGCATCTCAGATGCCACAATTGGCAAGCTTGACGACTGTCCTAGATCCATTCCATATTTGCAGTGCATTCGCATCAAAGTCGAAGATGACTCCTTCGAAGAATTGGTTCATCAGGTGCAATCCACAACATCACAGGCTTCGGCCAACCAGAATGTTCCCCTCCACAGAATTGCCTCGCATTTGCAGAAACATACAGAGCCATCTTGCCAGCCACTGCTGCGGATCGCTTATATGTACCATTCCCAGCTAGAACGAATGGCAGGGTATGGTCAGCGGATTGAGCAGATAGCCCCAGGAGTGGTTTTAGCATTCGATGTCCAAATTCACATTTTCCCGGAAAACGAAGGCATATTGGCTGAATTTATCTTCTCTAAAGATCTCTACGACCAAAAAACAATCGACAGCATGATGATGGTGTTCAAGGCGATACTCGAACGGGGTCTGAAGGAGCCGAAGGTGAAGATTTCACGATTACCATTGTTGACATCCGAATCCCACACCATACTCCAGGAATTCGGCCTTTGTAAAAATGAACAGACTGAGTACCCCCGGGAGTCAAGTCTAATTGACATTTTCCGCCATCAGGTTGCAACTCATCCAGACAGGGTGGCTGTTAAAGATTCTTCCACTACATTAACATACGCACAATTAGATCATCAGTCTGATAACCTTGCCTATTGGCTAGCAAAACGTTGTTTTGCGGCGGAAACTCTGGTTGGTGTGTATGCGAACAGATCTTGTCAAACCATCACTGCCTTTTTGGGAATTCTTAAGGCCAACTTGGCATACTTGCCACTGGATGTCAAGTCACCGCTTGGACGAACACAAATCATTTTATCATCCATCAAAGGTCATAAGCTTGTATTACTTGGCTCAGATATCCAGCTTTCAGCAATTCAGATGAATGACGTGGAACTATGTGCCATATCAGAGGCGTTATGCTGTCACGCTGACGAATTTGATCTTACGCAGCTAACGGCGCCTTCAGCTACGAGTCTTGCCTACGCCATGTTCACTTCAGGGTCGACAGGCAAACCTAAAGGAGTCATGGTGGAGCACAGGGGCATAGTGCGACTCGTCAAACAAAACAACTTAATTCGACATTTACCTGATGCCCCACGAATGGCTCATATGGCGAATGTAGCATTTGATGGTTCAACCTGGGAAATTTATGCTGCTTTGATGAATGGAGGGACTTTGGTCTGCATTGATCCAATGGCAGTTCTGGACTATGCAACTTTAACCAGAACTTTCGCCCAGGAGAGTATCCAGACCACGTTTATGACACCAGCTTTGTTTAAGGAGTATTTGGTCGAATGCCCAGCAGTAATCGGTCAACTGACCGCACTTCTTATTGGCGGGGATCGAATTGACCCACAGGATGTGTTTACAGCACGGAGATTAACGAAATGTAAAATCATTAATGGATATGGACCGACAGAAAATACTGCGTGCAGTACCTTCTACTCTATCCCCGAGGATGAAAATTGTATAAATGGAGTACCTATTGGCCGAGCTGTGAGTAACTCGGGCGCATATATCATGGATGCACAGCTGCGACTTGTTCCCCTTGGCGTGATTGGAGAACTTGTTGTCACAGGCGATGGATTAGCACGAGGATATAATGACCCCGAGCTGGATTCAGGACGCTTTGCCTTTGTTACTATCGCTTTCAGCGGTCAGAAGGTTAGGGCCTATCGCACTGGAGACTATGCTCGCTGTCGGCCCAGGGACGGAGAGCTGGAATTCTTTGGAAGAATAGATGCTCAGGTCAAAATACGAGGTCACCGCATTGAACTCGGAGATATTGAGCATGCTTTTAGTGAGCACCGCTGCGTGAGAGATGCTGCTGTCGTGGTCCAAAAGCATGAGGATCGAGATGCACAGCTGGTTGCATTTGTCACCATACAGGAAACCCAAATTGAAGCAGATGCCGTTGGACTAATATGCACTGATCAAGAAGCTATTCCGGAGGTTGTGAATGGTCAGTCTGATCGAGAATATCGCATGGAGAAGATTCAAGCCAAGCTCCGCGAAAGACTGAATGCAAAGTTGCCCCCCTATATGGTCCCTACGAGCATAAACATTATCGACAAGATGCCGATAAATGCAAATGGCAAGGTTGACCGATGTATGCTTGCAAAAAGATTCCAAACAAGGACAACGGGCCGAGTGGCCAAGCGCCAACCAACAACACAATTGCAGCGCGACATGCAGCGAATATGGGGCCAGGTTCTTGGCTTTAATCCTGTCTCAATTGGCCTAGGCGACGGTTTTTTCCAGCTTGGAGGGGACTCGCTTGGCGCAATGAAAGTTGTAAGCAGAGCTCGTAAAGCTGGTATTGCAATAGCTGTCGCAGATATTTTTCGGGATCCTGTGTTGGAGCGTGTCGCTGCTTGCGACGCTACTTCGATGGACGTCACTTCCGAAGCCGTCCCGATTTTTTCACTCCTTGGCGACAACATTGATCTAGAGTCGCTCATTAGTGATGTTTCGACCCAATGTCACTTAGATCCAGCTGCTATTCAGGACGTGTATCCGTGCACAACACTTCAGGAAGGCCTCTTGTCTCTGTCTTCGAAGCGGCCCGGGGACTATATTTTGCAGTCCACTCTAGAGCTGTCTTCAAAGTTCTCGATCACGGATTTCCGCCAAGCTTGGGAAGAAACAGCCCAAAAGATGGATGTACTACGTACCAGAATCGTGCAGTGCGGCCAGCAGGGCCTCTTACAGGTTGTTTTAAATGAAAGACTTCAGTGGAGTGAAGCAACTGGACTGAATGAGTATCTTCAAAAAGATAGGGCACAGCCTATGGAGATGGGCCAGCCACTCGCACGTTATGCCATCATCAAAGATGATCATAGTGCGCCCAAGTGGTTCGTATGGACGATTCATCATTCACTGTATGATGGCTGGTCGCTGCCTCTTGTTCTCGATGCAGTTGAGCAGGTCTACTTTGGCAAGATACTTCAGGACCGACCCCAATTCAAGACCTTTATAAAGTATTTGATACAACAGGACGACAAGGTCGTGTCGGAGTACTGGGGAGACACTCTGGCAGGATACGATTCTCCAGTGTTCCCATGTCTCCCACCAGCCATCCAGCAACCAGTGACAGACATGACAAAAAAGCACATCATCTCACAGAGCCAAAAGAGGCGAAATCATGGTGTCACAACATCGAATCTCATTCGGGCGGCATGGGCCCTGGTTGTTGGCCAGTTGACAGATTCGGAGGATGTCGTGTTTGGATGCACGGTGTCTGGGAGAAATGCACCAGTCAATGACATTGACGAAATTGCTGCGCCTACAATTGCAACAGTTCCAATACGTGTAAGAATAGCAAATGACCAACTCGTTGTAAAATATTTGCAAAAAATCCAGAGTCAATCGACAGACATGATTCCATTTGAGCAAGCTGGGCTGCAACGCATTGCCAAAATTTGTCCTAGCAGCCAACAGGCATGCAAGTTCCAGACCTTATTGATCATTCAGCCAGAAAAGGAAGAAGAATTCCCAACAAACCATCCCTTTGGAAAATGGCAAGATACCCGACAAACATTTTGCAATACATATGCTTTGGAGCTTGAAGTGCAGCTTGGCACAGACAGCATTGCGGTTACAGCAAGTTTCGATTCGAGGGTAATCGAGCCATGGACCGTTTCGAACTTATTGGGCAGACTTGAGGCTGTACTACAATTTTTCGACAACGCAGGCCCCAAGCAGATTTTGGCCGACATGGAAAAAATCACCCAAAAAGATCTTTCACAGCTATGGACATGGAATGGCATAGTACCAGTAGCGGAAGAGCGATGCGTTCATGAGATGGTTCAAGAGCGAGTGCGCAGTCAACCGCAGGCGATTGCACTTTGTGCCTGGGATGGCGAACTGACATACGGCGAGATGGATCGGCTTGCTACAAATTTAGCAAGTCATCTTGTTGGTCTTGGGATAGCTCCTGGCATGCTAGTACCGTTGTGCTTCGAAAAGTCAATTTGGACAACGATTGGCATGCTCGGTGTGCTCAAGGCCGGGGGAAGTTTCGTCTTACTCGATCCATCGCTTCCCGAACAGCGCCTCAGGGTTATTTGCGGACAAGTCAAAGCCAGTATTATCCTTTCCTCCGCGCTGAACGAGTCTCTCAGTTTACGCTTGGTAAGTCAAGTGATCAAGATCAACTCGGCGTTTTTTTCATCGCGAGAATTGGGATTTCAGCAACAAAGGACCCCTCAGTGCCCACAGTCCATTATGTACGTGATATTCACATCAGGTAGTACTGGCACGCCAAAAGGGGTCATGATAACACACCGAAATATCGCTTCAGCTATCCGCCATCAGGTCAAGCGGTTCGGATTTACAACAAAATCCAGAGTTTTTGACTTTTCATCCTACAGTTTTGATGTGACTATTAGCAACCTTTTTGCGACCCTTGTTTCGGGAGGCTGCGTATGTATTCCAAGCGACTCTGATCGAAAGGTTAGGCTGGCACAGAGTATCGTGACTCTTCGCGCCGACGTGGTAGACCTTACGCCCTCGGTTGCAAGAATGCTCCAACCTGAAGATGTCCCCCAAGTAGAAACAATCATCTTGTCTGGGGAGGCGATTCATATCAATGACATGAAACATTGGTGGGGGAAAGCGAAAGTCCTCAATGTTTATGGGCCTGCTGAATGCACTGCCACAAGTACCATCAACAACACCTCATCAAGCTTGGAGGAGGCCACTCGGATTGGTACTGGTGCAGGGCAGGTTACGTGGGTCGTAGACCCGGAGGACTGCCATTCTTTGGTCCCCTTGGGCTGTATTGGGGAACTTCTTCTTGAAGGGCCACTCGTTGGCCGGGGCTATTTGGAAGATCCTGAAAAAACTGTGACGGCTTTTATTAACGACCCAGCATGGCTAGTCCGAGGTGCCCCAGGTCAGCCAGGCCGAAATGGCCGGCTTTACAAGACAGGCGACTTGGTTCGATATAATGAGGATGGAAGTCTGACTTTCATTGGGCGGAAAGACACACAAATTAAAATACGCGGGCAACGAGTCGAGCTGAGCGAGATTGAACATCACGTTCAAGAGTGTATTCCTGATGCGGCACAAGTCGTAGCTGAAGTTATCACGCTGGAGGGATGTCATGCAAGTATTACATTAGCTGTCTTCATCAGGTTTAGTGGCAATACTACTACGTCCGGAGAGATTGAATCGATACCAGTGAGTATCTATTCAATCCCTTCCGATGTATATGATGAGCTTGCTGGTCGTCTTCCGAGTTACATGGTACCAACAGTTTTCTTCTCCATCAGGGAGCTTCCCATAACCGCGTCTGGCAAAATGGATCGAAAACAGCTGCGTGAAATCGGACAGTCATTTGAGCCTGAGTGTTTGCTCGGGGCAAAAACAAAGCATACACAACCTGACGCTGGTGGTGTCGACGTGATCGTGAATACTGAGCAGCCAGCCTTTGCACTAGCTCAGTGGCTATCCGAACTACGTTCCTCGTGGGGCTGGGAGGGCTTAGCATGTAAAGGTGATGCTGCGACGGGTATTGAAGATGGCTTCACTGATGTTTTTCTGCATCTATCCGGTCTTGACTCTGTGAACATGATGTCGCTTGTGTATTTTATTTCGCAGCAGTTTCATGTCAAAGTCGAAATGGCGTTACTAATGGATAGAAAGACTACCATTAGGAGCCTCGCTGGATTTATCTCTGATTTGAAGGAGGCTGCTATTGCGGGGATTCCCATTAAAACGTCTTCCGACAATCTTTCAGCTTCAATCAACCTTATGGAGGAAATTCGTCGTTATGACTCCCTGCTTGTGTTCAGTCAGCAACAAGTCCAAACTAAATCAAACAAGGAGCTGCAACTCAAACACAGCAATCCTCAGCTCACAGTTCTTCTCACGGGTGCCAACGGATTCATTGGTACACAGATCCTGCGACAGCTGCTTGAGCATAAACGAGTTGCTCGCGTGATTGTGCTCGTGCGTGGTGAGACGGCCGAAGACGCTAGAAGCCGTACCGTTGATGCAGCGATGAAAGCTCTCTGGTGGAGCGAGTTTCATGGAGAGAAGCTTGAAGTTTGGCAGGGTGACTTATCGTTACCACATTTGGGACTTTGTGGGAAGCACTGGGATGTGCTGGAGAGTGGGACCTTGATCGATGCCATCATTCATAATGGGGCAACAGTACATTGGGCAAAGGGGTATGCTGCTCTGGAAGCCGTGAATGTGGGCTCGACAATGGAACTGCTTCGCCTCGCAGTGATGACACCTACTATGAGATTTGTCCATATTACAGGCGGTCGAGAGTCGGTTGCTCAGGATGAACAAGAAGAGGATGTTGCTAAAGAGCTCTCTGTTGCTGATGCTCTCGGGTACAGTCAGACCAAGTTTGTGGCCGAGGCTGTTGTCAAACGCGCCGCTCTGCGACTTGCCGCCGAGTCGGATCGCCGCATCACCATCGTCAGTCCGGGCTGCGTTATTGGAACCCCCACCGAGGGCGTAGCCAACGCGGATGATTACATCTGGCGACTGGTAGCGGCAAGCATCAAATCGGGCATATGTAACATGGATGTGGCAAGCGATTGGATCCCGTTGACCGACGCGGCATCTACAGCGACGACGATTGTTGATGCAGCCCTAGAGCCAAGACACAAGCCATGTGTTGTCACGCAAGCCGCCGACGGCATGACATGGGAGAGCCTTTGGGTTATCTTGGAGGGAATGGGGTACAAGCTCGAGGCGAAGAGTACGACAGAGTGGTTAGCCGCCGTTCGGCAGAGTATTGCCATTGAGAGAGAAACACATCCGTTGTGGCCATTAGCGCATATGCTCGACAGCCAACATACGCAGGCGTCCAAGAAACAAAACGAGGGTCGTGGTGAGGATCGAGAAATATCTGCGAGGCTTAAAACGGCGGTGAAAAAGAGTGTCGAATTTTTGGGGAGGGTTGGGTTTCTACCGTTGCCGGCTGGGGCTTCACAGAATGCGACGCACATTGCTGTTACTGTTCACGGTAAAGATAAGGGTGCTTTTTTCAGGTCTGGGTTTCGAGATCGGAAGCTAGTTCCGGTGCCTTCAGGGCATGATTCGTGAAGTTGCTAGAATTGTGAATACCCAACAAACACTGTTATGAATAAAATACTCGTACATCCGGTACAGCTGGGTTCTTTTTAGCCTTACACTTTTCACTCTTTTGCAGCGATTGGTGTTTTGTGACAGGATTTCATGGTTTGATCAGCTGGAGAATAGTCATCACAGTTACAGACCATAATCACAACAAAGCCTGGCCAGGTCTAAAACAACAACAACTTCAATATAAGGGTTTCATTTAGATTTGATACAACCAGCTTCTCAAGTCATTGGACGATAGTGTCCCATTAATCTATCCATCACTGTCCTTACTACCTCAGTCAAGAGAATCGCGCACATCCTTGATTCTGTCATTTGATGAGCTGTCCAGAATGTCAATTCCCCTCATTGGATCTTTGGTGTAGTAATCCAGGCTGCTGTCAGTAAGGGTGGAAATTAACCTGATAAAACGGTCGTGTCGTAACAGCTCACATGATGTCGCACAGTTGCGATCGTCACACCATGTAATATGCTTTGTCTCCTCGTCATCAAAATGACCATAACTTTCCGGATCCAACAGCCTGATCCAATCAGTATCCATGGAGCAGTTCCTTTCTATTAAAATAGAAAATCCGTGTCGAATGGCATAACCTTGTCTTTTGAACCAGCGGTCAGGCTCTCTGGTAGCTTGTTCCTCCTGGTCAAACACAATATGCATATTGCACACAACGCAAAAGACCGACGAATCCCACGATTTCGATTCACCAAAGCTGCCTTGCTCAAGCGAATCCAAACTCTCAAGTCGTGTCAGTGTAGTCTGCAGATGGGGACAAAAGGCGGCAGGGCATGCTTTGTGGATATCCTGGAGCTTTGCTAAGCAAGCTTCCACAAAATCGACTCCTTCATCCGTGTCGACTGATGCTTTCCAAGAGGCTTCAATTCTGTGGTATTTTTTGTCGCGAACATGACTGACACTGGCCTGGGCGCATTGGCAGGTGGGCTCTGGGCATTTCATTTCGCTGGTCTCTCCTCGGCGTTTGCGACCCCATTCATGGACATCTGCCAACGAAAACTCCACGTGTGGGCAGACGACACATTTTCCTTGGTGGCCAATACATTTTCGGCTCAAATCGGAAGCCTTGCGTTGACTTGCAGAGAAAAAAACTGCAGCGTGTTTCTGTCCACACAATGAACAGTGAAGAGGGTTCAAGAGCCTTACAAATCGCCTGCCGTAATCTGGCGAGGCTCTAGCCCTTTGGCAAGCTTGGCAAAAGGGGATAGCCATTTTCTCCTTGCATGAGAAGCTTGGCGTAACAACGCCATCACAGATCTCATTGCTATCATAAGTGTCGTAGCTCTCACAGGTCTCCCAGCTCTCACAGGTCTCGTAGCCATCTTCAGTGTCGTTGTCAAGAGGCAAGTGGTCCTGCTCAAGTGAAGCAGAATGTGTGGCTGAGGGCTTTTGATCCGACATGCTGGTCGCGGTGCTGAGTTCCTATTTTCGCAAAGGCAAGGGGCAAGGTCTTTGTTTGGCATGGTTGAGAGTAGAAGGACTTTTCTGTGTGTACCTTGGGAGGTCATGGAGTTTTACTTTTTAAGTTTGAATTATGGTGAAGAAAATGTGAGGCAATGCTTCTTCACTTTGACTTTTTGCCACATGGAATAGACCACGTGCCTTGTCCTTCTCGAGCAGGTAACCTTGGGCGAGATGGCGTTTGGTGCACTTCGGCGGGCGGAGCCAAAGGTTCGAACTTGCATATCCATAATATATTGAGAAAGGGTCGTATTCCTTGATGGGAGGAAAATGTATAAACACACAAACTGACTGCCCAGTGAGACGCATATATCTGGGTTCTTGAAGACTCTAACTTGTAAGCAGCTGTTGCCAGTACTATGGCTTTAGAGAGAGAAAACGAATTCATCTAATTTCTGGCTGCCAGCTGCCACTGACGGTTGTGCCAACTGGCAAATGTATTTCTACAACAAAACCCCAAGCCAGCCGTCTCCCTCGATCATCATCCACAAAACTTCAACACACTCGTCACTAAAATCCCAATTTCTCAATCTTTTCTCTCCTAATCTGCCATCATGGCAACCCCCACAGTTGCCTCTACTGACAACCAGGCGAAATGGAAGGAGCTGGCGACTGTTGCCTTGTCCAGTCTTCAATTTCTGTATTGAAAGCCTCAGCAGACAAAACTCAGCAACATAGACAAAGAAGTCAAGTCTGCGTCCCAGAAGGTTGTTGAGTTAACCAAGCGTTTGGATGACCATCTGAGAGAAATGCATAAGAAATCCGCCAAGGCAAAGGAGAAGCTTCTAGCTGTGGAAGCTCTAACCATGAGCAATAAAAAAAGTGAGTGACGGCGGGTTTTGACCGACAACAAGACAAAGCTAAACATTATACAGAATCAAGCGACACAAAATGGTATTCGAAAGATTTGCCATGAAGATCAACGCCATGCTCTGGAGGCTGAAGATGAACAACTATGACGTTGCCACCTGCCGAAGTTGAACAACTCGGACATTGCCGACTGTCAACGCGCGATCGAACGGCTCTGTGGCGGACACGATAAGCTCCGAGAGTCCTTGGCAGAAAAGGGCTCTACCATGGAATACTTTGAAATGCTGCAAAAGCATGAAGTAGAGATACAAACAATGAGCGATCGTCTCTCAGGGTAGAGGGTGGGTGAGGCCAGCACTCGTCAGGTTGAGGTTGGCATTGCGACTGGCAGCAGTGTCACTCGGCGTAGTGGTCACGGTGGCCAGGGTTGTAAACCCGGAGGATTGCCATTCTTTGGTCCCCTGGGGCTGTATAGGGGAACTTCTTCTTGAAGGGCCACTTGTTGGCCTCGGCTATTTGGAAGATCCTGAAAAAACTGCGACGGCCTTCATTGACGACCCAGCATGGCTACTCTGAGGTGTCCCTAATCAGCCAGGCCGACTTTGGCGCCCCTCCATATTCACAAAGTTTCTTGGAGTTTTCGACGATGAATGTAGTGTCAGTTGTAGGATAGCTATCAAAGTTGTTTGCAGATTCCAAGCGCTTCTCTCAGTTTAACATCTTTACACAAATGACTACATTAATTCACATTTCTTGCTGCGCTTTGCTGCTGGGAGTTGGCAGCTGGACTGGTTGACTATTTATACTGGTCAGTCCACTCTAATTTTAATCTAGCAATTCCCGGCAATCTCAGCAATCCCAGCAATCCCAGCAATCCCAGCAATTTCCACCTCTCATTATCGCCTGGCATCTATCACATACTTCATACACCGATCCCGACTATCACCATGTTTCCTGGGTTCCTACCGCAGCCGAAGGTGCTTCACTAAACCCCATCAGCAACCATGACAGCCCTACCAATGCTCGTCTCTTCCATAATTCTCACGTGGCCAGCCACTATAGCATGGATTGTGTATACCAAAAGAGAAGAAAGCCATCGCCTTGTTCTCATAGCGCTACAGCAGGAAGTAAGAGGCCTGAAAAATGCCGACCAGGAACGAACCACGAATGTTGCAAATATAGAGAAGGGTCTGCTCAAGCACATTGAGGCTCTGAGACACACCTGCTTGGAAAGAAAGTACACGTAAGTCCGCCATCAAACCTAGCTTGTGTTCACCCACACTTGAAGTTGAGGCTAATTTAATTGTCTCCAAGGTTTGAGAACAACCTCAACTCCATCAAGTTTCGGTTATATTCCTATGAAGACCAAGACAGGTTATCTTCATCATACGATACAATTGAGCGACAGGAAACCATGCAACATGGGTTCCGTGGTCCGGATACCCGTTAAAGCCGGGTCGAATCTCGCCAGCTCGGTCAAACATGGTGCATACAGTTTTGTATCAAGGAGTGCCTCTAGCAATCAGGGTGTCAAAACTTTGTTTAACAGACAAGCGCGGAGTAAATAAGCATATGAGAAGCAGTCACAGCATGGTGGTTCTCCGGCCGATTTCTGCTCTTCCACGATGTGGGGCTTTATGATGATGTATGTTGACTAAAAATCGCAGTGTTGGAGACATTTGTGAAGACGCGCAAAGCGAGAGTCCTGAATGGCTTTAGGCAGTTTGCAAACTAGGAAAGGATTGTTGTTAGATGCGTGCTGACAAGCAAGAATTGGTGTTGCGATTAAGGACTGGTTGATCTACGCAGAGACTATGGACAAACTCACTGAACGAACTGGAAGACGGCAAAAAAGAAAAACAAGGTGGATATATACATCAACGAGCATAGCTTTTCTTTATTTCACAGAGGCGGAACTCACAAAATGAGCAACAGGCCAGTTTCTCCAGCGGATATCGTCGTCGCTGCCAAGGACATTGGGGACATTGTGTCCACGAATGAGCCTAGCATCAACACGAACCAAAGCTGGGTCTATTTCGATGGCTATTGCCGTCGTAGGCACTGTTTCCGACAAACTTTGCGGCCAAGAAGCGCCTGAATCCATGATACGCACCAGATTACTGTAAAACAAGAGCTTCGTCGGGCCCTCTTGATGAACAAATCTCCAACTGTTCGTCTCTTCGACATGAGCGCCTTTGGAATTAGCTATAGCCATCTCAGGACGTAGGGAAGGAATGGCAAGGTGAAATTAGCAGGCTGTGATGTATCAGTCATATGACATGGGGTATTGAGAGCGCTGGTGAAGCGGAGTGATAGTATCTACATTATGACTTCACAGTAATACAGGCACTTGTGTTACCATCGCAGTTGCATTAATAAGTGATATAAACTTGAATATCCGTATATTTAAATGACAGTCCGTTGTTTACTAAATACCCAGCTTAAAAGCTTCCAACGTACGCGTTAAAGTTATAAGTCTCACACGAAGCGCTAATCTCCTTCTTACTATCCCCTCCCAAGAGTCTCCTCCCCTCCCGCGCAAGGCCAAAGGACTGCTTGCCCGTAGCCATAGTAAAGTTGAATGTGTGAATACCTGCCTCTGCTCTAATCGTCACTGGTGCCCTACCACCGCTGGTAACGGTAAGGTCCGCAGGCTGGGTGAGCAAAGTGCTGACGAAGACAACATCATCAATAAGTTCGGCGCCCCTTGGGACTCCCCACTTGTCTTTGGTGCAGCGCGCATCCTTGGGGTGAGGTCGATACCAGTATACAATCTCGTCTGTGTCGACGACGGGAGCGGACTTGCCGGCTTTATAGGCGGCGATGTATGGCTTGGAGAGGGTGCGCCAGCCGGCGTGGTCAAACCCGGTGGCCCATTCGCTGGAGCCATCGTCGCTGTGGTTGGGTTCTGGGCCGCTGTGGGAAGTAATAATGTCAGTAAGAGTCATTCAGACAAGATAGCGAGAGAAGTGTATCATGTGAGGGTGAAACTTACGAAATATAGTGGCTTTCACCAAAATCTGAGGATTTCCATCGTTAGTTGGGTCACATTCCAAAGCGGAGAGGTGGTTGATAGCTTACCGTTCCAGCTAATGATTTCGACAAGAGCAGGCTTCATTTCAAGCATTTGCTGCCAACGGAGCTGGGGCTGGTCCTCGCAGATGAAAACCCAGTTCTTGGTGTTGAAGTGTGTAGAGAACCAAGGCGACACAGCTAGTATGAACATGTGAGTAACGACAAACAAACAAAAAAAGACAAACGCGAGATACTAGCACTCACGAGCCATGTATGGCCTTCCACCAAGACCTTTCAGAAATCTGTCATCCCAAATAGTCGTCATCGGACCCTCAATGACGCTGTTGCCGCCATCCGTGGGCCAAGCATACCACGAAAACGCGCCGTCGATACCGTTGGTCACATGAGGAAGCGAAGCTGGGTCCTGCATCATAGGGATAACCGTGAGTTTCTTGCCCGGAAGAGCCTGTTTGACCGCATTCCAGTTCATGCTGTCGCCGACAAAGGTGCTCACGAGGGAGCCGCCATTGTAGAACGCCTGCGCCTTGTGGTCGTGGTAGTTGCCCAGGATGTTGGAGATCTCAACAGTATCTCCATTTGACCAGTATGCAAAGTCAAACGAGATGAACACCTTGAAGTCCATCTGTGCAGCTGCTTCGTAAGCATTGGCGAGCTGTTTGGGGGTGTAGCTATCGACGCGAGGAGGAGCGCAGTTGAGTGCGAATCCGTCGATGCCAATCTCCTTGGCTTGTTGAATGTCTTCTTTCCAGTCCTGGACGGTGTACTTTTCCACAATGCCCACCTGATACATGAAGGATTAGCAGTCAGTAACACTGTCTCTTTAATCTATAGAGATTTCAAGCATATCATACCATGAAATGCGCATACACAGCTTTGGCATCTTGCGCCAAAGTAACGGCTGGCATGAAAGACAGCAGCGCCACGGCAACTGCCGTCAGGCTTGTCAACTTAAAGACCATGGCTTCGATATAATAATGGCAATAGAACAATATGCCTTCTTTTCAACTCAAGGATGAGTATAGAGCTACATATTCAAGTTGGTGGAGGCCGTTATGCCTTTATATATTGACGGCTCTATCCTACGATATTGCACGAGCTGTACTTCGCAGTGTCGCAGGTGCTAATCCTGCATGAAAAGACCATCAACCACTTGGTTCCATTGCATCTCGGTAACACAAGCAAAAATCATGGCAGAATACGAAACAAAACAAAAAAAAACAAGCTTCAACAATCCAATTACTGGCGAAAGCCAACCTTTCACGGGGTCGAACCATCCCAACAATCCAGATACGATGCTCTAGAGAAGGTGGGGCCGAAACTCCGGAGCACACCCCCACCGGATGTCCGATTTCCCGAATATATTATCCGACACGCACAGCCAATCAGAGCAGGCCAGCTCGGCGAAATCAGGCAGTCGCTAAAGTCTCAAGTGTGGTTCAAACCCATGTGAGGGGATCCCACGAGGTAACGCAACTGGGCTCATGCGGATAGTGGTATCCATTGCGGGGAAGGGAAAGGAACGCGGGGGATCGTCCAATCTGTCTGGTTTGATTCAGATGCAGGTGCAGGTTGTCCTATTCCGAGTGTTCGGTCCGAAACCAGACGAGGCGTGAGTGGTGAGGAGGGCGGGAGGGATGTGCTGTGTTTTGCTACGATTGGCCTTGATGGAAAGTTGGTGCATAAATCTCCGGTTGGGAAGTCACAAGGTCATTGGTCTTGGGTGTGAGTATAATACCGTACACGGCCGTGTTCAAAGGATATTTTTCCAGGAATCAGCCAATTGTTCTACAGTACACAAAGAGAGTATGGCTGTATTCGATGTCACATGTTTCATGTTTTGACAAGACATACCCTAGAGTCCCCAAAAATTTGGTTTCGTTTCCACGTCGCGCACGCTTGAAGGACGATGCTTAATACAACTAGAAGCAGTGAATAACGTGGTTTGTTTTATTGAATTTTAAGTAACTAGCACATGTATAGGTGGCAAAGTTACAAGATTTCTCCTCGAGACCTGGCAAAGATCAATTACAACGTCATCAGACGGTTTCTGTCGGTGACAACCACAGCACCACAAAAGAACACCCGAGAAATTATAGCGAATGTAGAGTTGCAATGATCCCCCAAAAGAGAAATTCTGTGACGTCGCATTAGGAAAGCAAATCATGAGCGGGCGGTTTTGTTGGGATTAATGCCGTCTGGTACCACGAGATGAGGGCCGATATGCCGAACCGCAGCCTGTACAGTCAAGGGAATTTATTGGACCGGATATTAAAGCTCCTATGCCGTATTTTATTAAGCCCATACATGTGGAGAAAAAATCGGGATATAAGTTATATGCAAGAGTTTCTCAATATGAAGCTGTGAGATCCAGCAGGTTTCTGCAGAACTCATGAAGTCATCAAAGGCAGAAACACGCATGCGGAAGCTGCTTAGAGCAACACACACGTAAGTCGACTGAATCCCCATAAAGGGTGACAGCAAGAGATCAATCTTGTCACTGCCGTTTACTTGAATGCTGACCATTCACGCCTTTCACACACGCACGCATACTACTTCCACGTGTGGTTACGTGGGAAGGGGAGAAGAGGCTGCGCAGCCTAGATTAGAGTGAAGGATATTCGTGCCTATGAACGCCATATACTCTTCGTTCGTAGGGATCAACTCGTTTCATTGAGCAACAATATTTAGTAATGAGCGTTCGGCTCGTGAGTCGTAGGACATATGCTCCCATTTACCTCGACGTGTTCAAATGACAGCTGTTGTAAATGCACTCTACAGCCACTTGCGACGGGCCTCTAAAATCAGGATGTATGATAAACGGTATCCGTAGCGGTGGACGTTGCGACTGTGATTCGCCTCTAAAGCTATTGTGCTGTTGGGGGGGGGGGGGGGTCTTTCCTTAAGCCACAACCATGCGACACAAATTCCCCATTTTCGGATATTGAACGTTGGCTATTCCGCCACTTCCATCCTCGTTGCAATGTGTGTATTTTTATTGTGCCTCCCAGGTTTCAACACGAAAGCCAACAATAGGATCAACAAAGACACCACGTGCAAATAAAACTAAAGGGCTACAGTGTCTCACACCGTTGACTCAAAATGAAATAAAGGGTACCATCCTCCACATTCGCATTTCCTGATCCTTGCCAAATTTTGAATACATACCATAGTCTCGTGTCATTTGCCGTCGCCCCAAGATTGACCAAGGTAAACAGCAGGCTGGAGAGTACCGACCAGTTGATAAATGCACCTCTTACATCCTGGACATTGGCACAAGTCAACATGAAAAGTAGGCCGCGGCGATAGAGGGCCACAAACCGAGAAATGTAAAGCAGCAGAAACAGCAGCAAACGACATGCTGCAAGACTTAGATGTCCACTATTAACAAAACCAGGGTCGTCTCTATGTCGCTAGCATGTTTCTGACTTGTCAGCATTGTTTCAAACACCCCTTCCAACTTCTTGATGTCACCCCACATTAGAAGCCTTCCTGCAACTTCAACTTTCTTGGGTTATAATACAAATTATCACCTCCACAATCACATACGACCATAGGTAATGGAGAATTCGGGATCCCGTCCGCTCTCCCATAGACAAACCATTAACCGGCAGATTAGTAGTTGGGTCGGTGACGACCAGCGAACACCGGCTGTTGTATGTTTTTTTGCCGATTTGTAGTTCCATTTTGGAGGGCTTTTCGATACTCTTGCAGTTTTTTTTTCTCGACCCAGCAGGTAGAAATATTACGTATTACCACTATTAGACTCTTTATAGGGCTCTTTTTCTTACTGATGGATGTAATAATTGTGGCGCCGACTCTACACATCATTAGGCTGCGGGTTTTCACGAACCTTTCTCCAGCTTATCTGCTGCCAAACCATCCAAGGCATTGCAGGAGCAGGTATGTGTTCGTTGTACCGTCCATTCTAGTCTCCCAACATTAATTCCTGACTTACAAAATGCAGGCATGTCTGTTTTGTCGTTGGTCATATTGCCCAAAGTTTGCCCAGATCATCCGCTTGAATATGCTTCAGGTTTTCCAAGTTATTCGTCAGCATAACAGGGGTAGCAGGACCTACCTTGGGTGATGCATTGACACACTAGTCTTCTTGGGGGTGGATATTCTGGATCAATGGGTGCCCTGAAGACTACGCACATAATGAACCAGTGAACTAATGAGATGCTGACGGGGGGCCGATTATTGTAGTGTCCAAGGCTTTCGTCCTTGGATTCTGGCCCAAGAATGAGCAGATTACTATGCCTACTATCCAACCATGGATATCATTTGACTTCATTGGTGCCAGCCTTATCATAGCCACATCGGTTCTTGTGATGTTTACGTTCCAGAACGTAGGGGCATCACCAATTCCCAACGTGGAATCATACCATCTTCAAGGCTCCTCTAGCTGTTGGCTGCATATCCTGTTCGTTACTTGTTGTTTGAGAATATGTCATTGAGAATACACGACTGAAGCGCAAAATAACTCCGACATTCCGCCCACTATCTTCTAGACCAGATTCTGCACCGCTAGTAGTCTCGCGGCAGCTTGTATCGGACTTACCTTGTTTATAACTGTGGTCTTTGTCCCACTGCGAGCACTGCAGAATGAACTTTTGGAAGGATAATCTCTGCTACCATTACTAGGAGCAATGGCGATAGAATATATAGTCACTGTTGAGGTCAGTGCTGTGAAAGTCCTTTTTTTCGAGACAACGGTACTCGAATCACATCTCTGTGTCCTTGGTTTAGCTCTCCTTACTACCGTACATGGTACAGATGACGCGCGCCTCATAGGTTATCTTGTTATCACTGGCTGCGGCAGTGAAATGGTCCCGAGTGCACGTTCTGTCATGACAACTGTGATCATTCTCCCCAGCACTGTATGCATTCAATCTGCCTCTTTGGTTTGCATCCCTACTACCATGTTACCAACATGGAACTCTAGTAGCACCTGCTCGGGTCAGGAGTGATTTATTTCTTAATCAGCCTGGGATTGAAGCATAGAGACCCTCGATAACAGCGGATGGAATTTGGATGAGCAGAAATGAGGATGATGGCGATGAATGCACTGTGAATAAAAGACATTGGGCCAAAAACGTCACTTAATCGGAATGGTCAGCCACTCAATCTAGACACAATGTAAATACTATGTCTAAACTGAGTACATATTTTCTCTTTCCCAGGATTTCCCTACAATTATAGCCAATTTCTACGACGTCTATGCATGTACCAGCGCAGATTCCGTCTAAACCCCACCCATAATAAACCATCAGCTATAGATCAATGCATGCACCCATTACCAGGATGTAATCTAATTGCGTCATTGTTGACTGACGACCTTCCAATACGGAACAAATAGATAATGGAAAGCTCCCCGCAATCACAAAAAGCCCACCGAGGGCATCGGGGCGATCGCTGGTGGATGTTTAGTTGAGGCAGTATAGTTTCCGAATCACATCAACACGGTAATCACATGATGGCCAACACAACAAAAGCCTTCAGGGGAATGATTATTATTAGCTGATCGGCATGTCATCTTTCTGCGACAGCGGGTGCTTCGGCTACACACCAACCAAATGCAGGTCCCCAGCCCGACTAAGCCAATGAAAAGCCCTCACCTGTATGTCCCATTCAGAATCCATCAGGACCCGTTGATCGGCATTCCGTTATCTGTTACTCACATCCACGCGGCGCTCGCTGTAGGAAATGAAGTCCCTCATTGTGTGTATGAACATGCCTACCAGGAACATCTCCGAGAACCGGCAGTTAATAACCCCAAAGCCAATCAATGTACCAGATGGAGGCCATCGACTAGTCTGAAGTCAAGATCATACCCACGAGGTGTCAAGAAGCGAGCTGGCTTTGCTCTTTCTTCAATCCAGCAATAACAGTTGCGCATGTTTTTGTGCCCTTGTTCTTGTCCATCCTTCCGTATTTCCTTCTACGCCGTTGCTCGCTCAAAGTCAAGTCTCGTGTAAAGCAGCACCTCCACACGCAAAGTAAAGTCTACTGACTTGTCTTGCAAAAAGAATTTCAATTTTGTCGCATTCACACCCTTGAATGAAAGCCCCTCGCTGTCGCCGATCGGAAGCCGCGGTGCATGACTGGATCATGCAGACACCCATAATCAACCCCCACAAAACGATCGTCAGGTTCAAGATGCAGATCTGCCACGCTTGAGGAAGCTCACCTCGGTGATCTGCCTTACATGCCATTGGCTCCGTTCCACTCAAGCCTCCCCGGCGGCCCCATACTCTCAGTCCAGCCTCAATCTCGAAGATCAAACCGCTCTCCCCCCAACCATCCCATCTCCATATTGAATGTCTTCTCCCAAGCACACTGATATCTGTGGCACAATTTCGCTTCTCCCTTATTCGTGGGTTTCTCTCTTTCACTTGACGCCCGCTTTTCGTGCTCCGGCTCGGTGTCGGCGGTGATCGACCTCACTGGTTATGCGACACTTTGAACACACGCTGCACAAGCCTCAGCACCTGCTCAATCTAGTCTCTGCTCCTATCGTTATTAAGATCTTTTGGAGATGCTGCCGTACTCTCATGACGATCTATCTCATTGCAATGGCTACTCTTTGCTCATTATCCGGTGTCGCCATAATAATTCATTTTCATTGAACACTTGCTTCCCCGCGTTGAGTATCTACTGCATGCTGACATGCAGTTCTCCATTACGCACAATACGCAAAGATGATGTAGATAAGTTTGAACAGAAAAGGAAAATGCAAACTTGAGTCATGTGTCATTTTTTTTTTTTTTTGCCCAGTGATTATTTGCATGAAAATGGAATAATGTACAGTCAATTGGTGTTCTGCTTCTACAAGCGTATCTTTTCCTCCCAGAAACACTTCCTTCGCCTGCCATTCTCCTTTCCATCTCTGAATATCTTTCACAGTATTCTACAAGATTCATACCTTGAATTGTAAAGCCCACTTGCGCAAATATGCTATATGCGCAACAAATCCACCATCCGGTACGGCCGTTGCAGCATAAACGTGCCCCGTTGATCGGCAAACAAAAGGCTTTTTGACGGCCCATTGACGATCCCTTGCAGGCACAACCCTTTCCCTCAACCCGCCCGCAGGCTCCATCAACACCAAAAGATCATCAAAGACTACCGAATAAATTGACAAGAGCTTACAAAGTTTGGTATCTCAATCAAAGTATAAGTAGCCATGCCCTCAACCTAAATATCACCTTCTTTCATTCACTCATACACACCAGCCTTCTCTGCCTCCTTGAGTATCAGATTATTCATCCGATCTCTTCTTAGCTCTCTTTTCTCGCTCTTTTCTCGCACACAAATTCATTCATTCACTCTTCTCTCGCCAAGATGAAGTTCAGTGTTGGTATCGCCGCGCTCGCCTCTGTGGCTGCAGCCTCCCCCTTCTACATGGAGCACAAGCAACGCGCTCCTACAGCCCTGGGCGTCAAGCTTCAAATGGTTGGAAACTCCGAAGTCAAGGCCACGTTCACCAACAATGGCAAGAAGAACCTCAAGGTCCTCAAGACTGGTACCATTCTTGACAACAAGGCTGTTCAGAAGGCTCGCATCACGACTGGTGGTAAGAACACAATTTTCCCCATCATGAAAATCAACACTCTTTGCTAATACATGTTTGCAAAAACAGCCCAGAACGTCAAGTTTGATGGTCTCCGTCTCCAGGTCTCTACTTCCAGCTTGACTGAGAAGAACTTCCAGAGAATCCCCGCTGGCAGCTCCATTGATGTCACTTTCGACATCGCCGAGGTCCACGATCTCTCCAACGGCGGCGAGTTCGGCATCCTCGCTGACAACGTCTTCTCCTTCGCCAACGAGGACTCTACCAAACTCGTCGGCTCTGTCCCCTTCTACTCCAACAAGATCACCACCAAGGTCAATGGCATCAAGGCCGCCAAGGCCCACATGACCTTCCACCAGCGCCGCTTCGAAGTCCAGAGCGACTGCACCGGCGACAAGCTCAAGGTCACCCAGGAGGCTCTCCAGAACTGCGCTTCCATCGCCAAGAAGGCCCAACAAGCCGCCGTCACAGGTCCCGGCGCCAAGCTCGAAGAATACTTCAAGTCCTCCAACAACCAGACCCGTTCCGTCGTCAACACCGTGTTCGGCAAGATTGCCGAGGAGTGCGGCACTACCGACAAGGGCGTCGCCAAGTACTACTGCTCCGATACCTACAAGGCTTGCGAGGATGGTGTTCTCGCCTACACCCTGCCCAGCCAGAGCTTCATGGCCTACTGCGATCTTTACTTCAAGGAGCTTCCCCCCGTCACCAAGGAGTGCCACAAGCAGGACCAGGCTGGCACCAACATCCACGAAGCTACTCATCTCACTCAGATCAAGGGCACTGACGACTTTGGCGGATACGGCTACGACTTCGTCAAGAGCCTGACTGCTGAGCAGAACATGAACCACGCTGATACTTATGCTCTCTTTGCCAACGCCATCGACCTGGGCTGCTAAACTAGCAGTCATGAGATAAATGGCACTGAATCGGCTGGGTGTGGTGTCTCCTAGAGCCAACATTTGGTTCTCAACCTCCTTTTTTCATTGCATTTTCATTCTTCTCCATCTCTTTTGCAACGTCTGATACCGGGAGATGGTGAAGCTGGGCACACAAGAAGTTACTTACAGAAACGTTACATATGACAGAACATAGCTTCCTTTTTCCTTTTTTCCTTTTTTCCTTTTTTTCCTTTTTTTTCCTTTTTGCATATATATGTATATACTTTCAAATCATCTTGGCATTACTTCTATCGTCCCCTGTGCTATGAATCGTGACACATGTGTGCAAGTCGTTTCATTTACATGGACATCACCAGTAGTCTCACGCTCAATCATTCTTTAGTCTTTAAAGTTCCAAATTAAAATGCCAGACATCGAAAACCGGGAAGAAAAAAACACTGCTGGAGCTTTTCTTGGACATTTTACACAATACTATCAAGCTTTTGAGCACGCTTAGAGTGTTAAAATGATGACTTTCAACCTTCACCGTATCATTGTGGCTAGCTACCAGCCTGTAATCTACGCATCCTCTCCTCCGCCGCACGCGCTCTCCTCTCCCTCTCCAACCGCATCTTCATCTCCGGCGTCAACCCTCGTGCCTCTTCCTCCCTACGCTCCTGGGGCGTCTTCGTCATGCTCGTCCCTAGCGTGTTCCCCTTTGGCTTTTTGTTCTCCGGCACCTTTGGGCCTTCTGTGCGCAACCGCTCCTCCTCTGCCTTGCGTCGTTCAGATTCTTTCTTCTCCGTCTCCTGCTTATCGCGCTCGTCACGCCGGCTAGCCTCTGCCTTTGTCATCGCTGCAGGCACTTTGGCTGCATCCCAAGACCACTTCCCTTCGCCTAACTCTGAACGGGCTACACGAAAAGCGTCGCGGGTGGATCTATCTCCAGCAAGTTCAAATGGTGTTTTTCCTTCTTCATTTTCTATGAGAGGGTCGGCCCCGCCTCTCGCTAATAACCCTAGAACTAGCGGTGCAGCATTCTGAGCCGCTGCAAGATGAAGGGGCCGCGGGGCGTGGTGGTTCTGCTCCCGTGGTTGGAATTCAAAGTCTGAATTGAGCTTGTTCTTCTCTAGATAGGAAAGGAGTGCGGGGAGTTTTGATCGCCGGATAAAAGCCTGAAGTTGGGAAGTATGAAGTAAGGCAGTCTCTTCCTCTTCAGACAGCTTGGGCTTGGCTGGCTTCGAGGTGGGCGGTTTAGATGGTGTGGATGGCAATCCTTTGTTAGGGTCTGCTTCTTTGGCGGGATCGATTTCCCTAACTTTGAGTCGGGTCAATTCGATAAATGACCTCATCAGCTCCTTTTGTGTAGCCCTCCTGGTGCTGAAAGGAAACGACCGTAATCGCGCATCGTTGGACTGCAACACCTGTCCCTCATAAGGGCCAAAAAGCGTCCTCCGGTTCGTTGTTCCTGTCGCGCGAATAAAGAGCAACTCGGATGTGTCCAATAATCCCTTCCAGTCCTGTAGAAGCGCGCGCACCTCGGTAACCAAAGCCTGCTCATTGTATCGACGTATAGAAGAACCCGCAGAATGCGCAGTCCCCTTGGAGTTGTCGTTGGCAGATTGCGAGCCACCCTGCTTCCGTCGTGTTGTATACCTATGAAAGGTCTTGTGCGCCAGTACAGTGGCTTCTCGGTTCAGCGTCGTGCCAGCTCTTGATGGCCGAGGCGCCAAGGAGACCACCATGGCGGCGAAGTGGCCACCGCCAATCATGCAGAGGAAGATGTGAGGGCCCTTGTATGCTATCGCTGGCAATGTGCCATCTTTAGCCGGTCGGGTCACCGATATCGGGTCAAGCTGCTTTTTTCTCAGCACCTCGACCAAATCTGAGTGTTTCTGTTCCTCGTCTGTAAGAATTGCTCGATATACCCCGAAATAGCTCTTCTCGGGGAGCAAAGGTGAGCTTAGCCACAACAGCGGCAACCGAGCCCGATGTCTCCCAGTTGTCTCGTCATCTTGCGCTCCTCCTGCGACTGTGTCCCTCTTGTCCGAAAGTCTAGCTTGCTTCTTCAACAGCGCTGTCAATGTTGATTCCTGTCGCCCATCTTCCTCTTCCTCTTCCGTGTCTTCTGAGTCGGAGCCGGAGAGCGACTCGTCAAGGTTCTCTATAAGCTTCTCAAATTCGGTTTCTGAGACGGGAGTCTGTCCGCGCAACTTCTGTTTGAGATTGTAGTGGTGGAGGTCGGATTTGAGATGCCCGCGTTGATCAAGGACTGTGGTAAAGGCCAGGCCACAGAGTGAACAAGACTGAGAGCCTACTTGGCTATCGGAAGAGGAAGGGGAGTCTGCGCCTCCCTCGCTCGGTGCGGGTGTCGGTGACGGTGATGCTGATGGTGAGGAGGGGTTGGTGTCGTCGGCAGCGGTTGCTTCTGAGTCGCCGTCGGCATCCAGTTTCGGCGTCAATCCTCCCAAGACCTCTGACGGCAGATCGTAGACTAGGTAGCAGACATTAGCAATTGCGCGAGCATGCACAATGCGACTGACTAATTAACGCGCTCTCGTCGCATCCATCGCCATCAATGCCGATGGTGGGGGTGATTAGTGAAGCAGCGCGGGGAACAGAACCAAACGTACTGTAGAGCGGCCGTCGCAGAAGCTCCTCGGCCTTGCTAGTCATTGTAGCTTCCCTCGTGGGTGTGTCGTCGCTCTTTTCCACGGTCCGATTAGAGGGATTACAGTTGTGTTCTATGGAGGAGGAGTAGTTGGGAAAAGAGAGTCGTACGGAGTAGTGAGAAGCGATCAGTGACGTCGGGTGCTAATTCCATTTAAAGAACAGAAAAAATAACATGGAACTGCTCTGCCTGTCATAACTAACTAATGCTAACTATGCTGAGTCAATCGCCCAGAGACACCCCCCACTATTATGACTCTTCAGCCCGCCGCTAGCAGGCAAGCTAAAGAGCGAAGCCTCGTCCCAGCAAAACCTCAGCCGAACCTCCAAACAAAACCCTGGTATCATTCCTTGATCACTCCCTTGATCACTCCCTTCAAATGTTGTGTTAATCCGATCTGCATCATGATTTGACTCTTAATATTCCAAATTTCACCTCCCGCAAATTCGCCATCGAAATCCACCCCCCCCCCCCCCCGGCCAAAGTCACAAAATCCCACACGCCTACAGTGCTGCTATCCTATAGCCTGATCCCAAAGCAAAAACAAATAACGCTTGGTATAGCAGTCCCCCTTAATAAAAGACTTCGTTGCAGCTCCAAAACACAGACAGCTCCCGCAGGTACGGCGTGAGAACGCGATCGACTGCCCCGCTGGCGATGAAGGGGCTGTCAAGGTTTGCACGCCTCAGCGTCTTGCAGTACTCCCAGTACTCTGGGTAGTAGCCAGCGTTTTCCCAGTCCAGGATGCCAACGACCTCTGACCCGTCAATCAAGATGTTGCGCGGCTCGAAATCATTGTGCGTCAAGACAGATTCATGGCCGTTCATGTTCTTGAGCCACAGCTCTGATGCCTTTTCCAGTAGGCATGTGGATCGGTCATCCCTCATGGCCTCCACGATGCCCTGGTTGAACTCATTCTCGTCCGGGAACGGCCCGTTGCCCCCGATGGCGTGGTAGAAATATGGATCGTTGCAAACTGTGCCATCAATGCTGCCGATGAATGTCCCCTTGAAGTTCCGTAGCTCATCCATGTAGCAGCGAAGTTGCTCTACGACCGTGTCCCGGTCAATGTCTTCCAGGTCTTGCCACACGTCTTCCAAAGTGGCCCCTTCAATGTACTGCATAGCGATGGCGAGATGTTTTGTCTGTCTATCCCGAAACACCTTTCGCACTTTAGGTACGGGAATGGATGTGTTTTCACGAATAAATCTCATGGTTTCGGCTTCGGCGTGAAACACGTTGTCTCCCATTTTCACCACCGTGCGGCCGTCAAGCACAAACACTGATCCATGTCGGTTCATGGCAGCCAAGCTAGACAGCCGGTCGTGATGTCTTTTGTGTGCCATAAAATATACCAGGCGTTGGAAAAGTAAAAAAAGCTTTGTGTGAATGCGCGGCGTCCTTAACGTGCCGTGGAAGTGTTCAAAGAAAGCAAGACAAAACAAAGTAATGGCCGGTCAAGAAGTACAGCACACGCAATATATGGATTGCCGATGTTGTGAGACGAGGCTGTATATAGGACCCCTGTGTTGTGTCTTGAGGTGTGGAGGTGACCCTTTGTTGACAAATTAGGGACCTGGGAAGCAAGGCAACCGATCGAGCCGTTTGGTGCCACCTCGCCCGGACTAGGCGACATCCGGCCAGCATTTTGGCTAATGGTGGTGTGTTTGTGTCTTGTTTTCCGAGGTGCTGTGTAACCATACTCTATGGTTTGGACCCATGGTCCACCCCCTCCAAACAGCCCGGCCATAGCAGAAAAGCATTGATTGCAATATGTGGGCACACAGAAACGGCCCTGTCGGTTGAGAGCTGTGTGAAGCTTGGCGGTTCTGCATCCTACCCAAGGACGTATATATTTCGTAAAGATGACGTGTCTTTGTCCATGTAGAATTTGACGAATCAATTCCCAGTGCCAACCGCCATAAAACAAGCACAAACTAGGTGTAAAATGTGTTGCCATTAAGGCCCACCAACAAGCGCCGAGCCGCCAAGATACCAACGCAAACCTTTGTGTTGGGGATAGGGCTTGTGGCGTTGTTTTACCCTGAATATCGCGTGGTTTGCAAAACCAGAAATCCAAGGAAGTAGGTCGAACCTTCAAGCAGTAGCGATGGCAAGCGATCTCCGTGGACAGAATCGGCGGCCACGAGGACGGCGGAGATCGCGTAGTCGGCAACCGATCGGCGGGGGAAGGGGTTCCAACGGGTACGGGAGATCGCCCAAATAGTTTGCATTGGAAGCGTTTGGACCCAATCCGCATAGATTGGATCAAGAAAGAAGCAGAGACAAGGGTCGCGGATTTTCTCTCTTTCCCCCTGGAGCTTTTCCTCCATTCGAAACTCAAAACACACACCACCAAAAGGTATCTGAGGTACGTACCCGATGCTTGCCATCCAATGGAGAAGAAACAGCCCTGATGGCGGAAGATGGGAGGTGAGGCAACTACGGCGCATGCCATTGGTTTATATCTCCCAATCAATCTTTTTGTTTGGCTGAACCCGCGCAAAGAAGCAAACCATTGACTCCCATCGCCGCCGCCGCCGCCGCCGCCGCCACATCCTGGCACCCCCCAATTCGACATCACGCACCGCGGAGTCTCTGTATATCGACTGGCTTCGAAGCGCTTCAAGTTTTAGGGTTCAGATATTGATAACGCAACTCTCATGCCATGTGGGTTCTTGATACCACACCGCAAAACGAGCTCGATCACATCTGAGCCCTGCTTCTCAAATACATGGAAGGCGTTACGGGAGCCAGTCCGTAGCCCCCCATCTGCGGCGTTAGCGAGTTGTGCCCAGCACACCCACTTGGCGGCCGCCATCTCAGCCGCCGGAGCAGATGTCAGATGGTGATGATAAAACTTAAACCTCTCTTCTTGCTTCTCCGGAAATAGGGGGAGCCTATCATCCGGATGGTGCGGCTCGCGGTTCGCGGCTTGCCGCATTATGGGTGAACTAGGCCAACTCGGATAATTGCCAAAAACAGTAGTTGCATCCCTCTTCGTGCTGTTGACATCAACTGGCTCACTTTGAGCCTATGGTACTCGCCGAGAAGTCTCCAGATGCTTCTGGACATCGAGCAGTCACTTATCTGAAATAGAGGCGCCTGCCACAGAGTCACAAAGCCTTGCTTTTTTGCCCACTTAAGCAATCCACACGTGGCAAAGTTTGGCAGAAAGGTGAGCCGTTTCTTGATTTGGTAGCAGTAGGTAGATGGCTGGACGCGGACCACTTGTTCCGGGAGAGGCATCTGGACCACAAAGTGGCTGGCTAGAGGGTCAGACGCTGACATCATTTTGCTCGACATATAGTTTGCTATATGTGTATGTGTGTATAGATCTAACAATTTTTTTTTTTTGGAAAAAGAGCAAAAACATGTGAACAACTCTAAATCAGATGCAGGCTGGCCCTGTCAGCAATTCTATTGTAAGAATTGTCACAGGGACTAAAAACGAGACCAAGAGTTGTGGATCAAAGAGGAACTGGACACGTTTCTTACCATGATGCAGCTGTCACTGGACTCTCGGTAGGAAACAGAATTGGATCAGAAATCATTAGTAAAAAACAACTTCTCAATGCCAGTTTTAAGTCCAATAGTTCAGTCAATGTGTTGAGGTCTTGTAGTGATGAATGAACTCAGACTCTTCAGAGAAAAGTCATAACGTGCGAGGCAACAGTAGATGTCTATTTGCTTGATGCTATGCATTAGACTTTCAGAAAACGTAATATTCTTTTGCCAACTTGGGAGACAAGAAGGACTATGTTCAACACATTTTGTGTTGATAGGATACAATTGACGTAGTTTCATTCCAATCAATGTAGTTGAATATTCGCACATTGGTTGTTTATTTGTGTTGTCATATCAATCACTTGAGCCTCGCTTTGAGATATCACTTGCACGCACTCGCGTGGCTTCAGAGAACATTTGGCAGTTTAGCCCAAAGCACATGGTAAACTTTCCTCGTAGCATGGCGTATCAACTATGGCAAGTCGAGTAAAGTTTCACCAAAACTTGATCATTTTGATGGTAAATATAATTAATTAACCACATATGGCGCGATGGTCATCAATCCCGTTGAGGGCAACAGGCCATGATCTTGATCGTTTTGCGAAAACATGAAAACTTGGTGTAGGGTATCAACAAAAGAGTATCGCGAAACTTCGCCAAGTCGTTTTGTGTTGGACTGGAAAATCCGAGCAATCCATAGAATGTGGTAGAATACCTAGTAGAATGTTTGGTCCAATGATAGTATCCTCTAACTCAGTGAAGAAGGACCTTTAGCCCATCGAAGCAGGGCATTGGTGCGGCTCTGAAGAAACTTGGAAAAGTTTTTCCCCTTGTAGAATGAAATCCGCGGTAGAACCAGGTAGAACTTCTGCCATACACTTGCACCGCTTGGCTTATCTGGCTTCCTTGAAGAATTTGCTCGTACAGTACTCTCCGTAAGCATCGGGTCAATGCCATCATCGCTCAGACCACACATTGACGATAGTCCAGGTACTGAGTTGAGTATTCCTCACCCTCGGATCAATGATTGCCGAAAGCGAATTGCCAAAAAGAGCGAAGCGAAGTGAAAAGCTGGGGGCGATATATCCAATTTTCGTCGGCACATGTAGATCATCCCCGTCTTTCCATGCTAGCGGCGACGTCTAGTCACAACATGCAAGTATGCAAACACATTCCCGATCTATTCATGAGGAAGAAATACAGTATTGAGTGGGGGCAGGCATCCAACACCCTTTTTTCGGACTGTTAGGACTTTGCCAAGTTTCCGATGCACAAACACATATGGGTTCCTGCAAATCGCATATACCTTATGCATGGGGATCGGACTGGAAACCCTCCAGAAATCCAGTCGGTCTCACCCCCTTCCGGATGGGAATCGAAATACTTAGAACTGTCCGAGCGCTTGGTGCTCTTTCTTGTGTCTCCAGGCTCGCGGAGACGCGGGCCGGCAGTTTAGTTTAGCTGGGTAGGGGGAAAAAGTGGTCACAACCGTGACTGTAGAAACACTGGGGCTGGTTTTGCGTAAAGACATTGTGGCAGGCAATCCTTGTGTGTGTTGAGTAATTATCAATTGTGATGGAGAAAACGGCCGGAAAGAACCCCGAGTTTTACGAGAATTGAAAAAAAGTTGACACGGATTCCGTGTCGCGCTGTCGCAAGAAAACCCGTCTGTGGATTAGATTGTGTCTCTGCACAGAATGTGATCGTCATGTTTTTTCCATAGCCTCACACATGCACAAGTCAAAGTCATCAACCCCCCTGTTGCAGCAAAGCTCTCCGCATCGTGTCGACACCATCATGGCAATTCCAGCACGATGGGGAGCTTGGCGTTTTGTCTTTGGTAACAAAATAGCTGTGATCGTCGGCGTTGCTCGGTGCTTACACTTCAGCTTTGCCCACCACGATTTGCAGGGGAATGAGGAGACAGAAAGAAAAAAACTCTCCAGAAATCCGACTAATCATCAAAATAACATCATCCAACTATTGCATGCTGGGAGCCCAATTACCCCTGGTCGCTTTCACATCTAGGTAGGTCTTCTGACACAGCTTTGAAGTTGGCGGAATAGGTGAAATTAAGCGAGGGAAGGATTTCCCTTTATCTGATGGAGACATTGCCCGTTCGCATGGACGCGCGCATGCAGAATAGAGTTAGACTGGGCGAAAAGAATGCCAATGAACTGCATTGTTCTGCCAAGAACGGTGAATAAAAAACTATGACCCAATAGCTGGGATTCGGAATCATATCGCATCTAACTCCTACTGTTACCCCCCACGTGGAGAAAGTTGCCAGGCCCCCCCCATTGGGGCTGGATACACTTGAACAGATGCGGTGCTTTTTTGGGGTTTTTTCAGTCTATCATATCCATAGATCGTCGCAGATAAAAAATGAGAAAGAATGGTTCACAGCCTGCATGACTCGGTGTTTCTGGCGAGCTGAGCGACGAAGAGCGGACTAGAAAGTCTACATGAGGTATCAATAGTGGTCGATCTTTCATTTGTTGCTTGCCGCGCCGGTGGGCTCGCTCGGGCCGACTTCTTCTTTGCTATAGTGGAAAGTAAATAGTTTATACCAGAGCTTGAAAGCTCCCCGAGCAGATCATCAAGTCGAAACGTAAGATTTCTATCTCAGCATTGAGCAGTCACATTTCTGAGCCAGCTTGCCAATCAGAGTTACTTTACCTATACAGGTAGCAGGACCTACTACATAGTACAGTATGTGACCCAGGGAGTTGGGTGTGATGATGGGTTGTCAGGCAGGGGGTGTCTTGTCCCAAAGGCTGGAGTTGTATGTGCCAAGCTTTGCGACAGGGCTTCAACCTGGCATCCAAGCTGCTGGACAGGTTGCCGGGACAGACTGCTGGGTCCGATTGTTGGGACTCCATCGTGAAGATTTACAATGTCGTATCACCATGTCCCCGAAACCGCAACCCGAACTTTCGGGAGGACCAGACAGGTAAAGGTTGGATGGAAGACAGTGCACCGTTGGTGTCAATGCTTCCGGCGCATCAATGCGGGTTTGCTCATCACCAACGCCGAACAACACAGACTTCCTGGACGCGCGGTTTTGCCCGCAAAGAAAACAGAACTAAATTATGTCAGCACCCAGTGAGATAGCCAAGTTCGCCCTGACACAAAACCCACAAACGTGAGAACGACATTCGACCAGCAATTGGACAATCCATGCCTGCCTGCTTCGATGGAGGCGTTCTGTGGTTTGCGGAGTGGCGCGAGGGGCAAACAAACGGGATGCTTCCTTGTTGGCTACAATACGACGAGAGCTCCCCCTCCTCCCCCGATGGGGTCAAGACCCCCGGTCTCCGGCCCTCCATTCGGCTCGCTATTGGATGCTTGATGTGTTCGACGGGGGCGCTCGCAGCGCCTCCTTGGCCGGGGACGCCGTCGATTTATGACAGCCCCGAGCTTATCTGGGGAGTGGGAGCTTCATGGCTGCAGGAAGTTCGTTAGCGCCGCTCCTGGGAGTTTGCTGAAGGTGAAGGTATTCGCGTAGGAGCAATAAGCACATGTTTTTGACACATCATCAGATCAGATGCAACGGCCCGCTAATATAAAGAGAAGTGACGGCGAAGGATGACTTATTGGATTTTAGCTTGTGTAGCAACATTACACTGCCAGTCATTGTTGTGATTGTGTGCGAGGTAGAATATGACGGCAATTTTTGGAAGTGAATGAATTCGTATTAGTTTTGTACCTTTTGGTGGTCAGCATGTAGGGCTGTGTACTAATGCTGCCGGTAGTGGCATGAGGGGTACCTGTCGAATACGACCTTTAGCAGGCTCTGACAGCTGTTCGTCTTAGGGGAGGTGGCAGGGGACTGGAGGGGGAACATTGGAAGTTTAGGGGTCCTTAGCACCCTGGAAAGCCTGACACGTGCAGCCACAGACATTGAGAGCTTGGCTTGCTTGGGCACCTATGACAGTAGGACAGGCGTGCAAGCCGTACAGCATCTAGCGCTGACGTGCTGGGCGGAACCGATTGAAACCAGTCCCATGATGGATGATGAGCATCTCATCGAGGCCGCTTTCTCACGCGTCGGCAACCCACTCTGCCACGGCTCCAAGACACGGACAGCGGCAGACACATGACGAGGGATCTCCAGGACGGAGAAGAATACACTGTGGAATGCTGCTATTCACACTTCCGTTTTGGCCTGTTCGCCGACGGGTTTGGCTTCATATGGTGCGAATTGACGGGACAAGGATCTGGGGAGGAGGGCGCAACATGGAGTTCAATCCAGCTTCAACACTCCGTATCTATCGCACTTTCAAAACACGCCATACCGTTGATTAGTCCAGCTTCGTGCCTACTGTATGCAGGTGATGTGGGATACTAACACCAACAAGGCAATCGACATTTCTATAGCAAACCGACGGGCAGCCCAGTTTGATGCTATTTGTGAGAGGCTGACACTATGTATCACACGGCAGCTCTCGGAGCCGAACTGCGATCGGTTTCAAATCCTCCATTTCAATTGATCTTGGCGGGTAGGTGTGCGGTTGACCTGATGCTTGCAGCATACACACACACACACACACACACACTCAGACAAAACTTCACCGTTCACACCGACGGGGGGGGATCGTGCCAGCCCAGCCTAGCTGTGATGACGCTTGGCCCTTCCTTTATTTGTTGTCTCCTGAGACTCGAGCCTTGCGATTAAACCCGGTCTATTTGCGATCGCTTTGCAAGCAACTGTAATTAATAGGAAACCCGCAATCAATCAATTATTGATTGTCTTTGCCGTTGTAACCTCAAGCCTGGAGCACTTTCCACCAACAAAACAAACTTTGCACTAATGGGCCACACCTGACAAGCTGTCGCTGGAACGATGCCGTTATTAGCGATCCTGGTGCCTGACATGAGTTTGGGGATGGCGGCTGGAGCTACTACGGATGTTGGGCTGTAAATTCAGGTGCTAGAGAAACCTTGCAGGATGGGACTGCGAAGTCCGTTGCCTTAGTTTGCCCATCTTGTCATGTTTGACCTGGCTCTAGCTACCATTGGTAGTAAATAATCTGCTAATACTATCCCTGATAGCAGACATTGGTAATAGATGCGACGACTACAGGTAGTTGGCGGGCACACAGTTGCGGACTTCGGCAGCTAGGGGCGGAGGCTGAGCAGGTTTGAGGCTTTGGGAGCTTTGCGAGGCCAGTGCCATTGAAAACAGAGGATGGATCCCAAATTAGTGCATCACGCGCGCTAGACTGTGCCCCTGGCCGCTGATCAGAAGCACGATTGGCATGGCTGGATGGAGTCCTGGTGCTGGCGATCTACAGTTGATACTGACGTTGATATGGGTGTGTGTGTGTCCCTGTACAGGACAGGTAACGACCGACCAGGCTTAAATCCGGTTGTCCGTGTAGCCCATTCAGGCTGAAGCCGTGGTGAAATGCCGTAGGTTTTGCATTGCGAGTACGTAGGTGCATGTCATAAGTTTGCTGCTGCAAGGGATTGAGTATCATGATAGAAATGTACCTTTTCAGAAGGGAGTCCAAGTTGCTCATACGGTGTACGACGTTGTTTCTGCCGAATCATGGCAACGAGTGGATATCCGAAGCTGGCTTCCAATCACCAAGGTAGCAATGAATGCCATGTCGGTGGATAACAAGAACAAACAGAAAAAGAAAGCATGGAACAGCCGAAAAGGAAAAGAGCCCAATATGGTAATTACGTAGTAGCTAGCACACAATCTTAGGATGCTCTACACCTAATGATGATCATGAATGCGGTCTGTTGTCCTGCATGAATCGCAGACGAGATTAGACACAGCGTCCCCGACGGCATCCTTCGAGAAGGTGTGACAAAATCCCTACAGGTCATGTATTGGATTGGAAAAGTAGTTGTAATGAAATGCAATTCAATGTACCTGACACAGAATCTCGATCCAAGGGAGCTTTGTTGTGGGGGGCCAAAAGAAGCTATGGCTTGAAGTGCGGTCCGACAGCCCGTTCACCGTTTGCTGAGAAAACCTGGTTTCAGGGGGGGGTTCTTCAACAGGCGTGCCGATCTTGCAAAGAAGTTTCATCAAGCACGATCAGAGGATTCCTTGACGATGACGACGAGACAGCAAGAAATCAGGCAGGTTGAGCATATCATTCTTTCAACAAGACTAATAAAAACTCGGCTACTAAGAAAGGATGTCAAACTCTCTGTTTTGCCACCGGCAGCTGGGTTGTAGTGTGAGTGCTTGTAGGCCAGGCAAGGGTGTGTATGGGATGTCTACCAACGAGTCTCTAGTGATGGGTCACATCCACCCCTTACCTCCACCCCCCAGCGTGTTGTTGGACGCAGAACATCAAAGGGAAATAAAGACCAAAAACAAAAATGAAAACGACGAAAAGAGAAGGAGGTGGCATAGAGGAAAGGAAAAAGAAAGAATAGGCCGGCAGGTCGCGTGGGATCGTGTCGGACTTTTGGCATTGACATGATGCCACCATCAAAGATGTTGTGAGGTTTTTTTAACATTACGGCGGCGTTTGGCAAGCCACAAGCGGGTGTCCACCTATGCGCCCCCTTTTTAATCATTGATTCATTACATATGGTTCTCATGCACGAAAGAAAGCCCCCCCTCTCTACCGGATGGATGAATGTGTTGACGCCTCTTTTCTGTACGGATTGGGATTGGGGAAGTTGTGCTGATTGTATTATGCTTATGATAGTAATAAGCTGTAAACTGTACGAAGCACCGAGCTACGTATGGCTGTGGTTATGCTGAAGGATGTTGCGTGCATCAGTGCAGCGCATGCATACATACATACCTTACCTTATACAATGTAACGGTATAAAAATAACAATCAAATTTTCGCACAGGCATGACTCTCATTTAATCAACAGTGAAATTGGGTATTTTTGTCTCTCTCATGTGGCACAGCAGCACACAAGTTGCTTGTCACAGTCCTTTTCTTTACTACCATCATCTTCTGCTCTCGTCTCGCTTCACCAACTGGGCGTGAGTTCCGTAGCAGGCAGGCAGGCAGGCAAGCGAGTAGGCTACTCTGCCTAGTGATGGGTCCCTAGGCAGGGCTCGGAATGATACTCTGGCCCACTGCGAGTGTCACTCTCTGGGGTGAATGCTCCTCTTCTGACGCTCCAACCTAACAACGGCAAGGGAAAAGGGCTGGCAGGGCTGGCGGAGAGGCCCTGTTCGGTTTGGTTGTTTTGGACGGACGGACACACATCAGTGCAAGTGGACGATCAATTGCGCTCGTGCAGCCCATCCATTCAACTACCGCGGCTGTCATTGATGGAGGGAATGCTCCCAGGCCAGGCCTGCAAATAGCTGCCAATACCTGTAGCCGGAGCACTACCAGCGACTGTTATTACCTACGACTTCCATTGCAGTGCCCACTCACACTATAGCACGGTGAAGTGCCTAGGTGATTTCACACCGTCGGGTCAGTGGCCTATCTATCGCTGGACCTCCTGTACCACCTGTCAGATCCCTTGCACCCACCACAACCAACACGCAACCATCAGCAGCAGCATCACCACCCAACAGCACCAGCACCAGCACCAACGCCAGCGCCAGCGCCAGCGCCAATACCAATACAAACACCAACCACTCACCATCACCACCATCTGCACCCCACTCTCACCCATCATCATACTCCACCCGCCATCCACACACCACCACAACCCGACTCACAGACCACTTGCATGTCCTCCCCCCCCATGCCGGCTCATAGCTCGTGCTGGTTAGTCACTTGGCTAACCCTCCTAGTCGGCCAGACAGCCTGGCCAGCGGCCGATCGAACTCCCCAAGCGGCCCTAAAGCGCCCAGAAGACACGGTCCGAGCACCCCGAAAAAGGCACCCTGTTTCAGACCGGCCAACCACATTGGCTGCTGGCCGGGCTTGCAAGACGCCCTGTTGCCTCACTACGACATGCTCACCATGCTTCTTGGAGTCTAGCCTGGCCCTGTCTGGCTTCGTCTAATTGCTCTCAACGGCTCAGCTGCAGATCCACCCGGTTTGGATGGCGGGATATGTCGCGGGCGTGGAATCTCTGGAAGGTGGGTAAGACTTCTACGAGTGAGTGCCTGACCACTGGCCAAGCAGGGAGGGGGGCTACCAGACTGACTGCTTCCATTCAAATATACTTTGCCTCATGGCCATCCACATCTCGGCCACTGTGTGCTCTCACATCTTCCCCCCCCTCCGTCGGGAACTACTACGCCACCAGAGCGGGATTAGGGACAACGAATGATCATGCTCAGTGTGCTGGCTGTGTGAAGATTTTGGACCTCTCGAATCGCTTCCTTTTTCTTCCCTTCTTCCGTCCTTCCATTGTTCCCTTCGCCATTCCCTCGCTCTCGACGCCCGCTGTATCTACTTGTTCGGCCCCAATTCGATCCGTTCGCTCGCTCTTGGTGTGCCGAACCGCCAAGCTTCTTATTCGCCAACTCACCATCAAACTACATTAACACACTTGAATTCGAATTCTGAAGACGATCCTCTCACGCTCAACGCCCTTGGGGCTTTCTCCAAGTGGCTCCCTAAGCGACCGCCATGCCACGACAATTGGAGGTGTCAACTCTGCATCGACTGTCGCTTGACCTTCAGCGACACAAGCGCCGTCAATGCCCGCCATCATCATCATGCCTCACGAACTAATACCCGAAGGTCAGACCTACCACCCTCTGTCACCGTCTCTTCGCAGCGGGCTCATGGCCATATCCGTCCTCGCCTTGATATCATTTATTGTTTCAGCGACATTGTTTTTCTACCTCACATACAAGCTAGTGGCATGGCACTTCTTCGTTCGGCGGCGATGCAAGACGTTGAAAAGGGAGCAGCAGCAACGAAAACAGCTACAGGAAGAGGAAGAGGAGCGACAACGGCAGATGGAGGATCGAGATGCTGAAATGCAGGAGCACCATAAACGAGACTCCGCCCAAGAGGCCATGGACTTTACCCTCGGTATCGACGGCATATTTACAAAGGGACAGACACTGCCCCCAAAACCACAGACACCGGATAAGCCCGTTTCTCAACAACACATGCCCGAAAAATGTCATCAAATTAAACCCTACAGCAGCCCACCCAATCAGTTTCTCCTCCTAATCTACAATCTCCTCCTGGCCGATCTGCATCAGGGCATGGCCTTTGCGCTGAATGCTTCCTGGCTGAGGCGTGACGGCATCATGGTGGGCACGCCAACGTGTTGGACGCAGGGATTTTTCGTATCCACCGGAGATTTAGGCTCGAGCATGTTCATCACCCTGATTGCTATTCATACATACATGTCCGTGGTTTTAGGCTATCGGCCATCCCAGAAAACAGTATATAACGCCATCATTTCCGTCTGGATATTTGTTTATGTCATCTCACTTATTCCTATTGGCACGACACGCAACGGCGCTGCAGTGGGAGGGTTCTTTGTGAGAGCCGGTAGTTGGGTATGTGCTGATTCCGATTTTTCCTCCCCCATCGCCGCCCTTGGTCTTCAGTATAACGTATTTTTGGTGTCATTTGCTAATCGGTTGTTTTCTGTTGCAGTGTTGGATAAATAAGGAGTACGAAAATATCCGTCTTTTGACGCATTATCTCTGGATATTCCTTGCTCTTGCCACCACCTCTGGTCTCTATATTGCCATTTTTTTCTCACTACGTCGACAAGGGTGTGGCAAGGGCTTGAATGGAGATCCGCAGGCACCGCGCGCAATGGGCCATAACCCAGCCTTTTTAATCTATCCAATCATATACGTAACATGCACATTGCCGCTTGCAACCGGCCGTGTGGCCACGATGGCAGGTGGAGAAGTTCCGCTTGGCTACTTTTGTTTCGCCGGTGCATTGATTTCATTCAACGGGTTTTTCGACTGCTTGCTTTTCGGCACGACACGTCAAGCTATCATCTTTGCCTCGAAATATGATGTTGATGCGGAAGATACGGGCGTGGATACGATTGCATTTTTAAAGACACCTACAACGCGACGATACGGGAACATGATTTGGATTCAAGGCGGAGGTGCAAGACGGCAACCCGACGGCAAGTCTGCGGGCGGTTGGTGGTCATGGCAGCGATTAGCCGGACAACCAGACTCGAGATCTGTCAGAGAACGGAACCGAGGCGCCAGCCAAGAATCGCTCAGAGGTCCAGGCATACAAATGGACATGGTTACGAGCGTGGTGGTAGAGGTGGATGAGGATAAAGAGACCGATCTTAGATACCCAGAACCGGCAGCAAGTGCCAGCTCATCGGTCAACAGCACCGAGAGAGAATTTTCCAGAACCATCTGATGGATGGCAGGAAAAAAGACAGAGACGGCTGACTAAAGAAGCGATTTGTATATTTTAATAATTTATGATGAACAAATGAAGAAACCAGAGCTCAAAGGCTCTTTTTTACTGTTACAATGCTGGTACTGCGCGCAAAGTTTCCACCGTGTTTGAAGATTCCAAAGCTAAATCACCACCCATTTGCCTGATGATGCCTACTTGCTTTGACCTAAACTCGGACGCACCTTATTACTCCTTACCGTACGGGACATCGTAATCGTAATCCTTGCCAGCTGAGGCCCATAACCTTCCCAACAACGTAGCTTCGCTCGTGACTGAAGAATGCTGCGGCATCCTTTCGCCCAGGTAGATGGGAAGGATTCAAGGATTCAAGGATTCAAGGACAGGGGCGGGGCGTCTCCACTTCCCCAAAGACACCAGTTCCCAAAGTCATAATAACGGCGCTGCGAGTAATCCAGGGTTGCATGGATCCTTTTTTCCCAGGATGGGGGGTTCATGGGGAGAAAAGGTAGGGGGGTAAAAAGAAAGAGACTTGACACACACACACACAACATTGGTAAGCAGAACAGCCTGCCTGTCTAGCAAAGACATGCCAGGGGGGCGGAAGTGAGTTACGACTAGCGCAGCCCACGGCGATGGCACGATGCCACCATCAGCAACCGTTGGGATTGCTCATCGCTGATTGCTCATTGACTGAGGAAGAGGGCGGAACGGAGAAGAGTGGGTGGACAAAACAACGGAACGGCACAAAGGGGGAAGGGGATACGACGGAGATGGGGCAAAGAACGGGCGTCTTGTTTAACTTGTTTGCGTGATTCCATGTTACTCGCGTCATCATTAGGAAGCAGTATTCACACACGGATTACCTACAGTATTGTTACCAAGCTACGATGCGACATAAATCCAGGGTCGTTTTCTGTCTCTCCTCGGAAGATGAGCTTTCCATGAGGCTAAAGTGGCCGGAAACCCACCCAGTCCCCTCCTTCTTGCCTACCATTTTACCTTTTACCCGTCAATTGCCGTTTTTGTCGACTGGTAGGTCCGTACGGAGTACATACATACGAGTATAATACATAAGGGGTGGGCTGTAGGTTTTGGGGGGGTAATATTATGCTTGCTTGCCTGGGGTCAAAAAGTCGAATTACAAGGAGGCATGACACACCTACGTAGTAGGTAGGGTTGGCGAATTTGCTGCAGCAAGGGGGTGCGTGTGTGTCGGGTCCAGAAGAACCAGAACGATCCATTTGCATCGTAGTTTTGGGGGGGAAAGCCCGGGGACCAAACCAAACCCTCGGGGACCAACATCAATCAGTTCTGCGAGGCTGAATGGAAGCACTGGGGTGAGAAAGACGGCTGCCTACTATTGGACGGAAAGGTGCATGTTCTTATGATAATGTTTTTTTGGTGTTTGACTACGGCGCTGGTAGGGCATTGTTTGCGAGTAATGGGTTGGTGGATTTAGCCTGCCCAGGTGTGAAAAATCGAACAGTAAATAGCTCGATTTGGGAGGTCCGCATCACTTTTAGACTGGTGTGACTCGTAAGAGCATGCTTTTCGCTGAATAACGAGGCCGGGCTTGGCACAAACCGTTGGACAACCCTTGATCCATGGATGGATGGTAAGGGGGGAAAGAAAGGGTCCTCCTCTAGTGAATTGACAGATGATAGATGACGGGGGGGGGGGGGGGGAACGCGGACCTGAAGCAAACAAATAACACGCACTGAGCACATGGCAGTCCCAGCACATTGAAAAAGGGACGTGTGTGGTATTTGTTGCCCAGAGGAACTGGAACGGCCAGCCGCCCGCCCGTTCAGCCGTGCCGGTAGATCACGCTCGGGTGTTGGAAAGACGAGAGAGAGAGAGATTAATTATCGCCTGTGGAAAGGCATATTACCCGAAATAACCCAACGAACCCAAAACCTTAAGATACCTGAATTATTAATGCTCGAGCGTCGTCACCAGGAACCTTCGCTGGCTGGCTGGCTGGCTGGCCAGGTTTAAGTTGATTCCCCCGCGGAGAACGATCGAAATGAAATTGGTGGCTCAAATGGGCACACAATGCGATCTAACCAAGAATAGCTCAATTACTTGTAGGTGGTGTGTACTGTACTGTACTGTATACCAACGGTTTTTAATGGGCGTTCGGGCTAAATTCATGCCGCTGTTCTGTGTGTAAATATTATTACTGTTATAATGAATAGTTGCTTTGAGTAGGTCGATTTGGTGCACGCGCGCTGCGATGAACACCGTGTGTATGTTTCGGCTATTCGGCTATACGCAGCCGAATGTGTAAAAATAGGGGAAATGGGGGGGGGGGGGGGGGGGAATGTAAGAAAAGAGATGGAAATGGCGTGTAGTAGTGGCCGCCCTTGTTGTTGTTGATGATGATGATGAAGTTGGAATCATAATGATGAGTCGTTGGTGGGGGGAATGATGGGGGCGGCCGGAGGAGAAGCGGACTAATTATGGAAAGTGAGTGAAACAAATCACCCAAGTAAAAGGAAAGAAATGCCTGATATTGAAGGGCCGCGGCCCCTGTGGGGGATTGATCTCCATTGGGTAAAGGGATGGAGAGGGTGACTGCCGGGGGACTTGGGTCTAGACGGTTGAAAATGCGGAGGTAGCGGGAGATTGAAATGATGCTTTGTTGGTGTTGCTGGGTGTTGTGCTAAATGAGAGGTGTTGCGATATATCTGGGCCATGGATAGCGTTGAAGCTACACAATGATTATTTTGAACACTCTTCGTCATCCAAGAGTCTTCGTGGCCCAGTTGGTTAGCGCGTCAGTCTCGTTAGTCATCCCCATTCTCTACTCAGTCACTCAGCAGCGTTGCTAACAATCCCGATAGATATCACAGTATGTGACTCGAATACAGTTCGGGATATCTGAAGGTCGTGAGTTCGAGCCTCACCGAGGACATTCTTTTTTGTCTTTTTGGACAATTTGTCAATGCATTTTGTTGGCCACTATTGAAAGCGATATTGATGCAGATGTTTATTATGAGAAATCTGTGTTCTTTGGGGCTTCCCTCACTACAATGAATGGTCTTCTACTCTGTATTTATGGATAGATACGCCGACTTTCTTATTCACACATTGGCCTGTAAATGGGACCTTATCTTCAAATATCGTTCCAGTTTTTTGGGAATCTAGAATCCTGAAATAGGTATAGTATAGTCCATAGTAAGATCTTCTACAGAGGAACTAAATTTCTTGGCTGATTTTGAATCTTACATTTATCTGTTATTTGCTTCTTCTCTCTTTTTTGTTTCTTTCGCTTCGTTTGCTACCCCGATGGTGGTGTTGTGGCTCAGACCACCGGCGGGCGCGGCGTCATGGGCTTGTGAATAGCGGAGAATTCCAGCTGGACAGGCCTCTGAGACTAGAATGGAGTAAATTGGCCATCAGCATGAACCTCGGCGAAGTTAGCAGCACCATAAAATGCAATTTTTGCTGTGACTGAGTGAACTGCTGGGAGCCGGATATTACCAGGCAATATAAGACCTGACGAGTTAGAGAGTGCGCTACCCCTCATATTACACACGCAAAGACGCGCTAATGACAGCTTGGTTGAGCTTGTTTGGTTCAACAATGAGAAGTAACTTGGCAACTTGGCAGGATTTGTTCAAGTGTTGATGAGTTGGCCAAGACATGTCTTTGTGAGATGCCCTGCTCGTAAAAAGGAACAACATGTACGAAGAGAAGGGTTGTTGTGCACCAGTTGTGCTGGCATATGACGTCTGGAGCTACCCACAAGTGGTGCTAGTTTCAGCTGAACACTGCATCGACCTATAGAGACGTCATAGCAGTTTACCCCTCCATGAGTGCGAGTGCAAACCACAAAACGGACAGCTTGCTGAGCTGGAGGACACTTCCATAGCAACTCTTCCTTGTAACAGAACCACCAGACAGCAACCCATATCGCATTCCGCAGAAAGACAACCCGCAAACATGGATGATTTTCTCAACAAAGTCGTAGGAGGGGCCAGCGGCAACAACAATAACAACAATAACAATAACAATGACAACTTCAACAACAACGACAACAACAGCTCTGGCTTCAGCAACCAGGGAGAGCAGAGACCGAGCGGCGGTAGTGGAGGCGGCCTGATGGACACAATCAGCAGCTTCACCGGCGGCAACAAGAACAACAACAATAATGGTGGAAACCAGGGCCAGAGCAGCAGCGGCGGCGGTGGCTTCATGGACAAGATCAACAGTCTTGCTGGCGGCGGCGCGAAGGGTGAGGAGAACGAGGATGCTCTCGACAAAGGTGCGTAAGCCTGCAACTATTATACGATGTATTTTTTACTAACACCGTGACCTTTAACAGCCGTCGACTATGTGCAGGAGAAATTCCTCGGCCAGGGCGACCAGAGCAACGAGTCTGCTGTCGAGCAGGCCAAGGACGAGGCCATCTCGGACTTTATCCGTGACAAGTACAAGACCTCTACCGGCAAGGACTTTCCCGTTGGTGACAAGGGCCACAACATGGGTAACTGATGGGCATGGGGAATCATAACAATGAAAAAATAAGATATAATAAATACACACTGTTTGGGTTGATTTCTCGTCATGTATTCTGACACTTGGTGAGGCTCGTCTCGGTGGGTTGGGCTGCGGGGAAGTGGCTATTGGGAAGCCAACGTGAGGGGTGCGTAATGCCAAGACTGCGTGTAGTATTGGGAGGGATTTGTTTATGCCCACTTACGAGAAATGACTACGATGTGAACAAAATAAAGAATTGAATCATGTCAAACTTTATTTACAAGATGATATATACTAAGGTCTCCATCAATATGCTGCTTATGCAATGATCCTCATTATACACGTCTTGCAACCCAAAACTGAGCATTGTAAGCATTCCTTGTCAAGGCCCTCGCATCAATCCCATACGCTGCCTCCATACTTCTAACCTTGCCTCCTGACATCGTCGGACTTCCACAGACATCTTCAGCCATTAACGACGTAGTATCCAAGTACTCAAATCCTATAGCTTCCGTAACCACCAAAATCTCCTCTAGGGTAAGCTGAACAAATGGGCCCGTTCCATATAACAGCGGTCCCAGATTGATCCAATACCCCTCTGGCTTGAGCAGCATCTTTATGGTATCAAAGTAACTCATGAGATTGCGCGCTGTATCAATGAAGAAGTAAGTGACGATGACGTCGTAGACACCGCTGCCGCCGGTGCGAAAGGCAGTCGTGAAGTCACCTTCGACGAGGACGACGGAACTAGCGTTAATACTCGTGTTGGGGAATGGCAGCGCGCGTAGCATGTTGGTATCGGAGATTTGATGGGACAATGAGTCGATGAATGGGTGGAGGGTCTGGGCATGGCGAGCCCGGTTGGCTTCGAGGAAGCGGTATGCGATGTTCATGTACATGGACCACTCGTTGATGGTAACCTCGAAGCCTAGGAGGAGTCAGCGGGAGTTGGATATTGTGTTTGGTAATGAAGCTATTAAATAATACTGTTTTCCAAGGAGTGAGTTATCAAAAAGGGGAAATACCTCTCAGGCTGGCAATATCATGTCCGAGTCTGCCCAGCCCAGCACCAGGAACCAACACCTTGATTTGTTCATCCAAAGATTCCCGTTCAGGGAATATCGAAGTAAGGGTATCAAGAATACATTGAAACGGCTTTTCCCGCTCTACCAGACCTTCTTCAGTCCAGTCCCGCACAAAGTGCTTCAGCGTCTGCGACACAGAGACCTTGTCGGCGTTCTGCCCCTTGGCTTCTTTGTCTTTGATGTGTTTCTGGAGTTCATCCATGCTAATGCCATAAAATTCGAGTGCAGTGTGGACAATACGATCGCACAGGTCTTGGTTTTGCGCTAGAAGTTTGTCGATACGGTCGAATTTGGAGGAGTAGTTGATGTGATGTTCTAGCACCTAGTGTGTACGGTCAGTGACATGATCACATTGTCGGAGGCATTCTTGTACATCTTGCTAATTAAAGGTATTCCCAAGTATTGACACTGATAAAAAAGAAGGAGCGCCATTGCTAGCAAGAATTGTATTTAAAGAATTTATTCATACCTTTCTCTGTGACTTCGAAACATGCTTGTACAGCCCTTTCAACCTCGCCAGCTCTGCCGCTTGCCGTTCAGAATATTTGAGAAACCCGTGCAGAGCGTCGAGAAGTCGATGCCGGGTGTGTGAAGGACCCCATTTTCCATGTTCCTTTTTTAGAGTCAATAGCAACTGTTTCTTTTGTGCTTGATGCCTTGGTGTATCCGGGCCAGATGAGATTTGCTCCATGGTTACTATAGTTTGGTGGACTTGGAGTATCGACTCGAGGGATTCAATCTGTCACAATCGTAACCAGAGCGTATTAGGACGGGATTTCATAGAAGAGGGGATTATCCAACAGGAATTCATACTTCAATCTCCAAACTCGTAGGTAAATCAGACCCCACGCCATCGAGGGAATGGCCGTCGTTGGCTGATGCATTTGCGCTGGTCGATGTAAGACAGGAAATAGCCGCAAGGCTGAAGAGAAAACGTCGCATGGGGACGGATGATCTCATTGACCGTGACCTGGAAATTGAAATCTATTTTGAGAGAGAATAATGAAAATACTGTGAAAGCGGGGATAGCCAAAGAAAACTAACTCATGATGGAGAATTTCATCATGATGCGAGTGGTTTCTAGGTGAGGACCCTGATGGCCTCATTTACATTACTGTGGATGGTTTTGTAGTAATACTCGGATGACGCCGGAACATGCCGTAAGCTGACTGGTTCGCAAGCTTTGTATGCTTTGGCGATGGTAGACATATCATCTACGAATTTTGATTCCTGGTTGCTGGTATGACTACCCACACATGGATCTTCGCGAAGTAATTTGGTGACAGCATGTATGCCTATAAACGCCGAGTCAACGCAAAATCATTTTTGAAGAAACTCTTGGTGTCAAATAATGTAGGGGAAAAAATATACATCATGCCCGTTGTCTCTTCGCCGGTGTGCTTCAATTGCATGATTGTGTTGTTACAATCTCGCTGCACCCTACTCCACATGCCGACTAGTATCAGTAGTTGTTATTGAGATAGAACTAAATAAAGGAAGAACAAAAGTAGCAGAGAATGTAGTCTTGCCTAGGTATGGCAGTATTACCTGTCTATATCCTCCAAGAGCTCGTAGCTTTAACACTGCAAATAGGTAATCCTGTTTCCAGCACTCGAATGCATACCAAACAACAACCAGGATACGAGTTTGCTATGACGCACATCTCGGAATCGGCACATCAGTATTTTAGACAAGCTGTATTTCGTTTTTTGTGACATGTGCTAGATCTCAATGGGGAGTACGCTGCGACCAATCTACATGATAGGCTATTTTGGGATTAAGTCGCTGTGCGATCTGATGGTATGCAAGTGTATTCCCACAGTTCCCAATTGAGCTGATTTCAAATGGCAAAGAATGCGCATGGAGTTTGGTTAAGGGTAGTACATCAATTTACCTGTCCTGGCTAGGGGGGGATGGGATAACCGCAGTACCTCAAATTACCCTTTTTGGACGACTGTAGTAGTTCAGCTATTAACAGTCGCTCATCCCCCTTCCCCCACATCTCCCACCCATCCTGTCAAAAAAGAGATTTGTTTATAAATCCAAGACCGAAAACAGTTATAGGATGTTGGACGGCGATGGGTGGGATGTTCCGAAGGAGCTCATCACTAAGCGAATCCTTCTCATCCTGCTCATCCTTCCGGAACCCACAAGCCTGCCACAGGAGGACTTGTGTACTTGTATTGGCAAGCTATCCTGATTTGCGCAACAACATGGTAATCAAATAGTTAAGGAGATTCGCAACATGATTGGCTCATGAGATGTGGCTGGCTCCAAGTTTGAACGCGAGGATCTAAGTGTAACAATGGCGCCGTTTTGATCGTGTACCTGGCATATTTACATGGTGGACAACAAACAAGTAGAATGACAGTGGTTCTTTCGAGTCTAATGTGGTAAGATGAGTATAAATGTCGGCTTGAATTCATTCTTTACGCAATAATGTTAATTATAGGTAGATACATCATGGGAAATAACATCAGTACTTGCCACAGAGACCAAGCCCAATGGCGCGCTTGGACAAGGCAGTGTTGTCGAAAGGGTGGTTATGAAACGGCCCTAAAAAGCCTGACAACCAATTATGAGACACCTAGCTTTCCTAAATAGGATAAAATACCATCTCCATTTCTAAGCACAGCATTGTAAAATCCGAGCTAGTATAATAGTATTCCCCAAAGCCCCCACGGGTTTGCCGGACCCTTCCAACCGTCTCCCTTAATTAAAGTGTCAAAGACTCCCACCGGCTCTGTCACCATCCACATTCCCCGATTATCACCATCTGTCAAATTTTAGAAGCCATTAGTTTGTCATCAAGCAACAATGGACTCGGGTTCCAGAAACTATAATAACCGTAGACCATTGCCAATGGATCTCGGCATCATTCTCTAGTCAGACTCAACTCGTGCATTGTCTTTTATACTTGCATCTCGTTTGGCCATTACCCCCATTTAGATCATTCCTATTTGATAGCAAAACTACTTTGCGCATCATGATCACTTCACTGCTCCTCCCGTTGTTGGCGGCCTCGGTTGCTCAAGGGTGTCCAACTTCGTCCAAATGTGCCCCTGCCGCCGGAGACGTGACGATTTCGTCGTTTCAGCTTTATCCCGAAAATGTTGAGTTTGATACAAAACGGTGTCTCACATATTTCAGGTACGTTGTCACAGCTAGTCCCTGCAAGCTACATCAACACTAGCCTATATGATCTAACACGGCCATCTCTAGCGTCTTGTATAATGCAACAGTCGCAGTGTACGACCCTTCCAAGAAACGGGTTGTCGACACCATCTCTTTTCCTGGTCTCAGCGGGAATCCAATCCTCCATAGCAGTGGTGTTCAGATCGATCCACTAGATAGGCTCTCTGTTACCGTCAACGCCGGCGCTGCCTTCGACACCCAAGGCAAGGATATTTCCGGCGACAATTTCCTCGTCAAATATGATCTTAAGAAGAAGCGCGTTCTATGGCAGAGAAACCTCACTGCTGTGACGAAAGGTGTCTATGGTGGTTATCAGGATATTGAACATGACCGACATGGCAACTCCTTTGTGGTCGGCACATTTCCCAGCAGCATCATCAAGGTCAGCGCAGATGGCAAGACAGCGACACCGTGGTATTTGACGCCAGATACGAACCACACTATTCAGGGCTTCACTGGCATGGTGACAAAGGGCAACATGCTCATCGTCTCGGATGAACGAGGGGGGAAGCTGCACCGTTTTGACATGCGCGACAAGAAGGGAAAGCCCGTCCAGATCGCCGTGGGCAAGGCTTCAAAACCCATTGGCGCACATTTAGATGGTCTATACATGCCTGCTCGTTATCACGGAACGGTCATTCTCGCTTCTAGCAATGATGCAGGCACCATTGTACTACGCTCCAAGGATGGAAAATGGAAGTCGGCAGAGAACCTCGGAGTCGTGCCCAACACGTTCATCAAGCAGAATGGATTTACGACAGCCACTGCTCAGATTGGACAGAGGATCTTTGCTGTCACGGAATTCTTCTTTGATACTGAGAAAGTGCCAGGCACACTTGCTGGAAATAGGACTGAGTTTCCTCTGCGAGATATTACGGATGCTGTCAACAAGCTGTTGAAGTGATTTTTACAATTTTGGAACTAAACTCGGATTTCGTTACTTAGAAGTCGCATAATACATTTGTTTAAATTATTGTAAATAAAGATATAATAGAAAAAATTACTGCATTTTATCTCTTGTCCTACCTGTCCAATATCTGTGGACCTTTCGTTGTGCACGACAGAGTTCTTTGGACTCAGTTGCATCCATCTTACACCACGTATCCACATCCACACACATACCTAAGCTAACCAGTCTTTGCCACATTCGACCTGTGTAGATATCAATTGTACCATGATGGCCCATACAGCCAGGATGCGTCCTGAAAATATCACGGTATCGGTATATCACAATGGGGAGCAATATCGCAGTCCTGATGTAGTATTGCAATGTGTTTGTGACATCCAGTTTTTGCATACATGAAAGAGAGGGGTAGCCCCCATACAATATCCTTGCTTCCCTAAACCTGCAGATGGATGCGTGAAACATTTGGCTATTTCTATCGTTTCCAGCTTATGCAGAGTTGCTTTTGAGGACGGAGAATCCGTCAACCTGACATTGATGGTAAGTTACAGCCAGTATGATCGACATGATCAACTGGCTGCGTACCATCGGGTAACAGCTTACGTAGCTGGGCAAATATATTCCACCTGAAAACGATGAAATCTGAATCAAAACGGGTATGCATAATGCATGAGGTTGTCATGCCATCCACTGATTATGTCTAATGGCATAGAGCTCTTCGCACAGAGTCAGTATTAAAGTCAAAAAGAAAATACTTCAAAGGGTAGCGAGTATAAATCGCATCCACCCTTCCTTTCAATCTCCCCAAACTACATCTTGCATCCCCTTCTACCTCTCAAACTTAAACTCAATTACCTTCACGCCTTCTTCACATTGACTGAATTCAACGCTGATTATCGCCGTGCCCGGTTTGAGGATTGGCTCTACCGTTCAAAGCATGTCTCAGTCGGCGCCGCGAATCTCAAGCTTGGTAGTAATCTCCTGCTTGGCGTAGCCATACATGACCTGTATCGTCGTCTTAACGGCCAAACACCGACGGAAATTGAGATGATTGGCGTGGAGCTCTTCGACGCCTGGGTCGATAGCAAGAGGATATGGGTCACTATCAATGGAGCTGTAGAGACACCACCACTCGCCAATTTACCGCCATTATTGACGGCACGCCACCGGGACAAGGCCTATGATGTCAAGGAATTTGTTTCTGATTGCCAAAACTTGGCCGAGGAAACCATCGCGCAGCCGCATATCCGCATCATCACTCGTGCGCAGATTAGTAGTGGAACCAAGTCCGTACTCAAGTCTACGGCAGAATTCAAGGTTGCATGTGCCAAGCTGGACCGCGGAGTAACAGTATTCGCGGACGCGGATGATAAACATCTTTTCTTGGAAACAGGAATGACCCGGTTGACTTCTCGATCAACCTCAAAACCGAATTCGAATGCAAAAAAACAGTCCGAGAGAGTTGATAAGGATACCCAGGCATATTTTACTTGGGGGCTTGGCAACGATACCAAGGCCAAAAGCTCCCAGGGCACCACCAAGATGACGTCTGCCGCCTTGCCAAAGGACAAGCCGCTGTTTCATGGTCCTGCCATGTTTGGGGGAGAGACTAAAATCGCCTTTGCCAGTCATGTTGTTTGCTGGGAGGGCGGCAATAATTCAAGCGAATGGCACAACAAGTTGGAGAAGATTATGGAGCAAGTTGCCACTCTATGCAGCACAGTCACTTCCAATCTCTTTTCTCCAGGCCAAGCTCAAGTTTTGAACAACCTCAGATACGAGACGTTGAAGCATCTTACTTTTTATGACTGAGAACATCAGCAACCTTGTCGCTGCATTCATGGAAATCTTTTTTTGACGCTGACAAGATTGTTGCGCAACAATGCTTTGCATGTGGTCGACACATGGCACGGCAGGTGATTGGTTATCCTACACAAATTTGGGGTCTTGAGTTTAATGGAACTGAACGAGGCCAGCGTCATTTGAACATTCAGTGTGATGATTTTGAGGTGTTCTTGACTACCTGGGTATAACTTGTAACACATCTATTGCACAGTGTCACCACCCTAAAGGCGGAGGGGTCTGGGACGAGCTTGAATGTAGCACAATTTAGTGGGTATGCAGTGAATTTTCGCTGTTATATAGCCCAAGTTAGTTGAGCACCAATGGAGAAATGAATGCGTTGTTGGGATGTGCGTGTAAAGCAATATGCTTTTACAGTCAGTCAGTCACCTTCGCCTGTGTAGACGGAATTAGCTCCATCTGATTGTTAATTTAGTGAGTCACAATCAATGCACCAAGCTACATCAACAGACTCAAACATGCAATCAAACTCCTTTGCCGTGCGTGCTACCTGTCCCCTATATTTGTCAAAGCGCAATACCACCCATTTGACACTGTCCACACGCCCATGCCGGAATATTTGTATTGTATGGCTAACAGTAAGAACATTGCTATCAGTATGACGCAATTGCTCTTCGCCATTCCAATTCTTTTGTTGTTTGCCAAGGTAAGACTGGCTCCCTCTGCCGTTCCTAGCATTTCGTTGATTCTGGAAGAAAAATAAAACTCAGCCATAACGGTCAGGCTATTACTTACTGACACTGTGTGACAAAGCCCTCCCCCCCTAACAAGAAAAGTAAATGTAAGACACTCTTCAATCTCTTTTTTTTTCGACACTGTACAAGAAAGACATTGATGGCCAAAAGAGATTACAACTAGAAATACTGTAACAAGCAAATATTGCTATACAATGGTATAAAGAAGCAGCCCGTATCTTGTGAAGTAACCCTGTCTCATGTCATTTTGCTCCCCTCCACCAATTCTCTGAATTGACAGCGCCACGATGAAAGTAAGCCGAGTTCCTTCCAGCCCAAGTCCAGTCGGAGCATTAACCAGAAAGTCCATTAATCTTCTCCTTTCTGTTCTGTTTGCGTCAAGTGTAACTGCGACCGCGATTAGTCGAGCAGATACCAATGGCAAGTAGACCATGCCTAGTTAACACACAAGTTGTATTGCTAAGCACCTAGCAATCAGGCCCTTTGACAGCTATTGTGCAAGAAGTAAGTTGTTGAAGATGATCGTTGTAGTCATACAAATGTGGAACTAACATTATGGAAACAGTGCGAATCTCTCCAAGAATGCCACCCTGCGCTTGACGCTTATGTTAAAGCCGTCGAATACAGCGTTACTCACCTTAATGGTGAGCAAAGCTCACGGGTCGTTGACGCCTTGCGATCTATTCCGGTACAGTGACTTTGATGAATTGAATTGTATTAGCTTGCATCAGCAGTGCTAACACATTAAAATGAGCAGACACAATGCCTTGTACAAAAGCCAGTAATTGACTGTCTCGTCAAGTTTCGGGATCAGTTAGGCAAGATAGTTGTTGGTCGCAGCAGGGCTAGGCATGCCGAAAATGACGTTGATGACTATCTTCGTGTTTTAGAGGAACTGCGGCCAGTCCTCGCGCCCGTAATTTCAGCTGTTGGTTAAACAACTAGAAGTAATTAGCTAGCCCCCATACATAGCTATATTATCTATAGATAGTTATATTTTGCAAATGCCGATAAAGTATCTGTCATTTCGTCGAACCTAAGTTCAGCGTCTATCTTAGGCATGTACTAACCGTTCAAACGACAAGTGAAGTCCATAATTGATGATAACAAATGGAGTTGTGAATAATGTGAGCGATCTCATGGTAAGTGAGGCTGACATACATCTAGATCTACATTGTTGTCCTGTGCTAAAGTGTCGATGCCCAACGGTTATGGTGGTAATGTTCAGTTGGTCAGAAGTCGATCAAATGCTCAATTTTGCTGGAGCCATCATAAGAGGGGCAAGCAGCACATCCGATTGTAATCCTGGCCTGCCCACTCATTGCAGGTAGTGATATAGTTAGAGTACCCCACTTCGCATATGACCAGCTGACCATTGTTTGAGACAGAGTGGCGATCCTGCGTCTTTGTGCAAGAAATTTATCTTGAATGGCAGTCTTCCGAGTTCGTTTGAGAAGCAATGTGTCAATGAGACAGTGTGCCAACTACGTCAGAGTGACGGAAAGAGTTACGTGCATCCCACTACAGCCCGTTTGAGACGTCCCCCAACCCATGGCTTGGATGCTTTTGGGTCGATGGTGGAGAGCACGGAAACCATTAGTACACGATGGATACATTCGCTTCTCAACATTACAAGGCCCATTGCCGATTGCTTTCTCTCTATTGGTTTCTGACAGACCAGTGATCACAGTGAAGCAGCTGTTTTACGACACTGTACGACTTAGAGCCCTGTAGTAGTAAGAAAAGGAAATCTAAGACGCCATTCAAAGACATTCATATTGCACACGATAGGCACTGATTGATTATCTTGGAAATGTTGGGAATAAAGTAAAAAAGCAACTGTTGCCACACTCCGGTATAAAGAGGCACACTGTACCTGGTGATCAGGGAGGATTATTAAGATTATTAAATGCATCAGCATCACAACAGCACACCACCACATCACATTGTAACTATTCTACATGAAACCAGTATAACGCCACGATGAAAGTAAGTCGATCATCCCCCGCCAACATCCGGTTCCAATTCAGATGAGAATCACTAACCAGACAGTACATCAACATTCTCCTCTTTGCCCTGTTTGCTTCAAGCGCCACTGCTGTACCTGTTGGCCAGGCAGACGGAAACGGTAAGTAGACATTTCTCCGTGCGCAGACTGCGATGCTGAGTAGGGACCAGGCAATGTGGAAGAAATTATACGAGAACAGGTAAATTTGCATTTTATTCACCCGTATTCTCACACAGCATTGATCTAACATGATGGCCTAATAGTGCGACATTCCACGAGAATGCCGTCCGGTGATCACGACTCTTGCTTATGGGCTCCAAAAAGGCCAGGCCGATCATGACTTGAAGGAGACCACTGACGCCTTATTCGCCTTCTTCCATTCGACCCAGGTACGGTAGCGACACACCCTTCCTTCAACCTTGTGCGAGTACCAGCAGTTTGTACTGACACCTTGGTGGATTGAACAGTCTCAAACCTGCGTAAAGCCAGTGATTGAATGTATTCAAAAAGTCAAGAGCCTGGAACAGAGGGATATTGGTCGCAGGGCGGTGTTTGCCAGAGGTTGGGTTGACGATTTTATCACAGTCGTTCAAGCCCTTGGGCCATACGTCCCTGTTATAGTGGTTGTTTAAACTGCATTTCTTGCGCGCCCAGTGGTTAGGTAGCTTGCCTTGATAGTACCGATGCAAAGAGATTCACTCAACATGGATGTGCGTTCCCAATGTGCTTAGTTGGAGCCTTCGGTCGAGGTGAATAGATGTATGTGGTCTGGATGATCCTGAATCCTGCGCGCAATTGAGATGGAAATTCTGAATCCTGCATCATACAGCCATATCTCTTTCTGGTACAGCACCCGTGTATTCAAGATGTTATCCATATCATGTGGATATCCTGCTCCCCCTCCTCCTCGTCAGTCCCTTGTATCCTTCCGATCCCTTGCAGCGGCTTGGCTGCTGGGGTTTATGTTTGGAAGGATACTTGGCATCCTGAACTCTATCTTGGTCTTGCATTTTACGTACAATGTTTATACTTTTTCCACGGGGAAAAAATGAGCGAATAAACCACTCAGCAGGTTCTGGGAGAAGAGAAACCATAGTGAGACAATAGAAGAAAGGAAAAGTAAATAAATGACGCTGCTCTAAGACATCTCCACAATATGTTAGTGATTACCTAAAATATTGTTGACAAATTGCAAAGCAACTATAGCTGAAGGTTGGTGGTATAAAGAGGAAGAACGTTATGTCAGATGGATTCCACATCCCCATAATAACTTCGTCCTCAATACTCCAAATTAAGAGATAGATACAACGCCCAGGATGAGAGTAGGTCAACCCTGCCAAAGCACAAACCGAATCAAGATTAACTGCTAAACGGACAGCCTATCAATATCCTTCTCTCGACTCTGTCTGCGTCAAGCGCCACTGCGGCCGCAATTGGCAAAGCACCAGCCGATGGTAAGTTGAACGTCTCTAAAAACTGACAAGACAGGCACCTTGCTGACGGGAGTTAACAATACCAGATAATTGTACAGATATTGTAGAAGATGTAAGCTTCCACAGTATGTTTCATTGGTGTTTCCTACAACAAGAGTCTAATACCCTTTATAAAAACAGTGCGATATTCCAGAACAATGCTATTTTGGGCTTGTCTCTTTTGCTCTTCAACTCCAAAAAGCCGCGGTTGACAAGAATGACACGGCTTACACAAATGCCATATTAGCCTTGACCCACACTACTCCGGTACAGTAACCATCCTCCGCTACCTTGGACATTGTTGGATGACTTAGCCGTGTGTAATAACTCGTAAGAATGAGTAGGAGTCTTGTAGGGAATTAAAGCAAGTGGAAGAATGTGTCTTCGACGTTTTACGTCAGGCAGAGATGGCTAGAAATAGCAGGACCCTGCACGCCAGATATACGATAGACGAGATAATACGACTTATACAGGACAAGCTACCAGTCATTAAGCCTATTATTGTAAGTCTACCCTAACTGGCCCATCAAACTCATCAAGGCAGTGTGGCATTGCCAGTCTTTTCTCATAGTTCTTGATGCAGCAAACCTCCCTGAAAGCTCAATTTCCACATTTAAATGTGGATAGCCGACTGTTACGTCCAGACAAGAGCCCGGTCGATCAATAGCCTCAAAATTCAAGGCTCAACTTTATTAGAGCTAGCTCGTCCTTCAACATGGGGCGCCATGGAACTGAGCAAGCATGCAAGAAAGAGGCTAAAAACACGGGTGCAGACATAGTGGAAAGGTTTGAGGCCGCGGTATTAACAACACCATTCAACAAGTGTCACACTTTCGCCAAACATGTAAGAAAAAAATACAGCAGGGATTCTCTTGGAACTACTCAAATGAGACAACGTCGCAAACGGGAGCAGCCAATTATGCTGCAATCATATGATAGCGACAGAGACTTGGTTAGTGATGATGCTTATTTGTGTAGAAATTTCACCATGCTAACTAATCAATTCAACTTGTTCCAATTTTGCCCCAAGTTTTAAAGTGACCTGTCTACATTGATCTCTTCACATGACACATCGTGCAACTTCTTGCCCTGTTCCTCTGGTAGTATATTCTTCAGGTCATTGACGCTACCCTTGAAAGTCTGCTGATACCTCTCCTTCATTGAAACTGCCATATTCACGGCATGTGGCATGGCCGCCTCTTTCCGAATCATGGCTGTCTCGTCGACCAATCTGCGAAGTGGTTCCATGATGTACTGTCAGGATATTGCGGAGATCGCGACACCAAGGCTCAAACGCTTTCTTGTAAGACTCCTCTTGGCCTTTTTCTGCTTTTACTATTTCGGGGAAGGCGGAGAGCATGGCATGGTAGAAAAAACACATTTCGGCGCTCGACTTCCTTCTTGAACACTGTTTCCCATTTAATGGGAAGTGCTGCCGCTTCTTGCTGGCGCTGGTATTCATCGTTGGACATGACATCAACATGTCTTCCTGGCCGGCGCAGCTCATTCTCCGTCATTTGCGCCTGGCTTCCTCTGAAATCGTTTATTCCACCGCATTCAGCACCATCCATGAGTAAATTAGCCATGTTGAGGAGAGCAGATGTTTTTATTTGTGTGTGTGTGGGGGGGGCTGTAGGATCAGGATAGTGAGGCTTCACATGAGCTTGTAGAGAAGAAAGAAGGCTGATGGGTGTGGTAAGTTTGCGACGGGGTGCTGTTGACATTTATAGCTATGAAAGTGAATGAAGTGGTGATACGTATCCGATGGAGATCAAATTTATCAAAGACTAAATGGAGCATCTTAGTACAAACGACACGTAATGATGCGTCATTTCTATGCCAGCGTTTCGACCAAAACAGCCCTCATTCTCAGACATGCGTGTGCCGAATTGTTGCTGTCCTCAGCTTGGTTTACAACTGAGACCCTTTTGCTGAAGGCAAACAATCACATACGTAGTATGCGTCTTGGTGAGAGCTACGACCTCTTCGTGGCGAATCACATAGAGCAAAGAGGTGCATCCATTCACCACGTTGCATTTTGTGGCTAGCTGAACCTGCGCCCAGGTGGAATATAGAGTGGACCAGCGAGTGAAGTACGAGGAAAACGTAAAGCAACATGTGTCGTATAGCTGCAGCATGATACAAATACAGAAGAGAGTGTGACGTTTGGATGTCTCAAATGTAAGTCTAGCATGGGTGGCTGGTGATGTAAATATAATGTATAGCTCAGATCCCATCAATGTAGCAGAGAGCTCGCGCCGAAGGAAGATGCGACATGATGAAGTTCCCTGTATAAGTGTGATTAACGCTGCTGGTATGAATTATGCCTGGCCGAGCATACCAGGTAGTAGTGTTCCCGTATTTCTCCAAAGTCATCTTCATACTGCTTCGAGAGTTCGGTGCTGGGAGTAGGCCGTGTGGACACACCAAGCATCACAACAATATGGCGAAGAACATTTTCCACCTGCCTCTTATTACACCTACATTTGCAGCATCTCCGACAAAATGACCCGCAAATTGCTCGGCCACTAAGGTCGCGGGCCGCGCGGGCCAGTTAACTATTGGCAATTCAAGGGTTCGCGTAATGATGCGACCACACATTCCCTTGCGCCTGACCAGCATTCTGTCTCATGTATGTGTGGGTGTGTCATCCAATTGGGTTCTATGCAGTGGAGGAAGCTGAACAGATGCACGAGTCTGAACAAGAAGGAGGTACAGCTGCAACTACTGGTCAAGGTTCCATCGTTGATTAATCCGGTGCATAAAAACCATTCATATCGGCGACTGATATCTTCAAAGGCTGGTGAGGTTGGAGCCACATTGCAAATGCCAAGTTCATACCCAATCAACCCAACTCAAGTTGCACCATGAAAGAGGGGAAGAAGCCTCTGAAGATACCACCCCATATATTTATGGGAATTGAAGCATACCACATCAACATCAGATGTGTCTGTCGGACACCGAAAGCTTCACTCTCCGCTGGATGGCTGCGGGCACAGCTTTCTGACAAGTTGTCCAATGGTCACGGAGCCAGTAACTTGGCATCAAACTGCTAGGTATCGGAATCCATGTATCTACACCAATGAATTCCGATATCTAAAGTTTTCAACCGTCATTAGCCAACCAGCAATTTGACAACGGCAAGCCTGAACCTTGCCAGAATGACTTCATCCGAATGCTGCCCCATCCGCCCCTCACTCTGCCCTTCATCTTGGCCTATCCAATTACTTGGAACCAGTTTGAAGAGTCATCCTTGTCTTACATATCGCAGTAACAATACAGTTCCCAATAATTACCACCAAGCGGAAGAACACTTCGTGGACGAATCAATGTATCGCTGGATGATGAGGTTCATACAGACCCCTAAACAGCTACCTCATCCTACAACAACAGGCTTTTTCTTCGTCTCTCTTACTGACGCGTCTCAATTGCAATTGCTTCAGGGACACCCCATGCAGTAGGAGGTGGATTGCCCCTAGCACCAGAAACTCTCTGTCGAGATACTAGATGCATTGCGTCTGCTGATTGCTCCTTGATAAAAGAAATGCCAAATATACCAGAAGTGTTGCTATGAGAGCTAGATATAGTACAACTAACTAATTTCTGCTTGCTACGAAAAATAGGGGGCAATCTCCTCACAAGGCAACACCTGTAGCCTATAAATCAGCGCTTCCTTTCGATCAAATAAACAAACAAAAAAAGCAATGAGGGTACATCTATAGAATATCAAATAAACCAAATCCATAAGTACTAATACCTGTAAATTCAAGCGAGATAATACATACTTATTTGGTTTGTTTGATATACTGTAGATGTACTGTCATTGCTTTTTTTATTTATTTATTTGATCGAAAGAAAGCGCTGCTATAAATACGTAACACCACATATTATATATCCTCATTGAGCCGCAGCTCGTCAGGCCATAAGAGATAATAGTACTCATTATCTGGTAGTTTAACACAACTTTTTGTCATGAATTGACATTCTAAAATGCCTTCGCTCTGTATTTTCCTTTCAAGAGGTGATATTCATTCTGCTCGCTCAAATCGTTGCAGTTCTCGGAATCTCCATCAACCACTTGATTATACTAACGGGTTTGACCGTGCCAGCATTTTGGCACTGTCGATTGTTTTCTCCGGCCGTTGACGTTGTAGAACAATACCGGTAGTACCCCCAAACCCAAATTCGACTTGGTCGCAGCTCCACCAGAACACCGCCCTTGTTACGGTTTTCGAAACCTCAGGAAGGTGGCCCTTTGAACGTGGCTAACATGTTCCCTGTATTTCCAAGTCCAATTGATACGGCAAGCAAAGGTCCGTTTTTTTCGTGAATCCTGTATCATCATCCTTGCCGGGCAACCACGTCCATGTGGCATATACCCGGTTTGGAGAACAGTTTAAGCGAGAACGAATCTCAAGCTCAACCTCGCTCACATGCATGTCGTCGAAGGGGGGCCATCCGTAGGGTGGTGTATATGCATAGGCACCGTCCACATAAGCGTCACAACAGTCATGTCGCAGTCGCCACACATCAGCTCTCCTTACCATGTCGTTGCAGGCGTTTTGGGTGCGATTAGTGTCCAAAAATGATTGAGACACCACCAGTCCACGCTGCAGCATCAAGATAGGTCCGGGTAAAGGGCAAGACTCTTGACAAGCAGGTGCTTAACTCAGTAATGCCTGGTGTAGAACTGGGGCGACTGAGCGCCGCTTACCATCTTGATAGACTTTGGCAAGCAATGGGGTTTGCCGCGATGCCATCATACGGCAAGTGATGTGGAGACTCCATGAAACTCGAGTCAATGAGTACCGGTGCGCTGGATGATTCGGGGTTTGACGAGCTGCAAGCCAAGCGACAGGAAGCTGATGTTTACGTCACATGCTGTCGTCACACCGAGAGCGTCTTTATCACTGTTGACAGCCTCTACGGATGTAAGGTGGTTATTGTAGATTTCTGTGCAAAATTGATGAAAGAATGATCAGAAATGGGCTTGGATGAGCAGAGTGGTGGGTGGGCGATATCGAGATGAAGACTGAACTACTAATGAAGTCGATCGCAGAAAGCTCGCTCTGATCTTGTAGTTATGGCAAATAATATAGAAAAACAGAAAGAATGCTGACCCATATTTTGAACAAGACTGCTGTGTCTGTGTTAACTCCCTCCATGATATTAACTACATATGGAACTGACTGGAAACTTAACCACTTGGTTGCAGTATAACTGAAACAGGTTGTGTATATTATGGGGGTATTTAATGACGATCTAGTTGTCCCGAGTACATAGCGTGGGGATGGATCTATTGGATCGAGCTACAAAAAGACCCCTGATGCATGCCCGATATGCGAAGACAAGTTTGGCTATAATAATGCTGCTAGCAAGTAGTAGTGTAGGAAGAATTTCGTAAGTGTATACAAAGCATGTATTCCGCCACTCTAAGAGGGTGCTTGATAAGGTAGAACATGCTCCTGGTAGTGGGTGGAAAACGGATGTAGGGAGACTCAAACAAAGAGCAACAACGAGGTATCAAGATGCAAAATCAACTCCGTCACTACTATATTGTTTATAAGATAGCTGATATATACGTTGTGTTGCAATTTGTCGGATTTTGAAATGATCACTGACTTGACTACTGATAAATTTTACCTATATCTGCTGATTTGTAGATAACTTCGCCTCTGTTCGCAAGTTCAAACCACAAAAGGCGATAAGATACATCATTACAATCCATTATGGCATTGACTTTTAGTGCCATGTTTAATTTCTATCGACCTGGCGATTGTGTAGAGCGATCAGAGGGAGATTTGGCTTCCAGCTGGATTCCATCTCCGTACCGTTTTGTAAACTCCGCTCTTCGCTGCTTTTCCGATGCATTGCTAAGGGCATTTCCATCTTCACTGGGTGTGGAGGAGGGCCCGTCTTTGTGGGTATACCGGGTAGGTATGTTTGACATATCCCGCGATATTTGTCGGACTGTTTCATCACTGAGATAGCCACCGAGCTGCCTTGACCTCCAGCCAAGGCCGCGGTTAGTACCATGAAGGGTTTTCCCATTAGTCGAAACCATAATCTGCACTGCGTCCCCTGTTGCATGGTTCTCTATGATGCTAGTGTTCTTCTCCAAGTGTTTGCCTGCCGCGGACAGTATATCCATGGATTGGCGCGTTGATTCCCACTCGTCTCTAAGCCTTGCAAAGTCTGTCAAATCAGCGGCAGAGGTGCCTACCGAGTTCATCTTATCTGCCAAACGTTCAAAGAGCAGCTTCTCATGGCCTGCTAGTTTAGCCGCCATTCGAGCAAGACTCTCCTTGCACTCTTCTAGACCATCGTTGGTGATTTTTGCAGGTACAGAATTCGGGTAGTTGCTCTCACCCGGCCCAACGCTTCGCGCGGCTGCCAATTGGATCTGGCTGATGTGTTCGGACAATTGAGCACAGACTTGAAGACACTTTTCTGTGCTTAATCGCTCTTCCTCTATCTGTTTCAACTCAGATTCGTCAGATTTGGACCCAACTGTGCTTTGCTTGAGCATAGTATCGAGCTTTTCATCAATTCTCTCAAGACGATCCTCGAGATCAGCTCTGGCAGTGTCAAGAAGCTCGTTGTACCCTTCGATGCTTTCAGTAGTAACATTAGATCGGCGACTATGATATAACAAATTGATATTAGTTCTTTTTTATTTTGCATTTATACTTTTTTTTTTTTTACAGAGTTATGAGTACTTACAGGTTTGCATCGGTGAGGGCAATAGTTATAGTCATCTTGTACCCAGCCAACAGATGCCTGAAACCATCAATATCATCTCCCATATACCTCAATCTGGCCCAACCCCGGAATTGCGCGATGCTCCCATCCGATCGGGGCGCACATTTCTTTATTTCCTGCTCAAACTCTTGACAAGCCTTGCCACACCGCCGCAGGGGAAGCTCGAGGGCAGATAAATCTAGATCGCTGGTGGCTTTGACTGTCTCCGCAAGTGAGCTTAACACCCCGCTCAAGGCGCCCGTTTCCTCGACCAGATCGCGTACGCGCTGCTGGTGCGACTGATAACTATTGATGGTGTCGTGGAGCGCGACGCTGGACTTGAAGGCAAAGATAGTCAAGGCTACCAGCCCAGAGGCGATACCAATAGGCTCTGCCATTACCGATGACACTGAGGTGAGATGGCGCAGCTAACATGGGGGTTCCAGCTCAAGATGGGTACAGCCCTTCCTTTAAAGCATCCGTAGTAGCCTCGTGCTGCAGATCTGTGCCTACATCAGCCGCTCGGTTCCAAGCGTGCATTTCATTGGCTTGGACGGCGCTTAAGAGGGTTGCATTCTGGAGAAACTAACGTTCGCCGGATTGGTTGATATCCAGCCTAGTCCAGTAACGGCTACTAGCCGCCTGCCTATATTACAGTTACGGCCCCCCATCTGCATGTTATGTCGATGTTACTTTATAAACATGATTGGTGACAATGACCCTCACATACGACCATAGGTAGTAGACAAACTCGGGATCCCGTCCGCTCTCCCCTAGATAACCTGCTAACCGGCAGATTAGTAGCTGGGTCGGTGACGACCAGCGAACACCGGCTGTTGTATGTATGTCTCTTTTTTTTTTGGATTTTGTCTCATTGGACAAGTCTACTAAATAACAAATGATACCTTTACTCAGTCATCCTTCTTGCCTGCTATACCCCCCTTTCTAAGGCCAATCCACACAACAGCCGTTACCATTGTACAGCTCGCAAAGATGGTCCAAAAAGCAGCTCTATAGCCCTTCATCAAAGCACCGGCATGGTCTTCTATTTTGGAATGCTCCGTCACGGAGGCAGCGACTGCGGCGGTGATGGCTAGTCCAACGGAATTTCCAAACTGAGACACCTCGTTGAAGACGCCGCCTGCGAGAGACTGCAACTCGGGGGGGTATGCGTTTGAAATGACGAGATTGGAGACTGTGAACAAAACTGTGATAGATTGTTAACCTCCATCACTTGTATTGGCATTTTGTCTTGGAAATGGTGAAAGCAGGAGAGTTGGCGACAGAAGAGGAATTTCTTACCATCTGCGCTCGCAGGTGAGAGAAAAAGTGCCCAGAACGGCGAGAACCAATAGTTCTGACCTACGGCGCCTGTGGCCATGAGTGGTGCTGCCACCATGGAAATGAGTGCTGATACAACGGCCAACGTACGCACTTTGACACGCGAGATGAGGAAGCCGGTGATGATGTTGACGGAGGCGCCCATGACGACATGGGGCAGAAATCGGATGGAACTCTGCAATGCCGAGAGCTTCTCGACTTCTTGGAAGCTAAGTTACCATTGTTAGACTGAGTCGTCCGTCTGTCTGTCTGTCTGTCTGTCTGTCTGGACTAAAGATGGAGGTTCGAAACTTACTACAACGTGGTAAAGTACTCAATTCCAGTTAGAGATGCCCAGCAAAGAAACACTGCGATGCACACCGAGGTAAAAGAGGCATTGCGCCAGAGCTTGTTGGGAATAAGCGCCGGCCGGTTCTTTTTTGCCTGAAAGTCCATCCAAAAGGGAAAGGCAATCAGGAGCGCCAGCGAAATGGATAAAACAACAATGTTGGGCGCGTAGTTGAGTCGCTTGTAAGAGGAAGATGTCATGGCCAGCACGTAGAGCAGCATGCCCAGCGCCACGCTCAAGATGATAGCGCCAACCCAGTCAATGTCGTGTACCAGCCGTGTTTTCCAATGTCGTGATGAGGCTACAGACACTTTCGGCAGGGACCAGTTCGCCACGATGGATATGCAGACGTTGATGAGGGCCGACATGTAGTACGCCCACCGCCAGCCAATCGTATCTGTAAAGATGCCGCCAAGCACCAGGCCCATGGCGTACCCCAGTGGGTTGGCCATGCCATTGACGGCGAAGGCAACGTTTCTCCAGTCGCCCCTGGGGAACGTGTTTGTGATGAGGCTAACCGCCGTCGGCAAGGCCATGGCGATGGCTACTCCTTGGAGCGTGCGGAAGGCGATGAGCTGGATGGCCGTTTGCGCAAGCCCCACGGCCAAGGTGAAGACAAAGTAAAGATAGCTGCCCGTCAGCCACATGAGCTTGGCCCCAATGACATCAGCGACAGCTCCGAAGATGAGGAGCAGACATCCCGCAGCGAGGGCGTAGACAGCGGCAGGCCAGAGGATCAAGCTCTGCGAGAGACCGACTTCCTGGGCGATACGGGGTAAGGCGGCGATGAGGACGCCGGAGCCCATGGCGTTGAGGAAGTTGATGCCGGCGAGCGTGGCGATGACAGTGACGCCGCGAAGCCCCGTGATTACGGGTGGCGACGGAGGTAGAGGCGGGGAGATTGTTTCGGTGCCGGAGAGGCTGGCCTGCCGGACGGACACTGGGGTTGAGACATTTGCGGATGTGGTGTCGATGTCGTTTTGGTGGGTTTGAGATGGAGGGTTGGAGAAGAGGGCTTGTTTGGAGGATGAGGCGGGAGGAAGAGTCTGGATAACGGCCAGGCCGGGGGTGAGACGGTCGAGGCCAAAGTCCATGGCTGGAGATGCTGGGGATGCCAATTGGAGTTGAGTTAGGGTCTACCTCGACAGGAGAGTCAATTGATCAATAGAAAACTAGGTTTTGAACAGCGCAACCAACGGGTTTTATTGAATCCTTCGCATGGGGGGACCCAATGACACAACCAATCCTCCTCCGACCCGGGACCGGTCGTTCGGGTGGGGGGGGGGGTTGCATCATTTCGGAAGGGGGCGAGGATTGTCCCTGTCAAGTTTCGCTCATCATGCACGCATGCGGTAATATGGCTCAAAAAGGATTTTGCTATTCAGTTGCCGTACGAGGAACGTGAGATGCTAAAAGAGTATTACTTGCAAGGGGGGTGAGATTGCCAATTGGCAATTGGCAATTAGTCTTGTCATAGCCTATAGGGCTGACACGAGAGTTTCCGTTTCCGTTTTCCGAGAGTCGGCAGGCCCGTAGCGTCCTGTAGTTGGGGAGCATGCTAGGCGCTGAAGGCGCTGACAAGGGAGTGAACTTGACGCTGATGTGCCCCCTGTATAAAAAGTCTGGGCGTTCATGTCGTTCACGCCCTCCGCGGAATTCGCGGGCGAGATCCGATGGATGCCAACTAAAGGTGCAGATCTCTTCCATGACTTATTCATTATTGGTAATTAATTACAGCAAGAATGCCTGGATTATATCTTTATTATACGAAATATCTGTGACAAGTTTCCGTCCCATATAAGATACTATTGACGCTATCATTACACACTACAGCGTACATCACCATCATCATCATCGTCATCACAAAATACCAGCCGACAACATCGCCGCCTCCCACTCTACCTGATGCAGCGACACCGGATGCAAAACCCGATCCCGCAGCCGCGAATCCTTCAAAATACCAGCATACGAACTACCACCACCTCCACCTTCTCCCCTGGGCACTGCCAATCCATCAATATGCACCACCAGCTCTCGCTGCGCAAACAGTCGCGCCACGCTCGTCCATACATCTAGTACGCGCGTCGACAGGCCTGTAAACTCCCACGAACTGCGCCAGCTAACCACCGTTGAATGGCCCACGATAAAAGGTTCTCTGTCATATGGTGAAGCAGCTGTGTCTCGGTATTCAGTCTCCGAAACTGGACTTTCGTGGGCCTTTTCGTAGCGAAAGACGGCGGCTTCGCTCTTTTGCGTGTGCCAAATCTCCAGCATCGCAAGTTGTGGCATTCTATGCGCCGCGTATCCCGCAGCCACGAGCAAGCTATTAATATCACTCTCACTCGTCCTTGATGTCAGCAGCTTCGACGTCAGCGACAGTATTCGAAGTTTCTCCCACTGCGGCTTCAGCGCTGCAAAAACCCCTGGGTCACGTTTAAGCGACGCGTACGCCTGGAAGAAGTCTTTGGCATCTACAAGAAACGCCGCCGACAGTTCCTCCAAGTTCCTACTTGCGTCGTTGATGGCCGTGCCGAGCGGGCCGCCTAAAAATCTAGAATTGTGTGTGTTGTCGTAGAGTTTCTCATCAAAGTCTTCAAATAAGGCGAGGCGTTTGAGTGTAGGTGGAAGCCAGGACTTAAATAGCTGTATGTACCCTAACCATCAGTGTTAGAGAATGAAGGAGGATGTGGGAAGATTCAGGGACTTGCCTCCATCTCGGTATTCCTGGACCGCTTCGCTCATGTGCATCCAAACTTCAAAGTTCACCTGCTCTAGTCTCGGCAAACTCTGGAAAATCTGGCGGAGCGCCTTTGTCCCAAAGAAGCGATGATACTGGCGGCGCATCAAAAACCCAGTAACAATTTGGAGTTTCGGCAGAGGCGGTACATTGTTATTGTCCTTGTTGATGCAGAGTTCTCTGCCAAAGAGCTTGGACGCTGATGTTTGACAGTAACGACACCCCGTCGTCGATGTAAGAGATTGTTGAGTTCCGTCTTGGCCGTGTTCTTGGTTGATTGGGAGACCAACCTCTTGGTTGAAAGTCTGGTCGTGATCCTGCTCACGTTCCCTTTCTCGATCCATCGTCTTCACGGACCTATCCCCAAACGGCCGTCTCTCGTCTCCCCCTCGCCGTAACTCCCCAAAATAATGATCCTTTACAAAATGTGCCTCATCACCCGGAGAATGCACACTAATCTCCAACGTTAATCCAGCTTTCCCATCATCAGCCGCCTCCCAAGCAGACAGAACCGAAAACAGTTTGCAGATTGCGCCGCTAACCACCTCATCATGCTGCATACGTCAGTCACAGTCACGATACAACCCTTCCCCAGTCTTCTTCTTCTTCTTATCAACCTCCAAGGAACATAATACTTACAAGGTCAAAATCTCGCTTTGCGTCTTCAACACCACGGTCTCTGCAAATATGCTCGGGTAGTTCAATCCGCAGCCATATATGCTTAATAAGAGATCTTCTCCCAGGCTGTACGTGCTTATCCAAGCCGCGGATGCACAAGGGTGATAGAACTAGTCTTTTAAAGTGGTCTCGTTCAAAGAAGGCCTGCCATTCTTGACAAACCGTTGCGTAGCTGGCATGCGCATGTGTCTTGTCGCCATCAGCAGCAGCAGCAGCAGCAACAGCAGTACCCACTGCCACGTATTCCAGAATAGCTTGTCGAAGTTCCAGCGGAAGCTCATTCAAGATGGCCATTTTGACACAGGGGCGAAATGAGAATGTGAATATAAACAAAGACAAAGAAAGGATTCATAAATGATGAATGAATGAACCCTCGTCTTAAACACTACACCCGACAGATCTACAAGCCCGTGCCTCATCGCAACGACTCATATTAAAAGAGCCAAGTTCCAGACAACATCCTATTCAACCCCGTCATCCCAAGCCGCCCATTCCTCCTCCTCCTCCTATTCCCCATCTCCACCCAGCCTTGCCAAGCCTCCCCCGGCGGATATGAACAATACCGCATACCATACGCATCTGCCGGAAACTCGCTACAAAACCAGACAATAGGAAGCCCACCGACCAACACACCACACAAACACTCCCCCAAAGCAACCCCATTCATTCATCTATTCATTCATCCATCCATTACCACGCAAACCCCCCATCTTTAAACACAGACCCCGAACAACCGTGCGGGTCTTTAATAACAATAACCCCCATAAAGTATCCCATCGCTAATGCAATATCCCGTTTACGCAAACACAACAAAGACACCACCCATCCACCATCCAACAATCAGTCGCCGTCGCATCTTGTCCCCCTACAAACTATCCAAGCTTTTCTCTCTCTCTCTCTCTCTCTCTCTCTCTCTCTCTCTCTCTCTCTCTCTCTCTCTGTCTCTCTCTCTCTCTCTCTCTTCTCATTGTCGGAACCAAAAAAAAAAAGGACAGACATCGGGTGGCGAACAAACATCCCAACCACGAACAAGGGCCTTGTCTAGCGATAGCCGTTTATTGGCATCCAACAACAACTTGGGCACGGATCAGAAAAAATTGATAGGCTTCAAGACATGCATAAAAACACAAACCTCTGGAACAAACGTCTCTGCATGCGTTCAAAACAACTTTCAACGGCGTGTGGATCTGGATCTGTCTATACTACGTAATGCGTTGGAAGCTGGACGGTTATGCATTCTTTTGTGGATGAGGCTGAACCTCGTTGAATGCCTGCGACGACCCAACACTCCAATCACACATTTGCATTGCCACTCCCTCAATGCATCATTGATAGACCAACACGATTCATTGCTACGTCTTCATTCTTCACCAGCATCGGTTGTTTTGCAGCGTATGGATTCCAGACGAGACCCAACGCATCCGCATTTTACTATAGATACCATGTGATAAACATCCTGTATCCTGAAAATCTCCCCCATCACCGAATAGTTTCATTTTCCTTGCCAGCATAAAGAGAACATGGGTCTTCCAAAGATGTCATGTCTATTTCTCATACCTGTTTGAACGCTTAATGATTATGCAATAGAATCAGCCATCAAGATGCTAAGCCTAGCCCACATAATATCATACATCAGGGTATTACCCCTGCCATGAATGTTTAACAAAAACGCTGGGAAACGTGCCTCAGCGCCCTGTGAAATGCAATGTATATAGAGAGAGAGAGAGAAAGAGAGAGGCCAACCAACGCAACTATCATTTCAGTAAGCACCGCCAGCTCCCATGTGATGAGGATGAGAGCGTGTGAACTGATGCATTGGCATCATGTGGCCAAATTGTTGCCCTCCACTAAAAAATCCATCTGCCATATACGGCCCGCGTGTATCATAACCTCTCATATCATATCCCCTTGTAGTGTAACCTCTTCCCCCACAAGCACGATATGGAGCACCACCACCTCTTCCCCGCATTCCGCTATCGCCATGGGGTCGCCATTGGCCATAACCGTTGGTATGCATGGCATGGGTGTTGGAAAACTGCCCTCGAGCCATAAATCCATTTGATGTTGGTGAAGAAATCTGGTGATGAATTTGGTGAGTAGGTTGGTGCCTGGCGTGATAAGGCACCGGATGGGTAGCAGTCCGGTGATTAGGCTGCTGGGGGGGTGATCGGTATCCATTATGCTGAAAGTTTGGAGAACCTCGGGGGGCGTGATGATATCCCCTGTGTCCAGTCCCACCTCCTCCACCTGCTCCTCTTGAATTGCCTCTATGTGAAGTATTTGGGGATGGCACAAACTTTGATCTATTGCCATCACCACCGCCACGCCCTCCACCGCCGCCCGCACCACCATGTCCACTATTGCCGCCATTGCCACCACCGCGTCCACCGTGTCCTCCACGGCCAGATCCTCGCCATCGTGACACTGACGAGCGATGGGGTTTTGGCCGGTGCTCTATTGTGAATTCGATGCGTTTCAGAGGGTCGGTAACCATGATATTGTCCAGCAAGTCGTTGTCTTTTAGCTCTTCCTCGCTAGTGGTCCAGATCTGAAAGACATTCTCCATTTTCTTGATGCTTTTAAGTTCAGGGACCCAAGTACGGACGTAAGCGCCCTCCTTGTCATAATCAAATCCCTGCTTCACGGGATTGAATACTCTGGCATCACCACGGGGGTCATTGCCTACCCCGGCAACATATTGCCAATTCGCCCAGTTTGAGTGAACGTCGTAATCGATCAGCATCGACTCGTACCATTCCGCTCCATACCGCCAATCAATTTCGAGATGTTTTGCGAAGAAACTTGCAACGTTTTGCCGTGCCCTGTTCGAGGTATATCCGGTGAGATATAGCTCTCGCTGCGAGGCGTCAATCAGACCCATGCCAGTGGTTCCTTCCAGGAACCTTTGGATAATCTGGGCAATTTGGTCTGGAGAGGGTTGTTGGTTGGCTGATGCCATCTTCCTATTAGAGGTCTTCCATTCTTTGGAGTAGCCTTCATCTTGTCGGAATCCCATGGGCTCGAAAAGCTTTCGGCCGAATTTTCCCGTGCAGAGACGCATGTAATCACGCCACAGCAACTCAAATCGGATACTCTTGGTTCCTTCATTCTCACCCTTGCCGTAACCGTCTGCCTGTGCGTACAAGTCCTTGTTTCCATCTTCAAATGACAGAAGTTCACTGTGAATCTGCCGCGCCGAGATACATCCAAGGGCAAGATATCCAGAGAGTTTGGTGCTATAATCGGGACCTAAGAGGTTGTTTCTGGTGTCTTTGTAGGTTGTCATGCCACCGGTTTTGATAAGATACTGAATTCGCTCGTGGCCAGGATTCTCACCTCCGTGGAACGGGTGTGCTGTGATGGCTCCATTCGGAAAGGAGGGAGGGTTGGCTAAAATATCGCCCATCGGCTTAAGGAGGCGGTCTTTTAGACGTTGTAGCGTATTTTCCATCATGAAAGGATGATGCTGGGCAGGTATGGATGCATCCTCTGGAAACGCAGGTAAGGACGATCTCTTTGGTCGTGGCATTGACGGCCGGGGCCGCTGACGAAGGGGCTCTTGTGACTTTCGATATGAGGTGAAGACATCCGGAAGGCTTGAAGGTTCTGCAAGGTTCGTATCGCGACTATTATAACAGGGTAAGCATTGAAAACTTGCAACATGTTAAGAGGGCAGCAGTAAGATTCGAGAAAACACCCACTCATCGATAAAATATTTCTCGTCCGCCCACAGCTTAAAGTCTGTCCCATACTCGGCACAGGCGCTGGCCACGGCTTCTTGCTCTTTGACCTCTTCCCAAGCCAGCTCTTCAGTCATCCACACTGCACCAACATCTCGTCCCTTATCCTTCAAACTCCGAAACAGATGCTTCAGCACATCTTCGGTGGATCCAACTCTCACAACGAGGCCACTGTTTAGGTCCTCGAAGTTGTTTTTGAGATCCCAGACAGCCTCAGCCGTGAATTTTGCTCGGTGTGGTCCGCATCGTAAAAATTTGCCAACTTGGCTGACAGCTTTCGGATACGGTGATGTTTCTCCGTGTTTGAGGAATCCAGACACTTCAATCTGGTGACAGGGAAATATGAAAATAGGCAACAAGTGAGAGAAGCCATGATTAGGCGTTGTAACTAGGTGGTGTAGAATAGGGTTGTCGGCGACTCTGAGGTCACGTCTCAGAAGGTAAACCAGGAGTTTACCGCCTGACATGGCGAAAATGGCTTGAGAGGTTTTGATGGGAGTGGCTTAAGGATGGGTCTTGGTCGAGGACTTAGCCTCATCAACGGTGGAGCGCCGGCACTGGATTATGTAGAGTCTAGCAGGGCACCATGAATGCTTTTTCCAAGTTGAATGGATGTTTTGTGTCGTAGCGAGGAAACCAAGAGGGATAGCGGGTAACACAACGCAGCAGCACTAATAGCGGCACAAGCATACGACCGAACCAATGCAGTATTAGTAGGCAGTAAGTAATAATAGTACCAGTAAATGGGCAGCAGCTGAGGGGGAGACTGAGAGCTGAGGTCGCAACAGATTCGCCCCAAACCAACCCATGCAGCTACGACACTGGAGACTACGTGCTTGGGGGGAGGGAAGGGGGTTGCTGTATGTGTGTCTGTTGCTGTTGCTGCTTGGTCGATTGACGTGCGTGCCGCTCGACGTCGACTATCGCCGCTAAGGAGAAGATAAACTGGAGCTGCAGGCACGCCTTGAGTGGGATGCACTATTTTTCGAGTTAAAATGATGATGATGAGATTTGTGAGCTGGTGAAAAGCCCGGCAGGATTGGGATGTATGATGATGATATTGGTGGAGAGAGGGGCGGGCCGCGATCTTGCCGAGAGGGTGAGATGAACGCGACTGCTCTGGACTCAGAACTGCACGGCCTTGATGAACGCCGCAGCTGCGCCTTTTTTAACCTTTTCCAAAACACGCCCAGCGTCCTCGAGCCGGCGAGAGACACACACCGGGCGGCGGTGCTAGGGGGAGTCGATTACGTTTGAGCGTTGTCGAATATACGTATGCGTACTCGGCCAGGAAGAGTGGTGATGGTGATAGATGAGGCGGCCAAGCACAGCAGACTCGAAACCACAGTCGACGGCCGATTGTCGAGTGTCGGTTGTCGTCTTCAACCATCGGCATGGTCCGGGTGCAGACAAAGGCCTGCAGGGCTGGTGGAGGCTCATGTTTCCCATGTTGTCTGGCCGTCTGGCAGTCTGGCGTTTGTTTGTGTTGGTTTGTGTTTGCAGTGTCTTTGGTGGTCGATGTCGATGGCCCCTCCATTTCCCTACAGATCGAGACAGATAAGTGGGGGCCCGCTAGCAAGGGCAGGGACGAGGGGTGTGCCTGGGGTGGTCCGTCCCTGCCTGCTGGCCTCGACCCTCCAGGGACCCGGGGGTGGCGTCTAGCAAGCAGCACGGTCTGCAGATTACAGGTGCCTGTATTAGTGTACGGAGTAGCGCTGTAGAGCAGCAGCCCAAGGGCTATGCAGTGACCTACCTACCTAAACTTACGGCCCAGATCAAATAGGCTGCCAGTGCTAGCGGCCCGCTAATCTTGCGTGTGCGGACCGTGCAGGGCCAGGCTTGCTTACATACAGGTGCTGCACCAGACCTGGAGTTTGTCTAGGTGGGCCTCAGGTATAGCTTCGACAGACCGAGAGCACGGCAACGTGCAGTGAGTGATTCATGCACGAACGCTGGACATGGATCCATGAATCTCCGTGGTTTGGGCTGTCTGCAAAAGCCCCTTTGATGGTTTAACGCGCGTCGTCCGTGGATTGCCTGTATCCAAGTTGATTGATGTCCAGGCCCGTTAGGAGGCACACTGACATAGCTCGGTGGTACTGTAATGATGACCTAATACCCCAAACTACCTACCTACCCTTCAGGAAGGTAGCCCCAGACCATGAGTGGAGACGTTCCGTAGCATGCTAAATCTTTAATTTACAGTGAGTCTAATTCGATTCTCAGATCAGGGCATCAGGCTATCAATCGGGAGGCACAAAGAGTCAGGGGATATGAAGCATCTATATTGAACGGCTCACACACTGACACGCACAGGCAATCACTCTGTCGGACACACAGCCCGGTATTATCTAGAGACCGAGATCTCCAGCTCCGTAATTGTTTCCAGGTCGCAAACATTCCTACTCCGTAGAGATTCCAAAATTACAGGGCTCTATGGGGGCCAATTGCCCACTACCTCCACTATTCGTGTCCTGTTTGGCACACGCCCCTGGTCAAAATGACTCGCATCAATATTTGCTTCTCTGCCGTCAAAGCCTGTTGCTTTTTTCTTCCTCCAAGCGCCCGAAAAGCATCCCAAATGACTAACCGATGCACGAGTCCTACAAACTGCATCATCCATCGAGACTCCCTATCCATTTTCATGCTTGTGCCTGCAAATGCCTACTGCGAGATACAGCCGTCTGGGGTCGGGTCGATTCGAGGCCAAGCTAGACCTGGCATAGCCGAAAGTTCCAAGACGCCAAGACTACGCCGATATTGATCATCGTCAAAGAGCCGAATGCGAATGCAAAAGCCCTTCTCTGGGTCGCCTCTTTCTTCGACCAGCAACGCTGACGACCACGATATGACTCGTTATGCCAGGCGGTTAGGCTCAGCTCAACCCCAGCCGGTGTGTGTGTGCTGGTTAATAATACCCAAAACGACCCCAAAGTGTCAGACGGCAGAACAAATCATACACTTCGAAACTCCACGGACTGTCTCAGATCCCGACTGCATCCCTCGGAGTGTTATCATCGACGAGATCGTCGCTGCGCCTACCCGTTCTGGGCGCATCGGCGACTGGCAATTTCTCATCATCCTTCACCAGATTCCCGATGGCCAAACCCAACATCCACATCTAGATCGGGCCTGACACTAGTTCATTCATAGCAGCCCAGGCTATTCGATTTTCTCTCCCCCGGCTCAGCTGGACAGGTCCCCCCTTGCTGTCAATCGTCAGCCACGAAAACGCTCCTAACCGAAACGAAAGAGGCGCACGTTATGGGGTTGGGGTATTAGTCCTTCGGTCACCGGCGCAATGTGGCAAACCGGCTATCCTCCCGTCCATTTGTTAATAAAGAGCCCAAGTCATCGCCGTCATGATGAGGCAATCCATCATGTTGACTGTAGCATCCATCCCAAAGCCGCCGAGGCTGACCAACAGAGGCTAAACCTTTGACATGACTGCCACTAGTACGGATGACCCTTGCAGGAGATGGGGGTATTCATCCAGATCCAGCGATTTTGGATGAACACTTGCCATCGCCAGCAATAAGTGAGGCAGGGTCCACCGTGCTAATATCATCATCACTACTATTTCGCGTCATTCCAGCGGCATCTAGGTTTTACGAAAGCCGAATTTCGCACACAGTCTACACTTTTCATTCATTGACAACACCAACGGGGTTGAAGATCGCAAATGCATGGCAAACCCAGGTCATGACAGTTGCATAATACCTAAATCAGTATTCCATACTGCTTTCACCTCTTGCGATGGGCATCTATCCGCCTCAACCTTGTGCAACACACCATTCTAGCTTAGCCACAACACATCCGCATGCCAGCAGACCGCTTGCTGAGGTGGAAGTGCAAAGCTCCGCGCGACTCGTTGCTTTTTTGCTTTGTTCGCTTTCACCTACTTGATGGTTGCGATTGTTCCCAGTTTTGTTTCCAGGGTATACATACTCATCTGAATTTTGCGCCCCGAAAAAGTCCGGTAGCTGTGTTTCCTACCGAGACACTTCCGCTCACCCGTTATAGCAACCCAAGACAGCAGAAAAACAGAATGCGCTAGGATCAAAGGTACCCGTTCATGATTTAAAATAGCAACAAGTAAAGAACGGGAAGCGGGGAGGGGGGGGGCAACAATGGCACCCTACTAGAAACAATGTTGCTAGCCCCGAGATGTTTGGGATACCAGAAGTGGAACTGCAAGTACACGCACTGCCAAAATTAACCATCTCACAGTTCGCTCTACCCCTATTCTAAATGCAAATAAACGGGAGTGGGCAATTGGATTTCAGCCGCGGGATTGATCCTGCAATAACGGGGTTTCGTATTTCTATGCCGTGCCCATTGCGACTGTCATTAGCCATGCGTATTTACCCTGGCGGGACGGAGACAGGACACCATGCATATCCCATTGTCTGGCTCTATTGACGCCTAAAAAGCTTGTTTTACGCCTAATGTTTTGGTCTAAAAGGGTCTCACGTAGATATAAATAGCGGATGATCACCGCCAATCTCTTTTTGGAGATGTCCCTCATTGTGCAGCTGTTGTGGTCAAAACTGGTGGAATTTCTATGCGATATGCCGTGTTTGCCAGCAAACATGTGACAACTCAGGGTGTTCATGCGAGGTATAGGATATAACAAGCGGACTGGGTCAGTGATTCCAGGGAACACGTCATGATGCCGTCAAATGGCGCTCAGTTTAAAGGTTGGGTATAGTGCCTTTTCACGAGGAAACCTGCAACTGCTTTGTTTGCCAGCCTTGTAGGTCCAAGGGGATGTGCTAGGATATCACAGTGCGTTTACGACGGTACAAATATTCATCATCGGAACCTGCACTTCGTAGGGGCCAGGTTATCAGCTTCCTGGTCCAGGCAGGTCGCAGCGAAAATGCATTCCGATACTAGTTGGTGTAAGAGACCCCGCTGGAAAAGTCGATTAGGCATGCCGGATCGTAATTTGGTTGATCAGAGTTCAGGGCCTGAAGCCTGAATCAAGTACGTAAACATGACGGTATCGAGTGTTTTGCCATTGTTACACAAATGCAATGCGGTTGCTGATGGTTCATCGTCGTTGATATATCGTCGCAGTGGTGGGAATGGTGTGACTGTCTGCATACAAGTCACCCCAGATGTCTCTGTGCAGCCAATTAGGTGCTGCATGGTTTCGAGACAAGCCTTTGGGTTGGTGGCTTGAAGTTGGGAGTTATTGGAGTTGAACGGTCTCCAAAAGCGGCCAGGCATTAACTAGAGTAGTTCTGTGAAGGGTATCTGGGGGTTACGGATAATGAACCGCCTGGCCCTCTTCCGCGAAACACAGTTGTAAATATTTGAATCGCAGGTTTGTCTGCAAAATGAGAATTGGTGGTATCGTTTTCTGCAACCCTTGCACCGTATGTGAAACCCAATGCCACTATCAATGCCTAGTGTATGACTTACACCTCTCGGATGTAACCTCAAAGGAGGAACCACAAAGATGAGATGAACGATGATAAAATGACAAATAGCTTTCACAACGCTCCACGTGGGAAACATGAACTATTATAGCAGGTGTGTCAAGTCCCACTTCAGCAAGGCACTTTGTATAAGGTGTGCTGTTCCCGTGTCAAGTAAAACACTGCCTACCTTACCTTAGGTATGGGGGCGTGGAACAACTCTTGCGAAAGGAATGCCGGTTGCTTTAAATGATAATAAAACAGATAGCCGTTGTATATCTGCCGTGCAGCGCTAATGCGCGTCTATTAATGCCGAGCAAAAGGGCATTTGCAGGTGGATATTACGAGGCTCCTAGGCGAAATCTGCGACTAGCGGGCGTGCGATTCGATCAAGAGCAGGCCTATGGATCTGGGTTTCCCTATGTAATGTCTCTACTCGACGCAGCGGTCAGTGGTCATGGTCGTGGAGGGTTATTTTTGGTCTGTACCACAAATTATTATTCCAGATGATCGTTTAACTGAAGCAATGTTTACCGTCCCTTTCATTTGTGGTTTTTGATGCTCAAGATAGTTTGATCTACCGGTCAAGTTCTCTAAGAGTGATACCGCGTCAAATTTTCACGAGACTTACAGCTGGACACCGATATTGAGGGAATTTGAACCATGGCGATGTATTACCCTCCCCTCAGCTCGTGCGTATCACGTCTTGTGAAGAAATAGTTACCCTACAAAGTAGTTCCGATCTAATCAAATGTCAATTGATTGCCGATATACCTTACTGGGCATAAAATATATTGTGTAATTATTCATTTAATCTACCCTAGCATCAACACTCAGCGAACATACAGCAATTCCTGTGTGCTACCCTATATTCTCGCTGCCGGCCAGTCGGCGATGAGGAGGCTCGGGCGAGCGATAAGGCTCGTACATCCGATTAAGAATGGCCCCATCTGCCACCATCAATGCACTCCGGCTCCGGCTGGGGTAAGCCGATGGCCGGTTTGTTGGGGCCGCCGCCCTTTGCGGTCAAGTTGAGCAGAATTTCTTCAATGTTAAGCCGTTCTCGCTCCTGGACCGGCGCGGCTTAACCGAGGATAGCGCGCGGCATGCGACGGCTGAGAAGGGTTGAAGAAGCGCCCCCGATGTGTGGTTGTCTAGGAAATTTTGCTGTGGCTCGGCGTTCCGTGCGTCTGGTACAAAACAAAACCTTTTTTCAATTCCTTGTCCATTCCAGCCCACCGCCCTTTTTCCTTCGGAGCCCCGACAGGAAAGCAAAAAACCATCAAAGACACCATCTTGACGGAGCCTTCATTTGAACACGACTCAATTGACTGCCCATCACCATGTCTGCTGTCAGCCGAAGCCTCCGGTCCGCCTCCAAGCAGCTGCGCATCCAATCCCGCGTGGCAGCTCCTATTGTCGGCTCGGCCACCGTCGGCGCTGGTCGCTTCGCCCAACCCACCACCACCACCACCATAGCTGCTACTCCCTCCTCACGCAGCAGCTTCTCAACCACCGTCTCCAGAAAGTCCGGCGCACCCACCATGGCGAGCGCTTCGAGAGAATACGATCCCGAGATCAAGGACATTGCCGACTATGTCGCCAACAAGGCTATTGACTCGGAGCTTGCCGTGAGTTGAGATCCCTAGAACCCAGTGTTGGAGAGCCCCAGCAACGACCCCTCATTTGTATGCCCCAAGAAAAATAAAATCTGGAGCCCCTCTTCATTAGGTGAATGGGAGGGAAATGGAGAGATAAAGAGGCCAGAATCGGTGAAGCGTCTGTTAGTGTTTTTGCTTTGGTTAACATTTCCGTCATAGTTCGACACTGCTCGATGGATCCTCCTCGACACTCTTGGCTGCGGTCTTGAGGGTCTGAGGTTCAAGGAGTGCGCCAAGCTGCTCGGCCCCGTCGTGCCCGGCACTGTCGTTCCCAACGGCACCAAGGTTCCCGGTACTCCCTTTGTCCTGGACCCCGTCAACGGCGCCTTCAACATCGGTGCCATGATCCGATGGCTCGACTTCAATGACTGCTGGCTGGCTGCCGAGTGGGGCCACCCCTCAGACAACTTGGGCGCCATCCTCGCCGTGGCCGACTGGATCAACCGTACCAACAAGGCTGGCGGCAACTTGGCCGGCGGCAAGATCTTCACCATCAAGGACGTTCTCGAGGCCATGATCAAGGCCCACGAGATCCAGGGCTGCCTGGCTCTGCTCAACTCATACAACAAGGTCGGTCTTGACCACGTTGTTCTCGTCAAGGTTGCCAGCACAGCTGTCGTCTCCAAGATGCTCGGCCTCAACGAGAAGCAGATTGCCGATGCCGTCACTCAGGCCTGGGTCGATGGTCAGAGTCTGCGTACCTACCGCCACTCCCCCAACACCATGTCTCGTAAGTCATGGGCTGCCGGCGATGCTTGCCAGCGTGCCGTCAACCTGGCTCTCAAGGTCATGAAGGGTGAGCAGGGTGTTCCCACAGTCCTGTCCGCCCCCGTCTGGGGTTTCTACGATGTCCTGTTCAAGGGCAAGAAGTTCGAGTTCCAGCGCCCCTACGGAAGCTACGTCATGGAGAACGTCCTCTTCAAGGTCTCCTACCCTGGTATGTTACACCCCAAAAGAGATGCCAATGCTCTAGCGCGCCTTTTCTCAATGATTGCCATATGTAGAATCATCTAGCTAACTAATACGACAGCCGAGTTCCACTCTCAGACCGCCGTCGAGGCTTCCGAGAAGATCTTCCACCAGCTCAAGGCCATGGGCAAGTCCGCCGCCGATATCAAGGGCATCACCTGCCGCACCCACGAGGCCTGCATCCGCATCATTGACAAGCAGTTCAAGCCCATGGACAACTTTGCCGACCGTGACCACTGCATCCAGTACATGTGCTCCGTCATGCTCGTCTTCGGCCGCCTCGAGGCCACTGACTACACTGACGGTGGCGAGGCTGCCACCTCTGATCTCGTCGAGTCTCTGCGCCAGAAGATCAAGTGCGTCGAGGATCCCCAGTTCACTCAGGATTACCATGACCCTGCCCAGCGAACCATTTCCAACGCCCTGACCGTCGAGCTCAACGACGGCACCATTATGGAGGAGGTTGTTGTCGAGGCTCCCCTCGGCCACCGCCTGCGTCGTGAGGAGGCCAAGCCTGTCATTCTGGCCAAGTACAAGCGCCACCTCGGCCCTCATCTGCCCGAGGCCACCGTCAACGAGCTCGTCGAGCTCAGCCTCAACAGCAAGAAGCTGGAGGCTATGACTGTTGACGAGTACGTTGACAAGTACGCCGTCAAGGAGAGCAAGTTCCTGTAAGCCATGTATATCATAAAAGTGTGCATGAATTGCGCAGGTGTATTCAGCGTGTAGAGGAAACAGGCCAAAAGTAATGAAATGAATAAAAATGTTAAATGATAGTAAAGAAACCATTCTGGCAAGATTGTGCAAGGCAGCCTTTCGTTAAATGACATGAATAACAAATCGATCCAGTGCCAAAACCGAACTGTGGGGTGAGATACACACTGGGCCCAACCCACCCTGTGTTTGGAGGGCGATCCTTGTCGATGCCGATGTAGGGGTTTAATACTATGATGAGCATGTTCTACAAGTAGGGAATAATATGTGATAACACAGCCGGCTTATAATTCTCTTAATCGACCACTATTCGTAATAAATATCACAACACCTACTACTCAGAGTCTTGCCTTGATGTATCGCCAACCCGCAAGACGCCGAATGCTATGATAACCTAAAACGGTAGATGAACAGGACACAAGATGGAGGATATTCTACCTCTACTGGCTATTATTGAGGCGTGGCTATTAAAGGAGATGGTATCCATGGGTGGCTGCTAGATGTTGTGGTTGACGGCCTGCTAGAGACTTGTGGAAGGCAATCCTGAAGCCATTGCTAATGAGCATTCGCAATCGTACAATCTACTCGACTGCTCAATGTTTCTACCTTGGGGGTTTTCCAAAGCGGCTGCACCTAGCGCATATTACGTCACATCCGCCTCTTCCAACTGCGAATTCGATGTCCTTGAATACTAGTGTGACTGTCATTATTGAATCTTGTATGCGTCGCATAGATCAACATATTTACTTTAAGCATTAGCACAACAGATGGACCTTTGTGCGTTAAAATACACACGACATATTTCATGAGTTGAAGATAGCAAAATATGGGTTATTTTAGATCAAGCTGAGAGCGAATAGTCATGTCCCGCCATTGTACCGGCTTGACGATAAAGCCACGGCCCAAAGATCCTTGACTGGATGACCTGCTCTCGCATCTTGCCAAGTCGTTGACGGCTTTGAGCCTGGTACTTTTCGAACAACTCCATCTCGATATGAAGTAACCGGCGTGCCTGGGTCGGGTGGCGTTTCCCAGAGAGCTTGCTCCGCTATCAGCTCGACATCATAGCGAGGAACAGTTCGGCAAAAATGCTCTAACCAGTCTTGTTTTGGGAAGAAGTCAAAGTGGCCCTTCGTATACTCCCAGTGCTCTGGATACCATCCTGCAAAGCCCCAATCAATAATTGCAGCAACGCGACCCTTTTTTACAATAATGTTTCTTGGGACTAGGTCTGCATGCGTGAAACATGTTCGATAGGCCGTATTGTGCACTTTTGCGACTTCCTCGCCAAGAACTGTGGTAATATCCTCCACGACTTCCACTCGTTAATACGAAGACATCTTCGTATTAACGAGTGGAAGTCGCCATGACTAAAAGGACCGAAGAAACGAGCCCCAACCCGAGCGTCATAGATGGGATTATTAAAAGCAGAGCCGACTAGGTCCTCTTGTGGAGGTTGGAGCTCGCGGAGGATGGAGATGTCCCTTTTGATGTCTGCGAAAATGGCCGCCTTCTGGTCTTGTGAAAGGCAACGCTCTTTCCGCCAAGCAATATCCAGACTTTCGCCGTCCATGTATTCTATCTCGATGTATATTTGCTGGTTCCGGGTGGTGTGTATCGCATAGACCTTGGGAATTGGAATGCATGTATTCTGGGCGATAAACTGCATAGCCTCGACCTCGGGAGGACCGCATGGTCCTTTGATGACGCGATGCCGACTGACTCTCACTACGCAGGAGATGAGAGGTTTGTAGAGTTGTCTGCCTAGCCACAGCCGGAGCTGTAGAGGAAACAAGACCCCAATACATTGACCCATTCGGCATCAGTGCTATGTCTACGCACAACGTCGTTGAATCAGGGGGGGTTGTGATGAATCCTCTGAGTTACTTGGCTTATTGTTTAATAGGTAGATGAAGCGTGCGGCTCTGGGTTCGTATGGGATTTGGCAGTGGCTGAATGTGTATGTGGCTTGGCTATTTGCCGTACCAAGTTTTGTCCCCATGTATTTATCGATCTTTTCTGCTTTCTATTGTAGGTAGGCAGGTCGGGTTTGCCAAGTGCTAATATTATTATGAGCATGTTCTACAGTAACACAAACGGCTCGCTGAGACCCGGAGCCACCATTATGACGCAGGGGATTTATTATCATGCATGTCAATGATTGGATAATAGGACGACCAACGGCGAGACAATGAGCTAAGCTGAAGAAAAAGGAAGTCTTTTTTCATTTATTTAAATAAAAGGTTTCGTCAATGTGTAGAGTACTCCGTACAATAGCCTTCTTTGTCAACGCATTTGTTTGCATACCTCCCATAAACACGCCGTGAATGTGGCCACATGTAGATATGCTGAATCACCGTGTTCAATAATACGCAACACACGCTTGCTGTCGCCGCACCATCGAGCAGGCGGATTTTGTCAATTGGTGATCAAAACTTGTTCACAACAGGGGAGTATTATTGGATACAAAGGATCGGGTGATGATTAGATGTGAGACATGGCTGTGATATCATTGCCTGGTCAAGATGATGAAGCTCCATTAGACGCACCACAACTGAGCCAACACGTCCAGAATAAATAACGAGCTTTCCCAAGACCTCAATAGAGATGGTTTCTCCCCTCTGCACACGCTATCTCTCGGACACACATCATTCCATTGGAAAGGGTATATACAGGACATTCGAACACAATGTTGCTCCTAACCGCACTCCTCCTCCTTCTCAGCAGCGCTGCCAATGCCATCACCCACGGCGTTGACAGCTCAAGCCTTATTTCCACTGCGACATACCAAAAGGCCCGCAGCGATGGCTTCGTCAAGGCCGTCCCCCGTGGATACGACGCCGCATGCAGCGCTGGTGGCCGGGTCGATGCCGCCTTTGTGCAGAGCTACAAAAACGCCGTCGCTGTGGGATACAGCGACATCGATACTTACTGGGAGCCCTGCACAGGCCAGAGCAACAACTGCAAACCGTTTAGATATCAGCTTGCCAATCTCGTTGCCTCGATCAAGCAAAACGAAATGAAGATTGGCCGTATCTGGATCTCCATCCATGGGGATTCTGCCTGCAAGGCCTGGAATTACGGTGCTGCTGGTAATCTAGCCCGGGCTAGGGAGCTGATTGGCGTTGCTAGAGCATCTGGCTTCGCGATTGGCATATATAGCTCCGAATCTGTCTGGACCTCCATTTTCGGTTCCAAAGACGTTGTGCTGGCGAACGATCTTCCTCTCTGGTTTGTCAAATTGGACGGCATCGAAAACCTTACACTGCCCGTACCATTTGGAGGCTGGAAGTCTGGTGCCGGGAAACAGTATTCCGATGTGTCCGACTCTAATCAGTTTAGCCTAAACGTCTTTGTCTAGGCAAGCCAAAGATAATACGGAAAGGAAACTTTTGACATTTCTATGACTCGATGTTGTCTAATATTCATAGCCCATGGTGTTGCTTCTGGTATCGGTTAGGATCTGTCTGCTGGTTTTACAGTTACTATTTGTTCTGAACCGTGCTGCCAGTCTTGCTTTTGATGTTGAAATCGGCGGTAATATTGTTTATTTGGACGAATAATGCTATTTGCACATTACTCTTTGCACCGCCAGACCCTCTCGCACACTGACAATACATGTAGCTAGATACCATAGTCAAGTTGCTGGCCCCCATACTGACAATGGTTTAACAATATTAATAATTACCAGAAATTGCTTCTAAATACTGGTAATTGCTAGTGATTACCAAAATAGCAAAAGATGATATTATGCCAAACGAAAGACAGATGCATAAATTCTAGGACGAATTTTAACAAATTGAGATACGGAAATGTTGCCATGTAAAATTTCTAGCTAACGAAAAAAACTAAAAAGAAACTTCCTTCAATTGCACTTGAGCTAGTTCCCATCTGCCCTCCTCATGACACAGTGAAAACTGCGGGCTACTCTAGTTAACGTGAATCCTCCATAGCTGACGAGGCCTTTGGCTCTCAAAAGCCGTTCTTGTATGCAACATCTCCATGTTATCCGATACCAAGACGTCTCCGGTTTCCCATCCAAAGCGAAGACAAACCCGCTGGTCATACAACAGTGAGTCAATGAGCTGCACTAGTCGCTGATCGCCGTTTGCGATGGTAATGCTAGCCGCTCCATATTTTGTCTGGTTCTTGGGCCAAGGCTCGTGCCACCGCACACAGGGAGTCCCCTTTGTTGGATGAGGAACAACGAGGGGCAAGTTTGGAACCTTGTGGTCAAAATAGCCGCCGCTTTCGCAATTCCACATGATATTGCTGAGTTCTGTGATGGGATAACGGCTAGGGAGGTACTGGGAAAAGAGGCGAGACGACGCGAAGAGTGTAAGACCATCTTTAGCCTGCGCATCTGTCGACTCGCAAACGAAAAGCTGGAAACGGGGGGCATCTGAGCGGGTAACTTCTTGGCCGTTTTCGTCTGTGGTTGTGACTAAACTGAACATGCCATCATAGTGCATGGGCATGGCCTCGCTACTGATGGTGACATTGGTGTTGGCATCCCGATTCTTTACATCTTCGACCACCATGATGAGGTCATCTTTCCACGACAAGGTGGTGCCCAATTCGTTGGCTTTGGCTACGAAGTGTTCCTTGACAGCGGTGTCCTGGAACCCTCGTAGAATGACTGGCGAACACTGCTCTGAAAGCGCTCTAAGCTTCAACATATCGACATCTTTGAGCGCATATTGTGAATGAGGTCGGGCTGGTCGGACCATGACGCCAGTGGGATACAGGTAAGTAAAGCTCAAGTCTAAACCAGACCATGAGAAGAGGTCAGATCGCTCTCTGAAGTAAGAGGGTCGTCCATCCTCAAAGATCAGTTCATGCGTCAACGCAGACACTGACCGCGCATGAGACATTGTCACATCTCCGTTGACAGCGCGAACCAAGGTTCCATGCCACGGGGTCATGGACAGTCCGGACGCCAATGGCATGAGTGAAATGGAAACTTTGGTAGTGTCACTCGAGTCGTGAATAGAAAGTCTGACACAGTCTGGAAATGCTAGTCGAATCGCTGATGCGTAAGCCTGAGGTAAATGTTAGCCTGCTGAGTGCCGATTCTGCACTTCTTAGTTCAGTAGACTTACATGGCCGCGACTGATCATGCTTCTCGCAATAAGAGCTTTCATATCAGCCCGAGATGAAGATGAATTCTTGTTCAGCATGCTCTGTGCCTCTAGATCGAGAAAGCGCTTGTATCCGAGATACACACTCTTAACATCAGGATTTGACCTGATGAGCTCAGTTGGATCAAACTTGACGTCCAGGTTCTGCTTGACGATGCAATCACGAAATTCACCCGCTATATCAAGATATTCTTCCAGCGTCGTCGGACCATCGACTGGCTTTTGCAGGAGCGCACCAATCCTTGAGAATTTGATGTGCGTGCAGTCTTGTGCTTCCGCCATGGCTCTGACTGCTTCGGTATACTGCCAGACCTCTTCATCACTAACACCCAAAAGATCTGTTGGAAATAATTAGTAAGAGTATGTTCGGCTATACTTGGGGATGTGATTTTAGACCTATCAAAACATGCAACTAGGGTACTTACCATTGTATATGAGACCATCCGATATGATGGTAAGCTGGACTGGAACTTTGGCCGCATCTTCTAGAGACTTGCATAGCCCCTCAAGATGGAGCAACGAGATCCGCTCAGCGTCGTCAGGAAGAACTCCCAAAACTTTGACGGTTTTATTTGATGACTTAAAGGGAAATGCGGGCAGTACCAATTGAATCACTTCTTTGTTGCGAATTTGTCGTTCAAGGATTGGGCGCAATTTGGAGACGGCCTCAGGAAAAGTCCAATCGTCGCGATAATTTGTTCGATATCGGTTGAGAGCAACCATGGTTGTTCGAACAAGTTCCTCAATATCCCGCGAATCCGAGACTTGTTCCAAGTCGGCGTCGACCGACGACTGAGTCTGACTGTCTCCAGCTCCTTTAAGCTGGGAGCCATTCACCTGGTCCTTGGTTTCGCCACCATGGCCACTTTTGTGAACCCCGTTGGTTTGAGTACTATTGGTGTCGAGCTTGCCCACTTCTACAAGACCGTTGGCGCTTCCACCGTTAGTCAGGGCCGGTTCCTCTGGTTTGCGTCCAACAATAGACTGTAAGCAACACTGCCACTGCATCCCGAGTTCATGAAGCTTAGGGTAAACATCAATGATGCTCTTCATTTCTTTGATCAGGCCCTCGTTTGTAGTCGCGCCGTCAAGACCATCACTGTGTTTCTGGACTTCATTGACTAGCACTGACACAGCACCGTCGCCGATGACCTTGTCTGTGGCAGCTTGCAGCTCGGGGACCTGCAAAGAGCTGTACTTGATTGAATGACACATATCCAAACCGGACTTTGTAAAGGCTTCCCTAAGGTGGGTTGGCATGCTGAAAGCTTGTATCAGTAATGTGCTTATAGTATTCAATGAGAGTTTTTAAGACTTACGTAGTAGAAAGCTGTCGTTGGATCATGAGGTCTACGACAATGTCATGTAGTCGAATTGCTTCGGGAATTCCAGATACTTCGCGGGAATCGTCGTATGCCGCTTCATCCCAGGCAATGTAACCACCCGGCTCTACATAGTGAGTTAGAATAATTGAGACAGCTTGTGAAAAGCTGCGATTCACTTACTGAGAAGTGTCGTCAAATTATTCACGACCTGTTCGATTTCGTGCACCTTGAGAACCCACTGGAAAAGACGAACATGCACCAAATCATACTTGCCGATATGCTCCTCAGGAAACGGCTTTCGGGCATCATGCACGCCGAAACTCATGCATTTCTTTTGAGATTCAGTAAGTTCTGGGTACTGAGCTGCAGAAATGTCAAATCCTTGATAGACGCGAGGTTTGTCGCCATGGGGAACGTCTTGCAAACGCGATTGTAAATCTAGCAGCCATGCCCTAATGAATTATGTCAGTATAAGCAAGCTCACGTATGGTTTTGAAAAATCCATACCCAGATCCTGTTCCAACATCGATAACAGCAGAGAGCTTGTCCACTGGTATTTGAGGGCTTAGGATACGGCCTTCGCACAATTGGACGATGTATCTGTGTTGCTCATCAAGTCTAGAAGCTTCTTCCTTTCCTCGAGGCAGCAGATAGACTTCATTCTCAGTCTTCTCAGTCGCGTCATACAGCGTTATCTTGGGCATCAAAGCTCTCGCGTCAACGAGGGCCTGTTTCTGTGACATCATAGCCTGCACATCGCTAGCGACGAGCATAAAAGCTCTTCCTCTAGAAAGGTACTTCATTGTCTCTCGAGATCCTTGGACAATGCCGGAGCCAGGCTTATCGTGCTTGCGAAGTACACTTTCGTACTTTGCAATTGCTTCAAGAAACTCGGGTTCGTTACCCCAAGGGTCTTCCAAGCCCATGGAGACCCTCAAGTCAATTGTGCCGATCCAGACAGCGTCAATATCAGGAACTTGTGTCAGAATATCGTCGAGATTATCAATGCCCTCGGGCGATTCAATCTGGATTATAACGGCAGCTTGTCTGTTTTGGTTCTCGAACAGGGTCTTGCTGGGATCAACGCGTCCATCGGTGAATCCCGGCAATAGCCTGAAAGGAGGAGCAGATCGTGTGCCGTTGTTTGTGCGGCCATATTTTGTGGCAGCAAGGCAATGTTTGGCTTGCTCCACGGTATCAACCTGTGGGAAGACCACGCTTGCGCCTGCATCCAGTGCATAAGCAGCGTCCTGATGTTGGTGGCCAGGCAGTCTACATATGTTAGCCGATCCATGCTGAAAGGGGAGTTGTATGGATTTGCTTACCGAACAAATGGCATAGTTTTTCCTTCACTCATAAAACTGATGGTTTCCACAATCTTGTATGCTAGTTAGATCAAGCAGTCCTCAGTATGTAATATCAGAACTTACAGAGGTCATGGTCTCAACACCACATGCTGAGTGTTCCCAGTCAATCCACACAACATCATATCCGAGAGTTGCGACCAAACGAGCAACTGGAACGGCCGTTATACCAAGATAAAAGCCCAAAAGAGGTGGAATTTTCCCAGCATAGGCATCTTGGATTGCCTCCCTTGCGCGATGTGGTTGTTGGAGAGCAGGGGCCCGATACTGTGTCATGTTGAATGATGAGTCTGAAGAGGAGCTATGTGCCATGTTGAATAAGATTAGAAGAGATTATGATGAGCTTGCTGTTTGGAATGAAGTTTGGTGATAAACGTCTTGCCTTTATACTTTATAGAACTAGGCTGCTAACTTCTTGTGCCCCTAATCTGGGTGTTTTCAACGTTTCACATCGCCGCGATATGCAGACCATTTGTCTGATTGGTCAGTGAAATACTTCACCAGTCACTCTCACTCGCAGCAACATATACCAGAACTTGATTTAGGAGGCCTGGGCTAGTCTGACATTCAAGTTCAGCAGGTCAGCAGACATTACCCCCTTGCCCCCTCTCGGGTATGCGTCCCTGAACTTGCAAGAAAGACGCCGCCCTGCCGGTACCGCGCGAACAGTGAAGACGTGTCATGACCTCTGAGTGTCTTAGTCAACAGTTACCAATATGTTACGATTCAATAACAAAAGCATGGTAATGTATATCAGAATAATAAAGATGGCGTTCGGCGCCTCATCAGTGGCTTGGAGTAGGCAATAGATGTAGAGTTTGGGTAAATTTCCGCCGCGCCCCCACGTTTCCACGTATTCTCAGGGAAGATGTGACCGATCAAGGCCTTTAGCTTCTTATCATTCACACCCTAGCTAACGCCATACGTCAGAAGAGCAATAAGCTGAACATAAGCAATACGATTATCACTTTGACAGGGCTGTGCTGAGCCAATACCTTGACTCTATCACAATTGAATGGCGAATCCGATGACCAGAGCCCCCCTGGAAAGACTGAGATCTGAGCTTGGGGGAAGTCTTCAGGGCTGGGGCACACGAGAAAGCCCAGACGATTCCTTTTACTTCTATTAATAGTGGAATGGTGACTGTTTCCATTGAGCTTGGGTATCTCTTGGCTGAGGTGACTTGAACGCAACTCATTACAGGTGCTGCACAGAAAAAGCTTTCGTAATGGTTACACAAGGATCAACATTTGACGCCGTCAACGCCATCAACGCCGTAACCAGTGATCAGTTGGAGCATGGTGGGGGTTGAATCATTAGAAGGAACCATCCAACTAGCCATGTTGAGAAAAGATAGCTTTCTCACGTACACAGAATTTTTGTAGCTAGGATTCAGCGTCTTGGTTTAACACATCTACAAAGGCTTCTGCCACCCAATTCCCTGCAACTTAGTGGGCCATCGGACCAACTTTTATTAGCCGACCTTGTTAGTCCTGTATTAGAAATTCTCAGCCCTGGAGAGAAAGACCCAACAACCTGGCCTTGGGTCGGCGTTATGCCTGCAAGTTTATGCCGGCACTTCCTATGGTACTACCCTAACATCCCAACAGTTTTCATAGTACAGGTAAACTCGGAAAGCGTCACGGTTCCAGGTCAACCTTTACCCATGTCTAAGCTCAATGGCTGCTCCCCAGTCACCGGAATTTGTTCCATTGCTTCCGCTGTGACTGGCGCAAACTTGCTGCGTATCCTGATTTTCTTGCCATATTTCCAAAACACAAACGGGATAATAGCAAGAACAGTAGCCAGACCACCCACTAGGCTGCCGCCGCCACCAACGCCAAGTTTATGGAACATTTTGTCGGTGAACAGTGGCGCTGTAGCTGCGCAAGCTGATCTCAAGATGGTGTTGGCTGCCATGGCTGATGCTGCATACATGAGGTAGGTATCAACAAGGTAATTGAGAAACCCGACAAATAGGAGAAGATTGGAGCAAGCAAGGAAGACTCCAGCAAGAGAGGGCACAATCCAGTGAATGGAGCTACACCGTAAACGTTAGTAACTCAAAGTTGGGTATCTGGTTGAGAACTCTTCAGATACGTACTTGTACTCCGCCGTCCATGCGAACCAAAACATTGAGATGGCAAACCCTACTCCGCCAACTATAGAAATAGGAAGGCGGTCCTCGGCCTCTATATCGCCGAAAATCTTCTCCTTGGCAATTTTTCTCTGCTGACGCTTCGTATCAAAGTAGACGATAAGACCCCCTAGACAGGCGCCAGTCGAAGTGCCAAGTAATGGAAGCGCACCAACACCAGAATTCCAGCCACGTTTCTCTTGAAACACGATTGGATAGATTGAAAACAGCATATAAAGAAGGGTGTAGACAACGGCAACGTAGATAGCGATAAGAAACGATATTGGATCGAAGAAGATAATCCATGGTCGTGTAAGAGCGATTTTGAAGTTGTTTCTCAAAGAGCGATCTTCATCCTCAGCTTCGGCTTTGACAGATTCAAATCCAGGAATCTGAGCATCTCTGATACGTCTCGCCTTTGCACGTAGTAGTGTTGGGGCGTGTGTTTCAGGGACCGTGATTGCCACGAAAAACGCGATTGCCGCCAGCCAAAGAAGACTGTAAAAGCTCCATCTCCAACCCTTCTCAAGGTCGAGAAATCCAGCAGTAATAGGACCTAAAGCAGGGCCAAGAAAAGTGACAGCACCAAAACCTGCCATGGCCACAGATCTCTGAAATGGATCCCAAATGTCGGCGATGACAGCAGGCCCGTTGCTCAGAGGTGCCGAAACAAGTGTGCCCGTGATAAATCTGCCTAACAACAAGGTGGCAAAGTTGGAGGCAAATGCACATAAGAAGCTAAAGGCAAGATACAGAGCGAATGTGATGTGGAAAATCCACTTTCTGCCATAGAGTTCGCTCAGCGGGCCAAACGCCAAAGGGCCCGCGCAGTATCCCAGAACGAACAGAGTTAAGGTGAGGCCTGCAACCTCGAGAGAGACATCAAAGTGCTCGGCAATGGAGTGTAAACAGCCAGTAGGGGAGCTTGATGAGAAAGTGCCAACCATGTCGAGAAAGACGATTGCAAGGGTGATGACAACCCTTCGTCCTTTGGACCAGTTGCGAGGGTTCTCAACATCTCCTGGCGCGAAGTCAAGGTACCCGTTGCTATTGAGGTACACATCATCATCAACCTTGATGTTTTCAGTGCTATAAGGTTTGTTGGTGATGAATGAAGCCACCCGGCGGAAAGAAGCCATGTTTTGCTGTATACTCTAGAAACAGCGGGTGGTGTTGGAGTAAAACAAAGAAAGCATTGTTACTTGCAGCGAGAAATCCGTGCTTTCCGCACAAAGGACCCAACAGAGCTTATGTACCAATTTCGCCGCAGTGCCCCTGCTGAAATCTTACCGAGTACATGTGGAGCCACCGCAAGACCTGGTCGCCATGACTTAAGACAGCGTCCCCGGCCTCGGGATTGCGTATCAGCGGGAACGCCACGCATGTGTCTAGTGTGTTTCTCCTGGCTTGTCACACGGGGTAGGGGTGTGTGTGCTTGGAGATGGGGGATTTGGGGTCTTGGCTCGTAATCATTTGCCCACAGAATGACAGGTTTATGATGTGTTGTCACAAAGCGTTCAAAAATCGTAGTATCGTTGAATTAGGCTCTCGTGTTGAGAGGTGAAGCATCAGTATACGTAACAACTTCTATTTAACCAATCTACTTTAGTTCTTATCAGTACGCTTCAGAAATTTAACATTAAAGCCGTGAATGGACGTTGTAAAGAACGGAGGGGCATCATATGGGCCATCCTCCGGTCCACAGACCTTTACATCAAAGTCCCTGAAAAGGCGAGGAACAATGCCTCCTACTATCAAACTAGCTAAATGTTGCCCTGGGCAAATACGATCTGGTTCGCCCCAAACGAGGTTGACCGTCTCGAGTTTAGAAACTCGGGTTTTGTCTTTAGACAGCCATCGTTCAGGGACAAACTCGGCAGCGTCGTTTCCAAAGACAGCTGTGTTGCCATGTAGAATAGCAACAGAACTACCAATTATGGTGCCAGCTGGGAGGTTGTATCCATCAACTGTTAGTCCCCCAGAGGGAACTTTACGGTCAAGATTTGAACCAGTACCGGCGTGCAGACGCAAAGCCTCCTTAATAGCTGCGTTAGTCAAGGTGTTTTTATTTTGATCGTCCAACGCAAATGCAAGCCCTCCGCGACACTCTGATTCAACACGGCGCTGTACATCAGAATGGGAGGCGATTTCTGCAAAACATCCAGTCAGACTTGCCGTCATGGTCAACTGGCCAGCCAGAAAGTTGGTTCGTGAAATGTGCTTTGCGTACACGAGCTTCAGTGCAGGATTGGTCTGGTGAGTGTTGATCAGTTGACTCAATAAGTTGTCTTCCAGCTGGCCCTTGTCTACCACATTCGCATTCTTGACTGTTGCTTCGATTTGTGACATTACCCACTGCTCAACTGTTAGCGGGCGCCTTAGTAGTGCTTTCGTTTTCACCTACAGGCACAAGAGGGAGCGGACTTTTCTCTTTCGGAGCTGAAACCCCAAGAAATACAGAGGTAAAGGGCATCAGAGAAGGGAATATTTGCGACAAAACTGCGAGCTTAGGATATAAGCCAAGCGCAGTCCACCATTTCCATCGTCCCCACAATGCTCCTTCGATAACACCAAAGTCTGTGCCTTCTTGGAGACACTTGGGCGGCGATTGAGAAAACGTGATTTCTCCGAGACATTCTACCATGACAAGTAAGCAATAATTTAGCCTCTTACTTGGCACGCCTTACCTAGTATAATAATATGCATCCACTCCATCAAGGGGACTTCTCTGCCTTCTAGTTGGCTAATCCTATCGCAGACTCGGTCCATGACTTGTGTGATTTTGTTTTCATATCGTTTTATGTTGGACACAGAGTAGACATCTCTTAGAAGATCTGTTTGTGTATGGTATTTCTGCATATCTGTCTCGGAGAAGAGATCAAGGCCGTCTGGGCGCTCAGCAAAACCAAGCAGAGTCGAAATGCTGTGTCCATTGCTGGCCACATCTAACATATAAAGGTTAGCTGGTAAACATGCCGGCTGTTGGCCGCGTTGGATAACTTACTGTACCAGTCTGATTTTTCGTGTGCCTTTCCAGCATCTAATGACTTGTTAGAAACCCAAGCATACAAAAATTTGACTAATACTTACTGTATATCGCTTGGAATGCCTGCTCCGAGTTTACAGACACTTGATTTGGGCCAATTCTCACAACTGGGCCATACCTGTCATGCAACTCCTGCAAGAACTGTTTGTGGCTTGAGATTTTACTCAGTTGCCATCTTCTTGTAAGTGCGGCAAGCTTTGGGCCGGGTACACGAGCAAGAGGGTGAAGAAACAGTCTGTATAGGTATCTGGTAATTACCAAAAGCGCTAGCCATAGTAAAGCCTCAGGTTTCGCGACAGCTGTGAAAAATCCCATGTTAACTTGCCAATATCTGTACGTAGATTGAGCCAACACTCAGGAGATGGTTGATGTTATTTTGGCATCTAGGGTACGGGCAGATGATCTGAGTGATGTACGCCAATTGTGTTATGACCTACGAGGGACGCGGATGGACTAACATGAGAAGCAATGGCTGCCAGAAACCTAGCTTGATGAATAATTTCTTGCTAAGTTATTTGAAATCTCATATCAAAACGGCGATTATACTATGATCCTTGCTCGATAACTCTGACTGTGTTATGCGGCATGGTAGTCCCGCAGTTTGATATAACCCCACATCTTTGCTATGGGAATATCAGCTTATGCATGTATCTCAGCAGGCCTAGGCTCTAGCTCGGTTGGAATCAAGGAAACAAGCAGTCAGACAAAAAAGGGTCTTTACGAGTCCGTGAACTTGGTTGGTTGGTAGTTGGGACCTCTCCGCCCACTCAATGCACACACCATTCTCGCATTCTGTGGATTTTGCGAAGTGTGGTAGTAACAGCGAAAGCCGAACCAGGAGGTTAGAAGACTTTTTAGATAGTTCTTTTAGTCCTGCAACTGTTCACTTCTGGTTAGCGGTGGCGTTGTGACTTACAAAGGGGTGGCTTACAATAAGATCGTCATGAAAATTATCCGTGGCACCCCTGCCGCCTTCTCTTGGAAGTCAAATGATAAGATGGAACCCGGATAGTCTAGCATAATTAGCACACATTCCAGGTTTACAATTGCGTAGAAACTTGACGAGATACTCACTAACATGAGTATCAGGGGTTGTGTTCGTTGAAGGTGAGTCTGTCTAGCTCACCAGCCCTTGGTCGTCCCAAAAAGGTTATACGGTGTATTGTATTGTTGGGGGCCACAACCAAATGCACTAGATCAAGGAAGCGCCAGAAGCGCTTGTATTGGTGGGCCATTGTAGCGTCTGTTCAGATGTTTTTAGCAATACGTATTGGGGGTATCTGGCTCCCCTTTCACATTGCTAGACCTTTGCAGCCCAACTTTTGAAGACGCTTTTGTTAAGTTATCGTAAACTACTGTAACCAAATCTTGAGAATGGCAGCTCTGCAAGTGCCTGAGTCGACAAAACAGCCGGTCAACTTCCTCCGTGGATGTCCTTCGCCGGACTTTCTACCAGGAAGTCTCCTTTCTGCAGCGTGCCAGCGTGTACTCGCCAAAACGGATGACTACGAAGTAATCCTCAACTATGGCCAAACGGAAGGATATGAACCACTACGCCAGCAACTAGCAGTTTGGCTTGGAGAACATTATGGCACCCAGCCAAGCCCAGAACGCCTTTGCATCACTGGAGGTGCAAGTCAAAGCCTGGCATGCGTCTTGCAAAGCTTTACAGATCCTGCTTATACCAGATCTGTTTGGATGGTTGCACCTTGCTATTTTCTAGCTGCTGGTATCTTTGAGGACTCGGGTTTTGCAGGCAGATTGAAAGCCATTCCAGAAGATGAGGAGGGCATTGACCTGCAGATGCTGCAAAGCAAATTGGAGGATTGTGACAGTAACTGGAATACTTCCCGGTCACAGGTAAGTTTTTATATGTGAGCTTGACGCATGGAAGATGTCAATATTGATTGCGCTTAGATCAAACCATTCAAATCTCCTGGATCGGCGAGGAAGTTATATCGACATGTCATCTATGCAGTGCCTACATGCTCGAATCCCTCGGGCAAGACCATGACAACCCAGCGCCGAGAGGCTTTAGTAAAGCTAGCAAGGAAGCACGACGCCTTGATTGTTTGTGACGATGTGTACGATCTCTTGCAGTGGCAACTTGACGGGCCCATCTCCTCACAGCGGCCCATGGAGATGAGACTTCCTCGACTTTCCGATATTGATAGGCTGCTTGGCCAAGCAGAAAATGATCCCCAAGGCTTTGGTCATGCTATCAGCAATGGCTCTTTCAGCAAGATTGCCGGTCCGGGCGTTCGCACGGGCTGGGTGGACGCAACGCCTGCCTTTGCTCTTGGTTTATCTAGGACAGGCTCAACAATGTCTGGCGGTACGCCAAGCCAGCTTTGCGCTGCCATGCTAGCTGAATCACTCCGGGAGGGCGAATTACAGAATTATCTTGACAATAAGATACGCCCAGCTTTGAAACAACGACACCGTCTTATGATGGAAGCTATACAAAAGTATATGGCGCCGCTGGGCGTTAAGACACCAGGAAACAGTGTCAACAGCATTTATGGTGGCTATTTTATTTGGATCACTCTGCCTGCCCAAAGCCAGTCGGCCAACATGATCGCAGAGAGAGCCATGAAGGAGGAAAAGATCATCGTGGGACACGGAAACATCTTTGCGGTTCGTGGGGATGAACAAAGCGCTGACTTTGACCGGAATATCAGACTATGCTATTCATGGGTTCCTGAGGAGGCTATTGGTGATGGAATCAAGAGACTGGGAGACGTAATCCAGACAACGAAATGATTGGAGCAAATTTGGCACCAACAGTTACATTCTAGGTTGGGGGTAAGGTACCCTGAACCCTTGCTTATGGCTTGCGGGCGTAACCCACATGATCTTGACTAGGTATTATTAGGGCTATCCCATCGAGGTAATAGTAGGAAGTTTAAGATGTGGTGTAAGTGATTGCCAATATCACAGCCCCGTGTAAACACTCATTATTTTGTATTTCTCACATCATCGTATAATACTGTAATGAATCGCTGGAGTACATTTTAAATCTTGTCAAATATCTCCTGTCCAAATCTACAACTCTGGCAACATGTTGACCACTGCACGACGCGACTACAAGTCTCTTAGCACTAATATAGCACACCTAGATAGCCTTGGGTAAAAGCACCGAATAGTGTAGTCCCTGTTGCAACAAGCCATTTATTACAGATTTCACATTCCAAGAGCTCCTCCGTGATCTGAGCACTCCAATTAACTTGATCAATGTAGAGGTAGGTATAGTCAGTCGTCCAGGCTTCTATACGGCATGCAGCAATGCATCAAATGAGGCCTCACTTGGGTCGGCAGTGTTGGCTAGCGCATTCCCAAGATACTGGTGGGGGTCTACTAGGATACATGGCATCTTCGGGCAGGTATTCCGACAATACCGGAAGTCGAATACTTCATCAAGTACTAATTGAGCTATAAGCAATAGGTATCATGGGGTAAGGGTAGGGGTAGCCCCCACGTTCGAATGTAAGAGCTAGTGCTTCCATGCAGGTAGGGAGCAGGAAAGTGACAGCCACGTTCCGTATCTAGGTTTTCACATTCCTCCATGCAGCCTTTCCCGGGATGGCGCTTGGGAACCTTGTTGGCTTGAGGACGATCTGTTACCAATCGATTACCCAATCATGGCTGCGATACACTTTTGCTCTGGCGATGGCTCTTCTTGTTCCTCGATATACTACTCACATCCCCAACTCAAGATCCGATTTTCTCGATTAACACATAGCATTTCGTTTAGTATTTGAACGCTTCTACTTGCAAGCCCATGGCTTCTATTCCCACAATCATGAAAGCCTCTCAGATGGTTGGAAACGGCGGGGTTGATGTACTCGAATGTAGGGAGATTCCCGTGCCATCTCTGTCCGATGGCCAGGTACTCATCAAAAACGAGTACTCCGGAATCAACTTCATTGACATTTACTTCCGCACCGGCCTCTACAAAGTCCCTTCGTTTCCATGGACGCTGGGCACCGAAGCATCGGGGTACATTATTGCCACTCATCCATCGGTGTCTTCCCTTGATGTCGGAAATCGTGTGGTTTATATGGCAGCTGGGCCATCCGGAACTTATGCTGAGTTTACGGCCGTGGATGCCTCCAAAGTGGTGGCTATCCCCGATGATGTATCAAACGAGACCGCAGCTGCTATATGTCTGCAAGGCCTCACAGCTTGGACAATGATCACGGAAGCTGCCAATGTGCAACCTGACCAGTGGTGTCTTGTACATGCTGCAGCCGGTGGTGTTGGTATCCTTTTGGTGCAGATGCTGAAACAAATTGGTGCCAAAATCGTTGCTACGGCGAGCACAGAGGAGAAGCTTACGCTAGCACGCAACCATGGTGCTGCGTCGAGTATTCTCTCGGATGATGAAGATTTGGTGAAGCATGTTATGGAAATCACTAATGGCCATGGCATTGATGTGATCTTTGACGGCGTGGGAAAAGACACATTTAACATGGACCTTCAAATAATTGCTAATAAAGGTCGTCTTATCTCTTTTGGCAACGCCGTAAGCCTTCAATTTTAATTCTAAGAAATGAAATATGGCTAACGTGTAACATAGTCTGGGGCTGTTCCACCCATCAACATTCTAGCTCTTGGCCCTAAGAATGTTGTATTAATGAGGCCACTTCTTGCTGGATTTATCTCTGCTCGACAGGATCTCGCAAGATATACTACTGAGCTATTTGAACTTGTCTCTGCAGGGAAAATAGAAGCTAGAATCCACAAATTGTATTCTTTGGGGGATGCTGCACAGGCACACTTGGATTTGGAGAGTCGGAAAACAACAGGTAAGCTACTGTTGAAATTTGACTAATTTGACTTGTGCGACGAGCTTTGAGGGGCAATGTAACAACTTGATTTCAGTATGTATGTAGTCCCTCATGAAATCAGACCAGATTTTTGACAAAGGATCAATGATGGCTAGATGTCGTTGACTGGCTATGTTAGCCGGGTGAATACGTACTGAAACAAAAGCGATTCGAATCCATAAAGTACAGGTACCATTTGGACATGTTTGGTGCAATAAGATAACTTGTCGTGAGAATGAATAAGTTAAGGAAGGCCAAGGATCGTTGACACGCCCAACAACTATATTGCGTGGCCTTTTGGTGGCTTTCCGCTATACACCACGCACATCTGCTGTAGTGATGTTGCTTCATCTCTCTTCCTGTTCTTCACCCCAACCCCTGGATGAGCACCTGACAGAAGGACAGGGTTCCCACAAACTAGCAAAGCTTGGTACCATGTCAGACCCTAAAATCCCACTTGGTGCCGTTCGGATTAGGAGAGGCGTTACTCCGTGCGGGCCGGGACGGGATAAACTAGTGTCATGATCGTTGACGCTGGTGGCGTTGCAGGGGGGGCCAATTGCCATCATCGGTCGGCCCAGAAGAAAAAGCAGCAAATGCCAACTTTGACGCCATAGTCAAACCCATATTAACCATTTACCATGACCTATAAAACAACACCAACATAGAGGCGTTCATCTCAATCCCTGGCTATCAGGGACCGCAACTAGCCAAGCCGAGGTTCAAGAGCCAGCCACTCCAAACAGTGCTCGCTGACATGCACCCACATGCGAGACAACTCGATGACACGGGCGAGTGCTTATGCGGCACCCACATCTATGTAAGCGGTGCCCTATTTTTTTATTTATTGATTTGCATAGCCCTACTCAGGTCTCATCACAGCTAACTTTTAGAAGATTTATTATTCAATCCGAGTCCTAGAGGAAAGGTTCATACACTACACATCGCTCTAGGCTATTAAGCTACAAGGCCTATTGTAACTTGATAAATGAAGCTATTCCTATATTATAGTTCATATATTAGTTAAACTCAGTGGTGTCATAAGTGCTCTAGCTATGCTATTACTATTCCATTGCCAGTGGTACTGCAGGTGTTATGACCACCTATGCTGTCAGCTTATTCCACTTTCGGCCAACGGATCTGCTATACTATGCAAAATATCAATAAACGAAAAATTGGCGTGTCGTTTACACAGAAGTGGGTGTCATATAAGCACTCGCTTAGACAGCACGATAAGAAGAGGAGAATGTGGAAAGAGGAAACATTGGCATGACTTGCAGGTTGCAATGACAACATTGCCAGGTCGCCGCGACTATCTACTGCTCTCAGCTCATAACAGCATCTGACCAGCATTTCATGAGCCACCTAAGCGAATATGCAACGGAAAATATGACGGGTACAGCAACCAGTCTCTCGATCGAACCTGATTAGCTTGGCCATTAGATCCAGTGCGTGCATGTCAGCTGCGTATTGCAGTAGTCTGTGTTGCATCAGCCCTGTCCTGCTCGTGGGGGTTTCTGTTGAAACTCACCCTTTGACTCCCTGTTGGCAAGCTAGACTGACTAACGTGAATTGGACTGGCGTTAAAGACGTCGGTATAGCGATCAGAAATGTCAAACTATGGACCATGTCAGTGGGTTTGTTTCCATATGCAAAAGGTTTTAACTACAAGGGTTCAATACGAGACTCCTTTGTCCATGTTCAGCTCATGATCGGTCAGCATGACATAATGTTATAGAGATTTCTAGACCTAGCTAAATAAACAAAATAAAAACAAAGTTCACTCTTCAAGGCAGAAGGGGGGGCATCTTACGCCACCATGGAACAGACAGGAGATACTGCGGTCAATGTTGATTTTGCGCTTAAGGAAAACAGCGCACCAGTCGCGCTCTTGGTAGTCGATAGCAATGGTATGCCCATCATTTCAAGTCTCTATACGTCCAAAAGATGTGCTGACATTCAAAAACAACAGGGCGAGAAGTTTTCTTCAAGAGCTCCGGAAAGGTTTCCGGACTAGGGTTTAATGCCAAAGATGTTGGCAGAGATTCCATCTTTTGGCTCTCGTCCATGTCAAAATTGATAACTACACTTGCTGTGTTACAGTGTGTAAGTCGAGGTCAAATCACTCTTGACCAAGACGTGACGCCCTTTTTACCAGAGCTAGCTGCCATTCAGGTCTTGAATCAAGCCGGCGATGATGGAAAAATGACGACGCGCCAGCGAAGTCGTCCCATAACGCTAAGGTTAGTTTACAATCGGCTTGAACATCTCATCATGAAAGGCTAACGGTTAGAATGATAGGCAACTTCTTAGCCATCAAAGTGGATGCGGACTCTCAGTGCTCCATCCGGTACTACTCCAGTATGCCCAGGAAAATAACCTGGTGCCAGACATTGAGAATCCAATTAACTTTGTAAGTCTATATGCTATTCCTACTACTACATGATAAATAAAAAAATGAGGCTTATAAAATACTCAGATAGACTCGAGCATCTTGGACAGAGTAGTGGTTGAAACACTTACCAAGCTACCCTTGTGCTTCGAGCCAGGAAGTGGTTCCTTTACGTACGGGTCCGGGTTCGACTGGATCAGTCGACTAGTAACAGTATTGAACGGACAAGTGTTCGAGGACTACGTGAATGAGCACATCTGTACTCCATTGGGGCTTAAAAACACAACTATGCTCTTTAGCGAAATCCCAAACGATTTCGAGCAACGTTGGGTGCGGCCCACGAGATACGAGCCTGATGAGAACACATTTGGATGGGTCGATAGCAATACTCCAGGTCATGGTCTGGCCAGCGGAAGTCATGGTGCTTACAGTACGCCAGCGGACTTTGGACAGCTTTTGTCGGTATTGTTGAATCCGTCTTTGGCATCCCGTATTGGTATCAACACCGCATGCTGGAAAGAAATCTTCGCGCCACAGCTTATTAATCCCACGGAAAAGGGACCAGAATCGCTAGCTGGCTGTATGGAAGGTCCAATGAGGCATCTGTTTGGTGTGGCCTCTCTTCCAACTTCGACAACCTTCAACTTCGGTCTAGGCGCTGCTCTAACAAATCTGAACATTCCTGGAATGCGAAGGCAAGGCACATACGGTTGGCACGGGATCCAAAACACATTTTTTGTAAGTTCTCTTCAATTCTCAAGCTTATCTACTACTAGAGAAAATTAATGGGTGTTTTAGTGGATAGATCGCAAGAGTGGCATTGCTGCTACGGTCATGGCCAATTCTTTTCCTGCGGCGGATCCTCGTTTTACTGAACTTATGGAAGACTTTGAGAAATTCGTGTATGGGACCTTGGTTCCTCAACTGGAACTGAATAAATGATGTTAAAAGGTCGTGATTTCTATGGAGACAAGAGAACGGCACTGTTTAAAATTAGAAACTACAGCCTGGACGATGGTATAACTATGATGTCACTTCGTTCCTACTAGTTATACAGAAACTTTTATGTTTTTCTCAGTGTAGAATCCCAGTAGAAAGAGTAACCGTGGAATGTCTCTCTCAATTCACTGCCAATATTGACATCAATACATAACATACATGCTGTCATTCGTTGAACTAAAATCTTACCATGGGAAAGTCTGTCCGGTTGAGTTTTTTTGAAGTATCACAACACCTCGCGTATTTACACACTCTTGACCAAATAAACGTGTATCGCTGCATCAACGAACAGCTTGGCCGTAAGCCCAGTGCGATATGGTTTTACCACTTTTGCTTTTCGCAACATAGCCGATCACAAACATCAGTTCTTAGAACAGAAACTCACTTACGTAGCAGCTGAAGAGAGCGTCGATTCCTTGCAGAGCCAAACAACCTTGAGGAATATTAGCACCATCATAGTGTAGCAAAATTCGACATACGTTCTGAAATATGCAAACGTAGCATGTCATCAATCAACTAGGTGGCTTTACACGATGTAAGCTGAGCCAAACAAACCCACCCCCCGTCAGCCGCACATTTAGCTTCGGCATAACGGCTTCTAATCCGCCCATCACATGCGCGTCTAGCTTAGCCCGGAAAGCCACGACCGATAGTCCTATTACCTCCCCTTTCCATAACGTGGGGGTGAATGCGTTGTAAGAAATGACTAAACTGTTGATATCGGGTACACTGCATCATCAGCAAACTGCCATGTATGTAGATCCCTACAAGTCTCACAGCCCTAATACGCCCGCATACATGTTCGTATTTACTTCAATAAGCAAATGGTAAAGGCGCCAGAGAAGCTAGCAAAGGGGTTGGTTGGACTGTGACTGTAATTAAGAAAATATTAAATCCATGAGTGCAATCTCGCATGAACTAGCATGCCTTCACTTCCCTTAATGCATCAGATTACGTCACCTTTATTTACCATTTCAACATTCTATGTTCCCGTAGATCTCAGATATCGTGACCACAGTATCACCAAACATCTACCTCAACTGTATTTTCTGCTTAACTCACAAAGGGTTCGCTGAATGTGTCCCTCCGTTTCAAGATAAACATCCAACATAGGCCAAGCAAAGCCCACAATGGACAAACCTCTTGGGCGACGTGCCATCTATGAGATCATAGATGACATCGCAGTCCTCGACGAGGACCGCGTTTTCGCGTCCATTCCGGAGTTTGATGACCTCTCATTGGGATACACAGACATCACTTACAGTCAATTGGCTGTAGCTATCGACCGTGTCGCGTGGTGGCTGCAAAATGAATTACACGGACATCCACGTTTGTCGACTTTTGCGTACTTGGGGCCGAATGATCTTCGTTATCCGCTCTTCATCGTAGCTGCGATGAAAACAAGCTATAAAGTATGTCCAATTTTGTCTACATGCCATTTTTAAACACCCACTTAGTAAAAATATCACTGACGTTCGCGCCGTAAACAGGTTTTACTTCCATCTTTGCGCAATAGTCCCCTAGTTCAAACCTCACTTCTAGACAAAACAAGCTGTGAAGTTGTCCTGTACGATGGCACAACTCGCAACATACAATCCTGCTTCGACAAATCCGATCATCTTCAGTTTATACAAGTGCCCGACTTGAATACCATTCTTTCCGACACATCGCCGTCCAATCCCTACTTAGTACATGATGATGATCTGAACGAAGAGACTTTAAGTCGCCCATTTATGGTGTTGCATAGTTCAGGATCAACAGGTAATTCACAACTGGCCAACTTCCCAAAACAGACGATCAAAACTAACTCATTTGATGCTAGGCAATCCTAAGCCCATCACATATTCACTAGCTTCCGTCGTGACGGAGGAAACGCACCGAACACTTGACCAACACAACGGAGAACTATGGTATCGAGAGCTTGAGGAATCGCGTTGCTACGTCTGCCTGCCGGGTTTTCATGTAAGTTATTGACTGAAGTGCTATGTTCGTCTTCTAATTAATTACAGTCTGCAGGCGTCTGGTTCCAACTGATTCTCCCTATCCTATTCAACTACACCGTTGTCTGGGGTCCAGCTGGTACCCCATTGAACTCTGATATTGCTGCCCAAGTCCTTCAAAGTGGTCGCGCGCGCGCAAATGGTGCGATCTTTCCTGTTTCTATTCTCGAGTCACTATTCGAATCACAGCCATCTACACTCTTCACTCAAATGGACTTTGCCTTTTCCGCTGGTAGCCCATTATCTGCGCCAGTAGGAGACAAGCTCTCCAAACTGACTCGATTACACAATTTTATCGGATATTCTGAGGCTGCTGCCCCGCCCAGGTATTTACTAGGTCCAGATGAATGGCAGTATCATCATTTTCATCCTGCATCCGGGTTTCACCCAGAGCCTCTTGACGATGGATCCGATCTTCACGAACTCGTCATTCGACGAGTTCCAGACCAGAATCCTCCGGCCCAACCGGTTTTTCTTATATATCCAGAACTTGAAGAGTACCGTACCAAGGACTTGGTATCAAAGCATCCTACGAAACCACACTTATGGCTACACCGTGGTCGTCTCGATGATCTGATTGTTCTGTCAAACGGCGAAAAGGTCGACCCAGCTGCGACAGAAGCATTAATGCAAACCGATTCTTCCGTAGAAAAGGCTCTTGTCTACGGAAACGGGCAGCCTTGTTGCTCTCTGCTGATTGAATTGCGTGCAAATGCCCACGCTACCGAAGCAATGGAGGGCATTTGGGAAACTGTTCGACGTGCAAATGCGAACGTTCCAGGGCATGCTCAAATCAGTAGAGATAAAATACTTCTTGCTGCCAAAGACAAGCCTTTCCTCCGGGCAGGAAAAGGTTCGGTACAACGGCAAATGACATTTTCTGAGTATCGCAAAGAATTTGAGGCGTTGTATGCTTTGGAGGAGTTGGTAGACTTCACAAACACTCTAGATCCGATCTTTCCGACTGTCGATGTTTTGGACGGTATTATATCAACTGTCTGCGGAATCACACATCTGAACCCAGATGATAACTTCTTCAATGCTGGCATGGATTCCCGTCAGGTAGCCGAGCTCGTCCGCCACATCCACAAAACGTGTTTTCCCCAGCAGCGTGATGCGAAATATCTCGGAGCCAGGATTGTGTACAACAATCCCACCATGGCTAGGCTTTCCATGCAGCTCCAGAGTCTTATACAGTCCACAACGCCTAACGGGGTTGAACACAAAGCTACGGAAGCTGACATTCCAGATTTTAATGCCATTGTTCACAGCTTTGCATCCACACAACCAGCTAATACAAACGGATATACCGTCGTTCTTACAGGAAGCACTGGCTCGCTTGGATCTCCGATCCTGAAAGAACTGCTGCAGTTGAGTAGTGTCACTGCCGTGTATTGTCTGGTACGATCAAGGGACAAGGCTTTGGCAAAGTTCAACAAGCAATCTTTCACAACAAGAAGCGATAAGCTACGTGTTCTTGAGGTCAGCCTTGCCGATCCAGGGTTAGGTCTGCATCCAGTGCAGTATCGGGATCTCACAGAGAGCACTGACATTATCATCCATTGTGCCTGGAACGTCAACTTTAACCTTTCTCTTGAAAATTACATGGCCAGCGATATTTGCGGGGTCAATAATCTAATCAGCTTCAGCTTGCGATCGCGAAAACGTCCACGAATCGTCTTTACTTCGTCAGTGGCGGCAGTCGCAAATTGGAATGCAAGCCATGCATCAACGTCTGTGCCTGAGAGCATTATAGTCGACAGCACAGTACCAGGTCCGTCAGGTTATGGTCAGTCTAAATACATTGCCGAGCATCTCCTCACGAAGGCTGCCGAGCAACACCGTATTCCCATTACTATTTTCCGTATCGGCCAGATTGCCGGTTCAATAGCGGAGGACGGCCCCGTCTGGAATTCGCAAGAGTGGCTGCCAACGCTTATCAAGGCATCAAAACAGCTTGGAATTCTGCCAAGTGAGCTAGGTGCTGGTAACATGGTCGATTGGGTGCCCGTAGATGTCTTGGCGAGCGCCGTCGTCGAAGCCGCATGCTCTTCGCTTCGTGATCCTTATCCGTCTGCTGCAGCTCTGGTGTACCACGGAGCTAATCCCCTTCCCGTGCCATGGTCAGACTTTTTGCCAGCTTTGAAGGGTGTCTTGGGGCAAGAAACTAAGACCATGCCTTATGCGAATTGGCTATTGGAGTTGAAGAAGCTTGCCCAGGATGAGTCGGCCAATGCCTGGACGACGCTGCTTGAGTGGTTTGAAGAGTTTGGAGAGCAGGCCTACCCTGTACTTTCGCTGGCCAGTACAGTGGCAGCGAACAAGGTGATGCGAAATATGGAGCCCATTACCTCGACGGCGATGCTATCATGGGTGAAGAGATGGGAGCTGTAGCATACAATATTTGCAAAAATTGCTGGAGATTGCGTAGAGATTGCTGGCGATTGGAAAATATTTGGAGAAATATCTTTATCTAATTGTGTTCTTTTCCATTGGGTTGAGTGGATTTGTGAAATAGCGCATAGGACTTAGAGAATGGAAACAAGCGCATGTTCGTATTACTCTGTGTGTGGTTAGACGCACATGCATTTTGATGCATTTATATTGCGATGTGAGTGGCTTATTTAACACATTGAATGTATGGATGGATGGCTTCTAGCGGAATACGAACTCACTTGGGTGTTATCTGACTGAGTTTGCAACTCGGCCGTTCCAGGTCCACAGATATCTCCAACCTCAGGGTGTTCATATGTAAGGCCAATTACATTGCTATAAGATGGATTTGTATAGTGAATCTGGGTGACTTAGCTAACCTATAAAACCCCTTTTTAAACTGAGATATGTAGGCTATGAAGTTAATGAAGTTTTCTTCTGAAATGTCGTGGAAAAGGCTTTCTTGTTCTCCAGGGTAGCCCAGTTTGAGTGGGTTTACTCAGGCAACGAACGGTGGGGTCAACGCCACGCCACGCACTCCAGCACAGCCCCAGTTCATGCCGAAGTTCCGGTGCCGAATCCAACGTATTGAACTGACCAGACAGTCATCGCCTTACAATTTCTGTGTGTCTCGTATCATCCCGTCCCTACAAACTTGGACATTGCACCATCCTAAGAGTCCAAGACTGCCACTCGTTCCCACCGTCGCTACTGTCCCGACACACATTTCCCTCGTCTCGCCCTCTGTTCTGCTCGACAGCGATCCTCTGATTATACCCAGCAATGGACCGTCAAACCATCATCGAGACCAACAAGTCTCTGCGAACCATCAAGAATGTGAGCAAGAATATGGTCACTACTGCGGATCTGCATCAGATAAACTGACTCTACCCTTCCAGGAGCTCGAAAGCCTTCTGGAGAAAGGTCTGATCGACGAGGCCGCCTTTGACAACATCCACGCCGCTCTTCCCGCCGAGCTCCCTCTCCGCGGGGCTGGTGCCGCAAATACAACAACTTCACGATCTGCCAACGCGACGCCTGTAGCCCCACCGACCCAGGCATTCCAGAACCTCAATGTCAACAGCCAGTCCCCAGCACCCCCATCGTACGACAACACCCCTCCGCCAACCCTACCCAGCCGCAATGCGAAGCCCATCGTCGCCCATGCCCGCGCCCTCTACCGCTATGCCGGCACCGATGTCCGCGACCTCAGCCTCGAAAAGGACGACAAGGTCTTGGTGCACGAGTACATGAACCAGGACTGGTGGATGGGCCAGAACACCCGCACCGGCCTCGAGGGCATCTTCCCCCGCAACTATGTCTTTGTCGAGGAGGAGCAAAAGACTGCTTACCCACAGCAACCCTCGTATGGTTACCCCAACACAACCTCACAGGGCCCGCCAGCGCAGCAGAACCCATACAACGCACACGTGCCACCCATGGCCGTGTCCGAGGGTGGACAGCCGTCGCAGGGTGACGGCAAGATGGGCGAGTATGGCAAGAAGTTTGGCAAGAAGCTGGGGAATGCTGCCATCTTTGGCGCTGGTGCGTCTATTGGAGGCAAGATTGTCAATGGAATTTTCTAGATTTTTTGTTTTTACCCCATGGTTTTTCGAGAAACTGTTGAGACAAGTGGTTGTTATTCCTTTTTTCTTTTGATTTAATTTGGGGTTTGTCCTGGGCCAATGCGGCGACCTGGAATGGGAGTTTTGGGTGTTTTGTCCTGGAACAGAAATGAAGCCACTATAACCGTTGCGGCAACTACCAGGGATTTTGCGAAATAAATAAGACAATTGGTCAGATGAAGTGCAAAATTAAACTGATTGGATCATGGCTTTTAATTCTTCACCATTCAGGGTGTGTGCGAATTATTACTTCTTACAACTATTTCCCATTGATCGACTGAATCATTGCAAAGAATTGTGATCATTTGTGCGATATCATACATAGACACATTCAATTGGCGTCCGACCAACCAGGAGCTGATCCAACTACGCAGGCGCCAAACGCCTGACATCTTCCGTAGTATAGTGGTCAGTATGCAAGCTTGTCACGCTTGAGACCCGGGTTCAATTCCCGGCGGGAGAGATCCATCCTAAGTTTCCATTTTTGCTCTTTTGTTCCTTGAGGAAATCACCGGGTCTACTTTGCCGTTTTATGCTTAATTTTGCTGGCCAAATGGATCCAGGTGTCAAGAACGTCAAGAAGCATTATGATTACACGCGCAGCTCCCGGTACGAAGTAATACAGACGGGAGGGCGGGTGGTGCACTGGTGATCCCGTTGGGCGCAAAGCCAGCCAGCAACGCGCGACACGGCACTCCCACACTGTACACTTGCATTCAAGGCTGACTTGAGCTTGGCAATTCGAAATGACGCCATGGTACATGCCGAAAGAAGTTGTGAAGATTAAAGGAAACGACATCAGATGAGGGATCATCAGTGCTTGAATATAAACCGCGGTATGAAGTTCACGAAACACGTTTTTTTCCCCAGCTGTTCGCAATAGAACACTGTGTTGTCCCTGTTGTCCAGCCATTGTTTGTTCCATCCTGCACCACATTTGATTCGTTCCCTTGTTAAGCAGTCTTTAGGGAACAACAAAAATACAAGGTAACCGCCCATCCTTGCTTTCAGCTCTGCGGCGACGCAGAATAAAGGCGAGGGGTTGTTGCAGGGTCTGAACAGCGGCCTGCATGAACAGTTTCATGAGCCGCCGGGCATACAAGTAGTGGATGGTGGCCAGCCATTCCACGTAAACATGATCATCTAAATCTAGCCATCATATTATTGAGGAGTATCCAACTTGGTACAGAGCGATTTCCGCGCATAATTAATAGCCTCAGTGACAACATCTGTGACACGGTTCAGCGGCTTGCGACAACATGCCCATGCCGAGCGCAAAGCGCACTGGTCCGTCCACCTCGGACCGGATCCGGGAGCTCTTCCGTCGCAAATCGGACAGCGATCGCAATTTGCGCGAGGTGCTGAAGGACGATAATGAAGATCTGTTGACGCAGATAGTTGGGCGAGTGCTGGAAAGCCAAATGGCCTTGGACAACACCGCGAAACAGGGCAATAGGCCTGCTCAGCCCATCTACATTTCCGCATCGACGCAGACTGAGACAGCAGATGAACCTATGGCCGATGAAACAGAGAAGGCAGTTGAGGAAACAGATATTCAGGTAACCTACCAGTCATCATCGACTCAGACGACAGTGAACCTGGAAACGCCGACCGCGACAGTTGATCAATCAGTGCAGGTCGCACTACAGACAACCGCCTCAGAGCTTGAACAGCAGCAAACTATCCTTGAAGATGAGAGAACGGAGCAGGTGCACCCAAAAATACCATCCTTGAAATATGACAGCATTGAGATCTCAAGCGGGTGGTCGGACTACATGCTGTCCGACATTGCTGTCAAAGACGAGTTCAGTGTTCCTCCCTCCCCAGTTGAGCGTGCGACACAGCAGGAACCAACTCAGCAGCGCATAAGTCCCGAGCCCGAGACCGTATACTACCCCAAGTTTATCAGAGTTCCCTACCATGGCAAAATCATTCGGATTTGCTTTCCTCCGCCTGGATCTTACAAGGAGCGGCCGCAATCTCCGAAACCATGGCTAGGTGGCAGGACGACACTGAAACCAAAACTGTGCAAACTGCCTCGGGGCGAGAAAAAGTCTGGCAAGAGTGTAAAGAAACACTCTCGTGAAGAATCTGGCGAGGACGCATCAGATGAAGAAGAGGAAAACGATGAAGAACAAGACGATGATGACAAGTCTATTAATGAGAAAAAGACTGAAGCTCCGGTTACCCAGCAGGAGAGCGTTCCTGTTTACAAGGGTGCCGTGTTTCACTTCGAGCCACAAAAGGAAAACAAGGCTACTTATACACTTCCTATCCTTTCCAAGGGGAGCTTTTCTGTTCAGAAGGACACGGTATTTCACTTTGGCCAACCAAATGAGATGAACCCCCAATTTCAGTTTCCTGCCCCTCAGCAGAACACGGCTTCAATACGCAAAGACACTACTTTTCACTTTGGGCTTCGAGAAGAACACGAGTTCAAGGTGGTTCTGTCAAAGGAGGAGACAAAAGCCCTGACGAAGAGTGGGGTATTTGTGTTTGGGAAGAGCTAGGACTAGGAAAATGCTGTGATGGAGTTCGACATACAGCATGAATGTATATAAGTGCAGACCACAGACCCTCGGCGTGTATATCATTTTTTATGTTTTGCTAAAATTAACCAGATCTAAGATTCCTTGTGTTTGTAGCTCGGATTACATTTCGGGCGAGTTAGACCCTATTTTACAGCAAGTTTGTTAGCAGTCACAACGTGGACGACCCTATATGAGAATCTCCAAGATAAATACATGCTTTCATTCACCTCTTCATGAGAATTGCATTGGTCGCTATTACTTGTTCCTGTGTTCAATTACCTACCTACCTACACAGCCCCTCATCACAACTCATCCTGTGATTAATTCTTTAACCTTCCCTATATAAGTCTGAATTGATCCAAACCTTGCACATACGACCATAGGTAGTGGAGAATTCGGGATCCCATCTGCTCTCCCATAGACAAACCACTAATCGGCAGATTAGTAGTTGGGTCGGTGACGACCAGCGAACACCGGCTGTTATATGTTTTTGCTGATTTGGATTGATAAAATGTAAGGTTTCAGTCAGGGCTTCTACTTTTTTTTTTTTTTTTGGAGGGCGGGGGATATTGCCCCGTAAGAAACAGGGGTGGCAGCCTCTAGAATTAGCTAGTAGCTGCTAAATTTACGCTAGGCTAGTTTTATGTGTTGCTGGATTGATTTAAGCGCTGTCATGATCACCTACTCCTGTAATACAGGCAGCAAGTTCTGACATACAGTGACATCACCCTCCCGTCGGTTTAATGAGCAGAGCTTTGTGAATTTGGATGTGGTATTTAGACTGGAATCAGTTCGGCCACAGAATATAGTTATCGTTGTACATCCAGCAAACCCCGCTCAAGACGTTCGAAACAACGTATACATAATCTTGCCATCAAGTACAGGGCTAGCTCTGCCTCCAGCTTATTTGGCATATAGATTTCTCTCCAGCATTATCTTCACCATGTTATTCTGTGTGATTCCTATTACCCTATTACTCGCACAGGCAGATGCTAAACTTGGCAGATTAACCACCATCTTGGATGATTTGGTATAGGAATGCCAGGATCTATAGCCTTTTGACGAAGCTGGATACATTACAATGGAGACAAAGAGCATGGTGAGGATGAATCAGTTTGTTATCAGCCACGGTGCCAAGATATTTGATCAAAACATGTCAAAATTGGACTTCACCAGGTAACCATCGTTGCAGCGGCGTGTACTAAAACGAACGGTTCAAACCTCCATGTTGCCGAATAACTGGAATTTCTATCCACGGTCTTTGTGATTTACGAATTTCAAGGTCAAATGAATCAACCCTCATTTGTTTAGCTATATAATAGAGCAGATGTCCACATGGAGAAAACCACTCACATCTTAATTTATTGTGCTCTTTTGACAACAATCTCATGGGATTTGCCTGTTTTTTGGTTCAATGAATATTCTGATAGAGCTGAGACATACATTTCGATTAACGTGTTATAGGTTCGCGAAATGTCTTGAACTGTTATGTTACGAGAGGCAGCTACTTGCTATTACTATTGTTGTTGTTGTTCTTTTCAATTTGTCTTTCCTTTCACGCTAGACGGATCCATGCCATTCATCATATTCTGGAAGCAGCATTCCTGGAATACATTTTGGGATATCCGTGAAGATTTCTGCACGAAATCTGTACAGGCTACTCCTAATCACAAGCTTGTTTGGAATTGGACAAAATTCGAGGCCTATGGCCAAACTGTCTTGCAGTCTGGCATGACAAACTTGCGCTGCTGGGACAGGTTCTGGGACATCATCTAGCAATGTTGTGATTCGAATCACGCAAGCACCGAGGATGATGGAAGCACTCACGAGACTGGGCAGTGAACAACGGATAACACTCAAAAGGAAGGGTACCGGCTATGGGGCAACACTAGCGGCGGGTAGTGCACTGGCTGCGGAACAGGATGCCGGAGTAAGCGATCTTTGGACATGCAACTGATGAAGAAATATCTTCCTGCCAAATGAGAAGCTGTCAGGACGATTAGCGCTGAGGAACAGGCTGCAATTGATGCTGGTCGTGCGACTGATCACCGGAAGGGTCTTGGCGTTTGCTGTCTAATGGGTGGCAGAAATACTGGTTGTGTGGTTCAGGGATGGGGGTGAGAAGGGAATTAACGGCTGAATCAATGTTCTGTGTATGTACATGTTTTAAGAGGAGGCAGGGAGAAAGCTAGCTTTAAGAAAGGGAAATATTTTGACTGGTTTACCAGTTCACAATGTATTCTGGCATTTACTGTAGTTACCTGCTGGTACAAGATGCATATGCAAGTGGTAACATGGAAATGATGATGTGTCGTCATATGGAATGACTGCATGGAGTATCTATATGATGGCCAGGGGGGGGGGGGGGGGGGGTTTATTTAACTGAAAGAAGCGATCAAGAAGAGAAAAGCCGTTTTTCAGTGATTTCAGTCCATTTAAGCAATTAATTTAATGTAGAAGCAAGCTAGATTGTTTGCAGCACTGATGTGAGAAGCCCTACTCTAAAAGATAGTGTAGACGGATAGATGGAATTATTTCGTCTATATCTATGTATCATCTATCTATAAAGTGCGAAACCAGACTCCATCGTTCATCAGACATCGTACTCGACGTCATCCACCGTGGGGACCCTATGTAGACTGGTCCCAAAGAACTTGGCAAAGGCCTGCACCGCATCCCAGATGACTTGAACATCGTGCTTGGAGACGCCGATGCGTCGCGTGCCGCGGATGTGCCAGTGAGTCTCCCTCTTCAGGTTCTGGCTCATGATGCTCGGCAGCACCATCAGCTGCGTGTCCACGTCGTCGAGAATCTGTCTGTCAGACAGATACAGGCCGTAGGTAATGTTGACCGAGGACCACGAGAAATCCTTGTGGGCGTCAAAGAGGCCAATGGTATCACTGGCGTTGCGCGTGTATACCTTGGCGAACCAGTCCCGGCCGCGCTGCTCATTGTCCGGATTGGCCTGCCACTCGGCGCGCGTCTCGGAGAGGTCGCGGTCCTCGGGCCGCTCAAGGGCGGCGATGGCGAGGATGGACTCGATGGGCTTGCAGTTGCCGACGATGCAGATGGCTTTGAGGAGCGTCTCGCGAAGGCGCCGGACCAGCGCCTGCCGGCTCGCGCTGGTCTGGAACTCGGGCTTGGCGATGAGGTACTGGTACAGCGCGCCGGTAAACTCAGGCTCCGGGCTGGTGACTATACAGCTGGTTGCGAGGATGTACCACTTGTCGTCGCTGAGCTGCGTTGTTTTGAACCGCGCCTCAACATCAGCAAAGAGGGCTCGGAGGCGGTGCTCCGCATTCGGAGCCGCGAGGACGGCAGTGGCGGCAGCGGCGGTGGTGGTGGACATCATGACGGGGTGTCTGTTGTTGTATATATTGGTTGCATAGTGGTCATATAATGCAGGCCGTTTTGAAATGAAAGAAGAAAACACAACCGTACTTTTATTTTGTTTCTCAAACCCCCCTAGCATCGCTTTTGGACCTATTTTGCGCAAGACTATGCGAACTCGATCAAACATGATGTACACGTGACTTGATAGCTGTAGGCTGTCTACACATGGAAAGCTGATAACCTTTCCTAGACGCTGAGACTTGAATGCTGGCAAAAAGGTCCCTGAATACACGTCAAGAATTGAACGTGAGTGGTTGAACCGTTTACAACTTCAGCAGAAAGCAAGTAATAAAGGGTTTAAGTGCGTTAGATAAGCCTGGTGTGTGGGGCCGGTTAAAGAGACCAAAGTCACCCAAAGGTGTCAAGGGTCCATGTCAGCTTGCGAGGCGGATTTCAAGCCAAACAGAACAGAGCCAAAGGATAATTCTTTAGGCCAGCAACCTGTGCATTATAATTAATAATCTTTATTAGTAGTCTGCTAGCTATTGAATACTATCCATGCTCGGCTTTTAATATGTTTCTGATACTGATGTATAATTCCCGGCGGCTTCTGTGCACAAAGTCGTGAATCAATTGCCATCTGATATGGACCAAGTTCAGGTTACACTGCCAGAATGGACTGTGCTACACTCTTCACTCACAGGCAGAAACGACGTTGTTCAAACGGAGCATAAGGCGGCGCGTGCTCACATTAAATCGCCCCCTTCTCATGTTGCAGCTGCCAATTCTTTAGACGCGGTAAGTTGAACAACCTAGCATCAAGCAATTATGGAATCACGATATATGAAAACTCATAAACTGACAAAACAAAAAAAGGTCAACGTATTTGGCGTCGGATATGTGCCAAAGTCTCCCAGCGATCCAGATGACTTACTAACGGTTGTGACGTAACTCAGCCCTGAGTATTATCCCATCGACAGTATTACGAATGAATGCATCAACCCTGGAGAGTAATCTGCCCTGGCAGCTTGCGCAAATGGAGGCAGCGCTGGTTATGTGTCTTTTCTCAAGTATGGCTCACCCCCCCCCCCAAAGAATGGGTCCAAAACAAATATGTCAAAGCTAATTACTCAATACAGGGATTTCCGTCCAACAGTGAACTTGGTCAATTGTTCTATACAACCAATCAAACATCCACACCCTCCCTCGCTGATGTTGGAGTTGCACCATATTCTAAGCTTGCGTCTATCGTGGAAGGGAGTACCCCTTGGGTTTTCTTCCAGCACAGAGATGATAGATTTATCCACTACTACGACGTGTTTATGGGTAGTTTTAAGTCTTCTAATATTCTGAATAAATTTCTTTAGGCTTCAACGATGCTGAGATGGGTTCCTACAGCTACAAAGATCGAAACCACGGGAAAGTGCGCTACTGGCAGCCACCTTGCGGTCGCTCACAGTACCAGTTTCAGGGATACTTTGGTTCTCTACTACCAAAATATGAATAAAAAGATTGCTCGAGTGTGGCGACAGAATTCGACTTGGTCCAAGGAGGAGGAGGTAGTATCGTCTCTTGCCATGGATGATGATTCGTCCATTGCAGTTGTAGCACATTCTGACAAGGTGCATTTGTACTTTTGGAGTGGAGGAAATATTGCCCACGAGGTGAATGAGCTGCCTGCCAATGATTAGGTTGCAACACGCCCTGTGAGTTTACATGCGGAATTGGTTATAAATCACTGCCTGGTTGGATCTTCCGCGACTGCTTTTACATAGACTTTCTGACATTGGACGCTAAGTCCATGAGGCATGTATTGTCGCATTGTCATTTACGCACCTGTGTATAACATGATGTTTCCAAATCCTGGCCACTACAAAGCCCCTTCAATGATTGTGTAAAGCTGCCTAGGAATTTACAGACACCCTTGACGAAAACTCATGGAAGCTTGTCACAAACCCCTCCGTCTCCAAGGTGGTGCACAAATTTACAAGTCCAAGAAACAGCGCCACCCACCACTGAGTCACAGCCAGACCAAAGAGACGTTTCAGAAAACATAGACCTGACTAATGTAATTGTGACAGGTATACTACCTAATATCATGCAGCATCTTGACCCTAGGACTGTCGTCGAAGCATATCTAGCTAGGAAAACCTACTGGGCAAACCTGATGCTCATCCTATGCTTGCCACGTCCAGCTCCCTCAAACTCTATATCACTCAAATATGCCCGCCCTCTATTCATGTCCTCTGCGATATTTTCTCCCCATGCAAAACTGCGCTGTGCTACTATCATCTCGTCGTTGAAGAAGATATTCATGAATGCAGCAACAAGGGTGATAACATTCTCAAGCCAGAAGGCAATTGGTTCCACGGAGGTAAAATTCTTAATATTCCCCGTCAGCTTGTCCTTTTCTGGATCACTGAGAGTGGCAGTGAAGGTGCTGCCTAAAGTAGCAACCTGCTGCATGATCTTCTCCAGCTTGTTGTGCCATTCAGTGGAGGGCGGGCTCGCCTCCCAGCAGACAACGTGGCCAGCAACAGTCTTTTGAGATTCCCCTTTGAACAGAGGCATATTTGGGACCGGCGTCCCGCTTGCAAGGGATTTGGCTGTGGTTGTGACTTGCGAGGTCTTGCCCTTGGTATCACTGCCAAAGCCCCAGGTAAAGTACCCCTGATCCTTGTCGGCCGACATCGACTGCTTATCGCAAATGAAGTCAAGTAGAAGGTTGATACGGGAAGCATATCCGTCCTCCTTTTGCAATGATAAACTTATCACGGTCTCCTACGAAGACTGTGACTCCGCGATTCAGCTTTAAACATGCGTCTGCAGATCTCCCCGCCGAATGGAGCCATCACGGCTTAGCTAGCGAATGCCGATTAGGAGGCAAGGATAGGTACTCTATGGGGCTCCTACCCCTCTTTCATGTAGGCCAAGGGCGGGCATCACAAACACATGGTGATGGTGAGAACTGCGGTGTTGCGCCATGTTGTTCCACATTGTACTGGCGCTGGAACGCCTGGCGAAGGCTCAAGTGATCCAACTGGCCTCAAAGCTTTGAGATTGACGGTTGTATTTTGGCCAGAGAAAAGGATAGGTAGGTCAAGTATTTACACCGAATAAAAAATAATACCAGTTTGACATGAACAATATCATCGCTTATCCCGACTCAACTCCAAGCTAGAGATAGATACGTCTACGAAAGAATGAGAAAACTGACTGATTTCAAATACGGTAAATTACCAACACTACTTGACTTTGTGATTCGATCCTGGTGGCTGGATCACAGATTCATAAACTGGAGGCTCATGGTATGTCGGCCACGTTCAGCTCCATCAAATTCGAGGTCGACAATCTCTTGACGCGCACGAACCTGCTCATTCGCCATATGCTGACCGATTGCAAAGGTGTGTTGTGCTACTATCTTATCGCCATCGAAGAAGATGTCCATGAAACCAGAGACGAGTTGACTAATATTTTCCAGCCAAAACGTCATGCACATCACCGAGTCGACACCATCGGCAATGTGCAGCCTCTTGGCCTCCCGACGATGGAGATCAATAAAGTTACTGTGGATAGCGGCAACCTGCTCCATAACCTTCTCCAGCTTGCTGTTCCATTCGCTCCAGTCATAACCCGACTTCCAGCAAACAACGTGCCCGGGGCTTCCTTAACATTTCCCATGAAGATGATGAGGGGTTCATCATAATCTGACTCCAACCCCGAGCCAAGGGAAGTGGCCTCCGTTTTGGCGTGGAAGGTTGTCATCTTGGAACCGCTTCCAAAACCCCAGGTAAAGAATCCCTTATCCTTGTCACCTTACTCAGACGACTGGTTCTTGCATTCAAACTGGGGCTGAATCACAGTTTTGAGATGGTGTCCGTCATCCCCCATGAAAGCTACTTTGTCCGAGTCTCGCACCAAAAGCGTCACACCACGATTCCGCTCAACACAAGCAGCCTTGAACTCTTTCGTGTCCTTGCGTGAACCACTCTCATCCATGTCTTTAGGAGTGACGACTCGGATATGTGGCTGTTTGATGGTATCACCAAGCCAAATCTTGTAATCAGAAACAAGTTCATCGAAATCGTAAGGCTTCTCCACATGGCGTTTGAACAACGAATTGAGGAATTTGCGTCGCCCGCCTGCATCAACGTTCAGGACTCCAGCACTCCACGAGTACATGTCTATCTCTTCAGGGCTATTGGCCATGATATCGAAGAGGTCCACGCCGATCTTCTTGATTGGCGTTAGTTCATGGTTCTGTTGACGTCGGTTCAGACCATGCAAGGCTGCGCCGAGCAGGATGTTGCTGCCAGCGCTGACACCCCCAGCGCTAGCTCCCGTATGGCTGAAGCTCGACACCCATTTCTTTAGTTGCTCATGGCGAAACTTGGAGTCATATTCCGTCATTTCGAAGTGGGTAGGAAGAAAATACGAATGAAGCTTGAAAAAATAGAGAGAGAGAGAGAGGTGTCGTGGACGAGAGACCTCAATTTGAGTTGACATCCCCTTGGACAAGACGTAGTAAGAACCGTTGAAGTATAATAGTGTACCTGCTTCCGCGGACATGTTAACCATAGCACCTTTGAACAAACTGACCCTTCTCATTTGCTATAGGAAGCACCATCGTATGAGAGCGGAACGAGTTGACCTTCAAATCAAGAGGCAGCTGGCTCAGAGCCTCCTCGGCGCTGCGTACGTGAGGTCTGTTACCAGATCCTGATTGTTGGAGAAATTGACCTTTTTGTAGGCAAAAACCTTGGACCCGGGAAAAATGAAATGCTGGAATTGGGTAACCGGCACGGGCATCAACGCCTGATGCATAGCAGGTCTTGCAGCATCAAACATATCAGACCAAACTCTGGATAAATCCGCTTTGCTAAACTTGCCCCAGATAGCTACATCACACATGGCCCATGGAAATGGGGTTGATCTATCCTCGGATTGAGATGTGCCAACTCTTCTCGTCACTAAGCCACTTTTTGATTAACTGCAATCCGGAAAATGTTGGTGAGAGTAATTTCCATCAGAGAGGGTTTGATGGTTTTTAAAGAGATACTCAGGTCCAGGTCGAAATGTAGACGCTGTGTTGCAACTATCTTATGGATCCTTGACGGCAGAAATATCGACGTCGTAATGTGACAAGATTCTCATGTGGTCACATGTATGAAATATATGTTACCTTCGCTATCCACAATCTTAACGCCGGTAGTTTCAGGCGGGTCACCCCCTTAAAAGCTTCGATGAGATACGAATAATCAACTGGCCGGACTCCGTCGCCTCGGCAATGTCCGGTTTCGCTGGCTCGAACCTCACAGAATATTACACGCGATCATCAATATAGCCCCGAGTGCATATAGGTTGTAGACAACACTTGGTGGCGATGGGTTGAATATGCTGCAGCAAGAAATTAGCCATGACTGTTCGGTTGATAGACATCACACCGCTCTTATCCTAGACCTCTTTAGGATCAACCCAAACCCAGTCAAACTGCGCAGGGCGTGGAAGCTTGTGATTGTTCCTTTGCACCCTTGACATAGATCCCCATAAAAGGACCTTGCAACACCGTCTTGGCGGGACAGCTAGGGGGCATGCCTTTAATTTCGGGGTATGACTGCGTAACGGCGCTGTCCAAGTCTACCAGCAGCTGCTGCAAGCTGAATGCAATGGACCCCATATTGTTGAGTTGGTCCAGTAGTGCTTTCTTCTCCTTTGGGTGGCTATCAAAGTATGGTGTTTTCAACTTGGCATCGAGATGGGCAGGGCAGAGATCGACTCGCGTAGAAAAGTACCAAGGCTCTCCGGACGGTTGTTTATAAATAACTCAATTTACTAGGACGCCGTCTTCCTCCAAGCTCAACAATAGTGAGCTGCGAGAAGAAGAGGTTGAACCCCACGTTTGCCGCATTGTGCAAACCTACTCTCTGAATCCTCCAACGATGGTGCGCAAGAGCGGGCAGATTGTCCATTGGTGAAATGGGCTTCTTGCTTCAGTTTCATGGCGACCTGAATGCAAGGCATGTGTGGTCAATCCGTGTGGTGCAGGTCGTAAAGATTTGGCCGAAAGAAGCGCTCGATACCACACTGGCTGCGAGCTGTGGTATGTGATTGTGTCTTGATTTGCTCGGATCAAAAGCCCCGTTTGGCGCACCTATGTCCCGTGACGTCTTTCTGTCTTTCTGCCTTGGGATGTAGAAGAAAAAATACAGCCGGGAACACCCCAAGAGAGATCAATTAATAAAGTTGCCCGAGTTTTAGAAATCCCTGTAGATATCCAGAAATCTCTAGTAATATCTATAGATCTCTAGCAATACCCAGAAATCTCTAAGAATATCAGTCAAGTTACTGCCTATCTTAGAGGGTACCTATCCAGTAGAGTCGGAGTTGCAGAAAGTTCCACCGAAGAATGATCGTCACAGTCACAGCATCTAAATGGGAATCTAGCGACGTGAAGCTCGTGTGGATGGGTAAGCAGTTTCAACGTACAAGACCCATGCATGTATATTACTAGGTAGGATACATAAAATCCTCTACCGCAGGTCTTCCGCTTTCTATACCACATCATCGTAGTTTTTGACCATGTTTTTAAAAAGAAAAAATGGGCCTGAGAGACATTTCGTTGACGGCGAAATGGGGACTGACTGATTTACATATGGATGGGTGCCACGAGTGTTAAGCCTCTTTTCGGATCTGTTACCCTTTTTCCCCGCAATAGCTTCAGCCTCTGACAGAGCCAGTTCGTATTCAAGTCTCTCAAACTAAAGTTATCCACAATTTCCTAATTTTGAATCGCATCTCAAACCAGCCGCAATAACTGTGGCATTGGGGAAGGGGTTAGGGTTAGTGATGTGGCTGCTCATCTTCGACTCAGCTTGGAAAGACTATATAACATGAATTACTGTCATTTTTGTCACATACGACCATAGGTAATGGAGAATTCGGGATCCCGTCCGCTCTCCCATAGACAAACCATTAACCGGCAGATTAGTAGTTGGGTCGGTGACGACCAGTGAACACCGGCTGTTGTATGTATTTTTGCTGTATTTTGATTCTGCTAGTATTATTGCTTGATGCTTTGCGTGCGTGCATGAGCATCATATGAGACACCGGCTGCAGATCTTTTGGTTTTGACATTTTTCAATTAGGGACTTGGAGCTTTTGTGTTTTGCTCCCATAATTTACTGTAATATCTCCTCGTCAGTATGCTGAATGGCATAATTAGACGTCTTTACGCAATAGATTGCTTTGATTATGGAAATGTATTGAATTAATCCTCTACGAAGCAAGCTGGAGCAGCTAGTTCCTTTGGAATCTGCCGCTAATTAATAATACTACTCCGTCAACACTATCATGCTGGTTGTGCCAGAATTATCCTCCAGCACAGACAAATGCCCCATGGCTTCTGTGCTGTTTCGAGGTTTGAGTCTTCCAAATTGGGAGATGACAATGGGTTGACTGACGGCTTTGTTCAGGTGTCGGCTTCACAGTCAACGGCGTCCTCTACTCTAAGAGAGATTGAAGAGCTTGCCAATCATTTGATTAAATACTATGATTAATAAAGAGTATATAGAGATTTACTATTTTGAATGCTAATTAGAGGGAATCTCATTAATATTTTAGGAAATACTGTTATTGGTACAGCTGCATATGACTTGCGGCAGTAGCGGCAGTGTTTCCCCTCGCCCTAGTTGGAACCGTTTGTCCAGTGTTGGCATGATGGATCCCTGTCTGAGACAAACACCACCTAATCATTTCGCGCGTACCAGGCAGGCATAATGTGTGCGCTTTTGAAGAGCGGTGAGACCCGCCCGCCTCGGCAGATGGTTGAATGACTTTTGTCGTACTGACCTCCAACTGCAATAAAACGCATGCATAGCCTTTATTAACGTGTCTTGATACCCTGAGAGTCTGTTCCAGTCAGGACGAGTGAGTATCACAGCTCGCATATCACAGCGCAGGACCCAAACCCCGCACTGATCTGATCGTTGGGTGTACTCTGCCACCTTGGCCACGGTAGGACATGTCGCAACTCACGAAAGACAACAACGGCGGAGATTCCACGTTCAGCAATGCTCTTCACGGCAGCTCAGTGGCGTCCAAAGGCGGCATCTTGGCTCTATCTGGCAAACATGCCGAATTGAACAAGGCTGCAGTGGACAAGTACTTTAGTCATTGGGGGGGCCATGTTGATCAGGATGAGTTACTCCAAGCAAGAGAGGTTCGTGTGTTGCAGAACTACTCACTGAAGTTTACCTGGAGGGGGAATTTATGCTGACATTTGACCACTCAGGCTCGGAGAGAGTCATACATTGACGTGGCTAGCAGGTGAGGTTCCCGAAGCAGCTTGTTCGGCATTTGCTGCATCAAAGACATCAAAAAGAAAGCTCACTAATAAACATGCCTGTGTTGCAGCTACTACAATATCGTCACTGATATGTTTGAGCACTTTTTCTTCGGCAGATCATTTCACTTCTTCCGCATCCTTCCTAATCAGCCTCTAAGTGATGCAAGCCGACAGCATGAACACTATCTAGCCAGCAAGTTGAACCTTCAGCCACATCAAAAAGTCCTTGATGTTGGCTGTGGCGTAGGAGGGCCGGCCCGTGAGATTGCCAGGCACACTGGCGTCAATGTCGTTGGACTCAACTTCAACGAATACCAGATCCAACGAGCAGCTCGATACACTGTCGAGGAGGGCCTTGAGAGCCAGGTGTCGTTCGTCAAGGGAGACTTTATGAAGATGGACTTTAAACCCAACTCATTTGATGGCGCATATTCGATTGAGGCTACATCGTATGCTCCAAGTCTCAAGGGCGTGTATTCGGAAATATTCAAGGCTCTCAAGCCAGGAGGCATCCTGGCAGTCTACGAACTAATCATGACGGACGAATACAATGATGGTGACCCAGATCACCGACGTCTCCGCAGCGGTCTAGAACAGGGAATGGGAGTCCCAGCCGTGGCCAAAATATCGGACGCAATCGCGGCGCTAAAGGCAGCCGGTTTCGAGCTGAGGGAGGCAGAGGACTTGTCTCGCCGTCCCAATGAGGTCCCATGGCACTACCCGTTTTCTGGTTCCTGGACGTACCTGAATTCAATCTGGGACGCTCGTCGCATTATCTGGATGGCCCTTCTGCATTTAAGAATCGCCAGCGCTGTCATGATATTGGGCGAGTGGGTCGGCGTCTTCCCACCCGGCACTACAAAAATGAAGGCAAATCTGACAGGGTTTGCGGATCATGCCGTAAGGGCTAGCAAGGCCAATCTCTTCACTCCGATCTTTATACTGGTAGGACAGAAACCGCTGTTGTAGAAATGAGCGACGGTCGAGCATTATCTTGGCGAATAGACATGCCAGGTCATGCCAGGTCATGCCAGGCACTGTGGTGCTGTGAGTCCAGTTCTCGGGGGCATGACTATAGAGTTGGGGGTAAGTGAGGCCTAGATCAACGATCATCATAAGTGTAGTAGGTTCAACGACTTGAGTCTTGGGATGGGGGGGGGGCTCAACTGGGTGAGATTAAAACATAGCCAGGACCACCCTATAGCAATTCATCAAGATATCTTTAGATGTCTTTAGATATATCCAGCAATCTCTAGAAAGGGGCTTAATAAAAATAGAATAAAAGATTCACAAACGTCGGCGGTGTGTATTTTCACCCTGTTTGGCACCCATACTTAATAACTTGCCTGCGCTGTCTCCGGTGCAAATCAAACCGTGTGAATTAGCACAGCTATCCCCACACAACGTGCCCCACCTTGTTTTGTTTCCTTTCTTTTTTTTTGTTTGAAAAGAACGCTATTAATTATTACCAAGGCCACAGCATGTACGACCAGGAAGGCAATACCACCCTGTCTCCCAAAACAAATGCCGATGCCCATGTTCCTGCGGCCGCAGGATGATCCAGACGCTGTGTTTCCACTACCGTGGCATGCTACAACTAATCATACCTAGTACACCGCCCTACGCACACCAAGCGGCGTGAACAACGCCATGTGCTGGTGCACTGAATTGCACTAATGTGTGATCATCCCGTCTGTATCCTTGTTAGGCCGTCAATACAGACTGGGATAATGATAAGGAGCGCATGGTCCCCAGTTGTTGACACGTATAGTGGGAGCGGGGATGCTGTGTTACCTGAGACGGCACAAGGCAAAGGGGGTGGGTGACAACTGACATGGAAATGGACCGTTGTTTATATACCTTCGTCCTGCACTCAAGCTCTCATACTACCCGGCAAAATACGACACATTATTAATAGACCTTTCTACCAAGATCCCAAATGCATAGCGAGAGAGAGCCATTCCGGCCCATTGCCATTATTGGCATGGGCATGAGGCTTCCTGGAAATGTCGCCACTGCCGAGGACTTTTGGGATTTTCTTATCAATAAAAAGGATGGTAGGTGTCGCGTACCAAAAACCCGTTATAACGCAGATGGATTCATGGGACAGAACTCAAAAAAGGAAACAATTGCTACCGAGTATGGGTATTTCCTTCAGGATGTGAACCTCAAGGCCTTTGATACCTCTTTCTTTAAGGGAAATCGTGTCGAGACACCTATGATGGACCCCCAGCAGCGTCTACTGCTCGAGGTCGTTTGGGAATGCATGGAGAATGCCGGTCAAGCAAATCTTGCGGGTACCAATACCGGGGTGTATGTTGGATCCTATGGGGAGGATTGGAACCAGCTTGTTCACCAGGATACACAAGGCTCAAACGTCTACCGAGTCCTGAACTCGTCAGATTTTATCTTATCCAACAGAATCTCAAAAGAGTTCGATCTCCAAGGCCCCAGGTAGGTTTGCCTGCGTGCGTGGAGCACTTTCTAAGCCCATTATACTGGATATTGTCTGCTAATCACTTCTTAAACTCCAACTAGTATGACAATTCGCACCGCTTGCTCTGCGGCAGTAACAGGCCTGCACTTGGCCTGTCAAGCTCTTCACAATGAAGACTGCACCACAGCGATTGTGGCCGGCTCTAATCTTATTTTGAGTCCATCCATGACACAGGATATGTCTGCGCAGGGTGTTCTGTCATCGAATGGCATCTGCAAAACATTCGATGCGGCCGCCGACGGCTATGGCCGTGCTGAGGGAGTTAATGCAATCATGGTCAAACTTCTGGATGATGCTTTACGGGACGGGGACCCTATACGAGCTGTAATCCGATCTACTGCAGTCAATTCGGATGGAAGAACATCCCAAGTCGGTGCGCCAAGCGCAGAAAGTCAGCAGAACTTGATTCGACATGCCTACAAGATGGCAGGAATTCAAGACTTCTCCGAAACTGCCTTTGTGGAGTGTCACGGTACTGGAACGCTGGTTGGCGACCCGGTCGAGGTTGCTGCCATAGGCGGCGTATTCGGTTGTGCTGAGACGTACATTGGATCTGTAAGCTGCCTCGCTCTGTTTATCCATGTTATTATTCTGACTCACTCTCTTAGGTCAAATCCAATGTCGGTCATACTGAAGGCGCGTCTGGAATCACAGGAATCATTAAAGCGGTGTTGGCATTGGAACACGAAATCATCCCTCCCAACATGAACCTTTCCACGCTAAATCCTAAGAGTAAGCCCATAGCCTACGATGCTCATTTGGCGCCAATTTGACTTGTGATATCTTCTGAAACCAATCTAACGAGAGTTCAACAGTTCCCTTCGACAAATACAAACTCAAGGTTCCGACTGAACCTACGCCTTGGCCAAAAGACCGGCGTGCTCGGGCTAGTGTGAACTGTTTTGGCATCGGTGGTGCAAACGCACATGTGAGTAAACAACTTGAGTAGATATGCTAGTCGCGCTGAAGGAATTCAACTAAATAAACATAGGTCATACTTGATTCTGCCGCTTCTTTTGCGGACCATTCCCGGAAGCCACCAGCCGGAGCTCAAGTGGTTGCAAACGGGAACTCATCCAACGGTGTTCCCGCTGTTGATGGCGACTCCGCCGTCCAAGTCAATGGAAATTCCACAACCAATGACACAGATCAGCCGCTGCTTCTCCCCATTTCTGCGACCAGTGAAAAGTCCCTGAAAAAACGTGTAGCAGACCTGCAAGAATATTTTAAATCAAAACAACCCTGCATTGAAGCGTTCGCAAATACCCTGGGCTCCCATAGAGTCCACATGTCCCATCGAACGTTCTCTGTTATCGGCAATGCGGGATCGTCACTGGAATTCGAACCCTCCAAGAAAATATCTCCATCCTTGCCTGAAGTAATCTTTGTGTTTACTGGCCAAGGTGCCCAGTGGGTCGGTATGGGGCGGGATTTATGCCGCTGGATGCCATCCTTTCGTCGGGATATTCAGCAGATGGATACATTCCTGCAAAACCTCGATGAGCCTGCATCGTGGAGTATTGAAGGTATGTTGGGTTGACTCGTTTCCCCACGAATAGCACTAATGGCCATAATCGACGCACAGAGTTGCTGTGTTGCCAGTCGGACGATGAAGAACGCACGTCTGAAGCGACATTCTCACAGCCGCTATCAACCGCCATACAGCTTGCCCTTGCCAATGCTCTTATAAGGTGCGGTATCAAGCCTAGTGCTGTTATTGGACACTCTAGCGGAGAAATTGCAGCGGCTTATGTCGCTGGCGCGTTGACAATGAGAGAAGCCATCATCTGCAGCTATCTACGAGGATTGGCAGTCAAGCGCCACGCGTCTTGCGATGGGAGAATGGCAGCAGTTGGCCTAGGCCATAAAGATGTCTTGCGATTCTTGATTGACGGAGTCCAGGTCGCGTGCGAGAATAGCCCAAAGAGTGTCACACTCGCTGGCACAGCTGACGCCCTCGATGAAGTCTTGAATGCCATCAAGCTAGAAGATGCCGATATATTTACGCGTCACTTACGCATTGAGGTGGCATATCATTCTTGTAAGATAAACGTCCATTTACTTGATCACACTGGTCATCAATATAGTGCTCCAGTCAATTATTAACTTTTATTGTTTTTATCTCCCTAGATCAAATGAGCAAAGTTGGCCCCGAATACGAAGCTATGTTGGCAACGCATCTGTCTGCCAAAACAACAGAACTTCCCTTCTACTCAACCGTTTTTGGCCATTTGATCACCTCTGAAAGCTCTGATACTATGTTAGATCCTGCCTATTGGAGAAAAAATCTAGAATCCCCGGTGTTATTCGATAGTACTATGCAGCAATTGCTGATTGACCATAGAAGCGAAGCTATATTGCTAGAAATTGGGCCCCATTCTGCCCTACGAGGCCCCATTCAACAGATTCTCCGGGCAAATGCCAGCACTTCCCCGATGTACATCCCTACGCTGTCCAAGGATAAAAATTCTATGGAATCAATATTATGGACTATCGGTCGAATGCACTCCCAAGGTTTTGCGGTTGACTTCTCCTTCGTCAACCCAAATAGTTCCATCTTGGTTGATTTGCCTTTGTACCCTTGGGACCATAGCGTAGAGCTATGGAAAGAAAGTCGCATATCGCACGCCTGGAGGTCAAGAGAGCACCCACATCATGAACTTCTAGGATCTAGCTGCCCTATGGCTGGTGGGCTAACCCGTGCCTGGGGAAACATTATTTGTGGCCTTGATGTGGTATGGCTGAAAGATCATATGGTCGGGACTGATGTCATTTTACCATGTACTGGGTATATTGCCATGATCGGTGAGGCTATCCGGCAAACAACAGGCTCAGAAGCATACACTCTGCGCGACCTGGTAGTGAAATCCGCATTGATTATCCATGAATCTGAAACGACTGAACTTTCAACTACCATGAAACCTTTACGACTTACAAACTTTACTGACTCCTCTTGGTACGAATTCTCTATATGTTCGTTTAATGGAACCTCTTGGACTCAGCATTGTATTGCTCAAGGAAAGGCGACCGAAGAAGTTATAACCACATCTATATCGGCCGATTTTGTCACGACGCCGCTACCTCGTAAGGTCCCGGATAGGTATCTATACGAGCAGATGGATCGAATGGGCTTGAGATTCGGGCCATGCTTTCGTCTTTTGAAAGATATATCGGCTGACACACAAAACTATGCTGCTAGAGCTAGTATCTCTGAAACTGAGAGAAATCATGATGCCAAATACACAATCCACCCGTGCGATCTTGATGCATGCCTGCAACTCTCAGCAGTAGCCAGCAGCAAGGGTGTTTTCCGCCATCTGGGTTCACTCAAAGTTCCCTCTGGAATATCTCACATAGATGTGTCCACCCCTGGCGGCCTTGGATTGGTGGTCGAGGCTATACAGAACAACGAGGATGTTATCAGAGGACAGCTGAATGTCACGGCGACGACGAATGAGGGAAATCGTGCCATTTGCTTCAAAGATGTTAAATTCATACCCCTCGATACCGGAGATAACTCTCAGTCCCTGGAACTCTCCGCTGCGGCTGTGGGTCGCCAGGAATGGCGTTTGGACATCGACTTCTGTAAAGTGCAAGACCTGCTTCATACTGGGGCTAGCATCACGAATGTAAAATTTGGCCTGGAGAAAGTCACCGCTCTATGTATCCTTCGCTTTATAGACGAGATGGAAGTCATGGGCGTCTCACCACCGCAGGGGCATTTGCCGAAGTATGTGGCCTGGTTGCAAAGGCAGAAAGAAAGCATGCTTAAAGGCGAGTATCTTGCGGTTCCTGAAGCCCTAGAATGGGCCTTGGGTGACATGGAATCTCGACAAGCTCTGCTTCAAATTGAAAGCGACAAATTACACTCTATTGGACATTACGCAGCTTCGGGTGTAGCCAATATGATTTGTGTCATAGTACAGCCTGGCAACATCAAGGCAGTATTTTCAGAGGAAATCCACCCTCTTCAACTCTTCCTAGAGCAAGACGGGTTAGTTGAATTTTACAATTACTACAGTCAACTTTTGGATGGTCGGCAATTCTTTAGCCTCTCTGCCCACGCACGCCCTAATCTCAAGATTCTCGAAATCGGAGGCGGCACTGCGGGGACAACCGAGGTAGTCCTAAACTACCTGGTCTCCAGTCAGGGAACTCGAATGTATTCTAAATACACATTCACTGATATTTCATCTGGATTCTTTGCGAATGCGCAGAAGCGGTTAAAGAATTGGGAGGGCGTTGAGTACAAGACTCTGGATATCACACAGAACCCCAGTGAACAAGGCTTTACACTGGGTGAGTACGACATTGTTGTGGCCTCCAACGTAAGTGTTTTATATAGCCCGTCTATCACTCAATTCTTTTTGGCACTAACGCGGGTTCTTTAAGGTTCTTCACGCAACTCCCTCCCTCCACGAAACGTTGAAGAATGTGCGTTTCCTGCTACGACCCGGCGGCCGGTTATATCTGCAAGAGCTGGTAACTCGTGAGTCAATTACTCAATGATTGTTATTCAATTCGATGTATTGCTAACTGAATCATTTAACTCAAAATAGCTACTAGTTTGCGACTTGTCAATTTCATTACGGTACGTTGTTACTCTTGCCCTGTCATTTCTCACCGCACCCCATTGGCTAACTGGATGTGTGCGTAGGGCCTGTTATCTGGATGGTGGGTGGGTGAGAACGATGGCCGTGCCGAAGAAGCTATTGTCTCCGTTGAGAGGTGGGATCAAGAGCTCCTAGCTGCAGGCTTCTGTGGTGTTGAGTCTGCTGTGCTAGACGATAATTGTCATCTCAGCAGCATCGCGCACATGACGTCGGTGAATCCCCCGACGCCCATCAATTCCGCGAAAAACGTCGTGTTTCTATATGATAATGAGAAGACCAGCTTCTCACGCCAGCTGGCTGCCAAGCTTGAAGAGGGTGAAACAACGGTTCATTGGCGCACAATTCATGATCGAGAGTACATTGAATGCCAAGAAGTCATTTCGACCTTGGATTTGGAAGGACCCTTCTTCAACGACATATCAGAGGAAAGCTTCACCAGTTTCATGGCTTATATGTCTCAGTTGAAGGGAGGGATCTTGTGGCTCAGTCGAGCCGCCCAGGTTCAGAGTACTGATCCCGCTTATGGTCTAGTAATTGGCATTGCACGCACCTTGAGGTTAGAGATGTCTATGGACTTTTGGACGGTTGAGTTGCAGAACTTGGATGACACCACAGTGACTGCTGCGGCTTCAATCGCTGCCAAATTCTTTAATCGCAGCAGGGAGGCAGCACGCACAGTAGATTGCGAGTTCTCTGTTCACAATGGCGGTATTCATATCGGGCGTTATGACTGGTCGCCAATATCAGCTGAATTACAACCACCACTCGAAGAGGATGCCCCGAAACAGATGGTAGTTGGTCAGCCAGGACGACTTGACTCAATACACTGGGTTCAGCAAGCACCCCAGGCACTGCAAGCAGAAGAAGTTGAGATAACGATACGTTGCACGGGCATGAATTTTCGCGTAGGTTATGTGTTGAGATGGTTCCACTATGCTTCGCTGCCCTAGCTAATATCACATATGACTAACTGTAGGACATAATGTATGCCATGGGTCTTTTACAGGTCGAGAAAGACAACGATAGTACTGGCTGGGAAGCTTCTGGGGTAGTTAACCGCGTGGGATCGCAGGTGACCCATCTTAATGTGGGAGACCGAGTCATGCTGATACACGGTGGCCTATACGCAACTCGGAAGGTCATCAACGGAAAACTGGCCTTCCGCATCCCTGAGGAGCTCAGTTTTGAATCCGCGGCCACAATGGCGCTCGTTTATTGTACAGTGATATACGCCATCATGACGAAGGGCGAATTCGAAAGTGGCCAATCGATTCTGATCCACTCAGCTTGTGGTGGTGTTGGACTAGCCGCTCTCCATGTGTGTAAGATGCTTAATGCTAACATATATGCAACTGTGGGCAGCGAAGAGAAGGTCGAATACCTTGTAGAACACTATGGACTTGATCGCAAGCACATTTTCAACTCTCGCAATGCCTCGTTTTATGATGATATTATGAGAGCTACTAATAACCGAGGTGTCGATCTTGTTCTGAATTCTTTATCCGGAGACCTGCTTCATGCTTCATGGCGCTGTGTGGCTAAATGGGGGAAGATGATGGAGATTGGAAAACGTGATATGATAGAAAAGGGAAGTTTGCCTATTGATATGTTCAGCAACAACAGAACCTATTATGGCATCGCTTTGGACACCATGTTTGAGAGGCCTGAAATGCTTTACCGGTAAGCAATTATGACCCACTATGACATCGAAGCTGATTTTGCTAACCAACGAATGTCTATCGAGCAGGCTCATGCAGCAGGTCCTCCAGTATTATAATCAGGGTCATATCAAGCCTATTGAACCAATCCATGTGTTCCCTGCCGACGATATTTTAGGAGCCTTTCGATTTATGCGCAGTGGCCAACATATGGGCAAGATAGTAGTTACAATGCCAAACGATGTCAGCGAAATTCCGTCCATACAGCCCCCTCAGGAGATTAAGCTCTCCAGCTCATCGACCTACTTGCTAGTCGGTGGCCTGGGTGGTCTCGGCAAAGCTGTTGCTGCATGGATGGTGGAGAAAGGGGCAAAAAGTTTCGTGTTTCTCTCCAGATCTGCTGGAGAATCTGCCGAAGATAAAGACTTCTTACAGGAGCTTGAATCCCAAGGTTGCTCCGCTATTGCTGTGCGTGGCAGCGTAGTAAGAATTGAGGACATCGAGAAGGCCATTCAAGTAGCACCGACACCTATAGCAGGTTTGATTCAGCTTTCTATGGTATTAAGGGTAGGCAAAACCAGACAATCTCTAACACAGATGAGTTACAGTTGGAGCTAACAGTGTGTGCGACTTTAGGATTTACCATTTTCTGAAATGGGCTATGACGACTGGAACACTGTGCAAGACCCCAAGGTCAAGGGAACCTGGAATCTACATAAAGCCATGGCTGGAGTTGACTTGGACTTTTTCATACTTTTTAGCTCTATTTCGGCTGTGTTTGGCCAGCCTGGCCAAGCCAGCTACAGCTCTGCGAACGCATTCTTAGCTTCATTTGTGCAATTTCGGCACGGCCTGGGATTACCATGCTTCGTCATCGATATTGGAGCCATGGAGGGTGTGGGAGTCCTCACACAAGTTCCCCATCAGGAAAAGCAGTTCGCCAACATGGGACTACACCTAACACAAGAACAAACGCTTATGGACGCGATCCAGATCGGCATCATGCAACCTAGCCTTCAGCCCCCCCTGACCACCCTAGCTGAAGGTGTCTCCAGCAGATATACCAGCGTCGGTCAGATCAGCATCGGCATGGCATCAAGCAGGCCACTGGCCGATCCAGGGAACCGGCACCCAATGCGGAATGATATCCGTATGGGCCTGGCATGGCAGCTCGAACGCTCGCAGCAAGAGAGCAAAAACTCCAACAACGATGAAATCCGGCAGCTGTTAGGCTTATTGGCGTCAGATCCCGAGTTGCTCAATCAGAACAGTACTCTTGAGCGTCTAACAATGGAGATTGGGCGGACTCTTTGCAGCTTCATGATGGTACCCCATGAGGACCTAGACGCCAATACTACGCTTGAGTCTCTAGGAGTGGATTCGCTAGTTAGTATCGAGATTCGAAACTGGTGGCGAGGAACTCTTGGCGTTGATATCAGTGTCCTGGAAATCAACAATGCCGGGACTATTTCGCGCCTCGGAGCCCTGGCGGTTACATCACTCAAGGAGAAGTTTATGATCAAAAGTGGTGATGTCGAAGTCAAACAGGCTCCTAGTATTGACCTCGCCGCCGAGTTCTCATCTTATATGGAAGAACTCTCAAAGTTTCTTCCATCATCCCCAGAGAGTCCCTTCGCTGCACCTACTGCAGCAACAGTTTTTCTCACGGGAGCAACCGGATATCTCGGTACAGAGATTCTGAAGCAGCTACTCCAGCATAGCGCTGTAAGCACAGTCATTCTACTAGTGAGGGCCAAGTCCAGCCAGCACGGAGTGGAGCGAATCAAGAAAACGGCCGAAATTGCAGGGTGGTGGGCCGCTGAGTATGAATCCAGAATAGAGATCTGGCTTGGAGACCTTGCAAAAGCCAGCCTGGGCCTAAACAGTCAGCAGCTTCTTCGACTCCGCGGAGAGTCTTCTGACGAAGCTAACGTGAATACCATTATCCACAATGGTGCCTTTGTCAAGCTCAGCGCTGATTATGAAACGCTTCGAGTTCCAAACGTCGAATCGACTGTCGAGCTGCTGAAGTTGATGCTATCGAATCACTCATCAAGATTTATTTATGTATCTGGAGGCTTTAAAACAGATGCTAACAGGTCTTTTGAAGCTATTGCAGAAGGTTTAGCGACCCAGGTTGGCTACAGTCAAACAAAGATCATGTCTGAAAGGCTCACGGTAGAACTTGCATCAAAAATGCCTGCTAGTCAGAAAAGGGTCTCAGTCATCAAGCCAGGCCTCATCATCGGCTCTGCTGATAGTGGTGTGACCAATACCGACGATGTTCTCTGGCATCTTGTTGCAGCCACCGCTGCTGCAAAAAGTTTCCCGGTTGACTCGGAGGATCGTTGGCTATACTTGACTGGCGTGGATGACATAGCCACACGGATTGTGGAACAGCTATTTCAGCAAGAGATAATGGTTGGGTTTGAGGATATAACTGACGGGATGTTAGTTTCAAAATTCTGGGAGCTCGTATTTGAAGAGCTTGAGCTTCCATATGCCGCTCAGCCATGGGAAGACTGGTTCCCGTCTGTTTCATCAAATCGCTCCAATGCCGCAAATAACTATGCAATGGTGGCTCTCCATCAACTCATCAAGGACAACAGCAGTGTCCTACACACGCAGCAACCAGACGGGGCTAGAGATTTGCAACGGACAGATGCTGCCTTGCGAAGTAGCGTGCAGTATCTGAAGCGAGTTGGTTTCCTTCAGTCGTCTTTGCACGAGCACAAGACACTTACGGAAGACACTATTCATCGCACTGGTAAATAGGGGGAAGAAACGAGTTTTTCAGCAATTCCTAGCAATAATCAGCAATCACAAGCAATAATCCATAATTACTGACTAGTATATTAGCCTTCGGTCCAACTGATAGCATGTAGCTTAATATATAACAGTTGCAACTGAGGGTGCGGTGGTGCCAGGGGTAGTGTGTGAATAAATATCTAATACATGATCAATTCCTCTTTCGTTGACCCAAATGGTTCCATTTTGGTTCATTTATTTTTTTCAAGCAAAGCTGCGAAGCAGTTCTATAGAATGTGTTAACCTTTCAACGCTTAGCTTCCACATTTGCTTTCCTTAGGGCACATCCAGATCGCAAAGTCACCACAATCATGTTTATGGCGGCATTTGGCCAGTTGATACATGTGAGGCCTTCACCGAACATGAACTAAGCCCCATTTGTCTCGGTGAGCCACCGGCAATGGGCCGTGCATGTTCTACACCTTCGGTATGGTCTGCCCCACTAAAAAATTGCTTGACTGATCCAGAGGCTCACTTCACTTGACGCCGCAAATTTCTCATCGACCTGGACCAGAACTCACCATCCGGTTGGACGGTAACACCTGATTGGATATTTTACGTTGCGTAAATCTAATCCATAATGTCCAATCCCAAGAAGCGTGCGGCAGAGGATGTTCCTGCTGTCAAAAAGCCCAAGAAGAGAAAGGCGAAACAAAACCCGGAAGATGAGTGCCTAGATACTGAACTTGGGCTCAACACCCTCTTTCCCAAGATGGATGGCCAGCTTCTTGCTGATTACTTGGCTCAAAAGATGGGCAGATTTGGAACTGATCTGAGCCCTGTCGAACTGTCGGATCTCACAATTCCAGGTAGGATGGCGCCTTGATCCTGCATCTGTAGCATCATGCTAACACGGCCTGGGTAGCAAACTCAATTAAAGACACCACTTCCTGGCAAGAGTCTAGGAAGCTAGATAAGCTTCCCGATTTCCTAGAGAATTTCTCTGAGCACCCAGAGGAGCTAAAGAGGATGCCAAAAAAGAACGGCATGCCTCACACAATCATTGTTACAGGGGCAGGATTGAGAGCCGCAGATGTTGTCAGGTAAGGAGCTAGTCAATTCAGCGATGGTCAGTGCGATGCATTCGATTCTAATGCCCGTCTATAGAGCTGTGCGGAAATTCTCAAGCAAAGACAACGTGGTGGCCAAGCTGGTAAGTTCTCATCTTCCTTCATTCCCTGGGTACGTACCCGTTCAGTACGCTGATACAAACTCCTGCATCAGTTTGCCAAACACATGAAAGTGGAAGAGCAGGTCAGCTTGCTGGGGAACAAGAAGACTGGTATTGGCGTAGGCACTCCAGCGCGTCTCATGGAACTCATTGACAATGGTGAGTGCCATCACGGGTCCTGCTCCAAAAGCACAACACCAGCAACTAACCGTAATGACTAGGTGCATTGTCATTGGACAAGCTCCAGCGTCTCGTGGTTGACGCTTCTCATATTGACCAGAAGAAGAGGGGCATTATGGATATGAAGGACACCATGATGCCACTGGCGCGATTTCTTGCGAGGAAAGAATTCAAGGATAGGTACGCGGACGAGAAAAAGCCGTTGGCTCTGCTGTTTTACTAGATACTGCGCTTGGTGTGGGGTATGTCATCAGTGGAGAGACAGAAGAGAATAATAATATGACAAACGTACAGTTTCCAGCCGAGAAGGCAGCCGAGAATTCGAGAATTGGCCCCGATGCTGATGTCTCTTATGCTTGGTGTTGTCACAACGACCACCGCAACCGAACCAACTGATGGCTTCGGATAGCGCGACGGAAGGACTCGGTTACTCTGCAGACTCAAAATGCATGATGCCTTCTGCATCCTCCAAATGCCAGGGCAGCCGAGCCCAGCATAGTTGTTGATCGTGGCATGTGCCTGCACGCAAAGACAGAGAAGCCTGCGCTGAAGCAACCTGGAAGGGAACATCCTGCCCGCCCACTCGCCCAGCAGTTGGCGATGCGCTGTGGCTCTTTCCTCCATTCTCCCTCCAGCACTCTGGCTACAGCTGGCCTTATTTTTCCCATCCTCAATGCAAACTTCTCTTTTTCTTCCTTTCTTCTCCCACATCATCCGTTTCTCTACCTGAAGCCCAGCAACCTGCTACCGTTTCCGGTGCCCATCCTTCGTTTTCTTTTTTTGGATTGCTTGCCCATCGTTTTGCCTCAATTTTGGTGACTATCGTTAACTACGACCAACCATTACAAACACCTATTCGCTTTTCTATCACGACGCCGACGACATGAAGGCCTCTCTTGTTGGACTTGTGCTGGCGGCCAGCCTCCCCATCGGCCGCTGTACCTTTGACAGTGCTGCACCATGTATGAATCTGCTGCTCTCGCACCCTGTGTACCCTTGATTTCTGACGTTTTCATGCAGATTGCGCCATGGATTGTGCTCAGGGAATCCTAGATCGAGATGATGCTGCCAATCTGGAGTCGGTCTGCAGGGATCGATTCCAACAAAGGGTTCGTTTCTCCCCTCCCATCATTCCACTCCTCCTTCGCGTTGCTGGTCCTAATCTGTTTTCAATGTCAGGCTCTCTTCCAATGCCTGGTTAGTTCGTGTCAAGCTCAGCTATACGGCCCAGCAGTGATCCACACCATCACAGCCTGCTCCGACTTTGGCGCTGAGATCGGTCCTCTACATCCTGTCGAAGTTCGACATGTCAATTTCGGTCGTCAATTCATCCCTACCGCTTTAGGGCCAGTTATAACCAACCCATCAACTTCAGATTACAAACCAAAGACCCTAGTGTTTGATCACCAGTTTTCTGTCGCTTTGGACTGCAATGCCGGATCCGACGGTTTTGTTACTTTATCATTTCCAACCCCTACACCTACCACTGTTCCAGACCACGGCCGAGATGCTGGCGATTCCATCCAAAGTCTTTCTAGTGGAATCATTGCCTCTGCACTTGTGTCAGCATTTGCAACCGGTAGGGTGTCATCGGTTCTTGAAGACACTCCTGCAGCTGTCTACCAGTCCATCATGGCATTCCCTAGTGGTCTCCCTACTGCACGGAGTTCCGATATTAACCAAGGACTACTCCAGATGCTAAGCTCTTCGTGCGAGAAAGGAAGCATTACTACCTCGGTCTCGGCAGCCTGTACGAATGGTCGATGCTTATCATCCAACCAAGCAAGTCCTGCAACAGCGTCTGCATCCTGCTCAACCGCCCAAAGCAGCGAAGCCAGGCCCTCGTTTACTTGCACCAGCAGTGCGCAGTCCACCAGCTCTGCTACAACAGACGGGTCAAAGACTATTTGCAGCACTACAAGCACTGTGACTATGTCTGCTACGCCGTGTTCCATCACAACCGCTTTCGTTGAATCCACTACCTGCTCTGAACTTAGCTCTAGTGTGACCCAGAGCACCTTTCAGACGCAGGTTCTCAAGACTTCGCAGGCGCTCACTTCGTCAATATCTGCATGGCCAACTTTGCTTTTGAGCTCGGAATACTCGCATTTCACTACAACGACTTCTACCTCCAAAGAGCCTTGTTCCTTTAGCAACTCAACGTTTTCGAGTTTCACTATCCCCACTACCACGAGCACTAGCAATCGCCTCACTTCAACTTCCACTTCAACATCTTGTTTCACCACATCCACAATCCCCATTATTGAGACAAATCCAATCACCCAGATAAGGACTACATTGCATGCCTCGAGCTGTACAGTTGATAATGACCGTGGTATAACTTCAAGCACTCCAACTTCAACCCAGTTTACGCCGTCCTGCACTACATCCTCTCAATCCAGCTCCCTCACAACATCGTCTTCGTCACTCTGGAGCAGCACCACTTTGCTTAGCTCGACGAGTGCGCTACCAGCTTACTCAGATCAACCAGTTCTCCCGGCATATGCTTCACTGAAAGCCTACGCATACAGTCTCTCGTCTGCCTACGAGAATGCTATCTTCACCACAATAGTCTCATCCACTTCCACAACAACTTCTTCCACTGTTTCTCAAGCCTCAAGCTCATCGACCTCGATGACCTCAATTTCAAGCTCTCAACCACCGTTCTACGGTCAGTTGTTGTCTGTGGATTTCGCGAGTCCATTTTCGGAAGGCCCATTATTGGCTCCGAATAACCAACCCGGCACCACCACTGCCCCATTCCCAAGGAACAGCGACACCCAATCAGAATCCCCCAACATTGGTTATATCGCGACTATCGGCTCCCTGTCAAGCCAACAGCCTCAACTTGTAAATGGCGAAACTGTGCCAAGCCAATCCACAACAGCGACTGTCTGGACGACGGACAATACTCATAGCATGCCAGATCAGCAGCTAGCCAGCAGGACCGTGCATACCTATGTCCAGGCAGATCCAAGACTCACGTCAAAGACAACGACCCAAACAGAATCCAACTCTGCAGTTGTGACCATCATCTCACCTGTTGGGGATAGAATGGAAACCACGGTCATGACGATTTAGGAGAAAAATCCGTGGGCTACGGCTATACCTGAGGCCACGAGAGAGGAGGTCAATGGCGAGGTTAGAGCAAGCGGCATCGGCTCCCAAGCCGCCCAAATTCCTGAGGCTGTTCTGGGTTCTGCAGATGGTATTGAGCCTGTCGAGTCGGCTGGCTCGTTCTTTTCTGCGATACATCAAGACACGACGTCGTTTGTAAAATCTGCACATACATTTTCCATCCCCGTGCAAACTCCTTCGGCTACAGTCACCAGCGGCACAATTAGGCTGCGGTTTAGCCTTGTGTTGACTGTTGTTTTCGCTATGTTTGCGGGCTCAAGGCTATAGCACAATCAGGTAATTTTTCATGTTATCTTTTTTTTTTTTGCCAACGCCGCCATAATGACATTGGGAGGGAACGAGGATGTCACTGTTAGGCCAACACGCAAGCCTGCATCTTCACTTGTAACTGCAATATTATTGGGGATCATGGAGAGTATATCTCAAGGTTATTACCATTTTTATCATGGGCGCAATTCGGTAGAGGGCCTTGAACCAGTGTCTGATATGTTGCATTGGCATTGGCAGTAATTAATGATGTTTAGCTAGAAATTGCATTGGTTTCATATTTCGATTGAATTGGGCTTTGCTATGAACTCTTAATAGATGTATCGGAAAGTGACGGCTTTATCGCCCAATGCAGATAACTCCTCTGGTGTTGAGGTGAGAGGTCCCCGGGCAAGCACACGTTGACGCTTCTTGTTGATAGTTCGATAGCCGAAAACTAGGACAAAGCCAGCGACAATGCCAAGGCCAATAAAGCCAAGCTCCAGCGCATGCCCCAAAATATATCGTGGCTTGTCTTTTTGACGGTAAAAGTTGGATGCCATGGCCTGCCGAAATAATGAGAGTGAGTGCGAGTCCAAAGGGGGTATGAAATGGGAGATACTTACACCACCGAGATTTCCAACACCAATCTGAATAGCCATACCAGCACCGCGCTTGTAACTGCCTGACAGATTATTGGAGAGCCAGGTGATGATGCCTGGGAAAGCCGGATATATGCTGCAGGCAGCGATGAAGACGCCGGCGTAGACGACTTTGGGGTTTGATGACGAGATGCACCTATGGTTTCAAGTGTCAGTATCAGGGCGAGCAATTCGGAGGAGAAAAGACGAACATTGTGAAGCCAACCACCATGGTGAAAAGAAAACCAAGAACGAAGGGGCTTCGCCACTTGGCGCGGTCGGAGAAGTAGGCTGTGATGACGGCCAGGATGGCAGCGGTGATGTAGATCGGGACTGTCATCAGCTGAGCGGTGCTAGACTTGTAGTTGAGATTCTGGATAATGGAAGGGAGGAACAAGCTGATGCCGTAAAGGGGGCACACAATCTATATTTATCGCAAATGAAGCCGCAGGTTAGCATGACATGTCAAGATGGATAGTCGCAAGAAGAATTTTGAGGGAATATCTCAACTAACCCCCCAGTAGACCAATATGTTGACCCAGATCTGCCAGTCCCCGAATGCTTGACGCACATACTTCCACTCAAACTCCTCGGCCTGGGCGACTTGAACGTGCTGAATGCCATCGTTGACATCGACCTGGCCCTGATACTTGAGGCGGTAGACAACAAAGGCGCGCTCCTCTTCGGTAAGGAACTTTGCCGTCTCGGGGAAATCGTGGAGCAGGAAGAAGGCAGAGATGGCAACGAGAACGGTGGCGATGCCTTCGAGGATGAAGATCCAGCGCCAGCCTTCGAGACCGCCGACGCCGTCCATTTTGCCGATGGCGAAGGCGAGAAGGCCACTAAATGCGCCGGCGATGGAGGCGGCGGAGAAGAACATGGCTTGGCGGAGCTGGATCTCGTGGCGGCAGTACCACATGGTGAGGTAGTACTATAAAGTAATACAGGTGAGCAATTGGTTCAAAGTTGGGAGCTTCTTTTACACTGTTTTGAGGCAGTTTTCACTTACAGCAACACCAGGAAAGAGTCCAGCCTCTGTGAGGCCCAAGAAGAGGCGAGCGATGAGCAGGCCGTGGTAGTTCTTGACAAGGCCCATGAGCGTCATGACAAGGCCCCAGCTGATCATGATGGTTGGGAGCCAGCGGCTCGGACGGAGTTTCTTGAGGAGCAAGTTGCTGGGGACTTCAAAGGCGGCGTAGGTGAAGAAGAAGGCGGTTAGACACCAGTTGTACTGATCGGGGCTCATCTTGAGGTCTTCTTGAAGGCCTTCAATCTTGGCATTGCCAATGTTTCCTCCTGGATTTAGTTTGTTAATCGGGTTGATTTATGTAATGTCAATTTGGATTAGAGAGCTTACTGTCGAGGAATGAGAGGAGGTATAATAGAGCGAGCATGGGAATGAGTCGAATGTCCATCTATAAGGACGGGTCAGCGCAGGTCATTGAGCAGTCTCACTAATTGCGCTTCTAATTTCGTAAAGGCTGATTCAAATGTATTCCCACCACTGCTCCATCTTACCTTTCGCAAAATCTTCTTCTCGTCTAAATGGGAAAACTCAGCAGGCATTGGCACAGTCATCGTCTGGCCCTCTTCAGCAGATGCGACATGGCCTTCGTGGTTGTGGCCATGGCCTGCGAACTCGGCCTCTGCCTTGTCGGACGGCGGGGCGCTGCTGGAGCCCATGATGGCGGACGGTCTAGCTTGAACGCTGTAGGTAAATTGTAAAGAGTATTACGACAAGAGTAATTTACAATTGATCTATGGGAGGATGCTGTTGCAAGAAAGAGAAAGACAAAAAGATGAGAGAGGTAAGAGATGGAAGAAAGAAAGAAGGCTGCAAGTAAGATGGACGGGTAGATGGGGTTCAAAGCTTTAAAGAGGGTTACATCGGGGACCAGGACCAGGGACACCAAAGAACTGGTCGCTGCACGGAACCAACAAGTGCATTTGGAAGAAGATCTAGACGGGGAAAAAAGGCGGGTGTCTCAGACCCGGAACGGGAGCAAGATGATGTAAGGGGGGGGGCAATCCGGTCCGGGAGTAAAATTCCGTCATGGAAGTGTATGTTAACGTCGGAATAAATTGGGGGTTCCCCTCTCTTCTTTCTCGCCTTTTGGCAACAAGTTTAATGGAGATAAGGTTGGCCGTGGACCATGCGTGAGCCAGCCAGGCCTTGTTGGGGTAATCAGACGGGCGATCTCTTCCGTTGAGGTGCATCCCATACCCCGGATCATCGGGTTGGTGGTTGTTTGTTTGTATGTATGTTGTATGTATTACTACCTTTTTCATGGGGTAATTGACCCTGTACTTCGTATACGCCCGTGTCGTCAAGGATGCGAGCCATTTGATAGGTAATACATACATTATCAAAGTCACAGCGCGGTATTTTACCCCGTTTACCCCACAAAGCTATTGAATCACATTGAACACCCGATGCTGAGTGAGTTGGATGAAATAGTAGAAACACGGCGCACCCAGTTACGTCGGCTTTGGTTATCGGCAATTGGGAGCCAAGGCAAGCCACTCCGATCCAGCTTGGATCAGGTTTTACCCCGAGATACCGAGGCCGGGTAGGTGGCGGAGACGACGAAGCAACCCCCAACAATGATGACCGGGGAAACAACACGCCCCCGCAAATATGCTGGGTAGGGGAATAATTGTTTACTGGGGAAGTTCTGGATGAGGTTTAGCAGCGACAGGTTTCCCCGCGTGTCTCCGCAACATCTCCACCTTGTGAAGTACGGAGTGTCTTTGGGAGAGAGACTTTTGCGATGACGCTGGTGGCTCAAAAGGCGTTGGGCTGCAAAAGATGGAAATTTCATCCTCATACTACACCTACCTTGCTTACATATCATTTTATAGAGTGAGTTTCTTAAATATATATTTAACTTTCCCAGCTCATCGTGTTTTTGCGGCGCGGCCCCACTCCCAGCCAACAGCCGGAAGACATAAATTTGTTCTTTTAAAAAAACATTGATGAGAAAGGCGGCGACCATCAGGAGCAATAGAGCGAGTTATCAGTAGAATCTTTATCCAGGGTACTCTACCCAATCGATTATTTCAAAGGAATTTTTGCCTGGTTTTTATTCACATCATCGTAACGTTAAAACTTACCAGACACAGTCTCCTGGCGCCAACAAAAGGAAGACGCAAATATACGCAGCCAAAACGCCAACAGCGGGAGTAACATGCAGCCAGACCGTTAAAGTTTGTAGATGCAGTACAGGCAAAAACAAACTTGAACAGCTTCTTTTCAGTTGTCTTGATTCCCATTCATTGCGCTAATTCATTAACAGCCTGAGCAGAGTGCAGCTTCCAGATTTGCTTTCCATGCATTTAGAGGGAAGGCGGGAAGGTAGGGGGCGCTGTGAGCGAGCATTCCATGGACGTGGATCTTGAAAATCAATCCAACTTGCAACTCATACTTGTGCATCGCTCTATCGCCAACCTCGCATACCATGTCTCCCACATCGCTTTGCCAGAGTCAACAGAGCTTCAAATGGCATAGTTTGCCTGCAGATATCCGGCTTCTCATCTTCAAGATTCTCATCCAAGATGGATGCCCCTTCAGTCGCTTGGCTACCGTGTCTCGAGAGTGGCAAGCAGACATCGAGCGACACAACTTTGCCCGCATTAAACTGACACCATCGCGCCTCGCTGATTTTCGTTCCATGACCGACCGCAATCGAGCCATCGTTGGATATATCTGGTTTTGCCTCGAACTTAATGAATACGATTGCAGACAATGCCACAATATTGGCGGTCACTCACTCTCCGATAGGTTAGAATATTACCATCACGTAGCCAATACAGAGGAACCCTTCATCGCCGCATCATTTGAGAATCTATTTTCAGTTCTCAGCACATGGAATAGTCGTCAAGGTGGTTTGACACTGGATATCAGTGTCTACTCGCCAAGCGACTCAGAACATTGGTTCAAATATCTGACCTTTATGCCCGATACGCCTTCACATCTGTTGTCAGATGCTGGTACCAACAAAGTCTATGATGATTCTCAACATGGCTGGGTAGGCGGTATTCGACGCTTTGCTCCACCTCGAATGTCTCTTAACAGAGTTTTCTATCCCATCATGGCCCTTTGGGAATGGGACACCAATCAATCGTAGTACGAGTGGTGGGATCGACTTCCCTCAGTCCCCGCGGTAACCAATCTCCTTCTTCGGCAACAGAACCGCCGGAAATGGATGCCTCGCTCTCTTGCACATATACTTACCTGCTTTCCAAGGCTCCAGGAAGTGCACTATGAGCCTTGGAGAGATTGGAATCCCATACAGAATCAAACAGATGCAGGTGAGTCATTGTTGCTACTACATACCTAACTCAGGCTGTCACTCGCCCCGTTTGTGTTGGTAAATCCATTGCTAATGATTCAAATACACTACTTAGGCTATGAATATCTTTTCGAGGTTCTCCAATCCAGCAACAGACATCTCCAGAAGCTGGTCGTTTTTGAAAACTTCAACCAGCACTACCCCAATATACCGCAGCAATCCGGGGATGGTGTTGCATTGCTCGCCGGCAATGATTTTCGCCAACCGTCCCCAAATGTGAGCCGGAAGCTCGCACTCGTCATCAACCTTGAGCATCTTGCAGCCTCCTTCATCACAGATGCTACTCATTTCTTCGAGGTTGAACCGTTTCCGCAGTGGCCAAATCTTACTTCACTTGTACTGACTTCAAAATTGCTTACGCCCGACGAGGATGTGACAAAAGTTGAGTACATGCTTGAAAGAGCGGCGGTGGCGGCGAAAAGAATGTCGCAACTGAAAACAATGGAGATTTGGAACGGAAGAAAGGGATTGGCAGCGCTCTTTAAATACCAGGTATGCCGCAAGACACGGCAAGCTAGCATCAGTTGACAAGACACATGGGCTTTGCACATGAAAGCATCTGTCATTCTAGCTTGGAGGGGCATAAATAACGATGACGGTTGGAGGCTCGATGTGGTTCAGGAGCAATTGCTGGATGAAGCCCTCATCATGTCTCACGCAGATGCCATTCACTACCTGAAGTTATCAGGCCAGGTGATTCGGCCAGTCTCGCTGCGTCAAATTCAGATAGAACAGAAGGCTTTGGAGAGCGCACCAACTGTATAATATAGATCTCTGGAAATTTCTAGCAATTTCTAGAAACTCCAGGAATGTCGAGAAATTGCTAGAAAGTTATGAAAATACCGGTCAAGCAATGAGTTACAGGTAAAGCCTGCTGGATGTGTGTGAGTGGGGCATATCGGATATACCGCTGACCCTCACCCTGGACAGTCTATGTAGCGTGTTCTTAAACATCGTATCCAACCCGTCCAACGGAAACCATACTGTGGTTTTTCTAAAGCTGGTGACATTATTACTGATTCTCCCATTGCTGTGATAGGTGAAACTATCCAGCAGACAACAGCTTTAGACATCCATCTGCTTTCTCCGGGACTTGGTGATGAAATCTGCAATGATTGTTGTGAACCTGGGATGACTTAAAAGTGAACTTCTGTGAAGCTTTTTTAACTTGCATACTGTATTGACACTTTTTAGTACGAATTGTAACCTGGACAAAATTTCCAACAGCTAGTTTCGCATATTATATCATAATTGAGAAAAAATGGGCTTTTTCTAAGTATGCCGCTATTTCGACGATGTTCATCTTTTACACGGGCATTCTCGTTCTCGTTCTAGGGTAGGCTCACACGCTGCTGTACTGCGTTTAATAGGCGCTATACCTTGACATTACAACACACCACAACGTATCTAAGCATTTGTCCTTTCAAACACAAACTATACTACCAGTTAATATTAAATGAGTTGGAGTCTGCAAATCACGTTGTGATGAGGCAATAATCTTCAATCATCTTCTTTTGCAAGTCTCAAACCTTATATGCTAATACCCAGACTAATATTACACCAGGAATGGCATGTGTCTAGACTTACCTCATCATCAACATGAAATCGAATCCGGTAAAGAGAAAAATCCAACGAAGAATTAACAAACCTGCCTATGAAAAGCCTCATTTGATCCTCAACAAGGCAATTCTGCCCACCCAGGACACGGCCTAGTGTCTTTCAACATGAGCACAGTTGCAGCCATGAGAGCTCCACGTTCCAACCAAAAGTAGAATAGCCGCCGGTCCCGCAGCTGCCGTTCCAAGGACCCCACTATTTGGCAAAAAATAATGGCAAAACTCTGACCGCCCTGCAAGAAAAGATAGAGAGAGATAGGTGGGCAGAAAGACAGGGCCCTGCGATTAGAAGGAAAAAATCTCGAGACAGACTAGGGGAGATCTTGAGATAAGAATTACACCGTGTCTTTTCTTTCCCTCGCGATACATTCTTGACATATCTCTCTCCACCCAATTGCTTCATTTCGAAGCAATAACTCAAAGAGAATTAAAACCCCCAAGACAAGAAAAACAAGACAACCATGAAGAGCAAGCGTGCGCGCGAGGCCGAGGAGGACAAGAAGCCGGCTGTTGTGGCTGATGTCATGGCCGTCGACGACAAGCCCGCCAAGAAGCGCAAGCGCAGCGGCGACGATGACGAGAATGTCAATGGCGACTCTGCTGGCGGCGCAGAGGTGAAGAAGGCGAAAAAGGACAAGAAGGATAAGAAAGATAAGAAAGACAAGAAGGATAAGAAGGATAAGAAGAAAGACAAGCAGGAGTCCAGGAAGGAGAAGAAGGACAAGCGCAAGGACCTGATGGATCTGCCCGAAGAGGATGCTGTTGTCGACGAGGAGACTACCACCAACGGCGCAGAGAGCAAAGAGAGCCCCGCTGCGGCAGAGGTAGATGCGAAAAAGTCCAAGAAGAAGTCCAAGAAGGATGACAGCAAGGCGGACAAGGAGACAGCGACCACCAATGGCACTACCAACGGAGTCACCAACGGCGATAGCGAGGCTGCTGCTGCTGCTGCAAAGGCCGACAAGAAGGAGAAGAAGAAGGAAAAGAAGAACAAGAACAAGCCCAACTCTTTATCCGCCGCCAACGGTGAACCCCAGGCCGACGCTATTGATCTCGACGCCTCAACCGCAGGCAAAGCCGACCGACATATCGTCTTCATCGGCAACCTTCCATACAGCGCGACTGTGGCCTCTATTACTGCCCACTTTGCGTCTCTGTCTCCTGTCGCTGTGCGCTGCCTCACCAAGCGGGGCACTGTGCCCGGCAGCAAGGACTCGTGCCGTGGTATTGCCTTTGTCGAGTTTGGCACGTCAGTGAACCAGCGGACATGTCTTGACAAGTTCCACCATTCTGAGTTTAACGATGGCTCGTCTGCGCCTAGGAAAATCAACGTCGAGTTAACGTGAGTATCCTCCCTCTTGTGACTTTTAAAACCACAATCCCGGTTTATTTTGCCCAAAATACATTCTTTCTTTTCACCCAAACATTTCACTCAATTGCTAACATATTGTTTGTACAGCGCCGGCGGAGGTGGCAAAACCCAGTTCCGACAGGACAAAATCCGCGACAAGAACATCAAACTCGACGAAAACCGCACCAAGCGCATCGAAAAGGAACACACCGCCAAGGAAGCCAGCGGCGAGGCTAGCAAAAAGGTCGAGGATAGCATACACCCCAGTCGTCTGGCTAGACTCCCGGGTCTGGGTCGATGAGGCTGACCTCTGCTAACAAAAAACGACGAGTCTAAAAAATGACTGAAATAGCTTTTCCCCCACAGAGTGGGAGGGGGGAAAGGAGAAGAAAAAGTCATCATTAATACTGGAGTTGGGCTTCTATATACTATGTTTGCATTTTCGCATTGTGTACTTTTGGCATTTTGCAATGTTCTTCTTACGTTTATCTTCCTAGGGTCATGAGAGAGTTGAAAAAGTGTCCATGTTGGATGATGTGGTTCCTGAATATGTTCTATCAGACTCCCCAAGGGTTAGAAACATGAGGTCGGAGAAAAAACTGGAGGATGATTTTGTGTATACCTGTATGCATAGAGCGAGATACCCTTCCCATAGATGGTTGGATGGAGATTTGACCCTACAATGAATACCATGGACATCTGACTCAATAGAGACTCACAAATACGCAAGTGAGTGTTTTTCGTTGTCCTCGGACTTTGAAATCACATCCTCAAAATTACGTGGACTTCATCAAAAACCATCGTGACCTCAATTTGCGTACGTGTGCTATCTATAAAAGACAAAATGAAAATCGGGTCAAAAAAAAGACAAGGGGACCATGATTGGGCTGGAAAAAAATGGTCGCAAAATGATAATCAAGTCTGCCAGACGCCACTGTGCAGCAAAAATCATCGTCCGACAATTGCCATGACCCTCGGGGACACCATCGAATGCATTCGTTCGTGTAAGCACACGTCAAATTGTGTATCCCAGGCTCGCTGCGGACTGCCAAATCAACAAGGAGCAACAAAAACATCAAGTATGTAAAACGGCGGAGTGTGCCTGACACAGAGGAACAAAACCGCTTTGATTAATGGGTAAAAATTGGGCCATATTCCCCTCCCTCCTCTAGCTTTCCATGCCACCACCACCCTTCCTTGCTTGCCATTGGCAAATCGACCTAGCTCCTGCAAACATATATAGACGACGGTCCAAAAAAAGATATCGTCTCGCAGAGTCCGTCTTTGCCTCAGCGCCAGGGCCGTCGTCAGAGCGACTGGCTGAAAGTGCACCAAATACAGAGGGACAAGAAAAGACCTTGCCGAGTCTAAGATGATTGGCCCTCGCCGTTTCGAAACATCTCAACTAAACACACAAAAACATTCTGGGGGATATCGTTTATAGAATCGAGCACTTGGACTTTTTGCGACTCGAAGTCTGTGGCTGTGGGTTTAAGACGGCACTATCGAGGTGGGTTTTGGTTAGTGCTGGGAGAGCTTTCATGGGAAAGCAAACTTGATCAAGGGTAATTTTTCCTACCGGATGGCCTCGTCAAAGACGCTCTTCAGGTTTCGCTGCGTGAGAGCTGAGCATTCAATGTACTTGTAGATAATCTTGGCCGCCTTATTGGCCTCCTTGACGTATTGTAAAACGTTTTCGTATTTGACGGGTTCCATGTGCTGCTTCGTCAAAGCTGCGCGCGTCGCGGGGTCGTCTCGCAAATCGATCTTGGTGCCGACCAAGATGATGGGCGTTCCGGACGAGTGATGTGTGATTTCGGGGAGCCACTGAGAATTGTTAGATATTTTTTTTGGCCGAAATCAGGCGAGTTGCCGTCACGGTGTATCGTACCTTGGCTGCCACGTTGTCGTACGAAGGTGGGCTCACGACGGAGAAGCAGATGAGAAAGACATCGGTTTGAGGGTACGACAGCGGACGCAATCGATCATAATCCTCCTGACCGGCAGTATCCCAAAGTCCCAAGCTGATAGGCTTGCCATCGACGATAACACTAGCTGAGTAGTTGTCGAAACTGGAAAGAGCAGAATCGGGTTAGCATTGCGAAAGGGGGCCGGCGAGCTGGGCAAACTGCTTGGAATCGAGCCGATCAAAGGGGCGGGTAGTACGAACACTGTAGGGATGTATTCGCCGGGGAAAGCGTTGGTGGTGTATGAAATGAGCAAGCACGTCTGAAAGAGAGAGAGAAAGTAAGCCAAAGAGGACTCGCTGCAGCAGTTGTCTTCTGGAGGGAAACTTCGAATCGTGAATGGATGGGGGCAAAGTGATTGCGTACCTTGCCGACAGCACCGTCTCCAGTTACGACACACTAGATGAAGCAGTTAGCAAGTCAAAGAACTTCCTAAGAGCTTTTTTGCCGCGCTGAGAGGAGAAAACACGCCTTCAACGATTGAACGCCAGCCTGAGCCATGTTTAATGTGCGTGAAGCAAAGTCTGCTTCCGGTGTAGAATAGTCAAGTCGATGTGGCGCGGCAGGGTTGGGTGGTCGCAAATGGGATGATAGGAAGCAATCGAGAGGTCCTTTTCTCGGGCGGTCTGGGGCCGGCTCCGGTCTTTGTGAGGAGGGGTTGGTCTCTGGAGCTATGCTTTGGGGGCGAGCGGGTGGTTGGCGGGGAATGAACGGGGTTCGCTGTAGATGGCCCGTAGACGGTGTAAAACAGAGGCAAGAGGTACGATGGGCGATGGGCGATGGGCGATGGGCGATGGGCGATGGGTGTTTGCTGATGTTTGTTGATGTACGATGGGTGGTGATGGGTGAGGATGGGCGATGGGACTGGACTGTCGTCGTGGGGGAAGTTTCACGGCTGCAAGATGAGTGTATCAACGTCAGAGAGCGACTCGCACACACGGGGGGGTTCAGCCGCAGGAGATGAAGCTCCAGTGGTGCTGGAAAAGGGAGAGACCCTGAGGCGAGGAGTGCTGTCGATTGGGGTGTCTACTAGCGCCGATTGTGCTGTAATAGCGGGCTTTCAGTGGGCTTTCAGTGGGACCACCATAAGGGACTGTTGTCTACATGGAGATATTGCTGGAAATCTCGAGCAATCTCCAGAAATTGCTAGTAAAGAACATATATATAATTAAATAAATTATTCTGGTTTCCTAATCACAAAATAGAGTGTCATGGCGGTGGTGTTTGTTTTCACCCTTTTGCTCGCCTTGCCTGCAGTGAGCGCTTCGACACCAGGAATGGGAGCAGCAAATCAGGAGCTCGCACACGCCAAACAAAGAAAACACCGATAAGTGCGGAAAGGGAGAGGCGGGGTGTCACGTACGCCTCAACATCTAATGCTGGCAAATAGGAGACCGGAACCGGGATCGAGAAGGGGGCCATGGAAGCAAGGACGTGGAGCGAAAAAGAGACGAATTCCAAAACACTACAAGTTGAAGGCGAGACAAACTCTCTCACGCTGGGTTAACAAAAAGAAATGGCACTAGGCGATTCCAAGGCACTGGGCGCCTTTGTCTCGCACAATGGAAGCTTTCTAGCACAAAATTGCAATGTCATTGCTTTTGCTGCCATCCATAGCTTTGAGATGTCACAATCACATTTGTAAGTGGTCAGCGAAGCGCTTGCGACTCGTGATTTGGGGTTTAATATCTGATGGACCAACCAACAGGCCTTTAGCCGAGGTCGCCAGGCTAGTGATGGAAGGCTCGGTGACGAATTAGGTAGTTAGGGGGGGGGGGGTTTCATCTGAGTAAAACCGCCCCAAAACTGCCTTACCAGCAGAGCAGGGCATTCATCTAGATATGGTAAGGAGTACAAGACGTAACTTGACTGGCGCCAGGTGACAGATGAAGCAGAGATCTACTGGATGGGTAGACTTGGCAGAACATCATACAGTGATCGATCGCGCTCTGAGTAATCATAGCCAACGGCACGGACCGGCTTACTTGCTGCGCAAAATGCTTGTGCCTCGTTAGAGATCGACCTTTTGGTTTTGGTGATCACTGAACCCAGCGATATCAAGCGTATCTACCAAGGCACACTAGCAACAGGTAGGGGGAAATAAACACCGCTAATGTGACATCCCTCCAGCTTTATGAGAGGCTTGGGTAGTTTATTTAAATGATATTTCTAGACATATCTGGGTATTGCTAGATATTGCTAGGAATAGCTAGATATTTGCATATTAATTGGTATGAAATTCTTTATGCATGTCCTGGCTGTGTTTCTATTCACCCTGAAGGTAGTCAGTCTCCAGATAACCAAGATGAAGAAGGTACCAACACCTGACACCGAACCAAAGCGAAAGAAGAATAGCGCAGCACCAACTCTTTGTAACACTTTCAATTCTCTGATTCCTCAATCTCATGGTTTAGCACGGAGTTGGTGCGATTTGTCTTGGCATGAGTCGCGAGATAAGAAAATCCCAACCTTCCTTAACAGATGTGCGTTAAAAACATGCTGTGTTTCTGATAGGACACCAAGTACCTCGGCAAAACACCGTGCGTTGCATTGACGGCTGGAGCGCCACATTTCTTGAAGCACTTGATGTCACAGATTCACAGACGCAACTCACCAGATGAAAGAGAGGCCCATCGAGGCAGTCACCGTCACGGCAGTTACGGCAGTCGAGAGTCATGAGTCGAGGCATTCGCGGCAGTTAAGATGACATGCTGTAGCGCCCTGGATAGGCCACCTGTTCAATCCAATAACGAGTCGGCTGTGGGTTGGAGGGGCTGAATCTGCTACACTTCACTCAAGTGAGAAACTCTACAAGTTCAACGTCCGATATCGCCGAATGAGATTGTTATGCTCTGGAACGCGAACCTTTCGAGAAAATGACATGGGATGGTTCTTCATCCATACTGGAACACTATTTGTCTTTTCTGATTGTCCATTGTCGTGGCCTCTGCGACACTGCCCAACAAACAATGACATTCCAGGACGATTGCTCATCATGCTGCTGCTTCAAAATGTGACAATCCTGACTCCATAAGGGAGACAGAACAGGCTCCTACTAATCGGATTCAATATGACAATAGCAGTTACATTTCTAGAGGCTTAATTCTAGATATATTTTACAAATCTGTCTATGATGTCTTTTGTGCAAAACACACAACCGGGCCAACCCAGTCGCCATCCAACCAGCTAACCTTGTTTTACACATCCACCATCATACATATTCCCAATAGCCGTATTCGATCCCGTCTTGTTCTCGAATCCAATTCTTAGAAGCGTGCTCTTGTCAGCTACATACCGTGGCCACCCCTTCTCATAATTGATCAACCCCCGGCTAGGGTCTTTCGCAAATGCTGCCCACGCTCCTCGCATCGAGCGACCTACAGCGTCTTGCTCTTTCGTGTTCTTTATCCTATCCTGCTTCACAGTGCCAAATAGGACCGGGACTTCCGCGTAGTGGTATACTCCGCTGGGTGGCTTCGTTGATAGAATCAAGTTCGGGAAGTCGCCCATGTATCGGTACCGCCAAGTGGGATTGCCTTGCTGGATAGATAAATCTGCGCGGGCAGCGGTAGGACACTCCGAGAGGGCCAGATTGCCGGCCTTAATCTCTGGAAGTGATATGTTCCGGTCGAAGAGAACGGTGAACAAGCCGAATTCGTTATCCACGACTCCAATAAGCATGGGCAGTTTGGCACCCTTAACGTGAGTATTGTTACTGAAAACCAGCTTCTCATCAAGTGTGGGGGCGTATGGAAATGGTGGTATACCCTCCTCAGTTCCTCCTAGGGTGGGGTAAAGATTACGGGCAATTTCCAAAGCCGGCTTTCTCTTCATACATTTCGCAACCTCTGCATTCGTACGAGTCGACCGACCACATCCAACAGCTGCCGCCGCGTCGAACCAGTTTTTTTGCGCCAGTTGGGGAGACCGAGTGCTGAACTCTTTGGTACCAGACTGCATGATGACTCCATGGACAATAGGATTGTTTGCCCAGGCACTGATGTAATAGTCGATTGAAACGGATCCAGCGCTTTCTCCAAAGAGTGTGATGCGCGAAGGATCACCGCCAAAGCTGGCAATGTTCTTGCTAACCCACTCAATGGCTAAACGCTGGTCAAGAAGTCCTAGATTCTCACGACCCGCCGGGTTTCCAGGGAATCCAAATATCGAGAGCCGGTAGCTACATTTGTGTAAATGTTAGCATAACTCTTCTCTGCTGGGCAATACTCCGATGTAGTTCATGGAGAGTAGCCAAAGTGAACAGGGTGTATGTCTCTTACTTGATGGTGACCAGGACCACATCTTCCTGGTCGGCAAAAAATTGGCCGTTGAAGCTCGACACCGCAGAACCACCTGTTGAGTATTAAGGAAAGCTATGCATAATGTTGCAGTAGGGCGGCATGCATACCTGCGACAAATGATCCTCCATGAATCCACACCAGCACAGCCTTTTTCTTCTGTCCACACTGAGGTTTCGTCCACACATTCAGAGTGAGGCAATCTTCGCTCAACTCCAGGGGAGGATTGAAAATTTCCTTGATCATGTCAATACCAATATCAGTGATTCCCCATCGCTTGATGAGCTTCTCAGGCACAATGGAATCATCAGCGGTAACATTGGATCGAATACAAGCAGGTCCCTAAAAAGCAAGATGAGAATTTCTCGTCAGCCAAAGCGCCTCCACAATGATTATCAGTTTGCTTTGTGGATTTCTTTGCTACAACTTACAAACTTGTTACCGCGAAGCTTCGATTTACTCAGGTACGGTTCCGGAACCTCAAATCTAAGTTCTCCCACGGGAGGCTTTGCGTACGGAATGCCGAGATATTCAGACACGCCTTGGGCATTAGAGGCAGGGTGGCCATTTACTGGCCCGCTGGTTGTAGATACAGTCTGTCCTACTTTCCAGAGAACTGGATTAGAAGTAAGGGTGGCCAGCCCAACGGGGGCTAGGATTGTAGAGAAGAAGAGAAAGTACTGCATGGTGAGATGTTCTTCTTGGTCATGAAGGGACCGATGAGATGTTGCGTGAATGATGAGTATGAGGGAGGTGGCGTATTTTATATTGGAAGGCTGCCTCTCTTCTACTTCATCTACGTTGAAACTCTTTTATCCAAGTCGCCATGAATATTTTCGATGAATTGCTCGGGTATCGTCCATGATAGTGGACTTGCGGACTCACTGGGTTGGTAAGCAGCTTCATCATCACCACCAGCCGAGAAACATGGACCCGGATAGCTAAACTGTTCCCGATGCACAGTTAGGGCCGGCGACATATTAAAAGGGCTTGTCAGACGATAGCCGTCATTCATATCCCTTGTCGCCTCTTCGCCAATCATATGTCATCCTTTTGAACGTCTAGGATAAGAGCCGTATGTTGCCTGGCCCCCGAATCGTTCATGGCATGCACTTTCTTTTCTCATGCTCTCACAAAAGCCTCAAGATTTGCGGACTTGGCGGCTATTCGATACGTCTCGGCAATCCGTTTGACCAAATAAAATTAAACTTCTTAACCCCCGGGATAAGTTGAGAGATCTGCGAAAAACTAGTTAGCGTGGCTAGGCTTGGCAAAATCCTACGATATAATAGTCTGCGGAGTTTTTGTTTCTCTGGTGATTGTGATGCGGACTTTGAACGTCGACAACCAAACTTCCGCATCAGGAGCAGGCAGCGCTGTGTTCAATTTGTTTGGGTTTATGAACACTGTTTACAATGGCAAGCTGAGGCATAAGTATCTCTTATGAGGGCATGTACAAGAATTGAAGGGTTGTATTATTATGTTTTGGTATGCAAAGGAAGTATATGCCAAGACCAGGTAAGTAGTTCTATATGTGTTATATGTACAGTATGAATCATAATGACAGCAATAGGACTTGCACCCTAAAGACCCATTCGAGTGACGACATGGCCCAAATGCTGCAATATTTGCCTGTGTGATGGTTGACTGTAGCGTCTATAGTATCACGCAGAAATGCGCGAGCGATCAAGGCGTCATTCGCAATGACTGCTATAATCACTTGTGGCATGCCTTGGCCGGTTTAGTGATTTTTTGACTTCTGTGTATGGCCCTTGGAAGTGAAAGTTTTGTCTGAAAGTGCGATATCTTTGTGATGACGATCCCTTAGAGTGAGAATAGATTCCTTCCATACATAGCGTGGAGACAATACTCAGCCTGTGGAATTCCATTTCCCCTCTTTTCTTTTCATTTTCTCGCAGAGGAGTATCACCCTATCATATTCCCCTCCTCTCAACAATGTGTCTCAACTCCGTCTTTGGCTGAATCAGAGGCTTCACACTACTCCGCACCATCGTCCTCTGCTCAAACGCATACGCCAACCCAAACAGCGTCTCCTCAGAAAACGCCGGCCCCACAAACCCCAGCCCAAACGGTTTATTAGGAGCTGAGTCGACTAAACCCTTGGAGGATTTAATCAGGGGAGCTTTCTTCCCCAGTTTGCCGAGGGGCACTGTCACCACAGGCGTCCCTACAAACGGCGCAAGGAGCACAGCGTGGGGGCTAAACGACACGATGGCGTCGAGCGAGTGGTTCTGGAATGCGCCCGTGAGACCTAGGGGGCCAAAGTGGTGGACCATGTTGCTGAAATTGCGCCACCATTCGGGGGAGCTGTTGTTGGAGTTGAGAGCTGTGATGAGGTCCCACTGGTCCATGTCGTGCTCTGGAAACCGCTCGTTTGGGTGGGTGCGTGTGAACTCCATGAGGTCGGCTAGAGAGGTGATGTTGTTTGGATTGGTTTTGAGATTGGAGAGGTATTTGCTGGGGAGGTTGGTTTGAAAATCGATGCCTTGGGTGGTGTAGTTGCTGACGTTGTCGGTAGTTGTGAAATATTTGACGGGCCCGGGGAGATCGATGTTATCGATGACTTCAGCGCCGGCGGATCGGAGGACTTTGAGCGCTGATTCAAATGCTTCCATGGGCAAGCCTTCGGTGATTTGGGGGATGAGCTTCATGAGTGTTCGAGATACGCCGATTCGCTTGCCTTTGAGTCCGGAATCTTTGCATGCGCTGACGTAGTCGGGGATAGTCTTAAAGGGAAACACCGTCGTCCAGTCATCCTTGGGGTCGTCTCCGGCAATAGCTTGCAAGAGATAGGCGGCATCTTTGACGGTGCGTGTAAGTGTGCCGACTGTGTCTAGATGCTCCGAGAAGGGAATCACCATATGTCGAGACGCAAGTCCAACGGTTGGTCGGAAACCAACGAGGTTGTTTTGGTGGGCAGGCAAGATAACAGAGCCACCAGTGTCAGTTCCCAATGCTCCCCAGGCCATACCAACGGATGCAGCTACTGCACTACCGGATGAAGAGCCTTTGGGATTCTGGTTGGGGAAATAGGCGCCGAGGGTTTGCCCGCCATAGGCAGACCAGCCATCTGGGGAATCGAGTTCACGGCATGCCGCCCATTGAGACATGTTGGCTTTTCCGAGGATAATGGCGCCAGCTTGTCGAAGTTTAGCTACAACTGTGCTGTCCTCGTTGACCTGAGCTCCCAACAGTGCAAATGAGCCAGCTGTTGTGTTCATCTTGTCATCTGTAGCAATATTATCCTTGACGATAATGGGTATTCCATGAAGCGGCCCCAAGGGCTCGCCATTCTCATCAGCGCCGAGTTCTCGTTGAGCATCTAGCTTCGCTGCGATGAAGATTGCATCTGGGTTTGTTTCCGTCACAGCCTTGACATCCTTGTTTGTCTCTTTTATTCTGGCGAGATAGGCCTTGACGAGATCGACACTGGTGAAGAGACCAGAGTCTAGGCCGGTACGTAGCTCGTCGAGTGTGGCGTCGAGAAGAGGTGGAAAGGCATCATGGCGAGCTGCTGGACGGCTGGGGTGGCTGTTGACTAAAGGCGAAGAGATGAGTATGGCATGCACGAGAGCATGCAGTAGCCAAGGAATTCTCATGATGGAAGGTCGATGACGATTGAGAGGATATCTGATAAGGGTATTTAAGGAAAGACCTGTAATAGATGGGGATGAAGACAATAGAAGGTGTATATATGAAGCAGTGTATGGTGCTGGTATAGTTTGAGGACGATGTCGATATCAAGGGAACCATGGGGCTTATATCTGATTCATGTCTCGAAGCGCAGCCCAGGGGTTGTCTTGTGCAACCGCCAACCCGATTCTATCATCAGAAGCAAGCCAACGGCCGACGAAGTCCCCCCCCCCCCCCCCCCCCCTTGCCGACTGTGGATGCAGAATCTCTCTCATCATTGGATCCAAGGGGTGTTGTCTTCGTAGCACGGGCTAATTACGAAATACGCCCACCCAATCCCAGAGCAACCAGCCGAGGAATGAGGTCCAAATGCCCAACGTCCAACTATCTGATAAAAAGTTGTGTAAATGGGGGGAGATGTGTCTCAGACAGCCATTGAGGCTATGTCTGTTCAGCGCTACGGGACCCGGAAGCAAAAGCTGCGGCTTCTGATCGGCTGTTTACTTTGACGAGAAGCGGGAGAGGGGGGGACAATAGGAGTGGGTAACCGGGAGCAGATGGCGATCGAGGGTCGAGGGGGTCGAGAGCAGGGGTGGCTGTACAACACTACGTGGTATAGCATCCGCCAATTGTCAGAATATCGGCTTGTTTTTACTTCTAACGGGGCCAGTATCTGTTATGCTGTCAACTGTCATTTAGCCGTGTGTCTCTGCGTCCTATGCCAAGTCTTTTACATTCTGTCCCTGTCTCAAAAGCTAGGCACCGTCCCGCCCAACGCTCCGCTTATCCCTGCGATCACGAGAATGAAGTGGCGTTGAATGCTTCTTGTCCCATCTGCAAGTATCCGAAATCGTGAGAGGCTCATATGCAAAAGTTCATCACAGAAGGCGCCCCCCAAACACGCATACCTACCTACGTCATTTATGCTACACACTATATCATCACTGTTTTTCTCTCTCTTGGTCTCAAGGTTGTGTGGATGGGCTGTGTCACAAAGAAGATGTGCTACTACATGGATGACGGATAGATAGCTAGCTGGGCTAATTCTGGCAACGTTCTTTTGTAAGAAAGAAAAATGTTTCACAGGCTGGGGTTTCGCAAACAGGGGGGTGTGTGTTAGTGGAGATGTATGCGTATAGGAGGCGTGAGAGGCGTGAGAGGCGTGTCGTCTGTAATACACATCGGCAGTGTGTGCCGGCGTGGCGTGGCGGCTCAGATGGGGCTATAATGAAGTTTTGTTTTGGGGGAGTAAGGGGGGAGTAAGGATATTGTACCCGATTCATCGCTTCTTCAGAATGAAAACGGAGTTTGCCAGGTATTCTGTAGAGTTACCACCGCCGCCGCCGCCGCCATTCGGAAGTGTTGGTCGTCATCAATGAGGCGGAAGTGCCACCATTCCAAGGCTGTTAGATGCTTGGTTGGTTGTGCTTGGTGTTGACGGATGTGGCTTATACTTTCGCTACGTGGGCGTTTCCTGTTCCTGATGGGTGTGTATCTCATTTCCTATTACAAGAAGTACGTAGTATGCTGGTATGCAGCGTTGGATGCAGATTTGATTGGCGGTTTGGTAGGAAGTTACTGGTTACAACTTGGAACCTGTCAGATGTACGTCCGCATTGGACTGACTACTCGCGCACGATCAACCGCTGGAGACAGATTGTTAGTGCCCAAGCTGGATAATCAATTGTATATAATTCACACCACATCATGATACTCAATCCTATCTGTCTGCGATTTCATACACAAGGTATCTGTGCCAGCAGCAACCCAACCCAAATCCCATGTCGCATCCGGCAGATACATGTAGCAAAAGCCAATGTAGAGACTTCTAGTGCCGACAAACGTTTCACCTCCACAAGTACCAGGTTGTACTTGTATCATAGACACACCGCAGCCACGACATTCATAGCGAAGCCCAATGGGAATGGCGGTGATGGTGATCACTCTCCCATCTACGGGGGTCCACCCACTGCCTCCAAACAAAAATGCTGCGCCTCGACGCCGCCCCCGCTGCGGAGAAATCGGGAGGCAGCCAAGCAGCTTATTAGTATGAAGTTGGTCAACTGATGAAGGCTTTTGTCTACATTTGACCAACAGCAGCCAATCATGAAGGGCTGATGTGCCGGACTCCCGTGCGGACGATGTCAAAGCACGAACCACATGAGGGGGGACAGCGACCCTGGATTTTGTTCCTAGAGGCTAGAGTCGATGGATTGGGAGATGGCTTCGTCTTGGCGGGAGTGCCAAGGCCATTGAGACGTTAGCAAATGGGGCGAGGCTGCATGTCAACATCCATTGTATTCCTGTAGACTTGCTACCGTCCATGATGCCATTTTGGGGCCCCTTTCCCCCTCACAGCGCTCTACTAACAAACACGTAGATGAACCGGTGAAATTTCCCGCTCCAACATGCAAGAATGAAAAGCTGCTTAACGCAGTGTTGGGCTCATCTCCAGATCAGGACATGTCTCACAGCCTCGGTTGGTGGGCACGTGTTTCTGTCCACGGGTTATGTTCCAGACCGCCAAGATGGTTATCACGGCAATGCCTCCCCTTGTTTTTCCTTCTCCCGAGTTGCATGAATTGCGTGCCGTCCAGATGCATTCATATCCGCCATTCTTGGCGATAAAATGCCAAGCAGCTTGCGCGCAAACAGTCTCGACACTGCAGAAAATACGCCTTGGTGGGTTCTGGCAAAGGATTAAGGGTCCCTGTATCAAGTATGTGGGTATGTGAGTTGTTTCCAGTCTTGAGAGCACATCATCGGCTGCCGGCACTTGCAGTCAGCAACTCGGAAAATCCTCCCGTGTGGATCAATTTGACCAACTGGCTTATGTCGATTTTTGTTTCTAGTGTCATGCATCAACGACCCTTAACGCGCGCCAAACCATGCAATGCCACCTCACTGCCGGGCTCCAAAGAAAAGCGACGTCACCTGCTATGTACACCTACAGGACTACTTGGACATTGACTCGGTAAAACAAACTGCTGGCCTATTCCTGAAACGATAATATTACGTATGGCGACAAAGACGGCATTGCAAGAGGCATAGCTCGGTTCTACCTTTTGCCGTATGTATGTCTGACAGCCCCCTTCATAAAGAGATAGAACGCCCCGGAAAAAAAGAAACAAGAAGAATCGGGAAAATGTACTCCGTAGGCGGTTAAATATTATTAAGCCGTTTGAATCAACAAGACATATTTTGTCTCACAGCACTGCAACAAAGAAGGGGAAAAAGAAACATTGCATATCCTGGCCCGCTCTGAGTCTCTGACAACCCCCAATCAATATTCTTCACCTACTATTCATTACGGTGTAGAAAATCTGGCAACTGCCATGAGCGGTACTAGTGGAGTCTGCAGACTTCAAAATACCCAAAAGAAGTCTATTTACCCGCTGCCGATCAGTACAGGACGTCGATCTCCCGCGAAGACGGAAAATATTAGTAGATCACCGAAAGCGCACCGGGTGAGCAGTGCAGACGCTGCCGGGCCGCAGATCTCCAGTCCTCGCATACTAATACTGCTGTTTCATGTAAATGTGATATATGTGTGTGTGTGTGTGTGTGTGTGTGTGTAATGTATGCCAACGAATAGGAGTCTTCTGTCCGAGTGGCATGCGCCTGCAGATTCACACAGCACAGAGTAACTCGCATTTCTTGGCCTCAGCCACCGAGTGGCTTCTTTCTCGGGCCTATGTTCTGAAATCTTAATACGGCAATGGCGAGAGCCAGCCACGAAGAAGGGCTGCTGTGTTACCAACATGATGATGTCTTGCTTTGATGACGGCATATGGTCGCACAAGTAAGGAGGCGGCCTCCCAGGGGCTGCTTAGAGATCGATCAACGTCTGCCAAAAGAGACGTTGGGGCTGGAATGAGCCTATCAAGAGATTCACCACCATGCAGTTAATCAAGAAAGACACATCGTTATTGTAAAGGAATTTATTGGAGTACGTTGCGGTATCGTCACAAATGTTCCAAGGAGGAGGACCCACCAACCCTAACCCTACACTTAACCCCTCTCGCATGAGTCTCAATGAGGCCCACTCGTCGCGTCTGGTTGGGCTCTGACGCGTCTCAAACCGCATTCCGTCATCGAGACGTTTTAGCCGACCTACATGGGCATCTATGGGACACTTTCCAGCATCGCGAGATCGTTATCAATCTCTACCTTGAACAATTCAATGCCATATTAGATTAAAGCCGCTCAACTATCCCGTGCGATAGTCGTCTTGCTGGAGTCCGCAGCTGTCCCAGCTCCAACCTCATCACAACACATTATGGATGCGGCCACCACAACTCCCAGCCGCCGTGCCATCAGCACAGAAGCGCCATCCTCTCGTCGCGCCGTACATACACCTCTCGATCGCAGCGCCTCGCGCGACCTTCTCAACTCTGTGCGTCACCGAACCCCAGCCTCAGGTGCCCGACGACCCTTCAACAATGCGCCGACACCGCACGCCAAAGCCGCGCGCAAAGCGCTGGACAAACGGCGAAACGCCATGTTCACACCCGGAAAGAACCGCCGGCGTAGTTTAAGGGACCAGAGGGAGACTCCAATGGACATCTTGCGCAACCTGGGTAGAGCGCTGGCTCCTCAGAGCAGGCCGATTTATTCATCCTCATCACCAGGGGATAAAACGTCATCAAGTATTGCGCCTATACCAGAGGAAGATGAGGACGATGAGCTGCCTATTGATCGGCCGAGACTGTCGCTACCGCTGGACGACGACGACGACGACGAATCGGATCTGCTCCCGCCGCGGTCATCGGGTCTTGAGGAGGAGAACTATACGGTGCAGTCTATTGAACTACCGCGGCGCGCTATCAGCGAACAACCAGGTGGCAGATTAAGTTTTGGCAGTGCGAGGATGAGTGACATCTTTGGCAACGATCATACCTTGGATCTAGGACGGCAATCGGACTTTTTTCCTGGTCTTCTCGAGGACCTGGAGGCTAGAGGTGCCGCCGACTTTTCCTTCGAGCGGTATGTTGATCTCCACATGTCCTTTATATCTAAAGGAGCCCTTGACGGGTTACTAACAATGAAACCTAGGATTGAGATGGATCCGACTCGAAGGACTACAATGGGTCGCGAAAGTGATTTCGGACTACAGATGCCCGCAGGGCTAGACGAGCAAACCACTTTCATGTTATCTGAGCCTGGTCTAGAAACTGATGTCACCTCCCCAATCAGGGAACCATCCATCGTCGAAGCCGCTGCCAATGAAGCTAGTAGTGAGAGGGGGGGTGATTTGTTCGACAATGAGTATCCAGACATGGCCGGCGTGGACTCGGACAGTGTCGGGGGGGAGATGGAGGTGCCAGAAACCGCCGACTTGGAACCGTCAAAACGATCCTCCAAAATACGGAAGAAGCATAAAAGAATCTCACGGCACGGCATTGAATACCCTCCACTCCCTCCGGCCTTTGTGAAAAAGGTCGCACAAACAGCACTACAATCCTCGGGGTTGAGCAACTCACGGATCTCAGCGGACACACTAACCGCTCTCACCCAAGCCTCAGAATGGTATTTTGAGCAGCTCGGAGACGATTTGGGGGCATATGCAAATCATGCCAAGCGGAAAACAATCGAGGAGAGCGATGTATTGACATTAATGCGAAGGTATGTATGTCCATTTCATATGGGTATCATTTTTGGGGGTTTTCCTCTATTTTCCAGAAATTGCCGACTCATAAACTAATCTTTCTTTTTACTTTTTTTTACAGACAACGTCAAGTTGGTGGTGACTCCACAATATTCTCTCTAGCCCAAAGACACTTGCCACGGGAACTTTTGCAGGATTTAAGAATGCCTGTGCCTCAACCATCAAAGCAGCGCCGTGCCAAACGAAGACGAGCAGAGGATGAGCAAGATGCTACGGAAGTGACATGAAAGAGAAAAAAAAAAAGAGTTTGTTGTACAAAAGATGATCATGATGATGACAATGAAAGGTGTACTATTTTTTACACACTTTATGTCGGTTTTTACACTCTTCGGCTGGCCCGAACACGACGGGCAATCTCTGATGATGGCTTTTTGGCCACCATGTAGAGCATGATGGAGGTAGCTACCGCAAGGCCGTACCTATGATGGATCAGTAAGATGTGCTTGACACGTGTTGGGTGTGTACGAGAAAACGGGGTGTTAAGGCAGCCATACCATGTGAAGATGTACTGAGCGTGGTTGTTCCGCAAAGCGACCTCGGCGGCTCGGCCGTATGGAATACCGCGAGCTTCGAAATCCGTCATCCGTAAATAATCGGGTTCTAGAGTCATGTCCATTAGCATGGGAATAGGGACGCTGAGCTAATACAGGAAAGAAGGCGGGAACATAGCATACCCATAGTGACCTCAATCCAGACCGGTTGACTGCCTGTGAGCTCAGCCATCTGCTTCACATCTGGGAAATAGAATTCGCCTTTGTCGGGCCGATTATCAGGCGTAAACATATTCTTCTTCCACGGCTCGCGCAGCAACCCTTGCACTGTGACTAAACCCATAGGCAGCCCATCAAGCCGAGTCTTTTGATCGCGATGCTTCTTGCTAATCCAGCCGCGGTTCACGAGGATCGTGGAGCCGCCTTCACGCTCTAATGGTGTCACCACCATGTACCCATCATGGCCGTCGCGCATCCGTGGCCCGATTAACATTTCCTGGTCATGACGTAGGCGGCCTGTAGCGTAGACCCGGCGGTAGTCAAACTCATGTATGACAGTCGGGTCGATATTAGGAGGGAGGGGTAGCGGGTCGCGGATAAGGCGGTCTTCGAATTTGGTGATGAGGTCGGTTTTCCAGCCTAGACGCTGGACCTGCCATGTGCCGAGGACGAATGCGGTTATGGGAATGAGGGCTATAATATGGGGATCTAGTTAGCTCCTCGAGACTTTTCCAAGTAAAAGAAAGGTATTTGGGGGAGGGGGGCAGAGGTCAACGAACCGAGAAGTATCAGGCCTGGTCCGTGTCGCTTTCCAGCGCGGACAATCTTGGGAGGCCCATCGAGAATAGAAACAAAATCAGGATCATCAGCCGTTGGTTTATTAAGCCGGCGACATGTCGTTGATATTGGTCTTTGGAGGGGGAGCCGACTCCCGGGAGCTACTGTGATGCGGCGAATGGTTCTGGTGCATTTCGGGGCGGATCTGGCGAGGCTGCAGACGCGCAGACTGCGCAGTAACGGTATTGAACTGTTCATTTTTTTGAATTGTGCATGGGAGCGTTTAATTGAGGCTAAAGCAGGGGGGTTGCGACAGATGGGGGAGAATAGCGCGAACGTTGGTCGATATCTTGAAGGTTTAGGTGGATGACGATGGAGCTTTGAGTGTGGATGTGGCAGAATTAATTCACCGCTTGCCGAGGTTGGTTGTTGAACGGGAACTAGATCCAAGGTTGACCACCTTGACAGCTTCTTTGAATCATCTTGAAAAGAAGAAAAACTACTATGCAAGAGAATAATATTATTTCTGTGTCATCATGCTAACTCGCTCGCATTCTAACCCTCTAGCCTTTATCATCAGCCATTCTAGTCGTCAATTAATGCATCAAGACTCCGTCTCTGTCTTTGACCCAGAAAGAAGCACCTCGCGCATTCGAGCCAGAGCTTCGAGAACAGTTGCCTGTCTGATTCCATCCCGATCACCAGGAAAGTGAAACGGACCCCAACCCTGGCTTTTGGTTGGCGATGCGATGCCAATAAACACCATCCCTACTGGCTTCCCGTCCTGCGGAGTTGGGCCAGCGACGCCCGTCGTGCTGATACCCCAAGTGGTATCGGTATTATCAACTTTTGTGATGGTTCTCACGCCGGCAGCCATCTGGGCCGCGACGTCTTCATGGATGACGCCATGCGTTGAGATCAAATCTGCGTCCACGTTGAGGAGCTGCTGCTTGAGGGGTGTGGCATAGGAGACAACACCACCGCGGAAGACGGCGCTGGCACCAGACACAGAGGTCAGTGCGGCCATGATGCCTCCTCCGGTTAAAGACTCGGCGACTCCAACTGTGTCTCTGTTCTTTTTGAGTAACTGAATCACATCCCGGGCGATGTCATGCACCGTCTCTGTGCTTCTGCTGATGTATTTGGGTTCTGTCTCCATTGTGTGTATTGACGATGGAAACTGCGAATATGTAGAAAACGACAGGCTTGGTGATGCTGCTTCAGATTGGCTATGAAACGGAGTTGGTCTTGTTGAGCAGTGTGTTAATATTCTTCGAACACAACCAACTGGAAGCGAGATTCTTTGACGAGCCATTCTCCAAATTTGTAGACAACTTGACAGTTCTTATAAAAAGAGGCATCAAACTCAAAAGAAAGTCTGGCTCACGACCAGGTGGGTGCGATGCATCGCCCGATTGTGGCTGCAGCTTCACTTTAGGTATCAAAGCGGCAAGGCACAATCCTCCTCATGTTTTCCTGGAGAGTCTCTCGCTGCCTATCGACTAGCAGCAGGCAACAGCAATCATTGGACTTGGCATCGATAGTTGAACAGCCTCAAAAGTCCACGTCCAGTTAATTGCAAGAAACTGTTTCAATCGACTTATACTTGTCAAGGGTAGGTATTTGGACGTGGCTAAATGTTCCCCCACCATTGACTCATACATGTCCCACGCCATGAAAGCTATGGTGTTGGGAATGCACAGTGCTGGTTTTTTATAAGCACGGTATCCAGTCAATGCACTGTTCCAGTGTACTAGCTGCTATGGGCGGTACACAGACCCCCATTATCGTCGTGTGCACAGTGTCGGCGGCTTCCATACTACAGCCTCTGCGTCATGCTGGGGATCGTCGTCCTTTATAGCTCGGCAGATGCTGATGACAGCCGTTTTATGGTCAACATGCTCAACCTATCAATGCCGTCTGACAGGAACGGCTGCCTAGATTTGGCAGCGTGCAGGCCCTGATCCCTGTAAAGAGATGCCTTGTGCGTCAGCATTGCGGACGATCCTTGATCGTATGTCTGTGTGCGCTGTCCTCGGTGCCTCTTCTTTGCTGATGATCTGCAGGACAACGTCAACTGTATATCCATGATATCTTCCCTACCCTTGTCTTGAGGCGGAAAGATCAGACAGATTGCATTACTATGTATTGGTGCTGGAATATATCTGTGCACAGCGCTAGCAAGAATTCTTGCCAAATGTTTCGAAATGTCATGACTCACGAGTCGGGAATCACTATTTGTGCTGGTTTCTCTGGAAGGTTCATCCTCAAACACTTTCATCTCGCCATCTCGCCATCCCCCTATCAACAGCCGAAATCGAGCCTACGATGGCGAAATAGACTTACAGGCATGCATACAGAGATAGACCCGCCAATAAAATAGACAAGGTCCTGGCGACATGTGATTGTCAGCAGTCAGATCTGTAAGATGACATTGCCGCCATTCTCTTACTACTTGGGTACATATTATTACTGTGAAAATTCTACCCCGAGATAACCATGTAGACAATAAATATTTGTAAATGATAATTCAGCCGCTCTGATAGAAATTTAAAAAAGGTATCAACACCAATGTCTCCAAAAAGATTAAAAAAAGAAGAAAAGAACACGCTGATGAACTCCAGTACAGATGTAACAATATCCAGATCACCCCTGCTACAATGGAATGACCATGGATCCATCAGCCTGGACATATTGGCCCACATTATACCGCCCACACTCCAATCTGCAGTCGCCGTTAGCCATCAGGGACTATATCTCAAAGAATAATGTTCAGGATCAAACTTACGTCCAAGACAAGTTGCCGGTTTGGTTATGCTCAAGAAGCTGGATATACCTTGCGACGTCGGCTCTCAGTTCCCGGTTTCCGTCTACCATGTTGAGCAATGAGCGGGCAGCTTTGTTGAACTGCCGTACCGACCATCGGAGCTCGTTCATGAGGTCTGATACGACGGAATCTAGAGATCGGCCAGTGTCTTGCATCGTAATGGGTACAAGGCTGTGCAGACTTCCGTGCTAAAAGTTTGAAGATGATAATTAATGATTTGTTCATTCCATAAGTGGTGAGGCAACATACCATTTCTTTCTTAAGTGATAATAAGTCGTTGATGCTAGGAAACTGTCAGTCACGGTTTGGCCCCCCTCGGATTCTGCTACCATCACACCCCATGGCAAGCATTCACTTACATGACAACGTTGCGGTTAGTCTCTGTCCAGAGGGTCCAGAGTTCCGGTGTCTGGAACAGTTCTTCTGGAAGCTTGACACCAGCCGTGTATCTAACAACCCCGCGTCAGTACAGTTTTCTTCTTGGCAAAATAAAGGATTAGAGCCATGTCTCACTCAGCAAGTGCACATCCCGCAAAAACTGATGATGTGCCCCATCTGTGAGACCAGTACTCCCTCACAGTCGGCAAAACACCCTTGTCCAGGTATTTTTGCTCCACAGCGCAGTTCTCAATGTAGTACTTGAGCTCGGTGAAGAATCTCCACCGTTGAGCCAGGTCTACCTGTCTCTGGAATATCTCGCCAGCGTGTCGAAAAAGCGATGTAGCTGGTGAAGGTGCGACAGGCTCTCGAACCCACGGCTCAGTCAGGCCGAGATGGTAGGCGACATATTCGATGGTGCGTTCATAGATCTCATCCATGTTGGTTGGGCGTCCTTCGATTTCATCTTCTCCGTCAAAGACGTCGTCCCAGACAAATAGCCAGAGATTGAAGAGTGTCATGGCTTCCTGACACTCTAGTGTAGCGTATGGCCACCATCTGCGACGAAAGCTGATTAGCAAACTTGATCTTTTTTTGGAATGAAAGGCATCATGGAATGCAAGTTAGGGTTGTATTGTTCCTACCTTGCAGCAAAAACAGGCAGATTTACTCTATCCACCTTTTGACGCACAATCGGGTCCTTGATCAACATATCCAGTCTTGAGTTGATCATTTTGGATAACGTTTGGAATTGGGGGCTTGAATCGGCTGCCAAAGAAGATAAGGTATCATCCAGGCTGGGTATGTATAGCTTCTTTCCCTTGAGCTCAAGAGAAATGTTGCGGTGGTATGTGCTGTCCATGATGATGACTTGCTTCTGATAATCTTTAGAAATGTTTGTGTCTACTGACTATTACAATGAGGGGGATGTATGGGTCTTTTATGGACATTGCATCCTGCCTGCCAAAGGCACTAATATCCACCTTGACTAACGAAACTCCTGGAACCCGTTGATGCTAGCTTGTTTTCAAAAGGAGAATCAATAGCGTCTTAGCATTTTTAGGACTCGGATGAGAATTTACCAGATGCTCCGTCGATCATCCTTTTTTTTTCTTAAGCAACTTCTTATACCAGGCAGGTTATTTGGCCGAAGAAACCCGGGTATAACCTCGAAGCTCCCAGACATTTACGATAGTTGGGGAATTATTCACCGACACCCATCTCCTCGGTTCCCTCTTCTAAGACATTTTACATCACTATTCATCTTCATTGGTGCCCGCGTGTTGCATCGGGGCAGAAATGGGTAGGTCTGATCACAGGAGTGTGGGTTACGGCCATGCGGAATTTGGGACATGACAGGCGGCAAGTGAGACTGAAAGCCGTTTTCTTTTTCTCAGTTCACAAGGCAGTCAAGGATCTGTGCTGATGCATATGCATGATCTACTACGTATCACATGTGGATTGTCTCTTACAACAAGTAAAGTTTAAACGAAGTGAGCTGTACATATATATTTTGGCTCTTGGGAATATGAACACACTTCGAGACGGAACAATGCCTTTGGGAAATTACAACGCGACCAACCAACCCCAAAAAAAGAAGCAGATTCAGAAGGCTTCTTTACCATTGTAAATTGTCACATGTGAGAAGTCTTTGTGCCCACTTGGGTTTTGTATAGTTTCTCTTTTTTCCACATCCATCGGGTCGGGTAGTGAGCACTGAGCTTCCCCGATCTTATAGCGAATATGGGAGACTCCGGGCCAGACCCACACGCGCGCCCGTGTGTCTCAAGTCAATGTAACCCTTCCGGAGCCGTCAAACTAAGCCAGGCCTAATAAAACATCCCAGCACCGCTCTCGCTTGCTCTGCCAGCAAACTAATAAATATCGTTACCCGGCACTAAAAACCGGCCCCCCTTTGAGTTAGTAAAACTGGGCCGATAACCGATATAGGTACTTGTAGCTGGCCGTGTGAATACCTAGCTTGAAGGGCTTTGATAAGACCGGTAAGCCGCGAGTGGGGCCGCAATGCTGCTGGCGGGTTTTGACGTGTGTCTTTAGCTTTAGCCATGGGCGAGACGTTTGATTGGTACATGGTGAGACTGACTGACTATTGGAGGAGGTATGGAGAAGTTACTAGAGGGGGCACACAGCGGGATGAAGCAAAGATAGTTGGTATTCAGGCAGAGAAGATGAGGCACAACTACCCAGTAGGGTTAGCCGATATATGAGATTTGGTCATCCGCAGTGCGCATCGTGCCAACTAGTATGCAAGATGGAACGGGGCATCGGGATGGGATCAAAATGCTCCGAAGAAGTGTAGAGCGCCATCTGGCGATGAAGCTTGTTACCTTCAGAACGGGGCAAGTTTTCACTGATGTTTTTTTACTCGCATAGCTGCCACGCATGCATTGCTTGTCTCTCTTCTTCATCGAGAGGATTTCCACATCTCTAGCCAATGCTGGAGGTTTCCAAACAAACTAACCCCGCCGCAAAAAGGATTGAGACATGGTGATGCGGAGTTTCAGTGATTGGTGGGTAGGTATCATATGTATGGATCGTTACACCTAACATGGGCTTAGCCTGATTGATGATCACCCTCCGAGGGGCTTTGGCGAGATAAATCGCGGGTGGCGGTTAGATGTGGGGTGGTTTTGGTCACAAATGGCATGGATGGATAGATGGGAACAGGGTTGTCAGCCGTCTTTTCGGTCGATTGAGCTTGGCTACCTGTTTGCAACCATCATAAGAAAGGAGATAAACGGGATCGAATGCCGATCATTGCGGAGATGAGAGCGTCTGCATCAAGGAATTCCTAATCCATGGATTGAGAATCAGGAACAATGATTGAGACGAAGCATACTTAAGCGTGTCACTCCAACAGCAAAGCAGAAGCTTTCTACTTGGAACCTCGCTGATGGCCGTTCCCTTCTTTCATCCAATTTAATCCTCCTTTTGTGACAAACTAGCCGAGTTGATCGAACCAAAAGAGTTTGAAGTTTCACCTTGGTTAGCTATGATGACCGACTCTTTTATTAGGCTATCCGTTTCTACTTATACACGAATGTAACCCTACACTACTACACACGATGCGCCCTGAATCATGTCTTTACCGTCTAAAAGCTCGGTGAGTCAACATCTCAAACGTGAGCTACTGGTAATACTACACGACTCAACGTGTGATTGTGTTTTAACCATTGTTTTTTATTTTATTTAATTTAATGTAAAATAAATTAATTCCTCACTTCTCATTTGCTAACTCAGAAACTATTCCCAGCGCGAGGCTAGTGTGCTGATTGGATGGTTGTAAGATGTTTGTAATACCCGTTTCTTTAGTGCTGAATGTGTTGGGTGGCGATTTTATAATTCGGGGTTTCTGTTTTTCGGCAAACACAATTATTTCCCGAGGACATCATTTCTTCAGCTGCGGTTTACTAGATCTCACGTACACGCTAAGGTCATGATAACATCACCCAAGTTCAAGTGAGGCTCTTGGAATGTGTCTTTTCATGCAAAGATTATCTTGCTCGTATACATAATTGACGAGCCTACTCAGTGCGAATGATGAAACATGCTAAAGAGGTTGGAAACGAACAAATATCTCGTCATTCCAGAAGTTCCACCATCTTACATATCTGTTCAGCCGAATTAATCACCTAGTGCCAGCATAAAGCGATGATATCAGCACACAGCAGCCCGGACAGGTCCGGGGAAAACCCCAGCTTCATAGTTCCTCTCAACCTCGTCTTCCTCAAGATCGTAGAATGGCGGATCGCCTGTGAGATGAAGTAAAAAACAGAACCAAGCGCAAACAGGTCCTCTTGCAAGGTGGGTGGTTTGCCTGGTCGCCACTCTGGGTCGGGAGCCCCATAGCGCGTTCCGGGACAAACTGAAGCACATGAGCCATTGATTGAAGAGCCGCTGAAGTCGGTAATTTTCAAGTCGAGGGCTGCGTCTAAGAGGAAGTTATGCGGGCCAACATCACAGTGAAGAACACCAGATGAGTGGAGGAGTTGCAGGCCTTCGGCTGCCTGTCGCGCCCACCGAAGCCGGTCTTGTTGTGAAATATCTTCGCGGTGGCTCTCGATATACTGTTGTAGTGTGCCATGTGGCATAAACTCCATAATCATTGTGTGTTGCACTGCATCCCAGTTTCGAAGCCTCACTAGGCGGGGGTGTTCGCCCAGCATTTGGTAGATTTTGGCCTCGATTATTAGATCCTGCACGCAATCTCCTCTTGCGGGATCGTCCCATGGTGTTTTGATGATATCTCCATTTGGCAAGCGCTCCACGAGGGAAGTCACGCCAGCGGCCACAAACTCGCCTTTACCTTGAATTATTTGGGTATCAGGCCGTGGAATGAGGGTGTCATCGGCACTGGCAGGCTCAGCGACTGACATATTTTTTCTTTCGTGTTCCATTTCCCGTTGGGACTGTTTTAGCCCGAAACCGAGTGGTTGTCTAAATGCCTTGTTATATTTCTCTTAGAAGAAATATAGCTATTCATAGTCCGCACCGCCGACAGAATGACGAGTACTAATGGCGTTGAGGACTAAGTTAAATCGGCACGGCGAGCTGATATGCTGCCCAGCTTAATGCAAACCCAGTGATTCCGTCAAATTCATCATGATAGATCAGTATAGAAAAGCACGTGAAAGCCAATGCCGAGTTCAGTCCAGGAAAGATCAAGGGAGGACTAACTTCATTACGTTGAAGGGATGGCAACTCCGACAGTTGACTGTATTCACTATTATACGGACGGCAACATGGCACAGTGTGTGCTGCTACCACGACACTGGCCAAGGAGGGTCGAATTGAGCCTTGCTACTCATTCACGCTTATCCAAATACCACCATCTCATAGCACCAGATCTTAATGCAAAGGCATGGCATTAAACAGTATAACACAAAACCTCTTTGTCCAGCCGTTTAGTAAGGGCTGTGGGATTCCATCGATCTCAATCCTTACAGAACAGAGTATGTAGTGTCACGCGCTTTCGTGATCGGAAATACTACACCCGACGACGCATTGTACACACCACCTACCAATGTTGCATCCTGCAAGGTGCCACCAGCGAGCATGAGGCGGCTGCCGCATCTATGGCACTGAGCGAGGGCCAGATCCAAGTCGTCATTGACTGTCCGCTCGGCGATGTGTTGTATCTTTTCATTCCAAAATTACACAGATCGAGGGAATTGCAGCAATCGCAGCAATCGCAGCAATCGCAGCAACCCCAGCAATCACAGGAAGCCTTGCGCGACGATATTGTGACTTTTCTAGAGGTTCTTCTTAGCTCTAACGCGGCGTACAACCTCCGTTTATCAGATAATGTCAATGTCGCTGATAGACTCTTTGATATACAAAAACAAACATGAGGAGGATCACTAAGTTTATCATATTTTCATCCCCTCATCGACGCTGTCGAAAGATTCATCGTGAAAAAATCTCTGGAAGACGAAGTCGACAAGTCTCTCGTAGACAGTTCTCTCGCCGACGTGGACAAATCTTTCGACACCCACATCTGGACCGCGGTCATCAATCTCATCGAGGCCATCAACCCCTCGTTGACACCTCCGTTGGGAAGCATCATCAAAACGGGGTTGGGAACGCCAGTCAAATTGAGTTCGAGTCCATAGTGAAGCACACGAAATATTTGACGAGATTAAAGACTGCACACATAGAGGTGTGCCTGGCTTTTTCGAGAAACACTTCGACTCAACACAATGGACAGAGAAGCAGCAAAACATGCTCAAGTCGATCTTGACGAGTCACGATGGTGCAAAATGGAGAAACTTTCCGGTCGATCCATGGGAGCCGTATGTGTGGGAGTGGCTAACTAAGCTGGAAGAGATGGCCTTGGCTGGTGCGACATATACGTTGCATTGTAATAAAACAGCAACCAAATTCACGGCGCGCAACGGCCAGATGGATATCTTCTATCAGCAACCACCAAAGTCCACAGGGCGGAGATTTGAGTATAAACATGTTATTGTTGTTGGAAAGCATAAACGATCCCTCAACACCAGTGACTTCAAGGCATGCCTGTTACAGCTTACAAGGCATGTTCGGAGCATTTTTGGCGATCAGCCGATGCGACGGTTTGTTCATGCTTTTACAATCAAGGCTACGACAATGGAGCTCTGGGTTTTCGACCGCTCTGGTGCGTACAGCTCTGGTGAATTTGACGTCCATCACGAACCTGTTAAGTGTGCCACGGCTCTCGTCGCATACGCAACGATGGATAGTGAATCAATGGGCCTAGACCGGTTTATCGAATGCGAAAATAGCCACCGCTATATAACAGTGGAAAAGGCTGACGGCAAAGATGAGCATTTTCAACTAAATCGATTACTTGCGAAAGAGCGAGCTGTGGTTTGTCGGGGAACAAACAACCTGCTTTTCAACGAGTGAAGGCGTGGCCAAATCTTCCTGGAAATCAGCTACGCGGCAGTCTTCCGAAGTAAGGCATTTGATGACAGCGCGAGAGAAAGACATAGAAAGAGTCGCCACACTCGTAGGACACCGTGAGATTACAACCATCGCTGACCTGCGGGCGAGTTTACAATTCTCCCAAAATACGCAGTACTCTTTTCAAACTACTACCCACGATCGGTGTGACGGGTACGATCACGCGACCGGGCCAGATAGCAGCGGGTCAAGTAGAAAACGCAAGTTTTCAGATGACCACAAGCGGTCATCCATGAGGCGGCAGTTCAATAGCCGGAAAACTGGACTGCGACAGGCCCACGGCGGTCCCACAGACGAAGAAAAAGAAGCGGATGAAAGCAAGAAGCCAAGCTTATATATACAAGACCAAAATGACTCATATGAGAACCGGATCTTGTCTTGCCTTATTATTTCACCGGCCGGGATGCCGTTATTTCTGTATTCGATGAAGCACTCATTCGAGTCTAGTCAATAATTGACTAGTTCACATACCCGGCAGAAAGTTGCGGGACTATAGAAGTTGTGAATTATAAGTCTAGAGAGGCAGATGGCACAGGCAACTCTGCACGATTTATCGTGAGAACGAAGTGATGGACTTTGTAAGATGGTTATGATAATTGATTTGGGAGCTTTTTGAAGATTTCTAGAGATTCCTGGATATTGCTAGAAATATCTAGACAGGGCCAGATATTTCTAGAACTAGATACATATTTGTAAATTTATTGGCATGAACTCATTTACTTGTCCCAGCTCTTTTTCTTCTTCTTCTTCACTCTGTGGTCAAGCTGTTGGTTACTCTTCTCTTATAAATCTGTTTTCTCAGTGGACACGGTGGCAAAGGCATCAGCGCCAAGTGAGATAATAGTGCTGTGCTTCGTCCCACGACCAGAATAACAAAGATACCTTTGGGATCGCGGTTTTTTCTTAATACTGGATTCGAGTTCGAATGTGCCTACTATTTTCGACGACTATGACGATGTGGACATGCGACTACGAAGGCTGTGGCAGATCAGCTGTGCGCACTCTTGGTGATTGTGTGCTCTGCAACAAACATCTATGCTCTAAACACTTGGCGCATGATCTACACAGTTGTCCTAAATGGGAGGTTAGTTTTGAATGAAGGACTGCTGATAAGAGTAAAGCCCGACTAACTGTTGGCTCTCAGGATGCTGACGCCTATGATCCTGCTGCCAGAGAAGCTGAGGAGAAAGAGCTCTTGAACCTGATGGCAAAGATCAATACTTCAGCTCTTGCAACTCGAGCTTCACATCTACGGCAAGGTATACCCTGTTCTATCCCTCCGCTTCAGTATGATAGAGCGACACGAAGCTCAGTGATGGGCGGTATGAACTATCACATCGATGTTCGTTTTGACGATGGCGTCACATGGATTGCCCGCATCCGAAGATACAATGCCACATCGCCTCCGACTGCATTGCGCGATTACATTATCCAGAGTGAAGTTGCTACCTTGAAATTTCTGGAACAGACGGATGTGCCAGCTCCAAAAGTTTACGATTTTGCATTCGAGCGAGCGGACAACCCTGTGGGAGTTGGCTTTATTCTAATGGAGAAGTTGTCGGGCAAATCTCTGCGATGGTCTGTCGCTACCCCGCAGCAAAAAGAAAGAGTCATGAATCAACTCGCAGATGTCTTCATTGAGCTTCGCAAATTCCCGTTTCGTTTGCTTGGTTCTCTTGATGACCTAGAACACTCGCGGGTTGGCGCGTTTGCTCGGGAATCACTCACCTATTTCGAACAATCCAAGATGATCACTTCTGGACCTTTCTCTTCTTTAAAGGAATCACACTTAGCGTCGCTGAATCTGATTCTGGACATGATTGTGAGTGAAGAGCTGTATTCACAGCGAGCCGTGGATGCCCACCTAATCCACCGGTTCCTGATTGATTTGATCCCGATTGTGTTGCGCTTCATTCCGGACGATGGAAATTTTTATTTGAAGCACGCAGATGATAAAGGCGATCATATCATGGTGGATGAAGATTTCAACATTACCGGAATCATTGACTGGGAATGGGCTCATACTGCGTCGCCTGCCAATGCGTTTAACTCTCCTATAGCCTTCCTACCTGTTGCAGATTTCTACGGCGGGAAAAATAATATCGGTGAGGATGAGATAACGTTTGCTCGTATACTTGAGGGCAAAGGCCGCGCGGATCTGGCTCAATTTGTTCTAAATGGACGGCTGCAACATCGTTTCGCCTTTTGCTGCGGATACGATCTCGTGGATTGGGAAGGGTTCGTGGGTCTCTTTCGAGGGCTTCGAGAAGCAGTGGAAGTTGATGATGGATTGGAATGGGACGAGTGGAAATCTGTTGCACTGCTCCGGTACAAGGACGATGTGAGGTTGGAGGAGTTGCTAGAGAAGGAGAACAGCTTTGTCAAGCCGTGAGAAATAGATGTCTATAGAAAATTTTAGTAGTAGTAGTTGGTAAAGAATGTGTCAGGAAATCAAGTGAACTCTGATAATTCTCCAACTTTTTGTCGAGGTGGTTGGTGTTGAGTCCATCATCCTCACACTTCGTCCTGTAACAAAGTCCATCGACTGATCCATAGAAGCATCGCCATGGACCGAAATAAAACAGTTTCTGGCACTCTTTCAATCTATGAGGTCATCAATGCTCATCCAAACGAAAAGCTACTCAACAACATATTGTTCTGGACTTGGTGCCATCTCCACCTCTTAGATTGCCACCTCACGGATGTCTCGAGAGACGACGATGCGGCACCCCGTAGCCAAGGAGATGCCGGTGTTCATGTTCATGGCAACCTAGAGGGACCAATTGAAGTCCGGCAACTTGCAAGGAGCACCAGTCGGGGTTTAAAGCAATATGCTCTGGGTGAATTGCTACGGCTTCCTAGTCATGCGTTTACACAAAGCCGGTTGGTGCATGCCTATCGTTGAGAGCTTGACGCCTCACTAACACAAGCTCATGAGCAAACGTCTTTACTTTCAATTTGCTGCGCGTCGTGCGCAGCGCGTTCAGTGTCTCTTGTTTACTCGCCAATTCCAGCTTGAAACCGGGGCGTTGTGCAAACTCCCTCAGCTAGGCTATTTAGATTATGGGGACATTGAACTCTGCCGCAGGAGTCTTTTAAAGACCCGTTACAACCACCACAGACACAAGAACCCCTCAGCCTGGTACAAAGACCCGTATTTAGCCTTCATCTTAGTATCTATTGCGCAAGCTCAAGAGCGCTACTTGGAAAGACAAGTTTCGTCTGCGTTTACGGCGTTGCACACTTACACGGTTTGTCTATTCTGTCATTTTTTTTTGGCATTATAGATGCTAATAATTGATGAAGCCGCAACTTCTCATGAACAGTAATTTTGACAAGCACGCTATCCATCAATATGAAGCTGAAATCCCAGCGCCCTTTCTTAAGAAGCTTGCACAGCCAGGCGATAATAGGGCCGCCCGGGTTAATATCAGACCTAGAACAATCCCGTTTCATCCGTATGCTAGGTTCAGGGATCGAATTCAAAGCACACTGTCAGCTTCTAGGACAATGTGGGACGAAGAAGCATTGAATGTAACAGACCAATCCCGAACCAAAGGGAGTTTATCCCGCGAGATGTCACTTTCACCAAATGACAGGAAATGTGAGCAGCAAGATAAGAGAGCGGCTGAAGCAAACGAGAGATGCGACACTAAACGCAAGAAAGAGTAGGCCGCAAGACCAGTGTTCTTTTTGTACCGGACCTACGATGGTAAGACTTGACTTACTTTCAGACTTACAATGAGAGTCGCGGGCAACAGACACAAGTAAAACAGAACAAGCGCCGTTGCAGTAATTGACAAGCTAGACCTCTACATGAGGATGTTGTGGCGAAGGGTCATATGTCTCAACGGCGTGATGCATACTCATGCCTACTGTCTGGTCAATTTACCTTGATCAAGACAGGTTATTAGCCACATCGTGGGGCTGGGGGCTGTAGTTGTGACAAAGGTTGACTGGGTTTTTCCTTTTCGTACAGGGAATCTCGTCACGGTTTATTTTGAGTGATGGCCGTTAGAAATTGTGTGGTCAGGCATGTTTGTTGAATTCGACGGGAAGCTGTGGACCTTGGCGTGCAGCAGGCTCATGGACACAGCGTTGTGATCACAACAGTCAAGAGGTTGATCAGGTAAGATTATTATATTGTCTATAAACAAGAGCCTAATCTATCCAAACCAAGTCATCTCCAATAACTTTAAACACTAAAAAATAATACCAATACTTTTATTTACCCGTCTCAATGTTCCCCTCTTCATTCGTAAAAACATCTATGCATCCAAACATCAGGGTCTATAAATCAGGAGTCAAACGACACTTGACTCCGTTATTCAACGTCAACGACAACGTAAGTTGCTCCCGCCAATCCGTAGGATCCAGATTCTCAGCAGACTTGAACGCCTTCATCAATCGTGCAACGGTATACGACGCCTCCGTCATGGCAAACTTTTGTCCCGGGCAGATTCTCGGTCCGCCGTTGAAGGGTAAATACTCCCAACCCGGACGGGCAGACTCCCACCGCTCGGGGATAAACTCTTCAGCATCAGGGCCAAAGAGCTCTGGTCTGCGGTGCATGACAAAAGTGCTGTATGTGATAACATTGTTCTTGGCGACAAAGAGGGGTGATTTGCCGTCAGGGCCGCCGCCGACGGGGAGGGTGGTGTCTTTGTTGGCCATGCGGCTGTTTGTGGCGATGGGAGGAAAGAGGCGAAGCGCTGCGACTGTTAGAAACAAGTACATTGTGCATTTAATTGTTTTTGAGTAGGCAACTCACTTTCTTGGATGACGTAGCGGAGATAGGTCATCTTCATCACCGCTTCGTATGTCAATGGCTCACAGTAATGCTGTAGCACATCCGCTCTCAACTTCGCCCACACATCTGGCCTTCTAACCAATACAAAGAACGTGAAAGCCAAGAGACCCGCAGTAGTATCTCGCGCAGCGAGCAGCATATTGACAATCTGGTCGCGCAATAGGATCGGATCGTCCGTGTCTTTTGCTAACTCATTGAGAAAGACGTATTTTGTTCGGTTACCATCATCATCTATTCTCTTCTCCACTGGCAGTGAAGCTTGTTTCCGTCGGTACTCTAGGGCTGTGGTGACAAACTGCTCGGCGTATGCGTGGACAGTTCGGCAAGACTCGCGGAACTTCTGGTCGCGATGGGCAAACATCAAGTTGCCGAGTCGTAAACGAAGGATGGTTCCCTGCTGTGCATAGTCCAGGGCGTGATGGAACGTAGTGGCGGATTCGGAAGCGTTTTCTGACATGAGTCCAACGGATTCGCCAAACATGTACTCACTATTCGAGTCTAGAACCTATTAAAAGAGGAAGAAAGCCAACTTAGTCTAACACCCTTATGGACATACATCGGGTTGGGACTTGCATACCATGCGGAAGAAGAGTTGTTGTAAATCAACAGTGTAGTTTTGCCGCGCCATCAGAGCAAGCAACTGGTTGATATGATGATCAAATATCGCAAAGTCTGTAACCTGCGCTCGAACAAAACTCGGCCGAATAAGCGCTCTCTGATGCGCCCAGACTTCGTTATCCGTTGTGAATATCCCCCTCCCTAGCAAAGGAGACGCACTATTGCGCCTTAACGGCCCCATACCAAAGTCATTGAACTGGTTCGCCAGAACATTCTGGATGAGCTGTGGATCACATGTATTTATCGTTGTGCGAAAGTAGGTTCTGGTTGTAAAAGTTGGACCGTTCTCGGCATGACGCGTTTGGAGAAGCTTGAGGAACCCGAATTCTCTAGCGGCTCTGAGGTTCCTCAGAACTACATCAGTTCCAAAGATGGGGTCTAACTGGGGTAGTTTTTGGGGAGGTAGACATCCTGCTCTCCTGCTCATTATGCTTCTGCGCCTCCATCTCATTAACCATGAGATTGTGTAGTAAAAGAAAGCTGCCAAAGTGCAGCCAGCACTTATGAACAGAGAGATAGCCATTGTATGATGTGGGATCGTAAGAGGCTTTGCGGTCGACTTGTCAAACTGTCTCTAAGTATGTCTAAGACAAAACTATACATATATTTATATATAGGCATTACCTTGGCTCAATTTACTGTTATTATTGTGACTTAAGTAAGTTGAGAGTTAGCCCCAAACGCACAAGTTAAAAGCTGACGTATTCTTATGGCATCTCCGACGTACTATGTGCACCCATACCCACCATTACTCGAACTAGACTTCATAATCCTTGACAGTCACGGTTATCGGTACGTGTGGGGGTCAAATTCTCCGGGGTGGGTAGCCACACTTCAGTGAGCTGCTTAGCCGTACGTAGTACGTATGTTCATTTGGATTCCAGGCAACCGTGGTTGCAAATCCTTGCCGATCAAAGAATCGTATGATCAACTAAGCAAATGGTCATGCAGGGAAGCGACATGCTAGGTTAGTTTGACAGAAAGAGAGAAAGCTAGCTGAAAAGTAAAAGAAGGGGGGAGAGAAGATCAATGCTGTTTATGGGTATCATAGAACGCCACATCGTATACGGGCTTCTCTCCAATCTCTCAGTCATCAGTCTTGATGTGTTGTACAGAAACAGCCCCAAGTGGAGACGACTGTCTCTCTGTATTACCTCTTTAGCGACAATTCTAGTTACACTTTCACACGAGCATTTGTAATCACATCGCTTGAATGCTCACTCACTAAAAGTGGTTCACGCCAAGACGGGGCTCGGTGATCCTAGGGTAGGAAACGCTCGCTTGCCGTAGTTCAGACAGGGGTGATATATGAACATGTCATTGCTTCAGGGCTGGTGGCAGGGTAAGGGTTTTTCGTTGTCAACGACGGTTCCCGAATGTGCGGTTGGCTTTTATTAGACTCCAAAAACCATGCTCATATATGTTGCACTGCATATGAAAATTGGTGTCTGCATTTCCATGATCCTGTGAGACACGCCGAGACTCGCATGCGAGTTCCAAAACGTGATGTCTTGTTCCTCTCCCCTCCTCCTCCAGCAGCAGCAAACTCTTGGGGGACTGCTTGATCTGGTGCATGATCGTCTCAGAATTAAGCACGTTGCAGGGATCGGCGAACAAACCTAAACGGGCGTTGCCCGGACATGGGATCGATGTAAGTGCGGTGAAGAAAGGCTTTCCTAGACATGGCCAGTTAATTGCACACATGGCTCCAGGCGTGGCCCTGATCGACAAGGGTTTGGCTGATAGAGGGGCAATAACACAACGTACAAGAATCGGCTTGATCTGCCGTGCTTGTTGCTGACGCTCCTTTACGAGACAGCGTGCAAGGACATCCGTTACGGGCCGCTGAACGGCTATCCCGAGAGACGCCACACGGCTGAACGTGCCATGTAATGTACTACGAACTCCCGTGTTGACAACGGGTTATCCCACTAAAAGGCTATTCTTGATCCGTCAACTACCCGCCAAACTTATCCACCTTGCGTAGGGCGGGCCGTCTATATGTTCGGCCGGCATGGGTTGTGGGATAAACATTTTGGGAAATCATTTGATCCGGGAAAGATGTTGGTTAGAGAGAAAATGTGAAGTGCCGGAGATGTATGCCGAAACATAAGTGGGGGGAAAGGAAGGAATGAGAAACAGAAGCATTGTACGTCGTAATATAGCGAGGCTGTGAGAGTTCTAGACCGTGGTAAGCATCAACCCTTGTGTCATGGACAGTGTGGTAAGGTTGCTCTCTAACGTGCATTGTACTTAGTATGAAGAACTATTCCATGAAGAGCATCGTGAGAACAACCGATTGAGGAAAAGATTCTCACATAACGGCGATTCAATGTTGTCGGTAGCAAGTCATGGTAAGTAAGCACTGGTCTTTTACCTGTAACTTCAACTCCTTGCTAGCCCCCCCGCAGAGCTGACGTGTAGACCAGGGTCTAGCCGTTCGCTGTTTAGCCTTTCGGCAACAGGAAGCAGGGGTACCAAAACTGGGGGTTTGCGCCGCCATTCTCCTCCGGTTATTGGGCCGGAAGGATTTCTGCATCAAGATAGAGTGATGTGGTCATACATGGGAATTACGTTGCCAGGGGTTCTTGGACCAAGGACTCCGTCGCACCAATACGAGACTAAAGACTTGCGCGTTGCTGTGCGAGAACATGCTGACTGACTGTCTAGGGGAATATGAAAACTCACAGGGCTCCCAATAAAAAATCCAATGATACAACGGCATTAGAAACGTCTTCATCAGTCTTCACACTGATACAGCTGCAAAGAATTTCATCACAATGGCTAGCATAAAAAACGTCGCAGTTGTAGGAGTCAGTAACCGTCCCACCATCCACTCCCCGCAAATGTCTCAAACACAATATGCTAACCTGAACCCCCCTTCAGGCTAGCGGAACAATTGGACGTCCCATCGTCGATCGCCTTCTTGCCAGCAAGCTGTTCAACGTCACTGTTCTCACGCGCAATGCCAGAAAGGATAACTTCCCATCAGAAGTCACGGTCAAAACTGTAGACTACAACTCTGTAGCCTCTCTCGAGGCAGCACTCAAGGGACAAGATGGGTTAGTCTCAGCAATGGCTTTTGAGGCTATTAGTGAGCAAAAGAATCTCGTTACGGCAGCGGTAAAAGCTGGCGTGAGACGGATGATTCCTTCAGAGTATGGCAACGACACGCTGAATCGCAAGCTGTATGATGTGCCCATCTACCAACCCAAAATCGCCATCAGACAAAGCTGCGAGAAACACGCTGCCGAAAACCCGTCTTTCTCATGGACTACCATTCAGAACGCATCGTTTCTGGGCCCAGACTGGACACTCGACTTCATCGTCGACGTAAAAAACCGCAAGGCGGACATCAAAGACGGCGGTGATGTCCTCTTCTGCACCACCACATACGAAGACATTGCGCAAGCAGCCATCGGTATCTTTACACATTTAGATGAAACTGCCAATCGGCCAGTGAGAATCTCAAGCTTCAATACCACGCAGAATGACATCGTTGGTATCGCAAAGGAACTCGGTGCGACTGATGGCTGGGAGCTGACGCACTCCAGCACAGAAGAGCAGGAGAAGGAGGCCCGTAAGCGATGGGCAGAGGGAGATCATAGTGATGAAGTTGTTGCGATGTTTATCAATCGGGCGTTTATAGGTAAGGGCTGGGGAGGGTATTTCCCGGTACTGGATAATGAGTTGTTGGGTATTAAGGGTCTGGAGAGAGAGGAGTTTGTAAACATTATTAAACTAGCTATTAACAGGTAGTACCATATTTTGCTGTTTTAATTTTAGCTCTAAGATGTTTTTTTTAACAATAGGTTCATGTGATTCTACGTGACAATAACTGTCTGATGTAAGTCCTTTTGGTTTCCTCGCGTTAAATAATCACGCAGCCCTTTCAGAGGGAACATCGAGTATTTGGCAGGCCTTGGAACTCTTAAGTAATTCTTAATCAGAATAGAAATATACCAAATTATTCTACATATGTCTCTATAGAATATGATTGGCCAAGTCATTGGGAAATAGTGGCGAAGTTAAAGGGAAGGTGTTCGTAAGTAGTACGCAACATTGTGTATTAAACTGATAATCGACATGGTACTTGTGGAAATTACTGATCAGATAAACCCTCGGATTGTAAGAATAAGCTGCAAATTGATATGGTGACCCAGTCGTTACGGACTTCCGCTCAACTTTGACAGAATAGTTGGCCCCGTTTACAAAAGAAAGCACTGATTTGATTTTGATTTACTTGGAATTTAATTTAATTGGACAATACATTCAAGCTTCAGTATACTAACTCTGAATAGGGTCAAAACTGCGCACCGCCACATCGAAAAGAGTTGACATGTGACAACGATACGTGCCAAAACTGCAAAGCCTTATTACCTTACTCTACTTTCAAACAAACCTACATACACTCGGACATATCCCGGGATTCCTCTTTGAACCATCTACTGGTGTAGACCAGGTACTCGTCACATCAACTTACCGCCCGTCACACTCGGCTGATAACAGCATCGACGTGACGTCGGCCAACCCCGAGTCAGGAACTGGTGGTGACACAGCATTGGATTACTCAGAAAGTGGCGTGTTTTTGTGGAAGGAGAATTAATTAAGTCCTAAAAAATCGGAGAATGCATTGATCTCCCTTGTGTCACCTCCCCAGAAGAACTTGGTGTCCTGCCAATCTAAGTGATTGTTTCAGATGCATGTGTACCACAGCGACAATAGCACATGTATAATTTCCACACCAAAGCTGCTAATGCATGTAGATTACCTCTTGTTATAGATCTATCGGGGTGGAATAGGCGATATTCGGGTCTCGACCTTAGACCAAGCATCTTGACAAGGCTGGATGTGACATGTCTCAGATCACGGAAGAAACGCTAGACACTGACATTTTCTACAGGTATCTTGTTTTTGCTTTTGATTTGAACCTTTCGCAAGTTCTCCCATAGAAGGATAGATCAGATACTAAAGTGGCATGTCTCGTCACCCGTCCAAGTTCTCATCTCGCTAGGTCATGGCATTTTGTAGTCTCTCTTAAACGAAACCATGCGCCGCAGTAGAGAGAGTAAGTAAAGACATCCTAGACTGTCTCTGCGATTGAAATGATAGATAAATATGTTTGGATTGAGACGCCATATCACCAATGGTTGACATTAACAGAGTCAACAACCCGTAGATAGAAATGAAAGTTTCGTAACTGCAAGTCTCCCTCCTTTCCATAACGTCAACACCTTGAATAGTGAATGCCACTCTAAGCTTGCCACGTATTAATTACTTCTAGTAGTGCTAGCCATTAGTTTGTTTCGGTCGCGCCAACTACAGGCGTCTGCACCAACACAGCGCCATGGCTTGTCAACTTCGGAATGCCACCAACGATCGGCCGGCCCCGTTCGAAGGATCGGCCGCCAACGCCCTGCCAATGCACCCTCCCAGCCGTTAACCGCGATATAAGAGCTGGTGGTTGGCCCCCCCTAAGATAGGCTGCCTATTTAGCTTCCCGCTAATAAACGATTCTGCCTCTCGAAAGGGAGATTTGAGGCTGTCAAACTGGTCTGTAAATGCAGGGCGCGTGCATGTACATTCAGCCCGAACAACCTAGACAAAATTTTAAACCCCAACCGGAAAAGTTCGCGAGTTGGGCGAGAACCTATCATAGCGTAGCCATACGAGATTGTCAGCGGCAAAACTGGCATGTGATTGGAGATTCAAGTAGCAAGTTAGCTTGGCTCTAGATTGCAAAGTAATACGTTTCGACTTGAAGACTGTCAAACTCGGCCAAGGATAGGGAGCTTTTCATATAGAATGCTGTAGTTCATCTGGAAAGGAAACAATCTGCACAAAACGTGTCTATTACTGAATGATGATAAAAAACAATGAATTCCACAACCGTCCAGTAACGCACCCTATCCAACGACCGAATCCATAAAATCCCCCCAAACCAAGGACCGCATAAACACCAAGTAAGACGTTGTTCAGTATGATACGTGCCTCTATTCTGCGTCCCAAAAATAAAATAAAAAATAACAAGGCCACCTCATTGCTCAACATTCTCATTTGTCCGACCAGGTGTGTATCGCTGGCTCGGACGACGGAAAAGAATGAGAACAACAGTATATCGCGGTCTCTCGGCGGCCGGGATTGAGCTCGCCCGCTGCCGCCGCTTGTCACTTCGCGGGCCGCCGCAATTAAGATTAGAGTCGTTCATCTGGTTCCTGAAGTCTCCGAATCAGGCACCTCTCTAATATTAGCAGAGCCCGAGTCATTTGTTTTATTTTTGTTTTCGCTTGTTGGGGGCTGTGTGGAGCTGGCTGGGGTGGTGGTGGTGGTGGTGGTGGTGGTGGGCGATCGGTCTAGTCTAGCCTCTAGATCCGCCTTTAGATGACGCCACAGGGCTGCGCGGCGGCGACGGCGGCAGAAACGACAGACACGACAATGAAGCCCGATAGAGGGCAAGGCAGGAGGAGGAGGAGGAGTTGCGAGGTTTGGTGATGATGAGGGTGGTTGTTGGGAGGGAGAGACTGACGCAACGCAGGTGAGGCATTCAGATCGCGGGATGGAGTCGGAGGTGACTTCTCCACAGCCGGGGCAGTTGATGAGTTCACCCATGATGACGGATTTCGAGAGAGCGGGATATTGTAGAGACGTAGAGATGAGAACTTTGAGGTTGGTGGAATTTATCTTTTTGAAGAAACACAATCGTTGATAGATGATGTATAAGTAGGTAAAAGTCGAGTATAACTCCAGGATCGAATGCTGTGTAAATGCTGCTTGCTGCAAGTGTTTGTCCTCTGACTATTCTCTTCTGGTGAACTCTTCAATTGTGCAAAGGAAATTCATCACTTTATATGCCTTCTCAACCTTCTGTCTATCAACCATCAAAACCTCTCAGAAACCTCATCCTTGCTCGCTCCATCTTACGCCGAGCATTGCGGCCGACCGAAAAATAAAAGCTATCCATCAACCACACACACACACACACACAATTAGTGAGAGCATCCTCACTCAGTCGCCGCCTCCACCAGCCAAGCCATTGTTGCATCTCTAACCTTCTCTACCTCTGTCTCTGTCTTCACAACACACGGACCCCATCATGTGCCAGAGACTGGGCAAAGCTTGCGAAGTGACATGTTGCTAAAAGGAAAGAAGGAAAAATAAAAGAAGATAGTGTATCAGAAACATCAAGAACCAACATTTTTCGCGTGTCGTTCGTCTGATGTATCCACTGATGAGCTAGTTTCCAAGTTTCTGGGACAAGGATGGCATTGAAGCTCGTGTTAAGTGTACATGCTACCCTGTTGATGTGGTGTGTTTGGATAGGTACCTAGATATTCATGTGTCTTGTGATGGAAGATGGCTTAACTAGAGAGATGTAACTAACAAAAAGCAATGAATTGCAAGACTTGCCTTTCCAAGGAGAAAACATGTGCTCCTCTAGTCCCGCTCCTATTCTACTCTTGTGAATACACGTACCTGTCTGCAGTGTCAAACAACAAAAGATACTTGCGGATCACAGTATGGCATTAACTACTCTTCAGCTCCGCCAGTCACTTTGTTTGTTTGCTCAAACTTATCCCGCCATAGAATGTGGAGATTTGAACATGGCATATTCCGCCCCCTCCCTCCCCCTTGTGCCTGGAAAGGTGTGGTACCCTTGTCCCATATGCGGGGAGCGGCGGCGGCGGCGGCGGCGGCACTCTTGGAGCCTGGCTATCCAAATGGGATCCGTGTCATTCGCAGGCACCAAAAAGCTTGTTGGCCCTTGTCGTGAGCGACGGCCACTCACGACACAGTATAGGCGAAACACGGCTAATAAAGGGGTGGAACTTTTCTACATGCGCATGTTCATCATTCATAAAAGTTATCGGACGAAAAAAGAAAGAGAAAAAAAAGGGCCCAAGAAACATTTGCACATTAGTCTGCGTGGTGTTGCGTCCTCGTATTTGGCTCAGCCTTACTCACCAGAGTCCCTCCCTACGTAATAACTGGCTCTGTGTATGTAGGTATCTTTTTTAGTTCAGGTAGGAGAGTAGATTGAGGTTTTGTGTACTGTATTTCACCACAAGGCAAGGGGAATTACACAGAGCTCCTGACATCACTTGTCAAACAGGCAACCATGATGATAGAAATGTGCCGAGCCAGTGTCACAATGACAGCCCCTGAGTTCATTGGACATCTTCAATGTACCTATGTAGAGCGTGATAACAAATATCACAGTGCCATTGGCAGTCTCGTGCTCTGAAACGATGTAGCCTCAAGCGCCAGCCACACACACACACACACACACACACACACACTCAAACATTGCCGCCCTGACCGCGACTCTAGTCGGGTAGATCTGACACGTGCTGCTCCCGTCTCTGTCATTTCTACGGATAGTAACCGAAACGTTGGTCGACGGATACGTCCGAGATGATGCTGTGATAGACTCAATTCGTCTTTTTAATCTTCCCATCCAACCACGTTAAATCTCGGTAGAATATAAGCCGAGCGGCGACTTTCAAAGCACTGCCCTGCATATGTTACTGACCCGAAATAGAGTGTTCTTTGATGAGGGTGTAAATCAGCCGATTTGCATATATCTCGGCAGCCCAAGACGTGGCGTACCGGCACTGGAAGCTCAAGGCATCCATCCATCCTTTTCCCCCATCCATTCAACGTCTTCTGCCTAATTTCATCGCCGCCCTGAGGACTCCAAAATTCTCGGTGACACCGAATGCCCAATCCATGCCAGGGCAAAGCCATGGCTGTATTTATGATGCGTCACTAACTGATTGGTTGGATGTAGATCATCTAAATGCCCAGGTTCCCATAGACCATTGCGAGATGTGATCAATTGAGTCATCCCACGCCTCCAGATCAATGGATGACATCCAACTCATGATTCAATACTTTGTCCATGAGGTGACAATTGTCAAAGCGTAACCCCTCCTTCTTGGAATAATAAAAACTGAATCTCGGGTCTCGTAGATTTCACTAGCCAACGTTAAAATCAGGCCACCTTTAACAATCCAACAGCCAAGAAATAACGCTCTGGAAAAGTCCGAAACGAAACGTCACCATTTGTCTTTGTCTTTCCTTCTTCACGCCTATTCGTCTAATGGCAACGGTATGCATGAACGTTGAGTTCTTGCACAGCCACTCTGGAACATGGAGTCTTTTCATTCGGCTGTGCATTCGGTCTCAAAAAACAAAGTATCAAGTTGTAAAAACATTTCTTGATTTGTATAAACATCGCCAGTTAAACCCTAACCACAAGAATAAAGCCATTCAACTCCTTCGTACACATGTAGAACAGACGCCCCTTTCCGTTCTCATTTTTGGTTTTTTTTTGCCGCCCACCGTTCCGCCCGTTGTGACCATCGGACTTGCTTTCAAGTGCGTCTCTCTCTGTCCGCCCCCCCCCCCCCCCCAAACAGGTCCACAATTCCCAAGCAATTGTAACAGCACATCGGACGTCACGCTCATTACAGAACAATATTATACAGTCTACGGCTCCGCATACGCGCCGAACATGTCCAGAAGTTAAAAAGAAAAATTGGGGAAACCCTGTCCCAAACTATTCCGTCTCATTATAGAGCAGGGTGCGATAAAATATGAGATCTAGTTAGTCGTCTAGCATCAGTTTGATGAGTATAATAGAGTAAATCACAGCCAGAAGCATTAGCTCATAATAGAGGCGATTGGTAAAGATGCTACAAATGGTTGGTCAAAGTCGCAACTTGCGCGTAATAGAACATCTAAGCGTAAAAGGCTTCCAGGAGATAGATGAAGCCGAAAAGCAAAAAGGCAACGGCACCACCAACCGTGACTAGATAAAAAGCATTAGCATACCTTCCATTATGAAAGGGAATTGTAAAGAACTTACCAACTTTGAGGCTCACACGTCCAGCAATGGCTCGGCCGCCGATGACAGCTACTCCAGTACAGACAGAGTGTCCAACCAGGGCACCTAGCGTCACCCACCAATAGTCCTGTCCAGCAGCCATTGCAATGGTTGCAATTTGACTACGGTCACCCCACTCGGCGAGGAACGTCATGATAAAGGTCTGAACCCACGCAGGGCTCAGCAGTAATGAACAAAGATTGTTAACTCCCTGGACGGCGTTACCCAGGGAATCGGACTTCCGCAAGGGGCTGCGTGAAGGAGACACTGAGAGCGATCGTGGAGGCGAAAAGCGCCCCTTGTTCCTTGAACCTCTCCCATTCAGTCCCATTTCCAGGGAGTCTGCAGAGATTGAGCCGCCTCGCTTGCGACCAAGTTCCTTCTCCTTTTCGGCAAGTTCCTGTTCCACCTCGTGCATCTCGGCCGAAACGCCCTCGTTCGGATCCATCTGCATTCCTTCGTTGAGGAGCCGGGCACCGAAGATAAAGAAGAGACCAGCGGCAAGGAAGTTGGTCAGTCGCTTGGGAAGCAGAGAGGGGACGGCATGACCCAGAACAGCGGATAAGACTGTCATCACAAGCAAGGCACCAAACGCAGCTGAGAAGACAACCATGCGATCATGTTTCATGGCCATGAGCGCAGCAACCAAAAAAGTCTTGTCGCCAATTTCCGACACGAGGATCATGGTGAGCGAGAGAACAAAGGAGTGAAAGGGTTGGATAATTCCTTCATCCTCTGAATTAGCTGAGCCTGCATGCGAGGAGCTTCCCGTCTTTGGTTTGCTAACTTCGAGGTGGTCTTTTTTAGCAGAGTCGGGCATTGGAGGTGGCTTCTCGCGGGTGGTCTCGGGAAGATCGCTGGGTTTCTAGTACGGCAAATACCAAGTCAGTAAAACAAGTCACACATCATAGTATCGGGATTAAAGGTATGACAAACATCCAGCCCAGTATAGCCCGTGTTGCTCTCTTCGTTGGACGATGATTTTGACTTATCCTGGGCAGCGTCCAAATCTTTGACTTGATCGGGTTTGAGTTTCTGCTCTTCGCTATGGGGCAACGGGGGTTGAGCCTTGGGGGCTTCCGGTTGTGTCAGAGCCTTTTCACCAGTCTTGCCTTCGTGGGCTTTCCGCGCCTTGTCCTTTTCAGATACGCCTCCTTCGGTGCCGGTGGTTCCCTCTTGAGGATGCACACGGTTCTTATCAAACATGATGCCATCATTAGATTCGGGAATCTTCTTGCCGTCGACAACTGTCAGGTCATTGGGTCGGCCCTTGAGTTGGGGGAGCTCCTGGCGGTCGCTCTTGGCAGCCTCAGTTTCCACAAAGGGTCCCAAGTGTGGTTTTCCATCTTTTCCGTCGACTGGCGCATCTTTGGTTGGGACTCCAATACGACCCTTCAGACTCGCTGGTTCCCCAGAGATGGACCCGACCTGATCATTTGCCCCAGCTGCAGGTACCTTGGCAGCAAGTGCACTGGCCAGTGAAGGCAGCAGAAGAAGCAAAAGGGGCGAGGTAGTTGTTCGGAACTTCATATCGTCGGTTTTTGATCGAAATAAGGATGTTGTGTCAAGCAGGTCACTGGTCTGAAGTTCGACAGAAATGTAAACAAGGAGTTTGCGACGAGTCTTGTTTCAACCGAGGGGTCACGGAAGGCGCGACGATCGATGACCAGTCGATTGTTTGGTTCAGCTCGTGAGACGTACGAGTTAGAGAAGCGTGGCTCGGTGATGCCTTTGTTGATGTTTCGAAAGGGGCAGGAATTAAAAACTTTGATGGAGTGTTTCTGGTCAATTAAAACGTAAGGGGAATGGTCTCCCAGAAGAGACAGAGAGAGCGGGAGGGAGAAGTGAACGAAGGGAAGAGAAAAAGGGTTGTCGAAGAGGGAGTATCAGAGTTGAACTGGAAAGAAGATGAAGGTGCAGGATTTGCAAAAAAAAATGAAGACGAGTTATGGGCGTCTCATCTCCTGATGGGGGTTTGCGACAAGAATTGCTGGAACGGCCCGGGTTGATGCACAGGTAAGGGATGTGCGTGCAATGTACAGTATTATTAGAGTTGCACACGAATTGGCCTTGTCTCAAATGGTAGGCTGCCGGCTCAGGGGTCAGCAAAGTTATCGATAATGACGATGACGCGGGCATACCGGCTAAAGCACGGGTATTCTTTAACTCCAAGGGCCAACACGGTGAAAATAAATACTACCGATGTGACATCCCCCAACTTTATGAAAGGGTCTGGCTAGTTTACCTAAGTAAGCTTTCTAGAGATTTCTTAAAAATTTTAGGAATGGCTAGATATTTACAACTTTGTTGATAGGAAATCTTGTCGTTATCCCAGCTGTGTTTTTTCCAACCCTGTTGGCAGACTAGACAGGCTCGGCAGGGGGGAGCACGGGGAAGTGGGGCTGCTTTGCTAAGCAGCTTCGTTGTATCATGGTCGTCACCATGCCAAACATGGCACCTCAGTATAAATGTCCTAAAGAAGCATGATCTGTGCCATCACAGCGAAACTATTATGTGCGGAAGTACGGAATAATAACACTAATTTAACATTTTCCTTAGTTGTGCCTCCTGCTATGTTCCGTTGAACCGTTTCCATCCTTGACACCTCTCGCCTCCATCGGAGACTGCTGCCGGTCTGGCAGCTTATCTCCGTGCTACAATCGCTACCTACAGTGATTACTGTGTACAGGCACACATTATTACAGCGTCCCCGCCAGCGAGAACGCTTGCTAGAGGCTAGGTAGCCAGCACCACAGATGGCGTCACACCTCGGTGCTTGAAGGTTGAGCCTAACATGACCGACCACCTGTGATTTTTGCCTCTATCACAGATCTCAACCCCAACCTTTGCCCCCTCATTTCTCGCAGCCAACACATAATAGCCCATTGTCCGAACTGTAATTGACGAGCCACGACGTCCTTCTGGTAGGGGCGGGGGCCTGGTCATTCACCTGCTGCATCTCACAACGCCGCACGAGCCGGTCCGGCCATTGCTGAGGGCGACTGTCGTACCTGGCCATCCTCCACATATTACTTGAATTTATATACGTTTCTTTCCGACACCAGCAGCCATGGTGAACTCGGACGCTCCCGGCTCCGAAGATGGCCACTCAGACCCTATTGATCCCATTGACCCTGAAATCGAGAACGCCGTCAATAACGTAATTTCGAATGAGGCACAGATTCTCTTGGACATGTTGCCCAGTCGTTCATCAAATTTATGGGACAATGCAGATGATTATGAAGATTATCTAAACGCCGAAGTCGACGACGCAGACGACGATGATGAATTAACAATGGGAGAGGATGAGGAGTACCTCAATGCCGAAGTCGATATTGGGGAGGATGACGATGAAATAACAATTGGAGATGATGCGGGGGAAGATGAGGATGAGTATGATGATGATGATGACGCAGAGCTCTGGGGTAATCTCATTTTCTATTTGCGCCGCTCCCTTTTGGCGCTGATCGAAGACCAGGAGCTGACAACTGGCAGAGGGCGAAAGAGAAAGTATGCCGTTTTTAAACCTCGGTGGGGATGAAGAAGATGAAGATAATGAAGAAGAGGATAGACAAGTCGATGACGAAGACATGGCGGCTATGCGACTATTGGCGTTACTGAGAGGTACGCCACTCGTGATTCTCTCTACTTTGCATAGCTTTATGATTCTGACTTGGTGGTTACTAGCTGGTGCCAGGTCAGGGCTGTTGACAAGGGCACAAGTGGCGACCCTATTGACTAGCAATGAAATGGGTGACCTGTCCAACTGGGATCACCGTCTGGGGCTTGAGGCAATTTTTGGGGGGCAAGCAAGAGGACCGCCCAAGGACCCTACTCGCTTTCCCAAAGTTCCCAGCGAAGAGGGCTCGCAACTGATGCGCTCCGGTGCATTCGGAGCAAATGACGATCCTATACTGCGCACCAAGAAGCGGGTGGCCAGACGTCTACTAGATCGAGAACTAGGGGTGGGAGATGGTAGAGAAAGAACACGAAATGCCGATGTCATGGCTCAGGTATGAACCCCTTCCCATTTCGTTTTATCACCACCACCACATTGTGCTAAACCAGCTTTCCTTGTCTACAGTCGATGATTCCCGGTACCAAAGCAGAGCAAGTGATCCATTATGACGATCCCATTTACTCGGGTCAATTCTCAGACGATGGCAACTTCTTCTTTTCCTGCTGTCAGGACTTCAATGTCCGCCTGTACGATACTTCGAACCCCTACAACTGGAAACACTACAAAACAGTCAGCTATCCCTGGGGTCAGTGGACCCTGACAGATGCCTCTCTCAGCCCGGACAACCGTTGGCTGGCGTACACGTCAATCCAAAGCATCGTCTCAATGGCTCCAACAGACCCGAACGACAAGGGCGACGCTTACTCACTCGATCTTGACAATGGTGCGGCTTCTGATATCCATTCTAGCTGGCGACATCGGGATTCGTTTGGTATCTGGTCCGTACGATTCTCGGGTGACGGTAGAGAATTGGTTGCTGGGACAAGTTCCCATTCCATCGTGGTTTATGATATAGAATCTCGACGAGTTCTGCACCATATTGACGGCCATGATGACGATGTTAATGCAGTCTGCTTTGCAGATAAGTCATCTCCACACATTCTGTACTCGGGCTCTGATGATACGACCATCAAGGTTTGGGATCGAAGAAGCATGGGTGACGGACGAGAAGCCGGCGCGTTTGTTGGGCACATCGAAGGATTGACGTACATTGATAGCAAGGGAGATGGACGATATATTCTTAGCAACGGAAAAGACCAGAGCATGAAGTTGTGGGACCTCCGCATGGTCATGTCCACTGCCCGACACCGAGAAATCAATGCAAACCGACACAGCCGCCTCGGCACTTTCGATTACCGGAGGGAGTCGTACGACGAAGAGGACTGGGATGTACACCCACACGACAATTCTCTGGTGACATTTAGAGGCCATAAAGTCCTCCGTACACTAATCCGATGTCACTTTTCGCCGCCGTCGGCTACCAATTCTCGCTACGTCTACTCTGGCAGTGCTGATGGCAAGGTGTTTGTATGGAATATGGACGCCACAATAGCTGGGACCATTGATGTTAGGAAAGCAACGACTGGAACACGTAGACGAGACGGGAGGACGAGAATGTACTTTGATGAGCCAGGGAACTGGAATACATGTGTGCGCGACGCAAGTTGGCATCCCAGCGCGCCCATGATTGTTGGTAAGTTCCAAGTTTTGCCATGATTCCCCTTTGATAGAAGTTGCAACGTCTTGCTAACCAAAACCAACTTTTTCTCCCTTTTAATAGCATCGGCCTGGAACGGTTATAGCATGGCCAGAGGCACCTGCAGTATTCATTCATTTAACGAATCTAGCGAAGATGAGGGTGATCCCCAGATGGGCCGGAGTGTTGATGAGATGCTACAAACAGACCCGGAACTGTTTTTTAAGTCTTCCTATTAAGAAAGAGGAATACTTGTTGGTCCTTTTTTTCATTTTCTTTTTTGTGTAACAGCCTGGGGCACTGGCACAGTTTGTAAGCCATATATTATCTCATAATGATTAGGATTCTGTCTGTATGTCAAGCCGCAATTAGGCCTTTTGTCAGCTCTGTGGAACACAACGTTGTCAATATGTCAATAAATACGCATGTTTCCTGGGAGGTTCTCGACGCTAGTAACAAGCTATGATGGGGCCTTTTTTGGGCAGATGTGAAGGTAACACGTAGATCCGGGTGATGCATGCAAGGATTGAACCATTTGTAGGAGTTACAAAGGTAGAATAGATCAGCAATAATCGAACCTAACAGAGATGGCTCTACAGAAAATGGAGGCCTGGGGAGGACTTTAAACAAGGCCGCTTGCAGGGGTCTTGAACTATCCGGGTCGGCAGATTTGACAGATGGAGTGGATAAGTGGTTCTCGCCTGAAGATAATGTCCTGCACTTGTAATCAAGAGTCATTTGACTGCTTCACAAAGGTAGTAACTAAGTAGGCAAACATCTTTGAACTTCTAGACAGACGTCTTATTCCATCTGGATCATTCATGTAGGGGCACACACAACAGATGGGATGCATCCTTTCTTACGAAATAGTGCAAACAGTAGTAATACGACGTCGCAGTTCCGATGCTGATGGTGCGGTTGTGGTTGGACAAAAGTTTGGGTGTTGGTTCCGATGCAGCCCCCCCTATTCGCGTGTGCTACAACTAACAACAGAGTTCCATTGTTGATCGAAAAGAGGGGCGGCTGAAGGGGGATAGATTACGGAAAAGCGCAGTTGCATAGAGTCTTGTGATCTGCTGTAGATAAAAGAGCGGGATTTGCAACGGGCGGACGCTGATAGGAGTGGAAGATTGATGCTCCGGGGTAGGCAGGCAGCCAGTGCGAATAGTGACAGTGGATGGATGGATGGCTTTGAGAGAAGCCTAAAGGGATGGGTTATTAGCGGTGGAGAGAGGTTCTGGCCCCAGATTCAGATCCTCTCCTCTTAGCTAGTGGGTCGTGCGGTGCGCATGCAGCTCGTGTGCAGTGCGTGTGCAGAGTGCAGTTGTTGGCTTCCTTTCTCTCTCAGACCTCTCTTCTCAGACTCCTTTCAGATGGACAAGGTCAAGTTGCGTCTCAGCCTCGTCCAGCGACGTGGTTCCTGTCGGTCGTGGTCGCTTCTCACCCGCCGCTGCTTGCTTGCCCACTTATTATTACGGCGGTCGTCACTGTGAGTGTCAATGTGTCACTAACCGCATTATGTCAGCATTTTTTTTTTTAACGCCCCCAATGGCCCCCCTATGCACTCGCCTGAGTGGCTGGTTGTTCTTTGGACTGGCTGTTGGCCACTACACAAGGTGTGTGGGGAGTGGAGGAAAAGATGGAGACTCCGAGTGGCCGACAGGTACCTTGCAGCGCCTGGGTTGCTGGCAGGGTACTTGATTGCGCCAACTTGCTGTATCCGCACCCCGAAACAGCGCCAAAAAAAGAAAGCTCAAGGGTGCTAGGCCAGTCCCTGCGTGTCACGGGCGTTACAGTGCCATAGCATGCCATGCACCTAGTGCTCTCCAGCACCTGTAGGGCACTGTAGCTGCTCGTGAGCTTCCCAACCCGCAAACCCTTTTCCCTCTCGACTTTTTCTTCCATTCCGTTTGCAACCTCCCACCTGCCTCTGCCATCTCATCCGCGCGCCCCTCACAACCGCCTCACTTTCCATCGCGTGTCGCGTAGCCGCCTTGTTCACCCATCCATCGTCCCTTTGCCCTTGATCCCGCTGCCCCAATAGCTGCACGTAAATCAGCCGCCAGACCCTGCCTGAGCTTTCCCTTCCCTGGACAGCCCAGCCCAGCAGCAGCCTGCGAGTGCCGACCGACCTTCCGTCCGATCCAGACAGTCGACCTGGTCCCACCCACACACCCACCACGAAATCTCGCCCCAACCCATCGTTCCGTCACGAGAAAGAGAGCCGAATAACGAACACGAAACAGGGTCTGCTCAGGCCCAGTCAGGCAGCGATACCCTTTTCCTCTCCGAAAGCTTGACGAGCGGTGGAGGCTGCTTTAGGGGGGAGGTTTTTCTCGTTACCTGGCCATATTCTTGTTTTGACACAGCCTGTCTGTATCGACGCCCCTGATTGTTGTTGGGCCGCCGCCTCCGCAAGGAGTTTGCGACACGCAAGACTGCGAGCACAGAGCTTCGTCTTGTCAGCAGACACAGGGAGCAGTTTATCTATCCCGCGAGAGAGAAGAGTGTAACAGACAAAAGATAAAAGCTTGTGGGAGGTTGATCTTTCTCTTCGCGTTCCTTTATCAGGGACTGTACGTATTTGCAAGATTTTTGTTTGCTCGTCTTGTCTGTCTTTCTATTTTTCCTTTCATCGCTTCTTCTTCTTCTTCTCTTGCTTTGATTTTCCTATTCGCTCTCTCGCTTGCGCTTGGCGTAGCCCTCTCTTCTCCTGTGCATCTGCCTCGTGTACTACAGGCCTTCTTGACTGAAGATTGCCCTGAGAGGCTTGTCAGTGGCTGATGATGAATTTTATAAAGACCAAAGACAGACAGCGCCTGTATCTCGAAGACTTAATAGCACATTTTAATCAGTCGCCTTGAACAGCTCTTTCGTCTGACTCACTAAGGAGTCTATTCCCCGCCACTCTTATCACTGACAGTTTCGAGAAGACATCAAAATGGCCGATGACGACTACGAGATCGATTTCTACGGTGACGCTGCCGACGACCAGCAGAGGGATCAAGAACAGCATCATGATGGCAACCATCCTGTAAGGGACGAAGGAAACCATGCCCAAGCTACCCACGTAAATGGGAATGGCCCAGAAGGCGATGAGCAGATGGACGAACGCCGCCACAGCAAAAGCACAGAAGAGCCTGGTTCCCAACAAGGCGTGAAGAGGAAATCCGAAGAGTTGGATGATCGGCCAGTTGACAGCGGCGCAACAGCAGCCATCATGATCTCGGAGCTCAACTGGTGGACCACAGACGACGATATTCGAGGTTGGCTTCGCCAAGCCGATTGCGAACAAGAGGTCAAGGAACTCACCTTTAGCGAGCACAAGGTTAACGGCAAAAGCAAGGGGTATGTCCTCTTCATGTTAAACTGATTATAACCAGTGTCAGTTTTGGTTCGTTGACTAATGATCATCTCAATATCAGCCAAGCATACGTCGAATTCCTCTCTCGCCAGTCAGCAACTGCGGCGAAGCGACATATCGATCAGCTGGGCGGCGAAAGTAATCAGACTACCCAGAAGAAAGTTTCAACTTCGTACTGGAACCCCGGCGTGAACCCATTCCGAACGTTGCCAAAGGACGCGCCAGCTAGAGTCAAAGAACAACCTCGTGCGGCGCCATCAGGTCCATTTAATGATCGAGGCGGCGGCAATGGCTTTGGAAATGGAGGATTCCGCGGTAGAGGGGGCATGAATGGGAACCGTGGCAACATGGGTCAAAACAACTTCAACAACCGCAACTTCAACGGCGGTGGTAACATGGGATTCAATAATAATAACGGCAATAATATGGGTGGAGGTTTCAATGGCCCCATGGGAGGTGGCGGCGGCGGCGGTAACTTTGGCTTCAATGGTCGCGGCAACATGATGGGCGGAGGCATGGGCGGCATGAGAGGAGGACCTGGCGGAATGCGAGGTGGCCGAGGTGGAAACATGATGGGTGGAATGAACCCCATGGGAGGCATGCCTATGGGAATGCCCATGGGGATGATGGGCCAGGGAATGCCAGGTATGCCACCACCATCCATCCATCCCCCTTACGCTTCTAGATATGTTTCCCCGTACCCGGAACCGGCAATGGGTTAGAGACCCTCGCCACCAAGACTACCCCCAGCTATTATCCGGCAGGAGGAGGGTAGGGAGAGCCGAGTGGCCAGCCCTATGGATGTCGATTCTGTCCCACGTCAAGCGCCGCCAGCCATAGCTGGAAATCCTGCTGCAGATGAAAATCGACGCTTGGCAGCACGGCATATGGCTCAGCTGTCTTATGCACAGGCGATGCATATGCGCTACCATAATTGCATGGCAATGACTGGCCGCTATCATTACTACTACTACACCCATCACCCACCCATCGCCACTTTTTCCTTTCCATGTCCTTACCGTCCGTGTCACGATGGCCTTTATACAACCAAATACTGTACGATTGCTAACCTCATTCACAGGATTCCAAGGCATGAACCCTAACTTTGGAGGCGGCTTTGGATTTGGGCCGAACCAGGGTGGAGGCGGCGGTGGCGGCGGCGATTGGGGCAACCCACACGGCGCAAAGCGACCGCGTCCTGAGTAATTAGGAAGGCATTGTTCCTTCGTCAAATGGATATCCTGGGGAAACGGCGGCCCCAACACCTCGTGCATTAGCACCTCTTAGACTGCATTCCGGGAGGGGGTTTATGGGGAAATCATTTGCATGGAAAGTGCAAGCCCAGAGAGAAGGCGAAGGAGAAGTATTGGTTGTCCAGATTCTTATGCATGGAAAGAAAGGGTTGCAACTTTGTATGATATATCAGGGCTAGGACGCAAAGGAAGTTTCTAGGCGCAAACACAGTGTTTGTGGGATTTTTGTCTTGTTGTTTTATGTCTTTGTTCATTTTCGTTTTTTTTTATTTGCTCTCAGAAAGGGGTTGTGACATCTTTTCGTTTGCGTATGTATTCTTTTCGATTTTGATGCCCTTTTTTTTTTTTCAACCATGGACTATTTGGCACAGAGATGGATAACGGAGGGGCTTTAAAGAATGTTGACATTTGTGCTGAAAGGGGAAGGATCGCTTGGGAGTGTGCTCTTTTTTCGTTTTTTTTTATTCTCTCTTCTCATCTGATGTGTTTGTAACTGCATGATTTGCGACGGATATCATGGAAATAATCATGGACAATTTCACTGTCTTCCTTTATCCACGGTGACCAACAAACTCTTACCTGCGACATAATCTTCAAAGCTTAGGTCAATGGCATCAATCATTGCTTAAGCTTGTAATTTCTCAATTGACTTTTCTACCAACTCTTGGATCTGAAGCCACCTGTTCTGTAGACTAGCCCTCATCCCGTCATCCCCTGCTGTCGTCTCCTCCACTTCCCTCAGCGTAGAGCAGATATCCGCCTCGTACTGTTTCAGCACTTTGAGTAACTCGGCGTCAATGACGGGCTTGTCCTCGTCCTCGTCGCGGATACCGTCGAGGACGTCTTGCCAGTGCCATAGGGGTAAGCAGAGCATACGCAGGGCGACATGGGTACGGTAGCAGGCGGTTTGGGAGTCGAGCATGTAGGATTCCCAGAAGCCGGCGGCTTGGAGATGTTCTTTTTGAAGGGCGGAGAAGGAGGGGCAGAGGTAAGGATCAAGGCTGGTTTCGTCCCAGGGGTTGGCAGCGGCGGCGGGTTCCTCTGTGTGGGTGGGGTTGGGATTGGGTGGCGGTGAAAGTGTGAAGCCGTACTCGATGAGGAGTTTGTCGTTGCCGTGAGGACCGTAGCGGATGAAGACTTCTTCACCGGGCTTGTGGACGCGGGTGGTGGTAAAAGTGAATGCATGGTCGTCGGCTGTGACGTCGCAGTGGCCTTCGGGAGAGTGGTTGAAGAGATCAGCCACAGGTTGGAGCGCCATATGGTCCTGCGCAAGTGAAGCTTTCGTTTTGGCCCCTGTTGTCTTGCGATGGTAGAATGTACGCGTGTTGACTAGCAGCCAGGCATACAGATAATCGTCCTTTGCAATGCTACCGGTTTCCTCTCCCGCTTCACCTACTCTAGAGGGATATGCCGCAGAGACGAGGGCCCAGTCCTTGTTGAACTTGTCTTGCTGCTTGCTCAACAAGGCTCTCGCAGCAGCGGGTAAGAGAGCGCGTAGTTTTGCAGGCCAGCAGATGGGCATGCTGGTGACGACATCTGCGCGCGAGGGGAAGACAGCTCTCCACCGGGCGAGACCTGCGTCGGCGTTGCCATTGCCGTTACCGTTGACGCTGCTTTTGCTGTCTTCGAGGCAAAGTACGGCTGCGAGTATGGCATGTACAGAGGCACCCCTGAGACGCTGGGCGATGGATGTTGGTATGGTGTCTAGAGTGCGGAGGGCGGATGTTGGGATTTTGAGGATGACTTCATTTGCCTGATGAGATGTGTGTCAGTATATGTTATATGTATGAAGATTGAGCAATGAGAATATTCCTCATGGCAATGTAATCACATTCAATGCCATATCAAATCTCACTTGAGATGATGTTTACCAGTTCAGTGAGTATGTCCAGTAGTGAAACGTTCTTACCTCAAGTCGCCTCGTTGAGACAATACCAATACCTCGTCCAGCGAGTTCCATGGGATAAATGCCGTTCAAGACGACACCCTGAGGCGCCGTCCACTCCAGAAGCTGCTCAACAGCAGCCTCCATGACTGAAAGAATAAAGTGTATAAGAAGGTGACTTGGTTGACCTAATTGTTCGTTTACAGAAAAAATGATGATGATTGTTGAAAATTTGAGAGTGGTTTCTGAGTCACGGGTAGGCGCGGATCAGTCAGTGTGTTGATGGACTAAGAGCCGACGATCCGGTATGGCGCGCTGTTTGACAGCACTAAATTTCATCATCAATGGCGTGATGGGGGTCACAAAATTAGAACAGAGCCATTTGAAACAGCAAGTAAGAATACACATTGCTGCAGCGCAATTTCACCACTTGCATATTCACTTTGATCCCATTGTTCGCTGGCTTTTCTAGCGACTCTATAGCCCTCATGACATCATCATTGAGGCGAGAAACTTACAGCGCTCCATGTGAAGAATCGGACCGTACAGCGTGTCAACATCACTAATGATGCACCACTGCAAAACAACTACAGGCGTCTTAGCCTCTGGAGGCCAGTGAATGAATTGTCAGGTTTTGCACAGTAAATGGGAGCCCGTCACTAACAGACCTTCACTTCAACCACAAGCCTGTGGTACACATCGCTGACTGTTGCAATAAAAAAGAATGTTGAGAGTCATACTTATCGTATCTAGTTGGTTATACACGCCTCTTCAAGCCACGCTGGCATAACCAAATGCTATATACAATGCACTGGTTTTTCTAGGAATACCATGAAAAACCACAGTTGTATAATATTCCATGTAACCATGACACGCCAATTTGTAGATGGCTCCTTTGCAGAACCTTCGATTATAGGCATGTGAATAGATCAGCAAGACTATAGCAACAATACTGCCAGCTATAATTATCAGCAATTCTTCTAGTGATCCCAGCAATTTCCTTCATGTGACATGTCCTTCCAATGCACTCTTCACCTTTTTCGCCTGCTCCACAAACTCCTCCACCTTGCTGTGCGGCACAGAAGACCCTATAGAACTGAAATAAGAATCATCAAGCAAATCTTCAAGCTGTTGTAGCTGTGACATGCTCTGTCGCATCCTTTTACGAAGCATTTTAAGCTCCGCGTGTTGCTTGCCAAGGGCCGCGTCACGTTGATCTGGGGGAACAGCAAGATTGGATGGAAAATGCCCTGGCCCCGTTGTCGGTCCCGTTGGAAGACCCGTTGTCGAGTCAAATAGAGGCGCCCCCTGAAAATTGAAAAAGGTATCTAGGGCTGAAGAAGTAGCTGGCATAAAATTGCTGTTTTGAGAAAATGCCAAGTTGGGCCCCCCTACCTCCCAAGGAGTAGATGTTGATGCCAAAATTGTCTGCTCATTCAACGTGCTAAATGGAATCAGCAACGAAGGGCCTATCATGACATTGCGGTTCGGCAAAAAAGGAGCTTCTTGAGATAGATAACCCACCTTGTGTTGTTTCCCGCAGTCTCTTCGACTACCATAGGCATTAAAACGTCCTGAATCGCACAGCTTGGGCTGGCCACATCAACTTCCTCTGCAGGTATAAGTGGGCGCCGAAGTGGAAAGTCATAGTCTGCACTTGAATAAGTAAACTCGTCGTCTCGGGCCCCAACAAAAGAGACTCACATGGTGTCTTGGGCAACAATTGCTTGGGCACGTTTGGGAAAAGCGCCTCATAGAGAATATACCACTTATCGAAATCTTCACCTTGGAATCTGATGGCCCTGATGTGCCTCAGGTCTGTGATTTGATAGGGATAAGGACATGGCTTCTTTCGGCAAGACTTTTGAGCTTCGTGAGCACTCAACTCCGACTCCTTGAGAAGTTTCCAACAGCGCTTACACCGCATAGAACTGCAATGTGCCATAAAAATGTGTTGCCTACGGAGGGAAAAAAGGGGGGTTTTTAGCATGCGAATCTACCTAGATGGAGTGATATCAGACATGTACTAACCTAACGCGGTGGAACGTGGGGAAACCCCCTTCGGAGTTTTTGCCAGACGGCACTGAGCAGCTCGAAAACCCCTCCGTATCATGTTTCTGGAATGGACAGGCATATCGGACGTTTGGATGGCGCCTCCGCACATGACCAGACTCATGCCGAATCCGTTTTTGGCTCCTGTCGTTCCCATCGGGGTCATCGTCATTATCTCTCGGCCGGCCGTTTCTATTTGCAGGCGCTACTAGCTGTTGATCACCGGTACTATATCCCGTTGGCGTTGATGTTGAAGGTGTTGAAGTTGATGGTGTTGAAGTTGATGTCGAATTTGATGACGGTGAAGATGATGACGGGGTAGCTCCATGATTCTGCAGAGTGGGATATTCGCTATTTGTGCTGCCATTCGGATGAAAGGTATGTCGTACAAGAGATAATGGCGCAAATGATCTGTCTAGATGAGTTGAAGGAGATGCAGAGCTTCCTGGGCTGAATATGTAGGTTGTACTTGGATGACTGGTTGGGGTGTCTGCGAGAGCGGACAACGGTGACAGAGATGGTCTAGGGGCTGTACAACATGAGCAGGAGCTCATATTATCATCGTCCTCGTCGTCATAAACATCACTTTGAGCATCACCGTCGACCTCATCGTCGCTGTCGTCTTTATCAGCAACACCACCACCACCACCACCACCAGTAGTTGTAGTAAATCGTCCCGTGTCGCCATTCTCGTTCTCGTTGTTTCGAGATCCAACAGCCAAGAAGTTGTTGTCCTTCACTCTACTATAGAGATAAAAGTCGTATGTAGAAACTACTACATCGCCGTTGCCCGTAAGGCTACCACACTCAGAACCTTTGGTCGAATATTTCTTATATGGATAAAGGGCAGAGGAGGATAAATCCCTTAGTTTGACGCAAGGCTGCAGTTTCGAGTCATTTGCGTTGTCAAGATAGACTGGTGGAACCCCTTCAAACAACGGATTGGGTTCGAACAATCTGATTTCAGGACATTGAAGTTGAGATAATGTAGTGTCGTTGACTATATATTGGTCAGAAAGTGACCGATGAGAGAGTGAACCTTTGACTTCAATCTGCTCAGATGGTAGTAGGCAGGGAAATGAATCCTCTTCGTGTAATTCTGCAGCGGTGTCTGTGGTGGTGGCTCTGGAGCAGAGCGACGGACAAGATACCACTGAATTGTCGGTGCCCGAAACGAGGGAACGGCTTCCAGTAGAGGCTTTTGAGAAAGTTCGAAGATAATCGGCCTCCTCGGCCTCTTTAGCTTGTCTTTTGCGGCTCTCGCTGACGATAGACTCCAAGTCTGGCCAGCCCTCGAACGCTGAATCCTGGTCTGGCAAGTTGCTGCTGCTGAAGGTTTGCTGCCGCCAGTCCTATTACACCATGTCAGCTTGCAGAGGAAACCCGACACCACAACGATCCTACCATACCATAGTGGACCACTTGATTGAACCAACACTAGACTCAAGTATTCAATACGAGAGAAGGGCGAAAAGGCCGGCTCAGGATGACAGGGCGGTAGACTGGCGACGAGAGCAACAGACCCAAAAGTGAGGCGGACTTCGCCAAGCTTGTTCGGCGGCCCGTTGGAGTGGCCCGCCGGGGCGGCTTTATACTTTGATACATCACACGTTAGCCCAGCCAAGAGACCCCGGCACTTTACATGTATGTGTAGACTTTGCCTCTTCAGGCATGGTGGCCGCAGTTGATGTGCATCTTCCGCAGCCTGATGGGGGGGATGGCCACTCATGGGTACCCTAACCCTGGACACTCAAGTGTACACTTCTGTGTGCCTGTGAATGCGTCCCCCATCATCCATGTGCGAGTGTATGTGGACGCTGCGACGGTATAACTGCCATGTCTGCACACTTGAGTGAATGCAAAAACACAGAATAGTTTGCGATTCAACACATGAGTGCGGTTTGCGCTCGGCGCTTGGACGTAGTAGTCAACATAAATAGCCCGGCATGGACGGTGTCGTGGAACCGGAAATGAAGTATTGTAGATGCCGTTGCAATAGTAAGAATCGAGAGTCTTCATTCCGCTGAACCACTTTGAGCGTCAATCAAGCTCAGACTATCTTAAGACACTTGGCTTCACAGCTCTGTCTTTTGAGAAACGGTACCTGAGAGGCAGGATGGATTGTACCAACAGGTGAGTGAGACGTCGGTGGGCTAGATCCTTTGGTGACTCTGAAGATGATGACTTGTATCGCTGACAGTGCGCAGTCTTGGAAGCGTCGCTCATTATGTGACCTCGTCCAGCCTCAGCTGCGACGTGGCAACCACCCCCTTCACAGCAGAGGTGATTCCAGACCAAGAGCAGCCGTGGCTAGCCTATGACCATCCGGACTTGGCTGAAGATGAGCTCCGAGGAATAGGAAGCCAGTTTGGTCAAGGACCTGAGGAGCCACCTCCGCTTTACATCAACGAGGAGGACACCACTGATCAGTCAGGGGCCATGAAAGGCACAGAGAGGAAGAGGAAGAGGACGTCGTGAATATGGCGGATGTGCTAATAGACAAACGAATGGGTATACATATTAAGACTGAAGGATCGGGTGAGCATATAATCGGGATGGTGCTGGTGTATGATAGAGACGAGGGATGGAGTGGCCGTTTTCTGGCGCAGGGAGATGTACAGAGTTCGTGTAATAGGAAAGTTGAATAGTGATTGAAGTCGTACTTATGGGGGGGGAT